>OU026108.1:2400000-3600000 GCA_907269075.1 Idaea aversata
ACCGTAAATTGTACTTTTTTAAATTAATTGATAAAATTCCGCATTTCTAATCAGACTAATCAAATGGACCAAAATGAGCGGAGATGGCGTAATGGTAAATACCTCAATTTGGTTTATAAGTAAATAATCAGTTTGCTACAATAATACTATCAACAAGTATTGGACTTACGACCTTCTTCTAATAGACATTACACACAAACATAAATATGTACTTGAATAAAAAGTACTCAGTGTGATTATTATTTTCGACATATTATCTATGTCTTTCTTTAGTTGTGTGAGTGGTATAAGCCGCCACCCGGTACACCAACCGACGTGGGTTCGATCCACAGGTTACGTTGTTATAATGTTTGAATAGTGCTGGACAGGATTGTAAACGTTACGGTGGGCAGAGACTTTTGACCGTTGATTGTACATAGACCAGAATGACATAAATTTATTCATGTAAATCTTCAAAGACACATCAAAAAATGCAAATACCTCCCAACTCTTAATCCTCTTATTGTAACCTTCTAATTTCTTCTGTAACTGTGCTATACATAGCGCACTCTTCTGGTTCTTCTTCTCGAACACAGCCTTTATACGTTGAAGTTGTTGTTTGTCCGCGTTCGCTGCTAACTTCAGGTATTCGTTCACGTTATCTGAAAATATAAGAATTGAGTTTAGAAACATGATAATTTTATTTGATTTGCATAGTAAAATGTAATCATGTCGAGATAATCTATGTGGCGCTGTGTACCCAAGTAAGAGGTTTCATTATTTATCACTACATAGTATAAAAAAGTCACTTTTCGCCGTCCCTATGTCCCTATATCCCTTTGTATGCTAAAATCTTTAAAACTACGCAACGGATTTTGATGCGGTTTTTTTTAATAGATAGAGTGATTCAAGAGGAAGGTTTATATGTATAATACATGCATAATATGACGACCTCTGTGGCGCGTCGGGGAAACACCCGACTGCGACGCAGAAGGTTGCGGGTTCGATTCCCGCCGGGAACAAGTATTTATGCTGACCATAAATTCTTGTTTCTGGTTCTGGGTGTTTCCTATGTGTATAATATGTATATATTTACAAAAAAAAAAAAAAAAAGTATATAAGTAGTTTATCCGTTATCTGGCACCCATAACACAAGCATTAAGTTGTTTAGCTTGGGGCTGGATGGCGATGTGTAATATGTCCTGAAATATTTATTTATATTATATTTATTTATATAGCCGTGCGAAGCCGGAGCGGGTCGCTAGTATTTAGATATTTGTTTCTGGTCTGAGTGTCTATATTATGTACTAGCTGACCCGTGCCCACTTCGTTGGGCATAATGTTAATAATCCTTTTTTAGTACAGAGTGTTATGTTTTAATTTCTAACTGCCAAAAGGAGGGTATGACTAATAAATATGACCTAACGATTTAAATTATTTTATTAATATTAAAAATTAACTTAAGTATAAAAGTTAGACATGATGTCGTTGACTTTTTTGTAGGCATTTTCAGGCTCCACATCTTTTCTCTAGAACTCAAAAATATATCTTTCATAGTTAAGGCAGCGTTCGTAAGAAACGCTTTCATTCGACCGTTTTTTCTCCGATTCACTTTGCAAAACGGACTACCACGTAAAAGCCTTTTCATTTTTCGGTTTTTTATATAACCTATGACACTCAGCAATAATGTGGCTTTCTATTGGTGAAAGAATTTTTAAAATCGGTTCAGTAGATCCCGAGATTACCCCTTACAATTTAACAAATATATACAAACACACAAACTTTACTTCTTTATAATATTAGTATAGAGTATAGATATAGATGTATTTACAAGAAAAGTAAATAAGTATTAAATCAGTTATATAGCCACCAAAAAAAAGCCTAGTTACTTAGCTCGGGGCTAGATGGCACGGGATATATTGATGACTATCTTTTGCCCGCGACTTCGTCCGCGAAGATGTCGAAAATTGTTCTATCAACTTCGATGCAACCCTAAAATAACTTTCTAACCCTTTTCAAGTCCGTTGGGGGATGAATTTCAATACAAACGAAGCACCTCTTCCATCAATTCCGTTAAAGCATGTTTATGCAAAATTTGAAGTAAATTGGGCCAAGGAATCACAATGTCCTATACACACTTCGCCCCCCTTTTTCATCCCCTAAGAGGTAGAAGGAGAAGTCAAGTTTCAGGTCTCTATAATCAGCGGTTTAGACTGAATTATAACAGCCTTTATTAGACTTACCATCTCTTATAGTTTGTTCTAATCGTATGAGGTCCTTTGTTCGTTCAATCTTGCTGTTCAGGTGAGCGATCGCGTTGAGAACCTTCGATGACGTCGGGTTCGTACTGCTGTCAGTGTCATCTAGATAGATAGATAAATTCTTTATTGCAAACACCATTTTTAAATTACATAAAATATAAAAACCCAAGCCTAAGTCTTTTTTGTTTTTTGTTACAAAGGGCGGCCTTAAATTCTAGAATTTATATCAAATTAAAGTTCAGAGGATTTTTAGAAAAGCTGCGTCTACTAGAATTCTTCAAAATTGTATTGGCAACAGTCTAAATAAAATAATACAAAATGTTATTAAAACGAAATATCAAATTTATTGAAAAACACGGAATGGACTCGCGAAGAAAAAGCTTTTTAGGCGTAAAAATGTAACAAAGACATAGATGAATAGACCTAAAACTTTCCCATTTATGTTTATAATGATGGAAAAAAACCTCAAAATTTTGAACTATATCCAGTGTGAAATACTTAAAAAAATAATTAATTCGGCTCTACGCACGCCTTCCAAAGGTTCGGGGCTCCATAGCCCCTGGATATGGGACACATTATAAAGAAAAAGATTGTTTTGTTAGTTTGTCTCTAAAACTACTGACCGCATTAAGATGAAACTTGGTATGAGAATACATTGATTCATTGACAATAACATAGGCTACTTTTACTTTTACAAGGGAAACTGCGGCGCTGCTAGTTAAAATATTTTCAGTTTGCATTGCAAACGTAAAAAAGGCGATTAGGTCACTGTTTAACATCAAAATGAAATGTTCCGTAATAATTTCTTTACACGGTAGGTTTGTAAAATATAATGTACTATTGTACAACATAAATTATGTAACAATACATAATTTTATTTAAAAATAATCTCTAGTATAATATAAACATCTCAAGCTACCTCAACTTATTCAACTAAAACGTGATAATAAATTACTAGCAACTCTCCGCGGTTTCACCTGCGTAGTTTCCTTAAGAATATCGGGATAAAAGTAATCCATTATCCTCCCAGTTCATCTATGTATCCTCATACCAAATTTCATCAAAATCGGTCCATTAGTTTCAGAGCACTTACAAACAAAAAAAAACACATTTTTTTTATTAAGTGTAGATTTAAGGGGGGTCCATACACCAACGACCTTGGTACACAGCCTACTAAAGAGTTACTACCGGCACCGGTCGCCATCGTTGGTGAAAATTGTTGATTGTTACGAATGTGTTTTGTTTTTCTCAAAAGTGATGAGATGGAATTGTAGGTGAAATTTTTACCGACATTTTGGTGTGATTTTGAGCCAAAAATTCCCTATAGTATTGAAGCTATCGTAAAATTAAAAATAAAACCAGTCTAGCTTTGAAACGACAAAGAATTTTCGCCTCAAAATTACCCCAAAATATCGGTAAAAATTTAACCTACAATTCTATCTCAGCACTTTTGAGAAAAACAAAACACATTCGTTACAATCAACAATATTAGTTGTAAGCGACGGGTATTTCTGCTGCGTTGCGTTTGGCAGCATAAGCAGCCTTAAGTAAAAAAAACTAGTAAATGTATATTTTATTATTCTATTTTACATGTTTTTAACTCCCGATGCAAAAACGACGAGGTGTTTTTTTTTTTTTTTTTAAACAATTTAAAAAACATACAACAAAAGTTCTAGATGTTCTATTGTGAACTTCTTACACGATTACAAATGTTAGAAACTGGTGAAAAGTCGCGTTCAGCCTCGACACTAGTAAGCGATATTGTTTTTAAATGCTTGAAGCATTGTCCTCTATCGCCGCCGTCTTAGAAAACTGCCTTTTTGACTCTTAATAAACGATATCGAAATTCCGGTTTTGCTCTCACCAATTCCGGTATTACAAACGATACTGAAATTAGTCGGAATTCCGGAATTTTGTTAAAACCGGAATTCCGAAGCTCAAGCCCTATATAGCCGTCTATTAGTTATGGGAGATAAAAGTCGGGGGGTTTTTCATATTCAAAATTTATGTTTTTGTATAAGTAGTAAAACTTACCCTGTGTTGAATAGTCGCCATCTTGACCTGCAATAATTTACAAGTCTTTAATAACTATTTTCTCGATTTCATTTTCAAAGCATTTTTCGATTTGGATTAATCAAAATTGATTTAGCTGTGAAACTGAGAAATATTAACACTTAAGGTGAAGTAGGATCTGATATCCCTTTCCCACGCACGCGCCGCGCGATGACTCTATCCCTTTCCCCCGCGCGCCGCGAAATGGCCGTTTTAACTGTTTTATGTAATGAAAATATAAATTTTGTACTTGTTCTTTCTTTAATCGCCGTAAAATTGAAAAAGCTAAAAAAAATGACGATTTTTTAGGATTTTCACGATTTTTTTCTATCGAGGTAAATCTATCGTGTTTCGAAGTGTATGACAATACAATGAATTTCTTCACCTTTACGACAGTAGGAATATCATTCTATGGATTTGAGTGGTTGATACCCAAAAACTGTTTCTAAAACACCTCTACCGCGCTTCTGGTCATACCACTTCGTCTTCACTTCACTACATAGTATAAAACAAAGTCGCTTTCTCTGTCCCTATATCCCTATGTATGCTTAAATCATTAAAACTACGCTACGGATTTTGATGCAGTTTTTGTTAATAGATAGAGTGATTCAAGAGGAAGGTTTATATGTATAATACATGCATAATATAGCCGTGCGAAGCCGGGGCGGGTCGCTAGTAACTAATACTATAAATACGAAAGTTTGTTTAATTCTTAGCTTTTATAAAATCACGAAGGTCTGGCTGTAGACGGAATCTTGGTCTATTAGAGTAGTATTCAATGCTTTAAGAGAATCATGAGTTATCGATACGCGGCGCGAGTAGGTATTTTCAAAAATGACCCGTATCGTGCGATAGAGAGAGTTTAAGTTCGGGCGTAATTGCCTTCATTTTGCTTTCAAATAATGTTGCGGGCCGTAACGTTTTTACCCCCTTTATCCTTCACAAAATGAAAGGTCTCATTTAATTCACTGCATCTTATTCTAGGTTTATACGTTGTTCTTTTTTAGTAATTTAGTTTAGTCTATTAAAAAACAATTGAAACGCTCGATGAAGTTTTTAGGTAAAAAATATAGATATTCAGATACTAATAACTTTTATTTTAGGCAATATTTCTTTATAATAAAAACGGTTAAACCTAGTTTTCCATTAGATCTAGAACATTTTCAAAAATTATCAAAATCGGACTTCGTTTATGAGGGGGAAAACGTTACCGCTTTTTGTATGTAAATTTACAACCTCACGTTAAGTAAACCTTACCTCTATAAGCCGGTGAGCCGTACTCATCAGATGATAGCCCGTAAGATACGTTCGGGCTATATACGTTGCTAGAATAGTCACTAGATCCTATTAAACCTGACAGGATCTTCTTTTGGGGTGAATCTTCTAAGCTGAAATTTTAGAAAAAAATGGAAGTTATGTGATAGTCTATACTTCACTACATAGTATAAAAAATGGTAGTCTGTAAAGTCGATTTACGGACGATAATTTTACGTGATAACGTCAAAAGAAAACGATGAAAAAATTAGTTTTTTTTTTTAATTTCCTTTATACATATTTTTTTTCCATTATATAAGTCTTCTAATCGTCACTCGTCACCATAACACAAGCCCAGATGAGCGATATTATTATTAAACAATATAAAACAAACACGAGACGCGTGACGTTTACCATGACGCCATGGTACCGGAACATGAAGCATGACGTCACACTCTTTTGTGAATGCAGGTGTTCATCAATTTATTAGGCGTGATCACGTCAACAAAGTAGCTTCTCGCTGTCTGTCCCAATGTATGATTAGATCTTTAAAACTACGCAACGGATTTTGATGCGGTTTAATAGATAGAGTGATTCAAGAGAAAGGTTTAAGGTGAAAGGGTACCGACGCTCTCTCCATACAAACGTAGTCGACTGTTTCCTCCCTCAATAATGACACTAGAGCAAATATTTTTAGTTGCATAAAACCTATAACTGCCATGACTATGCCCCTATGTCTTGTTTTTTTTTCATTTTCTAATTATTTTAGAAAGTAAGAGTAAAAAAAAAAACAAATTATATATAAAAAATAAGACATAGGGTCATGGTCATGGCAGTTATAAGTTTTATGGTAAAAAAATATTTGCTCTAGTGTCATTATTCAGGGAGAAAACAGTCGACTACGTTTGTATGGAGAATATGTCGGTACCCGGAAATGTAAGGAACAAGTGAAACGTTTTTGAATGCGTATGATTCTTAAGGTGTGAGTGAGATGACGATAGCATGATTGAAAGAGACAGGTAAGGCGTGAATGAGAGGCAAGATAGTGCCCAACCGGGTTCATGTTGTGTCTATAATATACATGTAAATTATATCGACCCAGTTGGCACAATGGTCACCATGCCGGACTGCCAAACACAGGGTTGCTGGTTCGATTCCCGCCCGACAGACATGTATTTATGCTTAGATATTTGTCTGTAGTGTGGTTGTTTCTATTTAATATAAGAACATATTTACGAAATATTCACTTGTCTAGCACCCATAACACAAGTGTTGTTACTTGGCTCGATGGCGATGTGTGGAATGTCCTGCAATATTTTAATATTTAATCTGCTACACATGAAGCAATAAATGATGATAATGAACTTACTCCCTAGAAGAAATCCCCGTGGTGTTAGCAGAGAGGGGACTATTGCCCAGATCTCTGGAGTGTGACTTCACGTGGCCATGGTGAGACCGCTCCCCGGCGCCCGCGCCTCCGCCGTGACGGGATGACGCAGAGGATGATGGCTCCTGGAAATAATTATATAGGGATTTTATTAATCTATACATTTAAAATGCTTTGTCCTGACTGACTGACTGATCAACGCACAGCCTAAACCGCTGATAGAAGAGACTTAAAACTTGAACTTGAAAGGTGTGTTCTTTGTATGACGTAGGCGTCCGATAAGAAAGGATTTTCCAAAATTGTATCCCTTAGGCCTAAGGCGGTAAAAAGGGGTGCACAGTTTGTATGGGACAACGTGATTCCTTGGTCCAATCCAATTAGAACCATTTTCGACTTCTACACGGACGAAGTCGCGGGCAAAAGCTAGTCTTCTTTAAGGCTGCTTATGCTGCCAAATGCAACGCGCCAGAAATACCCGTCGTTTACAACTAATATTGTTGATTGTAACGAATGTGTTCTGTTTTTCTCAAAAGTGCTGAGATGGAATTGTAGGTGACATTTTTACCGACATTTTGGGGTAATTTCGAGGTGAAAATTCTTTGTCGTTTCAAAGCTAGACTAGTTTTAATTCTTAATTTTAGGATAGCTTCAAAACTATAAGAAATTTTTGGCTCAAAATCCCGCCAAAATGTCGGTAAAAATCTCACCTACAATTCCATCTCAGCACTTTTGAGAAAAACAAAACACATTCGTAACAATCAACAATTTTTACCAACGAAGGCGACCGGTGCTAGTAGTAACTATTTAGTAGGCTGTGTACCAAGGTCGTTGGCGTAAGGACCCTCCTTAAATAAGGTAAATTTTATATTTACGCCTGCAGGGGTAAAACAATATCTCTATAATATATCCTAAACTATAGATAGCGAAAAATGCTGAAAGGAGTTGCATCGCTCGATTTTTGAAAAATAATTACCCTAGCCAGAAATCCTACGAATCCTAATCATTACATAGTATAAAACAAAGTCGCTTCCCGCTGTCTGTCACAATATATGCTTAGCTTAGATCTTTAAAACTACGAAACGGATCTTGATGCGGTTTTTTTTAATAGATAGAGTGATTCAAGAAGAAAGTTTATATGTATAATACATGCATAATATAGCCGTGCGAAGCCGGGGCGGTTCGCTAGTAATATTATTAATGTGAAAGTTTATGTGTTAGTGTGTTTGTGTGTATGTTTCTTTTGGCTGTGCGTCACAAAAATTACTAATTTATATAATAATTATAATATTTTTTTAAATATAATATAGATTTAACATATATATATAACTAGCGACCCGCCCCGGCTTCACACGGCTGTATTATGCATGTATTATATCTAAAAACCTTCCTCTTTAACCACTCTATCTATTTAAAAAAACCGCATCAAAATCCATTCGCTTAGTTTTAAAGATCTAAGCATAGATAGGGGCGGCCAAAGACTTTATTTTATACTATGTAGTGATTAGCACAAAATTATGATGACGTAGGCATTCATTCAACAATCATTCAATACTTCGTCCGATTAATGGAAAATTCAATCCCTACGCGAACGAAGTCCCGAGTGAAAGCTAGTTTGAACTACAAGAGATCAAAGAAAATGAAAGCGAAGTGACAATTTCGCAGCATAGTTACGCATTTCCGCTCATTGGCCCACAAATAGAAGTGAAATTTTAATTCAACTATAGCAGCGCTCCGCGGTTTCACCCGCTCAACTCCCGATCCCATGGGAATATCGGGATAAAAACTAGCGTGTCACTGTCAATGAATCAATTTACTTTGACGACCTCTGTGGCGCGTCGGGCGAACACCCGACTGCGACGCAGAAGGTTGCGCGATCGATTCCCGCCGGGAACAAGTATTTATGCTGACCATAAATTCTTGTTTCTGGTTCTGGGTGTTTCCTATATGTATAATATGTATATATTTACAAAAAAAAAATAAAAAAAAATGTAGTTTATCCGTTATCTGGCACCCATAACACAAGCATTAAGTTGCTTAGCTTGGGGCTGGATGGCGATGTGTAATATGTCCTGAAATATTTATTTATTTATTTATAACAAGTTTCGACGACCCAGTAGGCACAATGGTCCCCATGTCGGACTGCCAAACACAGGGTTGCGGGTTCGATTCCCACCTCAGACATGTATTTATGCTTCGATATTTGTCTGTGGTCTGGTTGTTTCTATGTATTATAAGTATATATTTACAAAACAAAAGTATATAAGTAGTATATCCGTTGTCTATCACCTATAACACAAGTTTAGTTACTTAGCTTGGGGCTAGATGGCGATGTGTGGAATGTCCTGCAATATTTATTTTATTATCAAAATCGGTCCAGTAGTTTCGAACCCTATTCGTTACAAACAAAAAGAAACAATAAAATGGTTGTCTGTAAAGCTGGTTTACGGATGATAATTTTACGTGATAACGTCTTAAGAACTCTTTTTGTATCGTTAACATTACCATTTGGCATACTTCAATACGTTGCAATGGTTACCGTGCCAATAACGTAACGTAACGCATGACGTCATACTTTTTATTGAATGGCGGTGTTCATCGATTTATAAGACAATATCACGGTAAAAATATTTCCTCTTTATAATATAACTAGCGACTAGTAGATATTAAGATTAGTAGGTTTTCTAATTTATAATTTTCTTTTAGTTTTATTTGTTTTTAATTTTATTTGTTACTAGCGACCCGCCCCGGCTACGCACGGCCATATTATGCATGTATTATACATATAAACCTTCCTCTTGAATCACTCTATCTAATAAAAAAAACCGCATCACAGTCCGTTGCGTAGTTTTAAAGATTTAAGCATACATAGGGATATAGGGACAGAGAAAGCGACTTTGTTTTATACTATGTAGTGATTAGTATAGATGGCTCGTCAAATAATCGCTCTCCATTATTTTGATGGATCATCTGTTTCTAAATAGCAACAGCTGTTCATATTATAAGACCAAGATATTTATTTTTAAAGTTATTTCAGACTTGCTGAGTTAAGAGGAAAGGGTACCGGGGGCTTTTTCCATACAAACTATTACAAACGTAGTCGACTGTTTTCTCCCTGGATAATGACACTATAGAGCAAATATTTTTGGTGCATAAAACTAATAAATGCCATGACCATGCCCCTATTTTGGATTTCTTTTTATTTTTTCTTAATCTTAATTTCTATGATAATTAGAAAACAAAAAAAAAACAAAACATAGGGGCATAGTCATGGTAGTTATAGGTTTTATGGCACAAAAATATTGGTGCTAGTGTCATTATCCAGGGAGGAAACAGTCGACTACGTTTGTATGGAGAGAGCGCAGGTACCCTTCAGCCCTAACCCAACACTAAAAACAAATCATATTTGATAGTTATTCAATTCACATACTTAGTTAGTTTACAATTTATGACTCCATACATATATTATCGTCAACAAACCATTGTTTACTAGGCATGTCCCATTGTATCCGTAAATTGTAAAGATACATATCAGTTAGGCAAGAAGATACGAAGTGAAATGGTATAAGTAGAATTAGAATGACATTTATTAGAAAAGCAAGCGGACAAGAGTGATCTTATAAGAGTTAATTTTTCTACCTTTTGAGGTACGGAACCCTAAAAATGAAATTAAACTGACAGAATTAGAAAACAGTCACAAAGAATAAATTAATAGGCACATTATAACACACACACGTTACATTATTATTTATTTTAATTTAATAATTTTGAGTTTGGTTTTTATGGTGCAATAAAGTGTTTATCCATCCATCTATCTATAAAGAAAAAAGTCAGGGATGCTGTGTGCTTATCTAAAAGTACTTTTAATAGTTATTGCCTGACTGCAATACATAAATTATTGTTAATTAATTATAAACCTACCTACTATTAATTCTTCACAATTTAAGCATTAAACGTTCGTGTCCTAGGAATTGTAATATGTAAAGATATATATCTTTCATAAATGAATCATCTGACTCATTGTATCAAAGCTTTTTTGCTGACACACAAATAGAGTTGATTCGGATCATAACATTTATTTTCCATTCAAAAACAGCGACTTTACGGGAAACCTTGACAAGATAAAGATATAAATGGTTTATACTCGTAGCTTTGTTAGGGTTCCTCTGTCACCAGGCTGCATCTCATGAACCGTGATAGCTAGAGAGTTGAAATTTTGACAGATTATGTATTTCTGTTGCCGCTATAACAACAAATACTAAAAACGGAAGAAAAATTGGGGCTCCCATACAACATAGTAGGGAATACTAGGGAACCATTCGCACGCGAATCCGACTCGCACTTGGCCGGTTTTTTTTAACTTAATGTAATTTTGAAATGGTGTCTGCTATAAAGAATGTCTATAATCTATTTATCTATGGTTTCGATCAAACGATTTATTTATTATAGTCAATTAAAACTATACATACCATTTATAGTAAATTAACGTAGACAAAAAAAAAATTGATCACGCTAACATGCATATCTCTCATTTATCCCTATCGTGCCACTGTTTTATTTTTATAATTTAAATTAATTGTCTTGTTGTTAAATTTTTATGTAACTTGTGTGTGCAATAAATCGTTCTATCTATCTATCCCTCACAAAACTTAAACACACTGACAATATCGATCTCCACTTATAAATGAATATCTCCGAATCGGATATACATCTTAAATCCGACCTACACATCTCGATTATTTACTAATTACTCCGACCGAGTTATAACGAACGTAGTAATCGATTGCAAAACGATTCGTATATAACACAGCTATCGGGTCAAACTTCTGTACAATTTTAGAATTGTTTACGGTGATTCATGTACTGTAATATCAGGGCTAAGCTAATGAATAATGAAGGAGAAGGAATCGTTTGAATTCTTAAAGCTATTACGTGTATTGAACGATTCTAGGTATTTGTTTACTAATTGTTACTCGCTGCTTTGCCTGTGTAAGTTTATTACTTCGATATGAGATCTCTGCTACACTTTTCACTTTAATCGGTCAAGCTGCTTCACAACGCAGTTTGGCGGTCGAAGGCGACTGCCTGCAGTGAAAAAGACTGAGGTGGTTAGGTTAACTTACACTGACAACATGGTGTGACGTGACCGGATGACCGCGTCATCGATCACGACCGCCGGGTCCCTCAGTTCGGCGGTCGAAGGCGACTGGCTGTGGTTAAATAGACTGATGTGATTTAACTTACACTGACAACATGGTGTGCAGTCGAAGGCGACTGGACCCGCGACCGGATGACAGCGTCATCGGTCGAAGGAGACTGGCTGTGGTTAAATAGACTGATGTGGTTTAACTTACACTGACAACATGGTGTGCAGTCGAAGGCGACTGGACCCGCGACCGGATGACAGCGTCATCGGTCGAAGGAGACTGGCTGTGGTTAAATAGACTGATGTGGTTTAACTTACACTGACAACATGGTGTGCAGTCGAAGGCGACTGGACCCGTGACCGGATGACCGCGTCATCGGTCACGACCGCCGGGTCCCTCAGCTCGGCGGTCGAAGGTGACTGGCTGCGACTAGATCCCTTGCTGTGCCCGTGGGCCACTTGTAGGGTATCCATCAGGATAATGTAAGAAGATAAGGATCAGTCTCTCATTGCGGAGGCTTCTCTAGTCTTCATTGTAGTCTGTCTGGAAAAATAATTAATCAAATTAGTCACGTTTGACGACCTCTGTGGCGCAGAAGGTTGCAGGTTCGATTCCCACCTCAAACAAATATTTACCTATGTACAGATATTTGTTTCTGGTCTGGGTGTTTCTGTATTTATTTTAAATCTACACAAATATTATAAAGTGGAAAGATTTTTTGTTTGTTTGTAACGAATAGGCTCCGAAATACTGGAGCGATTTTGATAAAACTTGGTATGAGGATACATTGATTCATTGGGAATAACATAGGAATAACTACTTTTTATCCCGATAATCCCTCGGGATCGGGAGTTACGTGGTATCACTACATAGTATAAAACAAAGACGCTTTCTCTGTCCCTATATCCCTTTGTATGCTTAAATGTTTAAAACTACGCAACGGATTTTGATGAGGTTTTTTTAAATAGATAGAGTGATTCAAGAGGAAGGTTTATATGTATAATACATGCATAATATAGCCGTGCGAAGCCGGGGCGGGTCGCTAGTAAAATATATTTACAAAAAAAGGTATATAAGTGTTTTATCCGCTGCCCGACCACCATAACCAAGCTAAGTTGCTTAGCTTGGGGCTAGATGGCGCTGTGTAAAGTGTCCTACAATATTTATTTCATTATTAATCTTCTTCGAAAATGTAGGTGTATTCTTAAATTAAAATGTAGGCGTCAAATTATTGAACACTCGCATTTAAAAGATGAGCATTAAAAAAGATATACGCTCTAAGTTTTTCTACCAATCAAAACAACAGTAGCACTGATTATAATATAATGCAAACCGTATATTACCTACTAGCGACCCGCCCCGGCTTCGCACGGCTATATTATGCATGTATTATACATATTATGCATGTATTATACATATAAATCTTCCTCTTGAATCACTCTATCTATTAAACAGAAAAGAACAGATTGTGATAGAATCGCACAGTCGATTAGGGTGTGTACACCGTACACACTACTGCATATAGACTGTATATATATACCATCATATAGCGGCATGCGTCGCCACGCCAGAAATCGGTTTTACGTGTGGCTATAGATGTTTCACTTATTATTTTTTTGCAAATACTCGTCGCGACACCACACTGTTCAATGCGAAATAGAAAGACGAAACGAAAATAACTTGCTTGCTTTCTATGCAAAAAGTGTCGTTACAGCTTTTGGTTTTTAAGACGTTTCAAAGTGATATATGTATATATACATAAGCATCGAAATAGTTACATCTAGTCACCATAACACAAGCCTAGTTGCGTCTAGTCACCATAACACAAGCCTAGTATCGTCTAGTCACCATAACACAAGCCCAGTTGTGTCCAGTCACCATAACACAAGCCTAATTGCGTCAAGTCACCATAACACAAGCCTAGTTGGGTCTAGTCACCATAACACAAGCCTAGTTGGGTCTAGTCACCATAACACAAGCCTAGTTACATTTAGTCACCATAACACAAGCCTAGTTGCGTCTAGTCACCATAACACAAGCCTAGTTGCGCCTAGTCACCATAACACAAGCCTAGTTGGGTCTAGTCACCATAACACAAGCCTAGTTGCGTCTAGTCACCATAACACAAGCCTAGTTGCGCCTAGTCACCATAACACAAGCCTAGTTGGGTCTAGTCACCATAACACAAGCCTAGTTGCGCCTAGTCACCATAACACAAGCCTAGTTGGGTCTAGTCACCATTACATCTAGTCACCATAACACAAGCCTAGTTGCGTTTAGTCACCATAACACAAGCCTAGTATCGTCTAGTCACCATAACACAAGCCTAGTTGGGTCTAGTCACCATAACACAAGCCTAGTTGGGTCTAGTCACCATAACACAAGCCTAGTTACATCTAGTCACCATAACACAAGCCTAGTTGCGTCTAGTCACCATAACACAAGCCTAGTTGGGTCTAGTCACCATAACACAAGCCTAGTTGGGTCCAGTCACCATAACACAAGCCTAATTGCGTCTAGTCACCATAACACAAGCCTAGTTGCGTCTAGTCACCATAACACAAGCCTACTTGTGTCCAGTCACCATAACACAAGCCTAATTGCGTCTAGTCACCATAACACAAGTCTAGTTGGGTCTAGTCACCATAACACAAGCCTATTTGAATTAAATTATAATCAAGCCTATTAGTTTTTAACGCATTTGGAGGCATAGAATAATTATGTTGCTCACGAATTTCGACATTTTCCCCACGGTGCGTCACCACGCCAGAAATCGGTTTTACGTGCGGCTATAGATGTTTTTCACATCAAAAAAAACCGAATCAAAATCCGTTGCGTAGTTTTTAAGATTAAGCGATCAAAGGGAAATAGGGACAGAGAAAGCGACTTTGTTTTATACTATGTAGTGATTAACTATTATATTGAACGAGTGTAAGTTAGCTAAGAATTTTGTTCAGTTAAATTATGTTCTAAGCAACTGGTTCTTTAGTTTTATTTATGTTTGAATTCCTATTGAAATAGTTAAGAATGAGTGGTAACTGGTATTTAATGTTGGTTTTACTCGTAATTTAATAGTGATTTCGTTTTTTATTACAAATATAAATAGTTTATTTCCCATATAAGTAAAATACACAATAATCCTAATAAACAGGCTTGTGTTATGGTGACGGCTGACGAATAGGATTAAAAATATATGGAAAAAAAGGAAAAAAAATATACATAAGTAGGTATGTAAATGAAAAACAATAAAACTAAATTTTTTATCGTTTTCTTAAGACGTAATTACGTAAAATTATCGTCTTTAAACCGACTTTACAGACAACCATTTTTAAATCAGAAATTATGTTTATAAAAAATTTCATTTTTTATCGTTTTCCTAGGACGTTATCACGTTAAATTATCACTACATAGTATAAAACAAAGTCGCTTTTTCTGTCCCTATTTCCCTTTGTATGCTTAAATCTTTAAAACTACTCAACGGATTTTGATGCGGTTTTTTTTAATAGATAGAGTGATTCAAGAGGAAGGTTTATATGTATAATACATGCATAATATAGCCGTGCGAAGCCGGAGCGGGTCGCTAGTCGTCTATAAACTGACTTTACAGACAACCATTTTTAAATCACAAATTATGTTTTTTTATTTGTTCCCTTTTCACGATCAAGAGTAGGTTTGCTCATACCTATACCACCCTCTAAGCTTAGTCGACCGATTCTTAACTAAGCTTAGGACTAGAAGGCACTGTGTGAAGTAAGTACTTATCCCCCAATTTTAATTTATTTATTTTGTAGTTTTCAATAGATACAAACTAAAGAATGTTTTCAAATAGAAATCCAATAGACGTAAGCATCCTTGAACTATGAATCTAGCTTAGTTTTTATTGCTCCATACTACATTCACAAACGTCACTCGACAAAAAATCTCGCATATTTTAGATAGCTAGTTTATTTTGTGAAGTATGCTTAGCATCTTCTAATAATAAACTGTAACGAGGATTGGTTTGTCTGTAAATATTGCACACAGCGCTATAAAGCTACAAGCTAAGCAACTGGGCTTGTGTTATGGTAGCCTGACTACGAATACTTCACTACATAGTATAAAATCAAGTCACTTTTCGCCGTCCCTATGTCCCTATGTATGCTTAGATCTTTAAAACTACGCAACGGATTTTGATGCGATTTTATTTTTAATAGGTAGAGTGATTCAAGAGGAAGGTTTTTAGATAAAATACATGCATAATATAGCATTGCGAAGCCGGGGCGGGTCGCTAGTAAATTATACTTTGTAAATAAATACTTTAAAATTCTTAAAGAAGAAATATTTGATTGCTTGTTTGTTTGTTTGTTTGAATAGGCTCTGAAACTACTGGACCGATTTAGATGAAACTTGGTATGAGGATACATTGATTCATTGACCGTAACATAGGAAAGAAAAAAAGAAAGAAAGAAAGAAAACATTGATTTGGACAAGCACACGACATAAGACAATCAGAAAAGTAGTAACAAACATAAAAGCACTAAAACAAAAGTAAATATCTGTAAACAAATAGTTGTTCGTCGGAGGGAATCGAACCCGCTGCTGCGTCGCAAGCGGAAGTTCTTATAGATCATAAAGATGCGCTTGGGGCACCGATTTCAATCAAAAATTTTATTTGCGCAGATCTTGAGCCCTTTTCAAACGATTTCATGAAGCTTTTAGTTATTAATCGGGTCAAAATTCAGAAACACATGTTCAGATACTTTTTCCCACAATATTTAGCAATCGTTTTTACCTTAAAAGGTTAAAAAAGAACCCTAATAAGATCACTTTCTTGTCCATCTGTTTGAAATTGAACTTTTTATAGAGCATATTAAGGGTACCTGCGCTCTCTCCATACAAACGTAGTCGACTGTGTCCTCCCTGGATAATGACACTAGCACAAATAGTTTTGTGCCGTAAAACCTATAACTGCCATGACTATGCCCCTATGTTTTGGTTTTTTTCATTTTCTAACTATCACAGAAATTTTAAAAAAATATATGGCATAGTCTGGCAGTTATAAGTTTTATGCACCAAAAATATTTGTTCTAGTGTCATTATCCAGGAAGGAAGCATTTCACTATAACGTTTGTAATAGTTTGTATGGAAAGAGCCCTCGGTACCCTTTCCTCTTATGACTCCTATGATTCTAAGTAAGAAAACATCGTGATGAAACCCGTACAAAAAAAGGGGGAAAAGAATATAGATTTTGTTCGATTCTAAGACCTAACAAATATACACAAAACAATTTCATACAAATCGGTTCAGCCCTTTAGTTGGAGTTTCACAACTAACACCGTAACACGAGAATTTTATAAAGAGAGGATTATAGGCCATTAATTATATTTAGCTTCACTACATAGTATAAAACAAAGTCGCTTTTTCTGTCCCTATTTCCCTTTGACTGCTTAAATCTTTAAAACTACGCAACGGATTTTGATGGGGTTTTTTTAATAGATAGAGTGATTCAAGAGGAAGGTTTATATGTATAATATAGCCGTGCGAAGCCGGGGCGGGTCGCTAGTATATTATAATTTCGCTACCGAACAGCAGGCGCCCCCGCGGCAGGCCCAGAAGGAGATGGCGGGACGAGTTGGACTCGCATCGTAGGGACTGGACCCAGCTGGTACTAGACAGGGAACAGTGGAAGGAGGGGGGGAGGCCTTTGCCCTGCAGTGGGACGGAATAGGTTAAAAATAAAATTAAAATAAATAAATATATTATAATTTGATGGAAAACGGGACATACTTACCTACGGCTTGAGATCTATGATAGGTTTAAAAATTACGCGTTTCATAAACGATGTTACAGACGAAAAGATAGTTAATATTTTACAAGCGCACTCATGTTTTATTGCTAGTAAATTTTAACATCCAAATTTTACATATATCCATCTACAACATAATTTCTCATATATTTGTTTGTATATTTATGGTTTGCTTCGTTTTGACGGTAAAAATATGAGTTTTACATTTATTAGCAATTAACGTAATAATTATCTCAATGTTATTAGCAAATATATTTTCAAAGGGCTTGTAAAATTTTAGGCAGTTTTATTTATTAATTTCGCGGCTAACGTGCCAATGTATAGATGAAAACAATATATACATACAACAATTGCCATATAAGAACAATTCGTTAATTGTCAGGCTTTCCTTTTATGTTGCAAATAAAAAAATCTTAAGTTTTTTTAACATCAAATCACAGTAAAACCTGATAATTTACGAGATTTTGATACATGACATTTGTCGTTTGTATTAATGTTCTCTATACTTACATATTGCCATTTGCCATAGTTTTGAAAGATGACCGAGCAAAAACAAAATACATTGAGTCTATTAGGAAAATAGCAAACTATCATAAGCAATGAAAAAAAAACCACAATATAATAATTAAAAACACGTAATTAGTAAAAAAAACTAAACAGTCCCGTTATAAACTACTATCGTCCGTTGCCAAACGTTGCAGCCACCTATCAGCTCGCTATCAGTATAAAAAAAACCGTACAAAATACAAGCCCAATACACGGGAATAAATCAAACGATAAATAACATTGAAGTGGTCACTGTACGTACGGAACTGCTCTGGACTCGTGCCAGCGTCATTGGTGCGACTGTTCCTGAACTCTATAACTTTATAACACTTCGAGATTGTCCAATTATGACGGGGTGTTTTTAGGGTTCCGTACACAAATGGTAAAAACGGGAGCCTATTATTAACACTCCAATGTCCGTCTGTCCGTCTGTCACCTGGCTGTATCTCAGAAACCATGATAGCTAGACAGTTGAAAATGTTCACAGATGTATTTATGTTGCCGCTATAACAACAAATACTAAAAACAAAAAAAAAATTAAGTGAGGCTCCCCATACAACATGGTACGGAATCTTTGGTGCGTGAGTTCGACTCGCACTTGACTGGTTTTTCACTTAATGTAATTTTAAAATGGTTTCTGCCGATCTCTAGCTTTTTCTGACCACCATGCCTAGAATGCATACAGATTAACGCCTCATCTGTTTTGAGCCTGCGCGAGCGACGTTTACCGTCTCTGTGGTCCAAATCTATTCAATTCAATTTCTTCAGATAACTCTCCAAGCCACTATGGTCTGAACTTCATAATTGTACATCTTTATAACTGTGTTGGGGGCATGCGCTGAGTAATTCTCAGCTTTTATAAAAATAAGGAAGGTCTCACGATTCACCGATAACATTTTTTAAGACCAAAACTCGTGTGTCCATAAACTACACATATCAAGATTTAAAATTGCGACTTCCCTGCTCATCGCCACTTGCAGTCATTTGTTTCATAACTATAAGAAACAGTCACAGTATCTGCTAAGTTTGACAAAGATGACCTATTTATCGGTGAGTAGTGACTTCGATTTGTATATTAGACAAAATAACACAATGTTCTCAATAGATAGCAATTGTATTACAAACTATGCCCTTTGATACACTTATAGATTATTATTAAATAAGTTGGTAAAGTTAAATTAGGTAAAAGGAAACTAATAACGACTTAAAACTGTGAAACAGACTGACTGACAATCCAGATGATATAATCCATTTATGCTGGGACATGTAGATATGGGCTTGCCTAAAACTAATACGACGCACTTAACTCAGACGACCGAGTCCAGAAGAAAAAACTCGTTAATATGTCTGGAAGTAACTAAGAAAGAAAGAAATAAATAAACACGACAAACACAGGAGTAAAGAAAGAAACATGACAATGAAAGTTAATTAAATAAAAAACAAAATATGATAAAGGAAAAACAACATAAATGAGGAGTCGTGTGCGACCTCAGCTAAAAACTGCAGCCAAGCATGCTTAGCTGCAGCGCTGGTCTTCCGGCCAGACCCATCTAGCTAGAAAGCTACCTAACTAAGTTGCGGGTGTCTTCACGATGTTCTCCTTCACCGTAATGGCGACTTCCACATACACGCCGTGAATTCACGCCGTGAAGCAGAGTACATACTGACTATGATCGGGGAACGCGTGAACCCCGCTAAAACCATCCATATTCACGTTCGCGCCTGATCGCGGGCTTCGCGGCGTGTATGTGGAGCCGCGATTAAAGCAATGCGCACATACATTTTCGTAAGAAAAATCCATTGATGCACGGAACGAGATTCGTACCCACGACCATCGAAATGAAGTATCTTCCACTAGGCCAATATTGCTCTTTACTAATATTTCCAGTTTACAAAGCTAGCTTACAGTTCGTACATAAGTATAGAAAACTTTCACCTATCAAATACCTAAATCATACAAAACTAATCCCATTTAACAAACAGTCTTCGTTTACTGAGTAAAGTTCACTGTTACTAAATCAAGTTGCTCAAAATCAAGCTATTCTTTATGCCATTTCACTTGGATTTTTACGGTTATCTGACACGCAGTCGTATATCACGCGAAATCTGTGAGGGTTTGTACATTATGAGTATTAAATCGTGAAGCATGGCGTACAAAAGGGCTAACCCATTTGTAACATGTGTCGTTGAAGGCGATTAAGGAATTTGGAGATCTTGAGCATCGCTCCTTGGGTCGTCTGCGTGGAGGCTGCGGTAACCATCCGTAACAACAGCAATCCCCAGAATAGTTGATATAAAATAATGTCAATTCATTTTGTAGTATCGAGGAAAAGGCGTACTGCGTTGGCTTCAAATAAATTGGGATAGGGATAGAAAGATTGAAGAAATTCTTATTTTGGTATCAGAAAGCCCTTAAATTTTTGTTTTGACTATTTTTTTTACATATGATAGGTCAGCATTTGACCACTGTCACACCTGCCTGATGGTAGGTGACGATGCGCCATTATTGCGCCACAGCTGCAGTAGCATCATTTTCTTCATTTTGGTCGTTCAACGTTCAGGTGTTGGTACAAGAAGTGATTCAGCACTTTTGCTGGAGTCCCACACAGCAGCGGTGCTCTGAAGTGAAACCAAACCGGATAGTAACATGTCTGCAGTTGTCCTACTTGGGTCCGGAGTCAGCTGAGTGACTCCACGTAGGCAGGTGGTCGCCTGGGGGGAGATTCTAGTTAGGGGTCGTTCAACGTGCAAGTGTTGGGGCAGGAGGTGCTTTGATTTTGTTGGAGCCCCACAGCCCAGCACTGCTCAGAAGTGAAACCCCACCGGCTAATAATATGTCTGCAGCGGCCTACTTGGGGCTAAAGTCGGTTGAATGACTTCCACGTAGACCTCAGGTCGTGGCCTGGAGGGAGTTTCTCGTTATGGGCACAAGACTGGGCGATATCATTTAAAGATATCAAAGTTAAAGAATGCGGCCTCAGAAATAAGAAACCAACATATTCGCAGAAAGTTAACAAAAGACACATCGCCATTGTGTCTGCGAACCCCAGGGGTGCACAGCAGTTTAACAAAGTAATAAACCCAACATATCACCAATAAATTTTATATGAGAGATCGTTATTATTGGTTAGAAAACTAACGTGTGCCCTTTGTTGTTGTACTGGCTGAACTCTTTGCGAAGACATGGTCTATCTATACATATAAAATGCTTTGTCCTGACTAACGGATCAACGCACAGTCTAAACCTCGTGATCGTGATCTGAAACTTGGAGGATGTGTTCTTTGTATGAAATAGGCATCCAAAAAGAAAGGATTATCGGAAATTCTACCCCTTAGGGGGTGACAAAGGGGGACAAAATTTGTATGGGACAACGTGATTTCTTGATCCAATCTACTACAAATTTTCTACACGGACGAAGTCGCAGGCGAAAGCTAGTCTTCTATACATATTAAATTCTTTGTCCTGACTGACGGATCAACGCACAGCCTAAATCGTAGAGACCTGAAACTTGGCGTGTGTGTTCTTTGTATGGAGTAGGCATCCGTTAAGAAAGGATTTTCCGAAATTCTACCCCGTGAAAAAGGGGGGTAAAGTTTGTATTGTATAACGTGATTCCTTGATTCATTTTCGACTTTACGCGAACGAAGTCGCGGGCAAAAGCTGGTATTATATAAAAATAGATACATTGAGATAATATAAAAATAGATACATTGAGTTTTTATTGCCGCTATTGATTGTGCCTGAATAAGGTAATTGTGGGAAATATTACGGTGAATTTACTTTGAAAGAATTAGGCGTAAATGTGTTTTAGTATAACAATGTCTCAGTTTTTATTTATGGCTTAGGGATTCTGTGTTATTACCAACGTAGGGTATGCTCTTATGTTTACATTTTTTTGGCGGTGTGAACCAGGCAATGATAGCGAGAGCAAAGTTTTGGAATGCTGCGATTTCCAACACTAGTGATCCAAAGATGCGGTTTTTTTTATAGATAGAGTGATTCAAGAGGAAGGTTTTGGTATATAAAAGAAAACTACCACACGTACGAGGTTGCGGCAATAACTAGTAATATTATAAAGAAGAAAGATATGATTGGGTGTTTATTTGCATTGAATAGGCTCCGAAATTACTGGACCCAATTTAATTAAACTTGGTATGAGAGTACATTGATTAATTGGGAGAAACATAGGCTACTTTTTATCCCTATATTCCCACGGGATCAGAACCTACGCGGGTGAAACCGGGGTGGGTGCTAGTAATAATATTATAATGAGAAAATATTTGATTGTTTGTTTGCATTGAAAAGGCTACAGGATCGATTTTAATGAAACTTGGTATGAGGATAAATTGATTCATTGGGAATAACATAGGCTCTTTTTTTATCGTTATGGAGAAATACAGGACGAAGAATACGCCTCTGCATTTTCTATTCCTAGATTTGCAGAAGGCCTTCGACTGTGTTCCTCGCATGATGATCTGGTGGGCGCTGCGGTCCAAAGGGGTTCCGGAAGCTTATGTTGAAATCATCAGAGACATGTACCGAAATTCTGATTCTGTGGTGCGAACTGCTGTTGGCGACACTAAGCCCTTCCCTGTTACCGTTGGAGTTCACCAGGGTTCCGTCCTAAGGCCGTTCCTGTTCAGCGTAATATTGGATGCACTGTCCGTTGCCATCAGGGATGCACACGAGCAGCCTCCATGGCTGCTCATGTACGCTGATGATATTGCGCTGGCGGATTCGGATAAGGGGCGGCTGGTCCAACGTGTACACACGTGGAAGGAGTCGCTTGAGAACGGCGGTTTGCAACTGAATGTGGCGAAGACAGAGTACTTGGCTTGCAATACCACAGATCCCACACCTGTCTGCGTAGACGGTCATATGGTCGAGCGGACAGACCAGTTTAAGTACTTGGGGTCTGTGCTTCACGCGTCCGGCGACATCGATTGCGACGTCAAGTCACGCATTTCAGCGGCTTGGGCCAAGTGGCGTGAGGTGACTGGTGTCATTTGCGACCCCAAAATGCCGATTAAACTAAAGGGACAGGTCTATAAAACCATCATTAGACCTGTCCTTTTGTATGGTAGTGAGGCGTGGCCGGTGCTTGAGCGACATAAGCAGGAGCTGCGTGTCACGGAGATGAAGATGTTGCGCTGGATGTGTGGAGTGACGCGAAAGGATCGCGTCAGGAACTCCCGCATCCGGGGCAGCCTTCATGTCCGAGACATTGCAGATAAATTGCAAGAGTGTCGCTTACGCTGGTACGGCCACGTCTTGCGAAAACCGGCTAGTTACGTGGGGAACAAATGTCTTGCCATGGCGCCTCCGCCGGGTCGTGGCAGACTGGGTAGACCCAAGAAGTGCTGGCTTGACGTCGTAAAGGGTGATATGCGTGCAAATGGCCTTACAACCCAGGATACCGAAGATCGTGCGAAGTGGAGGCGTAAAAGTAGGAAAGCGGACCCTGGGCTCCCGAGAGGGATGCAACCGGGAACATCGCTCGGATGATGATGAACATAGGCTACTTTTTATCCCGATATTCCCACGGGATCGAGACTTACGCGGGTAAAACCGCGAGGTGATGCTAGTTTAAGATAATTTAGTATTATTGTTTTTAATGTTTATAATTTTCTTTTAGTTTTATTTGTAATTATGACATATTATAATCATACTGTATTTGATTGCCTATAATAAGTGATATTTAGTATTTTATAATCACTTTAACAACACAATATTTCCATTTGCTAACACAATGCTATGAATATAAATGTCAAGTGAAACTTAAACAGTAAGGGCCATTCTTTCGAAGGGCGTGGGTGTACCCACATCACAAAAAGACACGCTTAAAAAGCCACATTGTCCGGTATGACATGATAGGGGAAGAAACCCACATTTGTATAAATAAAGGGGCTGATAACATTAAATATTTTATTTTTCACACCTTTCGATTATTATCTTGACGACATCTATGCCGCAGTGGGCGAACACTACAACGCAGTTCGCGGGTTCGATTTCCGCTGTCGAATAAGTATTTGTGTACAGATATTTGTTTCTGCAATCAAATATTTGCCATGGTTTTTCTTTATCTTTAACAAGTTTGGATTTACACAAAAAAAGTATAACAGATACGTATCCTTTCCGTCACCATAATACAAGACAATTTGCTTAGCTTGTGGCTAGATGTAGACTGGCTCATTTTAATAAAAAATAATTTTATATTAAACTAGCGACCCGCCCCGGCTTCGCACGGCTATATTATGCATGTATTATACATATAAACCTTCCTCTTGAATCACTCTATCTATTAAAAAAACCGCATCAAAATATGTTCAGTGGTTTTAAAGATTTAAGCATACAAAGGGAAATAGGGACAGAAAAAGCGACTTTGTTTTATACTATGTAGTGATGCGGGCTATACCACTTATTATACCATTTCAGAATCTTAATGAAATAGGCAACTTTTGTTTTATTTAGCACTCAGGAAACCATACATTTTTACACCGGGAAAGGTTCAGGTTAAAAAAATAAAAAATCATGAAGTTTGAGTTAAATCTTAGTTTAAAAAATATTCGATGTGTCATAAAAATAATTGTTTGCATTCGATAGCACATTTATCCTGGAATACTATAAAAAAACCGATTAGGAAAATGGCTTCATATGCAGTTTTGAAATCAAAAAACATAGGCATTTATTGTTAAAGTTTTGAAAATGGCGCATATCTCTTAAACCGAGAGACTTTCATAGAGCATTACTTTTATTTTTCTGAACAGTGTCCTCCATCCGTATGTGCTCGCTTATCCATTTATTACACCCTGTATATTATGAATTTACAGTTAGTTCTTAAGCAGCTAATTTCAAATCCACGACAGCTATAACTACATAAACCCGTAGATAAATCTAATAACTAATTAAACACTGATCTAAACCAATACTAATGGCATGCAATAACCATGCCAACACGAGCTTATAACTTAAATAATAACTCTAGCTATTATAGATACTGGTTGTTTACAATCTACACCGGAAATTACTAACAGAGTCCAGCTACTTACTCATTCCGCTATCTCCTGTTTTATTTATTACAGAGACAAACTAAGTTTTACCGCGACTTTGTCGCGTTGTGTAGACGACTATGGCAAAAAAGTGAGTCTCTTAAAAGTTATATTGCAAAATGTAGAATGGCATGTGTTGGGCATGTGGAGAGAAAGTCACATTTTTGAGAATATTTTTTTAACCAGAGGTTTTCTGCACATTGTGTCTATGGAAAAGATAAAGTACATTAAAATATCTTTCAAGTGACACCTTACACGTATAAATTGGTTGAATAGAACTCGAGAAATGTGCAAATATCTAAAGTACTGAGCCGCCATCTTTATGACGTCATAAATGCTACTAGTTCCCGGATTTCGAAACTAAAACAGGCTAATTCATCATCTAGAGATCTCAAGGAATCCAACGATACCTGTTTTAGTTATACACAGCTCGTGACCACGAAACTCGAGAAATAGAGGACTTTTGGCTGAATGGCCGCTTAACTACTCTGCGTCTAACAACTTTCCGCGATCTTAATGTCCGTCCATCTAGTCGGGGGCCGTACCGCGTTACACTTTCCGGGACGTGGTCTCCAGCCTAGGACATTTCTGCCCCAACGGTCCCTACGGTCATCCAGGCTTTACTATCCCTGGATCTACCATACCTACTCATGTTTGTATCATATCGTTTTGAATTTCCATCAGATTGAAAACCTCACTGTCTGATCATTATGTTTATAAACTTTCAAGTGATTTTGACCTTCGTACAGTTCAGACAATGCATTGTATTGTCAGTCATGAAAGTCAATTGGAAAGTACTTTAATGGGTGGAGCTGTTTTCGTTCAATATGCCTGTCTGTCCATTGAAGATGATAGGTTTTCAAATTAAAAGTTAGTTGTATTCTTTAGAAAATATGAAAGGTCTTAAGGTGAAAGGGTACCGGCGCTCTCTCCATACAAACGTAGTCCACTGTTTCCTCCCTGGATAATGACACTAGTACGAATAGTTTTGGGCCATAAAACCTATAACTGCCATAACTATGTTTTGGTTTTTTTCATTTTCTAATTAAATGAGAACCTCCTCCTTTTTTGAAGTCGGTTAAAAACAAAACATAAGGGCATAACCAAAAATATTTGCTCTAGTGTCATTATCCAAGGAGAAAACAGTCGAATACGTTTGTATGGAGAGAGCCCCCGGTACCCTTACCTCTTAATACCAAGAAGAAAGAACAAGTGCGAGTCGGACTCGCGCACTAACAGTTCTGTACCATTATATTCTGTTTTTAGTATTCGTTGTTATAGCGGCAACAGAAATACATATTCGTTAAAATTTCAACTCTCTAGCTATCACGGTTCATGAGATACAGCCTGGTGACAGACAGACAGATAGTGGAGTCTTAATAATTGGGCCTCTTTTTACCCTTTGGGTACGCAACCCTAATAAAAAAACTGGTTGCCTGTAAAGTCGGTATACGGGCGAAAGTTTTACGTGACAACAACTGTGCTCGAGTGGAAGGGACGCGTGCCTTTCACTTTTTATGTCTGTCTCTCTCGCTCTTAGGCGGGCTAACCATGCCCGCGTGCCTCTCACTCGCTCTCATTGTGAGCGCATAACGTCAGCGGAGCGTAACGCAGTTTCTTGAAGTGTCACCCGGCAAACCAATTTATAAAACGTTGTCACGTCAAAAGAAAAAGACTCATCATCACAAGAGCTACCAGTCCGAAACTTTGAAAGTGGGTTCTTTTTAAGACGTAAGAACGGATTTTCGGAAATTTCATCTCTAAAGGAGTAAAAGTTTGTATTGTCTTCAACTAGCGACCCGCCCCGGCTTCGCACGGCTATATTATGCATGTATTATACATATAAACCTTGCTCTTGAATCACTCTATCTATTAAAAAAACCGCATCAAAATCCGTTGCGTAGTTTTAAAGATTTAAGCATACAAAGGGACATAGGGACAGAGAAAGCGACTTTGTTTTATACAATGTAGTGATTCAAGTGTCACTCTTTAAGCAAAAATAGCAGTTAAACTGAAGGCAGAATACTCCTGTGATTTCGTCAGAGAGACGTGAATGCGGCATGAGCAGATATTATGTGATTAGATGTTAGGCAGACATATTATAATAATCACTCTCAGCTAAAAAATATGTTAATTTAAACGTACTAGCGATCCGCTTCGTACAGTTAGCAGAGTATCTACGCTACCTTTTTAGGGTTCCGTAAAAAGGGTAAATACGGGACCCTATTACTAAGACTTCGCTGTCTGTCTGTCACCAGGCTGTATCTTATGAACCGTGATAACAAGACGATTGAAACTTTCACAGATGATGTATTTCTGTTGCCGCTACAAAAACAAATACTAAAAACAGATAAAACCTCACATAAAACATGGTCCGACTCGCACTTGGTCAGTTTTTTCTGTCATATTTCAACCAATTTACACATAAAGCTAAACCTTTATGAATCAACTAAGTCCATTGCTAAAAACCGAATAAAAATCCTTTCAGTAATTTTCAAGTTTACCGCGTTCGGACAGACAGACGCAGTGGGGTGACTTTGTTTTATAATATGTAGTGAAATGGATAGGGATTTTAATGGCTAATCCAACAAACAAATTTTAGAATTAGGTTCAGGCAAAAACTGTTTATACATTCAGCCTAATCTGCAGAAACAGCTTCATGTTGAACATAAGACCCACTGAAAAATTCACGGTTTGTTACCCACAATAATCTATTTACGCCACATGATGGGCGCTGAAATTTCATGCTGACCACATCTTTGAAACACTGAACATTATACTCTCTAACACGGTGGAATAAAGTCGATATTGCTGTGGTAACAGTCACGGTCAAAGCCTGACCCTAATTAGAGAAACATGCGGATAAAAAAGTTAAAAAAAATAGGCTGTTATAGCAAAATGATATGAAATGAAGGCTGAATATAATGTAGCATTATTGGATTTTTAATAATATTGTATACTACCTGTGAATATATAATTACTCCGCGGTTTCACACGCGTAACTCCCGATCCCGTGGAAATATCGAAATAAAAAGTAGCCTATAGCCTTCCTCGAAAAATTGACTATCCAACACAACTTTTTTCTTTCAATTCAAACCAGTAATTCCTGAGATAAGAGCGTTCAAACAAACAAACAAATTCTTCAGCTTTATAATATTATATTTAATAGCGACCCGCCCCGGCTTCGCACGGCTATATTATGCATGTATTATACATATAAACTTTCATCTTTAATCACTCTAACTATTAAAAAAAACCGCATCAAAATCGTAGCGTTGCGTAGTTTTAAAGATCTAAGCATACAAAGGGAAATAGGGACAGAAAAAGCGACTTTGTTTTATACTATGTAGTGACTATGGTGTGATGATTACAGACTTTATGAGTCCATTTTACCCCTTTAGAGGTCAAATTTCCAAAAAACCTTTCTCGGTGTTCCTCTACGTTCCAAAAGGAAACCCTATAAGAAGTTTCGGCTTCGTAGTTCTAGTAGTTTCAAAGATTTCTTGATGACTCTTTTTCTCTTTTATAAGTTTGGTTTTTTTTGTAACTCTTTTTAGAGAAACGACTGTTTCAGATGATTTTAGGATTTTAGGAATTATGGTATCCACACAATGCGGTTTGCTTCGTCATTCCTTATTCATACTGCAAGGGAATGGAATCGGTTGCCGGCGTCTGTCTTTCCTGACGTGTACAATTTGGGGGTCTTCAAGTAGCCAGTGAATAGGTATCTTCTAGGGGCGCGAGCTACATCTTAGGCCGGATATTTCACCTACCACCAGGTAGGTGTGATAGTGATCAAACGCTGACTTATCTTATAAATATATATTTTAAAATAAGTGAAGTGGATGGAGGCGGCTCAGGACCGCTGTTTGTGGCGTCGTATGGGGGAGGCCTATGTCCAGCAGTGGACGTGTATGGGCTGATATGATGAAGTGAAGTAGAGGGTAAAAGCACAAGGCTAAATACAACGTAGGAAGGATATTTATTATTTTTATATCTCTCTTACGTTGTAATAGTTTTTTTATGACCCAAAGCTCGGAAGAAGCTTTTCCGGGATTTATGATAATCGCTCCAAAGAGATTTTTTGTCCGATTCCGCAAAATAGTAGAGGTTTTGAAAACGAAAACCTTCATAATAGACAAAAGACAAAGAGTATTTGATACTACCATGGTTATTTTGACTATTTAAGTTAAAAACAATGCATGTTTGTAAGTACATCGAAACATCGAGATCCAAAAAATTAATACTAATATAAGCTGAAGAGTTAGTTTAGTCGAACGCGCTAATCTCAGGAACAAACAGTTTGAATTAAAAAAATATATTTTTGTTTGATAGTTTTCTCAAGGAAGGCTATAAAGCTTATTTTTATTTTGATATTCTTACAGGATCGGGAATTACGCAGATTAAAAAAAAACTAGTAAAACAATGAACAAATAAGGCAAATACTCCATTTTAACTAACTTTAAGGATATTTTAATCAATATGCTGAATTTAGCAAGTATTGTAGGTAAATCGGTTATATTTTATCTGCGCTAAAATATTAGACGTATAAATACCGGCCAAGTGCGAGTCGGACTCACGCACGATGGGTTCCGTATCATGTTGTATGGGAACCCCACTTAATTTTTTGGTTTTTAGTATTTATTGTTATAGCGGGAATAGCAATACGTAATCTGGGAAAATTTCAATTGTCTAGCTATTGCGGTTCATAAGATACAGCCTGGTGACAGGCGGACAAACGGACGGATAGCAAAGTCTTAGTAATAAGGTACCGTTTTTACCATCTGGGTACGGAACCCTAAAAAGAGATAATTAGGCTTAGCTTCATCACTACATAGTATAAAACAAAGTCGCTTTCTCTGTCCCTATTCCCTTTGTATGCTTAAATCTTTAAAACTACGCAACGGATTTTGATGCGGTTTTTAATAGATAGAGTGATTCAAGAGGAAGGTTTATATGTATAATACATGCATAATATAGCCGTGCGAAGCCGGGGCGGGTCGCTAGTAGAGGTATAAAGGAAATAACAGGCACTTTGTAACAACAAGTATATTACAGTTCACGGCCCCATTTCATACGGTTATCCACAGGTAGCGTTCCAATTTATATTTTCTATGAATTTTTTAAAACTCTCTCCAGAAGGCCAATTCCCATAAATAAAATTGTTTAAATTACATCTCAATATCATTTCGATTGCATTTCGATTGCAAAAAATATACTAAACATCATCTTTTGGTATTCTCATAAACTAAGATTTCAACATGATATCCGAATGAAATGTTAATTTAATTGAAATGCAATCGAAACTAAAATGTACGTAAAACCGTATTCTCCAAATACAAATGATATCGAAATGTAATCAAACTTATCTAGACCGTATTCTCGTCACATAAGAAACGTCAAATTTGAGATCGAGAGTTGATTGAAATGTAATCGACATGAAATAACGAATTTAGTGAATTTTTAAGGTTAACTTAGTTAGGTTGGTGTGTAAATCTAATAAAAAGAATAATGCGTGTCATCTCCAAAGCGCGACTGGAGTTTACTTTACTTGTATTTCGATATAGAAGGTTACAGGTTCGATTCTCGCCCCAAACAAGTATTTAAGTAGGTATACAAGCCTAGTTGTTTAGCCTAGGGCTAGATGGCGTTATGTGAAATGGCCCACATTATTTACTTTATTTGTAAAAAATCGCTATCTATTGCTATTGCTATTGATTGCTATCGACACCAATTGCTCGCTTCCTTCCTTCCCACCGATCGCTTTCATAATTTCTATCTAGAGCGTTAGCGCGATTTATCTCATTGACCTTCATATCACAAAGTTTCTTCAAACACACTCCAAAATAAAACAGGCGCCAAATGAAATTCTTATAAATTTTGTGACATAGCCAACCTAACAAAGCAAAATGAATGAATGACTGAATGATTTTATATCGCAATGTAAGTGAAATGCAATTGAAATGTAATTGAAATGTAACTGAAATGTTATTATGATTATGGTTAGCAGAATACCAATTGACAGTTAAATTTCAATATCATTTCACTTCGATCAATTTAAGGTTGCATTTTGCTATAATTACGAGAATTGACCTTCAGGTCAAAGGAGAAAATTGCTGGGAAACTTTCGAGTTTTATATCGTACACATGAATATTTAAATTTAAACCTTTTTCTTTGGTTAAAGAGATGGTGGAAATGTGATTGGTTTTTTTTCGGTTTTTAGCATCATTATCGATTGGTACAAAAATATAGGCGATTTTTTTTGCAAAATTAACAGCTTCGATTTTTGGCTATGCTACCAGATATGTAACTCTCCAAGCCACTAAAGTCTGAATTTTATAATTACACATCGTTCATAACTGTATTGGAGACATGCGCTGAATAATTCTCAGCATTTATAAAATCACGAAAGTTGGTCTATATGGAGTCATGAGCAAGAAGCCATTGGTTCCGAGCCCGTTGAGATGACGAGAAACGACTGACGATCCAATCCCGCGACACATCCGGCAAACTGACCAATGAAAAGTCTGGTTACAATTTGTGAGAAAAATCTGTACATACTTAATTTCTTCACAAAATGAATCTAAGTCGTAGTTAAAGCAAAGCATAAATAACTGCAGTTGAGGTCTTTGATTTTAGTTAAAAAAGTGTTATTTAAAACTAATATTATTACAAAACTAAGTTCTAATCACTACATAGTATAAAACAAAGTCGCTTTCTCTGTCCCTATGTCCCTCTATCCCTTTGTATGCTTAAATCTTTAAAACTACCCAACGGATTTTAATACGGTTTTTAATAGATAAAGTGATTCAAGAGGAAGGTTTTTATGTATGCATAATATAGCCGTGCGAAGCCGGGGCGGGTCGCTAGTGAAAAATAAAATACGCTGGAAACCTACCAGCACAGTTCGCAATTAGACGTACCTAATTATATATATTTACTGTACATACTATACATTCGAGTTAAAATTTCCACTCCATTCTACAGTTTCAGAACTAACTTTTAGTAACAGACATACAGACCACAACGTTCGAAAGTTTAATCTCAAAACTGTACCATATTTAGCTAAATTAATGGAACTAATTTGGTAACCGCTACTTTCAACTGTAGGAATATTTTGTTACATACAGTAGGTACACTTGTTTGTAATTCTTATTAGATATAATAATTACTAATAGCGCTTCGCGGTTACACCCGCGTAGCTATCGATCCCGTGGGAATATCGAAATATAAAATAGCCTATAGCCTTCTTCGAAAATGGATCGTCCATTTGTCGAAGAAGGCTATAGGCTATTTTATATAACACAAAAATATGTTTTCAATTCGTACCAGTAGTTCCTGAGATTAGCGCGTTCAAACAAACGGACTCTTCAGCCTTATAATATTGTATAGATTAGAGATGCTCCAAATACTATTCGGTATCATTCTTACCGAACCGAATATTCGGCAGAACTATTCGGTTTCGTGTTCTGCTTAGTATTGGCGCGAAAACCGGTATATAGGCTGTTTTTTTTTATGTGGGCCTTCAGGGCTATATCCCATACAAGAGATAGCGAAAAATGCTAAAAGGAGTTGCGTGCCCGATTTTGACAAAAACTAAAACTGCATCATTAGATTTTTGAAAAACTCATTACCCTAGCCAGGAATCGAACCTCTTGATTTTGCGAAAAAATAATCATCATACTTTCAATTTTTTGTTTTTTTGATTGAAATTGAATTGAAATTGAATTGAATCATCATACTACATTTTTATACCAATCGATAGTCTTGCTGATGGGTTTTGTAGTGCAAATCAACTCTCAACCTTAAGCAGGTATATACTTATTTTAAAAATATTGATGACTGGTCCGAATTCAAAAATGCTTTTTGTGTTGGATAGTCCATTTATCGAGGAATGCTATAGGCTATTTTATATTTCGATATTCCCACGGGATCGGGACTTACGCGGGTGAATCCGCGGAGCGCTGTTAGTAATTATATAGGTAGGTATGTTATAATCTATTTCGTTAAACGATTAGTGCCCCACCTACTTATCTACATTGTATTAGTTTAACGTGAATATTGATAAAAGATAACAACTCGTATTTGTATTGTATGATGGTTTTGAAAGTTATTTTGGGTGTTGTCATGTTTTAGTCACGTTTATTTTTGTTGTAATATGGAACGAATCGAGTTACATCCTAAATTTTTACTGTAATAACTAATCCTGCTACATCCTAATTAATATTATTAACTAGTACCTACGCCCAGCAGTTTCACTCTCATAAGTTCTTATTCCGTAGGAATATCGAGATATACTTTTTACGCAAAATAGTCTAGCATTTGACCACATATCACCTGGGGCCTTATTCTGCTATTTGGCCAACCATTTTCATTATATCGAGACTCTATTGATATTATATCGAGATTGTGACTTTATTTGGTATTCTGCTAAAGTTTGAATAACATCGAAATATAATCACTATGGAGTCTCAATGGTATGGTAATATTTACCTTGCAGGTGTTGCTTATCAACATGGTATATGTTGCTAACGCCCGAATACTGAAAGGCTACTTATCTTTTCGACTTCGTTAAGCGTTAAATATTTTTAAGTTGGATTTAAATTTTTAGTGGTATTCACAAAGGCTATTTACGAGATTTAAGATTATACTTAACAAAGCAGGCCTAAACTTTTACCAAATGGCAACATTTTAACAAAAAAGTTCGTTTTCTATTACAATTTTCTGCTTGATCCGTGATTGCTAAAAACAAGTTTCGTTTCACGCACTAAACTGGAGTAAAAGTTGATACATTTAATAAAAATAAACGTTTCTTTACACTCTGTGATTGAAAATATTTGACAACAAAATAAATATTATTTTGTTTATTGTTTACAAGTTTTTTCGATTTCGAGTTGTTCTACGTGAATAAATATTACTGTAACTATTAAAAATGTCTAGCGTTACGAAACAGAAAAGGGGCTGCAACTACACAGCCCCAGAAAAACAAATATTGGTGGATTATTCACACATACTCAACGGGCCTGCATAAATATTTTCATATTGTATTTTCTTCTGTATTTTGGAACATCTTGGAAAATAAGGAGACATACGGTAAAAAAAGGAGTGTGGTGGAGAGTTGCTGAGCAGTATTAGAGCAGCTAAAGGATGGAGAAACGTCACTGGATTTTAAACTGCTTCCCCGTCAGTTTTCACTACGACCAACCAATTATGGCAAGCTGGAGATGACGAACGGTGTTTTTAAGTGAATGCATATTACTGTGAAATGTCTAGCGTTACAAATAAAAAAAGGTGCTGCAACTACACAGCCCCAGAAAAACAAATATTGGTGGATCTTAATCACAATAAGTAGGTTTTATAAACCTATACCAATGATCAACTCGACGGGCCTATCTGCTTAGTTAAACTCATATTGTATTTTCTTCTGGATTTTGGACCATCTTGGAAAATACGGAGACAAACGGACAAAAAAGAAAGTGCTGGTAGAGAGTTGCCGATCAGTGTTGAGCGGCTAAAGGATGAATAGGTGTCACTTGATTCCGACTAATCAACTAAGGCAAGCCCCAGATGAGGAATGGTGACTTCCCCCTGGAACATTGGGGACCGCGGGGTTGCTACTCTCCGACACCTCACCTCAAGGTGCCCTGTGGACGTGTACTTATTATTATTTCTGTATTAAATTCCTGTTTAATTTATCGATTATTGTTTTATTATAGACTAATCAAATCAAATCAAATCAATCATTTATTCACATTAAATAGAGTAATAAGATGTCAAAATTATAATAAAGTACTTGGCTATTTAACCTCATTTGAGGTATGTGAATTAGTCTAAATTAATAGTGAAATGTCAAATAATAAAATTAAAAGTTATTACATAAAAATCAATTATATTATGTCATTAACTCATTCTATACATTGGTAAATACTCTTTAAGGCTATAAAAGGACTTTTCCGTCAAAAAATTATGTAATTCTCTCTTAAACATAGAGAAGTCTTCAATTTGAGCTATACAATCTGGCAACTCACTGTACATCATGGGAGCCAGTGCCATAAAGCTTTTCCCAAAAAAAGCTGTATTGTGTTTAGGTACAAAAAGTTTATGTCTAAGACGAGCACCATTCATTCCCGTGAATAAGTGAAGGTTGCTTTTAGTAAATATTAAAGTCTCGAAAATAAACAAGCATGGTAATGTTAAAATCTTCAACTGTTGGAACAATGGTTTACAACTATCCGTAGGCTTTAGGCCATGAGCCGCTCTAAGACACTTTTTTTGCGCTTTAAAAACAAGTTCTCTGTCTGTTGAGTTGCCCCAAAACATGATGCCGTAGCGTAGTGCTGAGGAAACATAGGCATGGTATGACGTCATAACACAGTCCTGATTTGCTACTTTCCTCAAATTATATAAGGCATAAGAGTATTGATTTAATTTATTGATTAGATTATTAGTGTGTATTTGCCATGTCAATTTTTCATCTATTTGTAGTCCAAGAAATGTTGTATTGTCAATTTGTGTTATTTGTGTATTGTCATATGTTATTTCTAGCTCTAATTTTTTAACTCTTTGCCTAAATGTCATTATTTTTGTTTTGTCCAAGTTGATTTTTAAATTGTTTTTTACTAGCCACTGAATTACGTGATTTAAATTTTCATTAATTTCATTTTCGAACGAGTCAATATTGTCACATTTAAATATAATGGTACTGTCATCAGCAAACAATGTCATATCATATTTACTATTAATACAGTTAGGTAAGTCATTAATAAAAATAATAAACAAAAGTGGGCCTGTGACAGAAAACCATGAATAGCCATGTTTATGTTCTTTCCTTTCCTGAACCCATATTGCTTAGGAAAAAAAATATTATTGATTTCAAAAAACGAAGTTAATTTAGCATGTATAATCTTTTCTATAATTTTAGCAAAAATAGGTATAAGTGCAATGGGTCTATAATTGTTCATGTCCAGTTTATCATTTTTCTTATGTAATGGTTTCACCACTGATAATTTAAGTGCATTTGGAAATACTCCTTGATCAATGCACATATTGATAATATGACTAAGAACTGCACATATTTCGGAAGCAACATGTTTGACGATTTTTGTGTCTATTTCATCATAGCCAGAGCTGTTGGTTTGCTTCAGAGATTTAATGGTATTATAAATGTCATGGGGAATAGTTGGAGTCATAAAAATTGAATTAGAACTTGAATTAAATAATGTCAGATTAGGTTTAGTTTTACTCAAAGATTGGACTTGGTCAATAAAATGGTCATTAAAAGCATTCGCAATGTCATATGGATCTGTCAAAATCAAGTTGTTATACTTAATTTGTAAAAAAGATTCTTTGGGATAGTTCGATTTAGAGTCATTTATGATCTTCCAGGTTGCTTTAGATTTATTTGTCGCGTTACTGATAAAATGTGAATTTTGCGATTTTTTGGTCCCGTTAATAACTTTTCTTAATCGTTTATTAAATTGTTTTAATGCTATTCCAGTTTCATAGTTGGGGTGTCTTCTATGTGCCCAAAGTAATTGTCTTTTACGCTTGCAGCACAGTCTAATACCTTTGCTTATCCATTTCGGTTTCTTTTTCGACGTTATTCGTATTTTTTTAATTGGAAAACATAGATCATAAAATAACTTAAATATACAAAAAAATTCATTATACGCATCATCAACATTATTATTATTGAACGTATCGTTAAAAGTGAGACTTTTGAGACAGCGTTTAAACAAGTTTATGTTCTCTATAGAATAGTCTCTTTTAAAAATGTGCCAATAAGGTAGATTGCAGTATTTTTTTACAGGCAACGTTAAAACTTGAGCGGAGTGGTCTGATAGCGCAAGTTCTGTTAGAATACAAGAAGCCCCATGGGTATTATGCAATATATTGTCCAAACATGTACCACTTATTGATCGTGTCGGAGCCTTGATTCCGAACTTTAAATTGTAGCTGACTATAATGTTTGTGAATTTTTTCACTGCTACCGTGTCTTTTAATATATTAATGTTGTAGTCACCGCATACAACAACCTTCTTTCCACTATGAGCACATATTTTGTCAAAGATTAGAACTATTTTGTCAAAGAATATGTCAAGAAAAATAGCCCTCGTCTTAGGTGCTCTGTATAAACAAATCACTATTACCTTATGTTCAATCAGCTCTATGGCACAGCACTCAAGAATACCCGGTACGCTAAATTCATTTAGATTAATCACCTTAAAAGAGTGATTTAAATTTACTAAAATGCATGCTCCGCCCTTACGATTAGCCCTAAAGTCACATGTAGCCAGTTTGTAATTGTCAATTTTTAAACATGAATGGTCACCCTTAATCATATTATGTTCTGTGATACACACAACGTCAATTTTTTGCTTGTTAATACTAAATTCATCAAGATGTACACCTAGCTGACCAGACTTGTTTACCAAACCATCAATGTTTTGGTGCAATATTATTAATTTATTATACAAGAAAAAACTCATTAGGTCTGGATTCTTGAGAAATTACAGCAGTATTAATGTAATCTGATGAAGTAGCATTTATGACAATGGGAAGAATTTCAGTTTGAGTACTTTTGTTTACATTATTATAGTTACTAATCTGGCTTCTATAAGAAACATAGTATGACATGTGACTTAGGCGCAACATTTCTCTCAAAAGTGATCTACACAAATTTGTGGTAAAATGCTGTCTTAACGGAATGTTACGGCTATAGTCCATATCCAAATATGTTGTATGTAGATGCCTTTGACAGACGAATTTTAACTCATAATTAAGTTTAGATTCTTTTAATTTTTTGTTATATGGGACTTCGCTAACAATAACATTTGTGTGTTTTGTAAACTGAAGCCATGTATTTAATTGATACTTCAGATTGCTCGGATTATCATCGTTAATGCCTGCCAAAATAATTACATAATCATTTTTAGTAAACCCAACTACATCATTTTTAGTCGAGGAGAGTACATCACACAAACGTGCACCAGGTTTACAAATACCCTTAACGCTGTAGTTACTACCTAACATTTTTCCTAGTCTTATACTTAAGCGTCTTCCTTGTTCATCTGCTAAAATAAGGATATTATGTATCACCGGTTTACCTAACATCGGTTTTTCTGCTGTTTCCTGCTTTTCATTTCTACTAATCTGTAAGAGTTTGTTTTGAATTCTAGTTAGATGCTTATGATGTACTGTATATTCTTTTTTATTGTCTTCATTGTCCTTTATGTCCTGTTTGGTCGATATTGTATGTTCAGTTTTGTTTTCGTTAAGATCTCCAATGTTCTTTATGTTGTTATTAAGTGTAGTTATGTCATCGTTAGATTTTGTGTCAATGCCCAAGTACGTCTCCGTGTCATTTTCATGTATACCATCTATGTCTTCTGTTGTTGTCGGGTTATCTATGTCCTTTGTTATTGTATTGGTTTCAATGTTTATATTATTGCTGTTAATTGAGTCATTTGCAACGTTGTTGGATGGGTCTGTGTTGTTGTCAATATTGCCCACTGTCTCTGAAACGGTTTTACTGTATGTGACCTCTGTGTTAACGTCAGAGTCATTGGTAGTCTGAACGGTCATAGTTTCATCAAATTTTTGCCTTTTACGTTTCCTAATAGTAACTTTCGAAATTGGGCTTCCTACAGCAACCATTTTATACCTCTCTACTATTTTTTTGCATTCTTCTAACTGTCTTCTTAATAGTATTATTTCTTTATTTAAATTGCCTATTTCTTGATTTGCTGATTGTAGCTGATTAGTCAGAAGTTCTATTTGTTTATTGTCTGAGCTATTATGTGATTCATCTAACGATGTGTTTGGAGCACTGAGCATTGTACACTCAAATGACGAATTTGATAGGTCATTCATGGAGTTCGATCTCCTATATTTTGTAAAATTAGTGTTTTCCATCTTTGTTTTAAGAAACACTAAGTGGCCAAGATTCCAAAATAGAAAATCTGTTGAAATATTTTTTGATGTCTTTACCCGATAATCAATCGTAGTTTCATGTCTAGATCATCAACTAACCGTCAGATGTCAATTAATAACGAAATGTCAAAGTCAAAATAACAATCTGTGTGTATCGGTCAAACGGGTGGTAGCCGATGAGTGTTTATATGGCAATAAATCATTAAAACCCTCAAAAAAAATCTCAATATTGGGGTAATTTTGTAATTTCAAAGATGTCGTAGGTGGTTATAACGTAAATCCAAGTCTGTGATGTTCTATTTAATGACATTAAAAGTGCTCACCATCTCTCTTCTTTGATTCACTCAATTTGAGGTTAGTTGATCTATTGTTTTCACCGGTATTTTCGTGATTTGCTGTTTACATTACAATAATGAACAATTATTTACGACGCGGTCTTTGTTTACAATGTTTACCAGGCAAGGGTTGCCAGAATTTCTTCTAGTTAATCATGATCCCTCAGTATTTTAAAACCCAAAGGTTTCAGTGGACTATTAGGCCTTCTGTACCTAGAGAGCGAGTCTTTTCATATAACAAACATTGTAAAGCATAGCGGACCTAATACGAAGCTTTAACTTTCCATACAAATTTAGTTTAGTGAGAGTAATGTTTCTGAAAAATCTCCCATTATGGGCTCTGTTAAATATCAATGAGTAATATGGTGTATTCATAACTGACCTCCCGGTGCTGATATCTTGGATCTAGTGATAAAACCTGGAAGAAGGCTTTAGGAACACATTGTCTCAACAAGATATAGGCCTATCATGCTTGGGTGTGCTAAATTATCTGATTCCAGGGTCAGATGATAACGATAGGCACCTATCATATAAACTAGATAGACCTCTAGTACTATTTGGAAAAGGTAAGTACCTAGGTAGGTACCTATTTCGTCGTTTGAATTATATTAGGTATTTGTTACATTACGCTTATAAGTAAAAAAAACTCGTGAGGTCTTCAGGGCGAAGTACTATTTATTTAAGACTAACTGCACCCCGCGGTTTCACCCGCGGAATAATTTTCTGCCCAATTTTCTTTTTTTTTTCATTAAAACCTTCTCTTGTCAATAAGAAACACAATAAAAGAAAAATTAGTGAAATTGATCCAGCCGTTCACGCGTAATGCCGTGACCAAGGAAAATAATCCATCAATTTTTATATTTAAGATAGCTTCAAAGCACGCTTAAATTTGTCAACCACTTATGATAAATAAGTGGTATTTAAGTCAGCTGTCAAACGCTAATTGTCGTTTCTGTATACCAAATTAACTTAAATTAACGAATAAGTGGGACTTAAAAGCATGGCCTGCTAAATTTTAAGTGGTGTTTAAATTTACGTTAAGTGTATGTTTGCTATTAAAGCGTACGCTTAAATATCAATTTAAACGCCGCTTAAGATTAAGTAGCCTTTCAGTATTCGGGCGTAAGCAATATACCGTTTTGACAACTATCGAGATTCCATTAAGCCACGATTGTAGAGCAGAATACAAAAGTGAGTCAGTGGTGTGTCAGTGGTGTTTCGATAGAATAGTCAACGTTAGGAGAATACCAATTTGACATGTAATGTCATATTTTTGGATTTATTCCGGTCGGATACCCTGGATCTGATACCCTGGGGGATCAGTTTTATTTTAAAATATTTAATTAAATTTCGACACACTATTGAAACACAATTGTGTTAGCAGACTTAGGCCCCTGATGGGATGCGCCGATGAGGTCGAGGATGTAATATGCTAGCCTAGAAGTATGCCAAATTTTAGCCTGGTCCATTTATTGGTTGGAGCTGTATTGATTGATTGGAGCTGTATTGAATAACCTATGTTAATCAAGTCACATGCTAACCTAGAAGTATGCCAAATTTTAGCCTGGTCCATTTATTGGTTGGAGCTATATTGATTGATTGGAGCTGTATTGAATAACCTATGTTATTCAAGTCACATGCTAACCTAGAAGTATGCCAAATTTTAGCCTGGTCCATTTATTGGTTGGAGCTGTATTGATTGATTGGAGCTGTATTGAATAACCTATGTTAATCAAGTCACATGCTAACCTAGAAGTATGCCAAATTTTAGCCTGGTCCATTTATTAGTTGGAGCTGTATTGATTGATTGGAGCTGTATTCATTAACCTATGTTAATCAAGTCACATGTTAGCCTAGAAGTATGCCAAATTTAGCCTGATCTGCGTTGATAAATCAGTCAGGACCTTAAATTTTATATTTTTAGAATAGCAAAGCAAGTCCATCGTTTAGACATCATTTTTACATATAATTTGTTGTTTATAAAAATGTCCTCTATACATTAAACAAATAAATATTGCAGGACATTCCACACATCGCCATCTAGCCCCAAGCTAAGTAACTAGACATGTGTTATGGGCGCTAGACAACGAATATACTAAGTACTTATATACTTTTCTTTTGCAAATTTATACTTACTTATAGTACTTACATAGAAACAACCAACCACAAACAAATATCTAAGCATAAATACTTGTCTGAGGCGGGCAGTCTGGCATGGTGACCATTCTGCCAACTGGGTCGACATTGGCATAAGTTTAAAATGTGGCAGGGCTGCACAAGTAAAAAAAATCTGACCATTTTCTATGCCAGAATACTAAAATCCCTAAGTTTGTTTGTTGCTTGATAAATTACACATAACATTTCTGAGATTTTGAAGAAAAAATTCCCAGGAATCAAACATAGGTCACTATATAGCATTTTTATAACTAGAATTTATCACATAATCTAGTCTGCAAATAACACAGGTAGAACTGTGCCATCCACAGTCTAATACCTTTTAGGAATTTATACAAAAAAACGTGAGAAGTTAAAAAGGAAACGAAGGTCAAACTGTTTAGAATTAAAATTGAGAACAATGGGCAAGACAAAAAAAAAATAGATTTTGTTCTATAGAAGATGGTAAGTAGGTACCTAATCTTTAAATTGTATTTTATCTATATACCAGCTATTGCTCGCGACTTCGTTCACGTGGTAATTTTGATTTACCTTCCTTGAGAACCACTTAGCTTAGCTTTTAAGTCTAAGCATACATAGGATTAGGGACAGACAGAGACAGATAGTGGGAAGCAACTTTGTTTAATACTATGTAGTGAATTGTAGTGATAGTATAGTAAAAACCAACGGTTTTGCTTGGCAAAGTCTAAAAACCTAGGGGGTTTGAGTTATGGGTGTGTGACCGATTTAATAGGTGTACAAACCACATAAAAGCTAAGCAACTACGCTTGTCAGTTCTTTTTAATCCAAGGTTGCCTAGAATTAAGCACTTTCGGCGATGAGGCCACCCATTTGTGCTACTTTTACTTCTAGCTATTACTTTGTGTATATCTATACTAATATTATAAAGCTGAAGAGTTTGTTTGTTTGAATGCGCTAATCTCAGGAACTACTGGTTCGAATTGAAAAATTATTTTTGTGTTGGATAGTCCATTTATCGAGGAAGGCTATAGGCTACTTTTTATTTCGATATTCCCACGGGATCGAGACTTACGCGGGTGAAACCGCGGGGCGCAGCTAGTCATGTTCTATGTTCCTTGTTGTACAAATAAAGTTATCTATCTATCTATCTTATATAATATTCCTTTCCTTATTTCTATGTTATTTAAGGATCATGTCGCAGGTGAAAGCTTGTCTATACTAATATTATAAAGATTTGATTGTTCGTTTGTTCGCATTGAATAGGCTCCGAAACTACTGGACGGAATTTGATGAAACTTGGTATGAGGTATAGAAAGTATTGTTGGATAAAATATCATGTTTATATTAGCTTAAGTAACGTTGCAGGTATTGTAGGACTCTCATTTTGGGTGCCAAGATTTACTTCGGGTCACCGAGTTAGTGGAAAATGTAAATATGTTTTAAATTACAGATATTAAACTATTGCAATAAAAGACAATAATAAACCAGTAGGCACATAAATGCTAATCTCACTGCACACAACAGTAGGAAGGAAGGACAATATATATATTATAATCCAGTAACTTAACCATGACTCAATGCCAGTTTATAATTGAATGTTTTATAATATCATGCTGGAGATGTAGGTATGATTCATCTGAGCATAAAAATAATAAACAAAGTGCTTCATAAAGTTTTTTATGTTTTATCTCATTCTGTTTAAGTGCAGGGGGGAATTCTTAGTTGTTGATGCACTGGCAGCTGGCCAAAGTAGCTAACTAGTACGTATGATGATACGCACACAGGGAAACTTCGGTTTAGAGGCGTGAGTATCGAGTACCCTAGGTGCCTCATCACTTTTGCTACCTTGAAAAGTTCACACACGTAATGACGTCTTTTAGCTACCTGGTAGGTACTTATTTGCATTAGTAACACAATGATCACGTATTAATGATAATGAAATTGTTGTGTGTGAACAATCGAGAGGTAGGTACATAACAAGAAAAATTTGATGTAATTTGGCTGTGATTTGATGAATGTTTCGGCGTGATCTAATAATGATTCGGCCGGTAGATTTACAACACAAACTATTGGTAGATTTTGATCATGATTTATATTATAGAATTTATTTAATATAGTCTGAATATCACTTGAAGAAAAGCAAAAGTTATGGAAGGAAAATATTACGGAAGAAACAATGAAAACTTACCGACTATTGTTGTTTATAGATGAGTCTTCTGTTTGTTGTAAAACAACTAAACTATTACACAATCGTTTTTCCGACAGTGGGTGTAAATTAAAACAACACAGAAATAATTCCCGATTACGATTTCAACAAACGACTGACAGAAAACAAGAGAATAGAAAAGACGTGTGGTATGGTTGGATGACGGAACCAATTCCAAACTTTCGTATTTTTTTCGATAGATGGCGATACTGTACCAGACATTTGATCATAGACAACGATATTGGGGAGTATTATTAACGACCGAATGAGATTTTTAAAATTAAAATAATTAGTTATGCATGCCTCGATAGATGGTGCTGCACTGTAGAGTGACCAAAAATTTACTAATTTTTTTTTAATATGAACCACAGAGATGAAAGACCAAGATAAATCTAGCAAAGCAAAAACTAAATTGATCCAACGATGGCTATAAAACTTGAGAGAAAGCTTGAAGTCGAACCCTGGAATAACACAAAAATTTATTCTTGCAGGATTCATTAATCACAAATAGGTAAGTACCACCTGATATATTACAAAAATAGTACCGTCTCGTAACGGTGTCGCGAGTTCAGAGATTTTATCTCACCTACAAATATGCGTATCTACCGCACTACAAAAAGTTTTCACTTGCGAGACGTCACCTTTTTTGTGAGTGCTGCCGGTATGTCTTTTTCTTCCATTCCCTCCTACTAGTCGTCATCTCATCGTTCACATTCATCTCTCTCATGTCTTGTCTCATGCAGTCCATCCATCATTTTCTTCGGTCGTCCCCTTCCTCTCCATCCCTCTACATTCATACTCATCACTCTTCTAGTCACGTCATGCGTCTCCTCTCTTCTCATCACATGTCCATACCAACTTAAACGGTTGCCTTTTACTTTTTTAGTTATAAACACCGTACTGCACTCACAAAAAATTGTTATCTGTAAAGTCGGTTTATTAACGGATGAAAATTTTACGCGGTTTTTCATACTTCAACCATAGCAACCACCATAGCAACGTATTGAAGTTGGCAATGTGTCAGGTTCTGTTCACATGATAAGTAATAGCAACGTATTGAAGTAGGTATGCAAAATGGTTATGTCAACGATACAAAAGAGTTATCGACGTTATCACGTAAAATTATCGTCCGTAAGCCGACTTTATAGACAACCATTTTTTAAAGTGAATGAACACAATGATTTTTGAGAAGATAGATAGATAGATAACTTTATTTGTACAACACAAGAGTAAACAGAACACGATATACACAAAGTAAAGTAATAGCTAGAAAGTATATTAAGTTGCACAAATGGGCGGCCTTATCGTTGAAAGCGATTTCTTCCAGGCAACCTTTGGATGGAAAATAACTGATTTAGCTTTGAGAAGTCTGTTTCCCAAGTTTCCTCTTTTCTATATTCCGCCTGTATTGTTTTTCACAACGACCCAAATCACATACATAAGCCTGTATGTGATTTGGGTCGTTCATAATACTCCTCTTTTTATCTGTATTTGACAGCGCCATCTGTTGTTTGTCGTGGAAATTGTACAACAATATTCTCTCTCACTCGCACTCATGAATTCTGAGCAGTCGAACGGTTCAATGACTTTGGCGACCGTTTCTATTTTCTCTCTGGTTCTGTCGTCGGGTTGCGCGGTCGGTCTGCAAGCAAAGAAGGGGTCTTTGTTTGCGTTTCACGTTCGCGTCGCACGGAGTCACAGTCATCAGCGGCCACGGCTCCATAGAATCATCGTCGAGACGGAATGTGCCCGCATAAGTGGAAGCGTGGGTCTCGCTCCTCCCGGTTGATGTGAAATGTTGTGCAGTGTGCCAGGGTGGCGCCGTCAACGAGTGCAAGTGCAGTGAGGTGCAGTGGTGTGTGCGAGCGAGCGTGGGTCGAGACGGCCACGGCGAGCGAAGTGCGCGGAGGTGGCGGCGGGCGCGCGGCCATGACCGGCGACATGCCTCTGGGGAGCGCGCACGCGTTCGGGCGCGCGCTGCTCCGGGACGGCGCTCTGCCGCCGCTGGAGCCCGGGCCACCGGCGCCGCCGCCCGCCGCCGCCCAGCCGCCGGACAAGCGTCCGCCGGCAGCGGCCGCTAGCCCCGACCAGGTCATGAAGCTCTACATGAACAAACTTACCCCCTACGAACACCGCGAGATATTCGATTACCCGCAGGTGTATTTCATAGGTTCGAACGCTAAGAAACGGCCCGGGCTTATCGGTTTCCCAAATAACTGTGAATACGATAACGAACAGGGTTCATATATCCACATACCTCACGATCATATCGCATACAGATACGAGGTGCTCAAGGTGATAGGGAAGGGGAGCTTCGGTCAGGTTGTGAAGGCGTACGACCACAAGAAACGTGAGAACGTCGCTCTCAAGATGGTCCGCAACGAGAAGCGGTTCCATCGTCAGGCGCAGGAGGAGATCCGTATCCTGGAACACCTCCGCGAACAAGACAAAGACAACACTATGAATGTGATACACATGTTCGACTCGTTCACATTTAGAAATCACACATGCATTACGTTCGAATTGCTCTCCATTAACTTGTACGAGTTGATTAAGAAGAACAAGTTTCAAGGGTTCTCCCTGCAGCTGGTACGCAAGTTCTCCCACAGCCTGCTGCAGTGTTTGCATGCATTGAACAAGAGTAGGATCATACACTGCGACATGAAGCCCGAGAATGTATTGCTGAAGCAGCAGGGACGTTCCGGCATTAAGGTAAGCTATTGAACATCTATGTACTATGGGCCTACATTGATTATCCAATTATAAATCTTTTTTATTTTTGATAAAAAAAGGCTTATAAGTAGACTTTAAATTATGTGAATCATCCAGCCCGGATAACCATTTGATTGTCACAATCTACTTAGCTGTCCACACAAACCTTCTATTTTAGTAATATTAACAACTGGATTTTCTAAACTTTTAAGTACAAAATAGGTCTTTAACTATGAAGTTTTTTAAAAAGCCACTTACAACCTAAGGTTCATTTCCATCCTAAGGTTACGTGAAAGAAACAATTTTTAGCGGTAAGGCAGCCTATTGTACCATGTAAGATTAAAAAACAAATTTTTATGTAGGTTTTGTTTGTGTTTATCTACAATATTTATTAGTGTTTTATCTATCTACAACATAAATATCAACACAAATTATGCATTTTTTAGCTACATTATTTTTAGCAAGGAATAAAAAGAGATAGAATTGTCCTAAATATCCTACCTAAACATATTTTAGTTCAGAAAATACCACAATAATGAACCATATTTTCCTATAAAACTGTTTACAGTGTACATTTCTACAACAAACACCAGCCCTAAAAACACCTGTTCTTTGTATAGAAAGGATAAAATCAATAATCTCTCATCTTCTAAACATTGAGGGCGATCAGCTGGCCACACCCTATATACCTACCTACCCACTGCCCTTTTCACATAGCCTTCGTTATATAGGGTGGTTTCGTCAAACCGGTTCGGCCATCCCTTCGACAGGAGCCCCGAATCTAATCTACTCATGGGTTATTCACGTTTTGATGGACGTACTGTGTTTTGAATTACGGATTTTATATGTCAAATTAGTTTTTGCTTTTGGATATATGATTAACTAGCTGCGCTCCTAGAACATATCTGTAAAAAAAAACTCCTGCCTGATTTATCAGGATCGGCGAATCAGGCGGATCGGGGTAATATACAGATACCTTTTATGACGTAGGCATCCGCTAAAAATCGTAGTAAGTATAGGTCATGTTAAAATTAGTGTTATCAAAAAATATTAATTGTCTGACAGACTTGCTACATCCTGCGGTTTAACCCGCGTCAATCGCTATGACATGATTAATACCTATTTTATATGTAATATTTTTATACCAAACACTAAAATTAGAACAGTAGTTTTTCCGCTATTAAACAATAAACATACGCAAACACAATCCTTGCATTTAGGTATAATATTATTAAGAAGGAAATGTCAGTAACATTTTGAGGTCACGTAGAATATTAACAATAAAATATAATAGTTACTTTAGGTACCAATTTCGATAATGTTGATCGTATTTTATCACTGGCTACGTCCCGATACGTTATCTCGTGTTTCTTGTTGCTCACCCGAACACCGGGTGTTCTATTTTTGTTTAATTCGAATACATTCAGTAACTCCCGTCCCGCCATGTGAAGCTACGCGGTTATTTACGTCAATACGCACGCATCCGCGTTGATGGGTTGGGTACCGACACTTGAAAACAACGTGTCTCCAATCTCCTACACGGCTTCTTAAACTCCGAAATAAGCGATTCTCGCTCAGCTGTCGAATTGTAATGTTAACACGAGAAAATTCACTCAAGAAATTGACGGTCTGAACATCGCGCGTATCCTATTTGTTGACGATCACAACGGTTAACCAACACTAACACACACTTTCAAGTCTTGAAAACAACGTGTCTCCAATCTCCTACACGGCTTCTTAAACTCCGAAATAAGCAATTCTCGCTCAACTGTCAACTTGGGATGTTATCACGACAAAATTATCTCAAGAAATTGACGGTCTGAACATCCCTCGAATCCTATTTGTTGACTATCACAACGATTGACCATCACTTGAAAACAACATGTCTCCAATCTCCTACACAGCTTGGTAAATTGTGTTTCGAAGTAAGCGATTCTCGCTCAGCTTTCAACGTATTATAAATATATAATGTTAACACCATAAAATTATCATAGGAATAGACGGTGTTAACATAGCGCGACTGCTATTTCTTGACGATCACAACTATTTAGCGAGATTCGCTAACTACCGTGATTAGTCTAGATACCTCTTCTCCCACGGAGATATTCATTAGACCGTCCATTGATTGATATCGTACTCTATCAAGTCTTGTTTCAGCACTTTTCGCTACCCACATTCGGCCATATTTATTTTTAACCCAATTAAAAAAGGCAGAAAAGCTTGGATAGATGTTAGGGATTGCCCATCAGTTAAAAAAAAAACTAAATCAAAATCGGTGCAGCCGTTCGGGAGCTACGATGCCACAGACAGACACACACACAGACACGTCAAACTTATAACACCCCGTCGTTTTTGCGTCGGGGGTTAAAAAGAGGGGTTTTCCAACTTCCCACCCAACTAATAAGTAGAATTGTACGGAAGTAAAATTAAGATCAGTATTCTTTATTTGGAATCATACAATTTGCATGACATCACATTGAAACGCCTTAAAAGTTAAGTTAGGATATGTGCCTTCGGAACGCGCCCACCAATGACAAGAAGGCACAAAGAAACTCATGGGGTAGTTAATGGTGTGTAGAAGGATATAGGACTACTTTTATCTAGATACTAGCGACCCGCCCCGGCTTCGCACGGCTATATTATGCATGTATTATACATATAAACCTTCCTCTTGAATCACTCTATCTATTAAAAAAAACCCCATCAAAATCCGTTGCGTAGTTTTAAAGATTTAAGCAGTCAAAGGGAAATAGGGACAGAAAAAGCGACTTTGTTTTATACTATGTAGTGATTACTTGCCTGACGAAACTACGCTGGTGACACCTCTGGGCGCAGCTTTAAAAACCAGTCTTCAAAACGTGGTCTATCTGTGTATGCGGAATCCATAGCACTTATTTTTTGGTTAATTTAAAGCCTCTAAATTATGAGTAAATACAATTGGTGTATTTCAGCAAAAAAACAACAAAAACTAAAATTGCTGTGCTGTAGGACCTTCGACCGCTCACTCAACGGATAACTATGACCTAGAGGTTGATTTTACTAAGTGATCACCACTAGTTGAGCTTCGTACACAAATGTATATTTTAAAGTCTAGCTAGACATATAAAAACTTATTCTTCCTTATTATTGAAATGCAAAAGTTTTTGAAAAACTTCTAAACCGATTACGATGAAACTTGGTACGTAAATAACTAGAGATCTGGAATAACACGTGAGATACTTTAAACCCGATATTCCCACGGGATTGAGACCATTTAATCCCTGGCTTTTTCTTTAAAAAACGCTATATTTTCCGTTCAATCGTTCACCGAAGTTTTTCTATTAAAAAGTACGTAGTTTCGTAATTCATTAACATCACGCTCTACTGAATCAATCATCAACCAACGAGCATCCAACGTCTTGAAGAAAAACAGTTTTAATTCTGTAATTGTTTTAACATTTAAATGTATCATAAAAACACATAGTAACTGCAATATTACGATGTATACTGCAAATTAGAACCAATACTGCAACATAAGATGTTCCGTAGCTGCTTATTACCGACCGTTGTCCATTAACTTGCTTATTTAGACAGTTTAACTAATTGTTACTTTACTTTTCTACCTTCTGAATAAACAGTTTAAATAGAAACCGGTTTGGTATTAAAATCTACCGCTAGACGACCGCCGGAAAGGAGAAAGATGGGCTGTTAGCCAACTTAGCCATAAAGGTCATAATTCAATTTAGTTTCAACGTCTTAACGAGCTTATGAATTTTGTAACATAACAATAGGAACAGTAATGTGCAAAGAGTTAAAATATCTATCATTTTGTAGAGGAAACATCCAAACATTTTTTCTTTTGATTCGATTATCAGTTGCGTTTTGTCACATGTCACATTTTGACGTATAGTCGAGCCAAAGTCAAAGTTTGTGTCTTAGTTTGTTACCTATTTACATACAAGCTACTGAATCAATTGTTATGAAACTTAGTATGTAGATAGCTGAAGTCCTGGATTAACACTACTGCTACTTTTTATCCCGATTTTCCCGCAGAATCAGGACTGAAGCAGGTAAAACCGCAGCACAACATGAAACTGTTTGAAAACGTTTTGATAATCTCAATGACATGTTAATTATGGGGTTCAACGTTTAAAAAAAACATTAATTTTTGTGCGGTAATGCGTGCCATGATACGTCATCTTACCTTAATGATAGGAATCCATGGACTTGACTTTAATTGTTCCATTTCAAATATACCCTCGAAAATGTAATCCAGATCTATGTGAGCATGATCACAAAAAACCCCATTAGTTTCTTGTGCCTTCTTCTCATTGGAGAGGGCGTTCCAACAACATAACCTAACTTCGTTTTTATAGACGATTCAATTTAATTTTATGCGCACGCATGTTTCCCACTGCATATTTTTTACTAATTATTTTCCCGGGTTTTAATCGCTTTTTTATACAAATCGTGTGAGTTTATATAGATTATTTGCATTATTTTTAGGGTAAAAAAGGCTCAAAGAGAAAAAAAAATAACCCTTATAAGATCAATCCCTTGTTCGTCAGTCTGTCCGTGTGTCACCACCGTCACATTTCCTCAGGAACGGGTAGACCTAGCAAGTTGGTTTTATTTTACTTGATGTTCTCTCTGTTCTATAGTGATTTAAATATCTCTGTGCCATGAATAAATGGACAGTACACCGTTATATGTGTCTAGTGTCTACAAACAGTACGTAACCGATGAAGCGCTATCTTATCCGACTACTGCTCATTATCTCCTCTTAAATGTGGGTCTCACTTGTATAAACAAACGCCTCCTTTTCAGGGCTAGTGTTATGACTATTTGACGACGTCGGCGTCGCAGATGGGTTGCGGGTTCGATTCCCGCCTCTGACAAATATTTATGTATGGATATTTGTTTTTGGTGTGAAGATTTCTGTATGTATGTTATTTGACGACCTCTGTGGCGTGGCTGGCGAACACCTGCCTGCACGCAGAAGGTTGTGGGTTCGATGCCCGCCTCGAACAATTTATGTACATATATTTGTGTCTGGTCTGGGTGTTTCTGTATGTATATTAAGTATCTATGTATTTACAAAAGAAAAGTATAATTAGGTTATATCCGTTGTCTTGGTACCATTATACAAGCCTAGTTGCTTAGCTTGGGGCTAGATGGCGCTGTATGCAATGTCTTGCAATATATTTTGTTAGAAAGTTTTGTACTTACCTACTACTACAAAATCGCTCAGTCTAGTTAAACGTTTGAGTTCTCAGAAAATAAAACAATGTAAATGTTTTTGCATGAAAAATGTTCTAACTTCATCTTTATTAATTGTAATTTTAATCTCTCGTGCGTCCAATGCCAACTATTTCTGTCACAGCAGACGATTTGTTGTTAGTCGTTGCAATCCTGCGGTTTGCTAGTCACGCGACTCGAAGTCTAAACTAATCCTCTCTTTTAATCATCACATAGTATAAAATAAAGTCACTTTTCGCCGTCCCTATGTCCCTATTTCCCTTTGTATGCTTAGATCTTTAAAACTACGCAACGGATTTTGATACGGTTTTTTTAATGGATAGAGTGATTCAAGGTTTATATGTATAATACATGCATAATATAGCCGTGCGAAGCCGGAGCGGATCGCTAGTTTAATATATAAAATTCTTGTGTCACAATATTAGTTACCATACTCCTCCGAAACGGCTTGATCGATGTTTATGTAATTTTATATGCATATTCAGTAGGTCTAAGAATCGGCTACTATCTATTTTTTATTTTGTTTCCTTTAGTTTTTTTGTAACTGGCAGCTAGTGTTATATTATATGTATACAGGGTGTCCGGTAATGAATGGATAAGCGGGCACCTACGGATAGAGGACACTGTGTCGGTTCAGAAAAATGAAAGCGTAATATTGAGCTGTGTGTATTATATCAGTCAGTTAGAAGTAGCCAGGACTAAAAAACGCAAAAATGTAAATTACTTTTTTTCATAGATCGGTCTGCTGATTGCTGTTAAACTTTGGTCGAAAATTGACTTCATAATAACTTATACAATCAATGAAATCCCTTATCAATATTCAATGAGTGGCGGTTTAAAATTCAGCGTACCATTCGCAGTCTAAAATTCACTGCAACAAAGGGAAGATTGCGAGCTGAAATGGGGCGTCCTGTCAAACAAAAAACACATGTTCCACGGAATGAATTGTAGTCGGGAATGCACCGACCTCGAACACCTGTGTGTGCCAGGTAGATTTATAAATAAAACTCGTAAAACTCGCATAACTGGATCGGTTTTGCCCCACAAAGCTCCGGGTATTTATCCCTGACATGCAATGGTATACGGAGTCCGTTTGGTTTTAGGAGAAACTTTAAAAAGTAAATAGTATTTTACGTGTGCCGATTTTCAATTAGTTTACGAGTTCAGTGTATCATTATCATTTTCTTTAAAAACCCCATTTTAAATTATAATTTGGTGGATAAATTTGTCGCTTTAGAAAATAATCTATTTCTGCATATTTTTCGAATTTGTCCGGCCATTACGTCATCTTAATAGTTAATTACTGCTTCTTAATAAAGAGAAAAACAACCGTAAAGCAATGCGTACAAAAAACAAGGAAGAAACACCTGAGCTATTAACGCCTTCCTTGCACGTACAATCGGACATACTAGGTAAAATTAACAAGCAAGAATGCTGCATTACCTTTTACGCAATTATGGCACTGTAAACTTAATGCATCTATAACTAAACTTAACTAATGTTTCTGAACTATTGAAACTTTGATTTGATTAGAATCTAATATTATTTGACGACCCAGTTGGCACAATGTTCAGCATGCCGGACTGCCAAACACAGGGTTGCGGGTTCGATTCCCGCCACAGGCAAGTATTTATGCTTAAATATTTGTCTGTGGTCTGGTTGTTTCTATGTATAATAAGTACTTATATATTTACAAAATAAAAGTATATAAGTAGTATAACCGTTGTCTAACACCCTTATCAAGTCTAGTTACTTAGCTTGGGGCTAGATGGCGATGTATGGAATGTCCTGCAATATTTATTATGAAGAGGAAAGATTTTTTATGTTTGTAACGAATAGGCTTTGAAACTTCTGGATCGATTTTGATAAAACTTGGTTGGATTCATTGGAAACAACGTATCTAGGCTACTTTTTATCCCAATATTCCCACGGGATCAGGAGTTACGCGGGTGAAACCGCGGAGCGCTGCTAGTCCTTAATAATATTGGCTTTCACATCTAATATAGATGATTTATGTAGTGCCAGTAACTTTAAACATGTAAAAGATGGAGTAGGCTTATCCTGTAGGCTTGGAAGTAAATGGTGGTAGAGTAAGAGGACGGCTAAAGAAGAGGGGATTGCGTTAGGGAGGATATGGGGGTAAGGGGAGTAAACGCAGACTCGAAAGGGAATCGAAAGGACGATCTTCTTCTTCTTCTTCTCGTATAGTGGTGTGGCTCACCTATTGTTAGAGTTTTCAGATCGCCTTAAGGCCTCTAACTTGACCTAACGACTGCTACTAGAGGTAGCAACCGAGACCAATGGCTTAACGTGCCTTCCGAAGCACGGAGGGGCTCACGAAAACTCATTTTTGCCACACTACTAATTGGCCACCCATCGAAGTAATGCCCGCGCCAGGCGTCGCTTAACCCGCACGACCGTAAACGATCAGCAAGCGTCGCTTAGCTGTGAGCCTGCTCAAAGGACGATATGTTGTGCTGACCCCACATTAGGAAGAAGAAGAGGCTTGTTCAGATCACCTCTACCATTCTCTCAGCATCTGAATCTTGGGCTAAACTTGACCAGTCACCATCGAAGGCGATTCTCCAACATCGGTTATCAACTGATAATCTTGACAATTATTATTTCGTGCCTTTTTTCCGCTTATAAATGAAAGAGACATAAAATTAAGTTTAGTCAGGTGCTCATTGGAATAGGCACCAATGTTTTAAGGTAGTCGATTGGGACACCGAAAGCCCAGGAATTTGAAAAACACTTTGCCTAAAAATTACTCACTTAGAGATTTTATTAAAATATTAGTAACATTATTTGGTAATTTAAACATAATTTTGCTATTACTACCCAATTCTTTATTAGGCTTTGAAACTATCCCAAAAAATGTAATTGAAAAAATATGTTTCAGCGTGAAAAACATAATATTAACTTTCTATTTCTAACGGGGTCATTTTTACGTAAACCTTGTACCTCCTAATCCTAAAGTTATCTATCTATCTAAGGGATCTTCCACCGGGGAGGTGTTGTACCTTGTTGTAATTTATATTCGTATTAAGGTGAAAGGGTACCTGCGCGCTCATACAAACGTAGTCGACTGTTTCCTCCCTGGATAATGACATTAGCACAAATATTTTTGTGCCATAAACCTATAACTGCCATGACTATGCCCCTATTTTTTTATTTTTTTTTATTTTCAATTTATCATAGAAATTAAGATTAAAAAAATATCAAAAAACAAAAAATAGGGGCATTATGCACCAAAAGTATTTGCTCTAGTGTCATTATCCAGGGAGAAAACAGTCGACTACGTTTGTAATAGTTTGTATGGACAGAGCCCCCGGTACCCTTTCCTCTTAACTTCGTTTTGCGCGATCTAAGTCGGCTAAGCGCTATCTCTTGGTGGTCAATGGTCACAAACTGCATATTTTTCAAATTTGGCGGTCATCCGGTACGAAAAACCCTTAAAAGTATTTTCTTCACCTAAAATCTCTAGTACGTGACTCTGTTGTGTCCAATTCCTACTTTTCATAATAAGAAAAGGTCTCTCGCTAAGTGGGTAAAGTTAATGCCACGTACAAGTTATTAAATGCGAAGTACCTAGCATCTACCAATACCTACCTAATTGTGAAAGTTTTGTAAGAAAATTCTTTAATAAATAGCTAATTGTGTTTGGACAGATGGTATTCTTAAATACGACATAGACAATAGTTTTAAACAGAGATGGCGCTAGCAGCCTTAATAATCGAGTTTTGAAACTTATGCAATATGCCCGCGACTTCGTCCGCGAAGATTTGCATTTTCCAAAATTCTTTCTTAAGAGGAAAAGGTACCGAGGGCTCTCTCCATACAAACGTAGTTGACTGTTTTCTCTAATTATCATAGAAATTAAGATTTAAAAAAAATAAAAAATAAAAATAGGGGCATGGTCATATTGGTCATGGCAGTTATAAGTTTTATGCACCAAAAATATTTGCTCTAGTGTCATTATCCAGGGAGAAAACAGTTGACTACGTTTGTATTGAGAGAGCGCAGGTTACCTTAACGGATGCCTACGTTAGTACCAGCTGTACTAACGTAGGCATCCGTGACAACTTTAAGCCCGATGAGGCGATTGGTTTGATCTGAACCTACGTTGAGAACCCTATCAGTTTTTTTGTGCTTTCTTCTTATTGGTGGGCGGGTTCCGAAGGCACAAGTAACTTAGTTTTTAAGACGTTTAAATGTGATTTCATGTAAATTATTCCAAATGTCAAATCAGTCAGTCAGGGCATTAAATATTATATTTATGTAAGGCGACAGACTAGTTCCTTTTTCTTACTACATTCGAAAAGATTGTAAGGTTTGTTTGTTCTTCCAGGTATTATTTATTCTGTGCCGCAGGTGTGATCTTGGTTAACTAACAAAGAACTTACCTTTTGGAATTTTGGATGGAATGATAACATTTGGTCCTTCTGTCTTTTGGTAGTTTGCGTTAAATTGCATTATTTTTTAGTTAGAACTTTATCTAATTTAGGTCAGTGAAGGTATACTAATAGAGAAAGATAAATAAAATGTGTTATTATGTTCTTGTTAGTGTTACTATATAAATCTTCGACTCAGATCAGGTAAGGTGATTGCATAACATTACCTAAAACCTGGTCAAAACTGACAGACAGACAATAATAGACTTAACTTAGACACATTTTTAGCCGCTCGGGTTAAACATGATTCAAATATTATTTTGACACTGTAAATATGCACCAGTCGTGCAAAGCCATTATACAGGGTGAATTTTTTACATGAGCCTTCAGGGCTGTATCCTAAAATCCTAAACTATAAGAGATAGCGAAAAATGCTGAAAGAAGTTGTGTGCCCGATTTTGACAAAAACGAATACTGCATCATTAGATTTTTGAAAAAGTAATTACTCTAGCCAAGAATCGAACCTGTTGATTTTGCAAAAAAATAATCATCCTCAATCAATCATATATTTTTACTCGAGTAAAACAATCACCCATATAAAAAACCAATATTAAAATCTTCAAAACCATTTGCTTATTCAATCCGTACCCACCCACTGACTCCGTTCCTAAATTCCCTGAATATAATTTCGAACTGAAATTTGAAATTTAGCTATTCTATTAAGATAACAAGTTACAAATTTCAATATGTCTCAGTTATTACAAAAAGTAATTTCGTTGTAGGAGAAAAGGGATGCAAAAAATAATAGAAACCTTTGAGGGATGTTTATTTTTCTTAAAATTACAAAGAAACAGCTTATTTGGTTGGATAGAGTGTTAGCAGATAGTAGTGTAATGTTTGAAGTAAGGAATGAGGGATTCGTGGTCTAGCTGCGGTAGTCGATCGCTTACGTTTGTGCTGGTTCAGCAACGCTTGGTGGTCATTACTTCGATAGGTGACCGATAACATTATAGCAAAAGTTATTTCTGGCGTTCCTTCGCACTTTGGAAAGCTTATTAAACCGTTGGTCTTGGTTTCTTTGGTAGCTGTCGTTAGATCGAGTTGGAGTCGCAATCAATAACCCTCTTGCTTGCTTCAGTCAGTGGCTGATATCTTTTCTGTTATTATTACGTCTATGTGAAGGCTACTGTCCAAATTTGTTGAACAGCGCTTACGTTGCTAACAAGCGTGACCTTACTAAAAATGCTTACGCGGCAATATCTGTTTAGCACCGTCTAAGTATATCAGCGACAGACTAGAGCAAGTAAGCTAAGTTTATTGATTTCGACTCTTAGAGGCCTTAGAGTCCTGAAAACCACCGTCAGGTAACAATGACAAGTAATAACCTATGTAAGGTCTGTCTGTCTGACCCAGACAATCGCACCGAGAATCTCATTACTAACACCTATACGGACCTATAAGTACGCACATGGGTACATGCAAAAGGCACCTGTATTTCTGCATCATCACGGCATGTTTTGGCATACCATCACGGCCCTTCGAAGTTGTGAACTAATGGCTTTACGGCTGATTGTAATTCCAAGGGCTTAGGTTTTGTGTTTGCATAAAATAAATAAAGATTCGGTCTGGAGACTAAAACTGCATGCAGGAATGCCGAATACAAAGGCTTCGTAAAAATCTAGTTAGATATTTATTTCTGCCACTTTTTAGGGTTCCGTACCCAAAGGGTAAAAACGAGACCATATTACTAAGACTTCACTGTCCGTCCTTCTGTCTGTCTGATATCATTAACGGTGATAGCTAGACAGTTGAAATTTCCACAGATTATGTATTTCAATTGCCACTATAACAACAAATACTTACTAAAAACAGAAAAAAAATATTTAAGTAGGGTTCCCACACAACATGGTACGGAACCCTCCGTGCGCGAGTCGCACTTGGCGGGGTTTTTTTAACAATTCAGTAAATGCGTTACTGCTTCATCGCGCCACCCTGAGAGGGTTGGCCAGGTATGTGCGGCTCGCTCCGGCTTGGGGATGACAGTTGTCAGGAGATTTACCCACTAAAAACCAATCGGTGTTTTGTAAACAGTCGGGGTCTGTAGGAGTACAGAAGTAATGCAGATGCTTGTGCGGTTTGCATAGCTGATTTCTAATTTGAGGGATGGATGCTGGTGAAATTACACTCGCATTCCAGCTATAAAATCATTGACCTTACCATTTACCAAAAAATATTACGGTATTTTAAAAATTGTTTTGTGTCGATAGATATCAGAATATTATGAGACATTAGGCTATGCTTTGCAAAAAAAAATCAGCACCGTTGGCTGGAGGAGGAGCCTAAACTTCAATTTGTAAATATTACATTTTTAGAAAACAATTATTGGTATTTAAAAGTATATTTAAGAACCTTTTCATTTGATACCCCAGACAATAAACAGGGAAGAAAAATCCGTACAATAAAATTAATAACGCTCAAAGGCCTCTTTTACATCGATTGGCTATTTTCGATCCATATCGGCTTTGTAGATCGACTACTCCGAAAGACAGACTGATGTCTCACACCAACCAATTTGGTATCATAAGAATTTCAAAACACCTATAAAACGCATACTGCAAACCAAATGCAGTCTCTTTAAAGATTAAAATGCTAATTCAACTGATACTCAGAAACGTCATAATAGAGTAGAATTAAGTTCCTTATGACTATGACCTAGGATGCAAGGAAATACAATTTTCATGAGCATCTAATTACGTATCTCTTTAAATAGACAAAACATGAACATTATGCTAATGAAGGTAGCGTTTAAATATTCTAACAATTACTTTAACGTAAGGCTTGTTGCATCCTGCTTTCTGAAGTTATGATTCAGTGGGATTTTTTTTACAAATGATAGGTCAGCGTTTGAACACTATCACACCCGCCTTATGGTATGACGATTCGGTGTAAGATGTAGCTCGCCTTCCATACCTGAAGGCTAATTATCGTAAATAACATTGTTCAAATATTATTTCAATTGCAAATAATAGCCTCAAAGTAGCTCAAAATACCCTCAAAGTCAGCTTTCTGACAAAAAAAAACTGCCTTGTTTTTTATAATCGAAATGATATTGAAGAGTAATTTGAACATTGAAATTTACGTGAATTGACCGTTAACTGTTTCCGACATGTTCGTAGGTATTTAAATATACTTTTATACTAAAAAGGTAAGCAAAATCCATAGAATACAACGTTTCATTAAAGTTCCATCTCATTCAAGTATTACAATACAATTACAGAGGCCCCGCTCAACAGAGAATAAATATGGGACATGCATAATAAACGGCGAAAATAAACAACCCTTAGCATAATTATTCATGGAGCTTCCGCGACAATTAACATTTTCTCAGTACAAACAATATCATAAAAGCTTAGGATAAAACGCATTCAATTGTTATCCTATTCCAGTTAGTACAATCAATGTGAAATATGTGTTTATCTGTATTTCTGCTGCTGATTATCCCAATAAAATTAAGACCTCAGGCACGTTTGTAATATTTTGTATTTGTTTTTTTGTATTTACCATTATAATTGCTAATATTGGCCAAGGTTAGCAGCCAGTCTTTTAGTCACCAGCTAATGCTAATCTACACTAATATTATAAAAGAGAAAAGATTTATTGTTTGTTTGTAACGAATAGGCTCCGAAACTACTGGACTGATTTAGATGAAACTTAGTAGAAAGCCGGAGACCTGGATTAACACATATAGGCTTTTTATCCCGATATTCCCACGGGATCGGGAGTAACGCTGCTAGTTTCTTATATTGGCCAAGTTAGCAACCAGCCCTTTAGTCACCATAGCTAATACTAATAATTTAATATTTAAGACCTCGGGCACCCAAGCATAAAGCTTTTGCAATTTCAATGAGGGGGTTTTCAATTGTTTTCTTTTTCTAACCTGGTTCCGAGATAGATGGTAGGCTTTATAGCCACTGTTGTCTTTGGTCAAGATAATATTTTTTTTTGTAATTTTAGCCGATCAGGGATGGCAAAAACTGCTGAGAAAGCCCATCGTCTTTAGAAACTTATTCATTTATTTAATTGTCATAGAAATTTGTAATTTTCCTATCTTTTTTGATGTAAATATGCAGCCACTATTTATTTATATTTATTTATTATTATCAAAACATCTAGAATTATTAACTCTTTTTTGAGCAAACTTTATTGCCTTACGTAGTAATATAGCTTTTAACCAGTAGCTTTAGTAATTAATACCAGAATTATTTAACACAAACATGGTGTTGTTAGATTAATCTGTTCGATTAACGCTTAATAACTAATCCACTATCTTATAAGGCTTGTTCCTTATTTCGTTTTATTGCAATAACCAATTGATTGACTTCATAACTCTTAATTAACAGTTAATTTTATAATAGCAATTTAGAAAACTTGTTTAAGGATGTCGTTGGCAATTATGTTGTATCCGTCTTTAGATTTAATTTCTTTTACACTTTTACTACTTTCTTTTCTCACGGCTTCACTAGCATCTTAATTATCATGAAGAACAACAATCTATAAATATAAAATTTAAAGTCCTGGCTGACTGATATATCAACGCACAGCTTAAGTCAATGAACTGATCGGACTAAAATGTGGCACATAAATAAATACATAGATGAAATACAAATAAATACATAGATGACACAGATAGCTATTATGACGTAGGCATCCGCTAAGAACGAATATTTTAAAATTCAACCATACGCGACGAAGACGCGGGTGAAACCTAGTCATGTAAAAATCTTTTTAATTTATTTTAATTTTCAACAGGCGCACTGGCTCGAAATTTCTCTGAGATAAGAAAAACGTACGTCTAAAACTAAAAGTAGGTTTCGGAAAAAAACAATTGAACGTCGGAAAACAAAGCCCGTAAGTAAGTGAGTCAAAAGATGTAATAACCGGAGAGTGGATCAAATTTAATTTGCAAGATTTGATGACAAACATCGGGACAGGTGAAACTAAATAAAAGCGAAATACAAATGATCATCGAACAGAAAAACAGTAAAAACGTTTTCTATCTCAGTAGTTTTAGTAGTTAAGTATTCACGGAAGTCCATAGCTATTGAAGTTAAATCATGTATGTACACAGCTTACTTGATATTCAAATCAATTAATTATTCATTATCATGATCGACAACTGTATTCCATAGACATTCCATGTCATGAGCACACATCACGATTATGTTATGTCAGTAAATCATTTATTTATCGTTGTATTACGCCCGTACCCGACACGACCCAGTTGGTACAATGGTCACCATGCCGGACTGCCAAACACAGGGTTGCGGGTTCGATTCAGGCCTCAGACAAGTATTTATAATTAGATATTTGTCTGTGGTCTGGTTGTTTCTATGTAATCACTACATAGTATAAAACAAAGTCGCTTTCTCTGTCCCTATGTCCCTATATCCCTATGTATGGTTAAATCTATAAAACTACGCAACGGATTCGAATGCGATTTTTTTTAATAGATAGAGTGATTCAAGATTAAGGTTTATATGTATAATACATGCTTCATATAGCCGTGCGAAGCCGGGGTGGGTCGCTAGTATAAGTATATATTTACAAAAGAAAAGTATATTACTTAGTAGTATATCCGTTGTCTAGCACCCATAACACAAGTCTAGTTACTTAGCTTGGGGCTAGATGGCGATGTGTGAAATGTCCTGCAATATTTTTATCTAATTTTTTAATTTTGTATTCACAAACAGTACTTAAGTTGCTCTTGGATAAGTGAACGCACTGCGCTAGATGCGGCCCTATGATTAGTCAATTTTGTGCTGCTCTCTTCACTCTAATGATTCAGCGTCTTATTTGCATGCACTATGCAATCTACTTGATTATGAATACAAGTGTTAGAGTAAAATTTAAATTACTAGTGATTCAGCGTCTTATTTGCGACTCTATGCGTTCGCGTGCACTATGCAATCTCATAGACTTGATTATGAATACAAGTGTTAGAGTAAAATATAAATTACTTACATCACTGCCTTACTAATATAATCTACGCACCAAAGATACGCAGTTACGTCTGATACGCACTTAAGCTAAACTTTCAATAGCTTTAATAACCTACTTAGAAGTCATAGTTTAATGCAGTTCAATAAGTTTCCAAGCAAAGTTTTCTATTGCACGTACAAGATACAACAAAGTATGAGGGTTCTCTGTCGGAAAAATAATTGAGTACCTATGCGAAACACAAACGAAGATCGGAAAAACAAATAAAGGTCGGAAAAGCAGTCGAGTAAGTGTTGACAGTACAGTAACGAGAAAAACAGTTGAGAGTCGGAAAAACAATTGACAAAACAGTCAAGACACCCCTCAAAGTCAGCGAGGGGTTTACAGGTTTTCACTAAGTTTGCATAATAATTATACCTACTTTTAAGTATGAATTCCTCTTTGTTTAACTATTCTGATACAACCTCCATCGTATCGACATAATTTTACAAAAAACGCAAAACTTTTTAAATTATTTCCTTAATTATAATGAGCACTTATTTCATTAATTGACCTGTTGAATTGTCGGAAATTGGTATGATTTCCCACTGTAAATTCACTCTGCACTACATTTATACGATACCCTTAGTGAGTCAGAGATAAAATTGGGTCATATCGCCGAGACGAGTACTATCGATTTTACCATCTTACGCATTTATGGGGCTGTACTAACGTGTGTCCGCTGGGAAATTTTTCAGTTCAAACTCGCCTAGTGCATGAACGAAACGCATGAGGGAGGTGCGGGGGGTACCGATCGGTGCATGAACATTGCGGACGTGTCAGTAACGATGAGTCAGTGGCGGGGACCGCATCGCGCGTTCGCTGTGGAAGCGTACTTTAAGAGTGGTGATTCTCTACTTAGTGCACGGCAGCAATTTTGTTCACACTTCAAAATTCGTCGTGTAAGTGACGGGCCTTCCACCCAACTAATTTCATCGTGGGTACAGAAGTTCAGGAAAACGGGCACGACATTAAACATTCATCCACCGGGTCCATCAACTTCTGTCGCGACACCTGAAAACGTCAACACCGTTCGAGAAGAAATTCTCAAAAATCCACGGAAGTCCGTTAGGAAGGTGGCAGCTTCTACTGGCCTAAAAAAAACCACAGTACATAAAATATTGAAGCGTCAACTCAACTTCCATCCATACAAATTGCAAATTGTGCAAAAATTGAAAGAAGGGGACTACTTAGCGAGAGAAGTTTATGCCAAAACGATTATCGACCGTTTTGGGACCCCTGCGCGATTGGGCAATATTTTTTTTAGTGACGAAGCGCATTTTCATCTGGAAGGATACGTAAATAAACAGAATATGAGATACTGGTCAGACTCCAATCCAAAAAAACTCCACCAAAAGTCACTACACAACCCAAAAACAACGGTGTGGTGCGCGATTTCTGCAAGAGGAATAATTGGGCCATTTTTCTTTGACGCTGACCAAACTGTGACATCGGAGAGGTACTGTGCAATGATAGACAATTTTTTTGTACCGGCCCTGCAACATTTTGATGGGAACAATAGGCAAACCCATTTTCAACAAGATGGCGCCACTGCACATACGGCTAGACCGTCTATGAGCAAAGTGAGGAGCATTTTTCCTGGAAAAGTGATCAGTAGGTTTGGAGACATACCCTGGCCTCCCAGATCACCCGATCTTACTCCGTGTGACTTCTTCTTGTGGGGATTTCTGAAGGCTAGAGTTTACAATAACTCTCCAAAAACAATAGAAGATCTTCAAAAAAATATACGGCAAGAAGTCCAAGCAATATCGCCAGAGCTCTGCCAGCGGGTTTTTACCGATATGCGGCACAGGCTTGATGAGTGCTTACGACAAAACGGTCGCCATTTGGAAGGTGTTATTTTTAAGAAATAACGCCCGCATGATCTAGGTTTTCTTTAAATAAACATTTTTTACCATAGCTTTCTTGGTTTAATTTATGTGAACTTTTAAAGCCGAAAATCTGCCGGCGGACACCCTTTATATAACATTTCATGGTGTAAGTGATAAGATTTAGGAGTTTGCAACACTTTAACTGACTGACTGACAGACACACACACAGTCTAAACCGCTGATCGTAGATACCTGAAACTTGGAGGGTGTGTTCTTTGTATGACGTAGGCATCCGATAAGAAAGGATTTTCCGAAATTCTACCCCTTAGGGGGTGAAAAAAGGGGGCTAAGTTTGTATGGTTGGTAAAAAATCTATTAAAAATCCTATAAAAAACCCTTACCGATTTCTACGTGGACGAAAAAGCTAGTATAAATAAAAAATCTAAGTCTTGGGACGATTTTTAATATTTGAGTTTGTTAATATTGTCTTGTCTCCTACCGGGAGACCAATGGGCACCTATATCCTCTCAGCTGGCAGAATTATAGGGGTCGAATCTACAATTTTTATTATTTTATTTATATTGATATATTATTACTAGCGACCCGCCCCGGCTTCGCACGGCTATATTATGCATGTATTATACATATAAACCTTCCTCTTGAATCACTCTATCTATTAAAAAAACCGCATCAAAATCCGTTGCGTAGTTTTAAAGATTTAAGCATACAAGCGACTTTGTTTTATACTATGTAGTGATGAAGTGATAGTGATGAGACAATCAGAACTTTGAATTATTTTGTGGTATAGCAGGCTAACAATCATATACTGTAAGAACTTGTAACTTCAACCTTTTACAAATTAATCCTTCTTTCCACGATACGTATAAAAACTTGGTTAGTTCAATTTAATGGTGATGAAATCGGAGGTGGTTTATCTAACTAATAAAATAAAGAGGAACGATTTGTTTGTTTGAATTGTTGAACTTGGTGTGAGGATCCATTGATTAATTGGGAGTGTTATAGGCTACTTTTTATCCCGATATGCCCACGGGATCGCGAGTTACGGAGGTGAAACCGCGAAGCGCTGCTAGTTGCAAATAAAACTTTTGCTTAAAAAAAGCAATTCATCTTTTTGTAAAATTTTGACATTTTAATTGGAAGTGTTCGAGATAAAGCTCATTGTTCAGGTTAATATGAAATATTAGAATATTTATATCTTGAAATGTTTCAGGGTCGTGGGTAAAAATAGTGGCGTTTGTTTCGAATGATATTTCTAGTTTATTGCAACATTGTTATTGCTCTCGGTGAAGATTTCACAAAGATTTGTATTTTTTCACTAAAAACAACCACATTTTTCTGTCACTAAGCAGTAGAGCACTATTATGTTAAGGTTTGTTGGGCGTAGGTATAATAATATGAGACTTTCCAACGTCTACGCCAGTCTTTCTCAAAGTGGACGATAACGCCCCCTTGTGATCGCTATTTAGTTTTGTAGGGCGTAGGTAGAATATAAGACTTTCCATCGTTTACGCCAGTCTTTCTCAAAGTGGGCGATAACGCTCCCTTGTGATCGCTATTTAGTTTTGTAGGGCGTAGGTAGAATATGAGGCTTTCCATCGTTTACGCCAGTCTTTCTCAAAGTGGGCGATAACGCCCCCATTTGATCGCTGGAAGCCTAAAGGGGGCGGTAAAGTACCCAGAAAATGGGGGTGTATTTAAACGTTTATCATGTTTGTTTAAATTTGAACAACAGATACTCCTAATATTATAAAGTTGCGTTTTATTTGCTCTTACTCACGCTTGCTACTTCTTTCTTCTTAGTCTTGTTGCTTGTTATAAAACTCTTGTTTAGAATGTAAGTTTTAATCTCCAGATTAGACGTAATGAATGTTGTTGTGATTTTTAAGATATATTAAAGTAAAAAAAATGCCAACCATTAAAAAAAAATTGAATTTCAAAGTGGGCGGTAGACTAAATAAGTTTGAGAATCTCTGGCTACACGGATGAAGTCGGGGGTAAAAGGAGCTAATGCGGGTAACACCGCTAGTACAACTAGTTTCTATTACAATGACAAAAGCGATCCGTGATTCGGAATCGATAACAATCAGAATCTAATGTTCGAATCGTTTTATCAATTAGTAAAAGTCGATTCGAGACATCGTCGTTTAACTTTCAGCGACACGCGATGTTGCGTAAGCGACTTTATTCTAACTACTCAGATTATCTCTCTCTCTGTAGTCGGCCCCTCATGGCTGAGGATCGTGGTCATCATCGGGAAGTCCGCATTTGGATCGGATGATCTGTCTCCAACGGCTTCTATTCATCGCATCTCTTACAATGTTATGGAATTTGACGGCTGATGAGTCCTTAATCTGATCCGTCTATCTGGTTGGGGATCGGCCTCGAGAGCGTTTTCCATCTGTGTTCCCATCCACGATGAGTTTCTCCTGGTTCTCATCGCCCTTGCGTATCACGTGACCGAAATATGCCAGTATGCGTTGGTGGCAAATCGTGGACAAGCGCGTCTTTCACTCACTCTGAGCTGTGAGAGGATCGACACGCGTTGGTGCGTTTGGCGGTCCACGGTATTCTCAACATTCGCCTCCAGCGACCTCTGTTATAACACTCAGATGATGCATCTATAGGTACTTTATCTAGCATCTATACTTCATCTAAATAGGTATCTAATCGTGAATAGGTATCTTCTAGGAAATCGTCCTACATCTTAAACCACATCGTCACCTACCATCAGGTAGGTGTGATAGTGGTCAAACGCTGACCTATAATTTGTAAAATTAAATCTAGCAGTTCTGCAATTGAACGAATTCTGCGGGAGCGAACAACCGCCTGCAACGCAAAAGGTTGCGGGTTCGATTCCGGCCTCAAACCAAGTATTTATGAACAGAGGTTTAGATGGATATATAGATGTAGTGTTTATTTGCTCTCCAAAACACACATTTTGCCATACGAAAAGGACTTAACAAAATTTTTCAACCAAAGTACCGTGTTCTTCCTGCGGACGAACTTTTGTAAACAAGATAGGTTACATAAGTCACCAAAGGGCCAAACATTCGAACCCTTAAGGGTTCTTTTTGCAAATACCAGTCGCCGAAGTCGAAATCGACTAGGAGGATGATGATGATTCTCCGAAAGTACTGGACCGATTTTGATGAAACTTGGTATGAGGATACATTGATTCATTGAGAATAACATAGGCTTTATCCCGATATTCCCATGGCATCGGGAGTTACGCGGGTGAAACCGTCGAGTGCTGCTAGTCATATTATTGTGGTGAACCGTATCTCGATATTTAATGTACGTTTAAACCCTGTAGCGTATTAGTATTGGATCATTGTGAGAGTGTATTGGTCAAGTGACCTAATTACAATCGGGCCCGTTGCCGAGCGGCCGAGACGGATTTAGAATAGGCGTATCACTCGGGATACAATTTTAAGGGTATCGAATACCCCGAGCACGACAAATTTAAAAGAAAAAAACCGACTTCAAATAAAAAAAAATATACGCAACGAATTCAGAATCTCCTTCTTTTTTTGAAGTCGGTTAAAAATAAACTTTTTTTCAATAAAATTACACACTCAAGAGTGAACAATGCCGGACCTCATGAGAACTTGTTATAATAAAAATAATAAAAAAAAATCCAATTTTTTTCCAATATTATTATTTATTACGCAGGTCCGTGTGAAACCGCAGAGCGCAGTTAGCTTATTAATAAAAACATAAGACTGCAAAGTCTCTTATAACCGCTCAAAACTTTTTCCTTATTCAGTAGAACGGAATCTAAATAGTGACGGACAAGCACAGAATGGAAATTTTTGCCATTTTGAAGCATATAAAATTATACTACATGTAAATCTAAATATCTCGTATAATGATAATTAATTACAGGTTGTTGTTGACTGCATTTGATAGTGCAGACAGGGATAATCGCCGGTTTGGTGTCCACAACATACTTTGCTATTAAACTTGTTATTGTAAAGCCTCTATGTTGGCTTCGGCTCCATGCTCGGCTAATAAAGGTCCGGGGCTCCATAGCCCCGTGATATGAGACACGTTAATTATAGAGACACTAGCAGCGCTCCACGGTTTCACCCGCATAACTTCCGATCCCGTAGGATTATCGGGATAAAAAGTAACCTATGTTATTCCCAATGAATCAATGTATCCTCATACCGAGTTTCATAAAAATCAGTCCAGTAGTTTCGGAGCCTATTCGCTATAATATAAATAAAAATCTTTCCTCTTTGTCATATTATAGATTACTAGCGACCCGCCCCGGCTTCGCACGGCTATATTATGCATGTATTATACATATAAACCTTCCTCTTGAATCACTCTATCTATAAAAAACCGCATCAAAATCCGTTGCGTAGTTTAAAGATTTAAGCATACAAAGGGATATAGGGACAGAGAAAGCGACTTTATTTTATACTATGTAGTGATAGTGAAGTAAATTCGTTGAACCATTAAATACCTAGTAGAACGAAGTCGATACATAGTAGGTAGGTACGTATAGCTAAAGTCTGTTTAAATTGAAGCTTGAAACGTAACTATGATCTCGACAAAGTTTCAAAGGGACTAAGTAGAGAGATCTCTGGCAGCCTGCCGTAGGGCCCAGCTGTGTTCAACCTTTGCTATCCACTTCGCTTATACTTTGAACGTTTTCACCGTGTTTTCACTTCGAGAGGTTTCAGATCTTAAAGAGTCTTATTATTTCTCTCGTTTCGGAGCGCAAGATCCACTTTGGGTTGCTGAGTTAGCAGAGTAAGTAAGTGCTAAGGCACAAGTCTTGTATTTTTAAAATTCAGTAGTACGTTTAACACGTTTTATTAGTCGTCTTTAGATGAGTGTCGACTGACGAACGACTGTCCAATAACTGCCTATCTGTTTATCACGTCTAGTTACAAGGACTATAATTAGATAAATTAATTCTTTGTTTTACACATCGTGGCTCAAATTACATAAAATCCATAAACTTAAATCTAGGTGCCACAAAGGGCATTATCGCTTAAGAGCGATCTCTTTCATGCAACCTTTGAATGCTTTAAAAGCTAAGGGAGGAAAAGTAGGGTGTCTAATTAATAAGACACTATATGTCATGGGAATTGTTAAAAATCCCTTCTTACTGAGCTTAGGAATACTTACGAATATTTCCTATAGTTTAAAACTGCTTGTGAACAAAAGAACCCCTAAATTGCTTACTTCCGCCATGCTTCCCATTTGAAGACTTGTATGTATAGGGCACATAAATCTCTATTATTAACAAAATCTTATTACATATAATGTTCCAGTTACAATTCACTCAGGCGTCCTTTCCACAGACTAGGAACTTAATTAAACTGGGAACTGGTCTGTTCATAATTTATTTAATGTTATATTGCTTGTAGTTACGCGATTGCTGGTCTCAGATCGAATCTATGGTTTACGTTAACGCATAAAATAGATAATTATAGCGTTTATTTGGTCTCCAAAACACATATTGCCATACAAAAAAATCTATTTATTACAACATTCTCCAACCAAAGTATTAACAACAAGTTTGCAGCAGGACAATAAAGTTTTTTAGCCATCGAGCCTAGGCTAAAAGATAATAAACACTTGGCCATCGCAACCAAAATTCCGACCTGAAAGAATAGAGTATGGATACCACGATCTCAGAAAATAGAGCTATCCAGAAGTGAAAGCCAGATGTCAATTGGTTCAGTAGTTTTTAATTGCACAGCAAACAGATAGACAGCTATGAATTATAGAAACTGTAGACTCGGAGAGACCTTTGCATCCAAGACTTTTTGTCTTTTCTTCTTTTGTTAAAGTTGATCTCAATGAAGCAAAGCAACAGTTAAACAATTAATGTATTGAAATAAAAGCAACATAGAGACTTTAACAAGCCAGTTAGAATAGGTAACAATACCTTGTGAAACAAATTATTGATAAAGTATTAGAAAATCAGACCACGCATTCATAGCCTAAAACCACCCAGACCACACATGGAATTTGAGATTTAGATTCCTATCTAATTCTTTATTCATTTTCAATATTAATCATGTGTTAGCCCACTGCAGGGCATATCCCTCAACAACGTATCTCCACTCTCTCCTATCACCGGTCTTTCTGAAGGCCAATTCCCGTAAATAATATTGTTTAAATTACATTTCAATATCATCCCGATAGCATTTCGATTGCAAAAGATCAAAGTCAGTTTTTTTTTTTACAAAAAGCTAACTTTGAGGGTGTTTTGAACTACTTTGAGGGTATTATTTGTGATCGAAATGCAATCGAAATGATATTGAAATGTAATTTGAACAATGTTATTTACGAGAATTGGCCTTCTGATCGACACTGCTCCATGAGCTTTTAGTCAGACCATTCTGGCTGATGGTCTCTGCCCCAACTTCTTTTCCCGACTTTCGGCCCTTCCGTGTCTTCTTCAGCACAAAAGTCCAACCCATGGCCATTTCAATTTACCTACATATCTATACACTAGCGACCCGCTCCGGCTTCGCACGGCTATATTATGCATAATATATTATACATAAAAACCTTCCTCTTGAATCACACTATCTATTAAAAAAAACTGCATCAAAATCCGTTGCGTAGTTTTAAAGATTTAAGCGTACATAGGGAAATAGGGACATAGGGACGGCGAAAAGTGACTTTATTTTATACTATGTAGTGATATAAAATCTTTTGTCCTGATCGTAGAGATCTGAAACTTGGTGGGTACTGGGTGTGTTCTTTGTATGACATAGGCATCCGATAAGAAAGGATTTTTCCTCTACCCCTTAGGGGGTGAAAAAGGGGGGCAACGTGATTTCTTGGTCCTTTTTCGACTTCTACGCGGACGAAGACGCGGGCAAAAGCTAGTTCTACCACTAATATCTCTCAAAAACATCAATCATTCACGTATAGTAAAATTTAGTAAACATTCGAGTACGTCGCGTCTCGTCGTCGGTCGGTTCGTATTAACGAATTAGGGCATGGACCTACCAGCACCAGTTGACAAAGTGCGTAACGAACGACACGGTGCAGAACCGGCGGGCGTAAGTAGGTCAGCCGGGAAACCGGACGCGATCGATCGACACAATGTACTTACGAGTTACAACTAGATATCGACTCTTGCACTTAACATTACAACATTTTATAAAACAACTAGCTGCGCTCCGCGGTTTCACCCGCGTAACTCCCGATCTCGTGGGAATATCGGGATAAATTAAGATGTAAGCTATCCTATCCTTCAAGTTTGATCAAACTGCACACGGTGTGCGATTAAAATCGTTTAAGTAGTTTAGGAGTCCATCGCGCACAAACAACGTGACACGTAATTTATATATATTAGACTAGCTCAGACTAGCTTAGACAGATTTTAACCCCCGACTCAAAAAGAAGGGTGTTAAAAGTTTGACGTGTCTGTATGTGTGTCTGTGGCATCGTAGCTCCCGAACGGATGAACCGATTTTGATTTGTTTCTTTTTGTTAAAATCCTTTTTTAGCGAATGCCTATTACCTACTTCATAATAGCTATCTGTATGCCAAATAGCCAGATCGGTCCATAGGTTGATATATCAATCACTTTGAATTTATAGATGTTTAGGCTAATCTTATATTTATAGATGTTGAGGCTATGTTTTATTGCGCTAATAGCGTCTCGCGTAAGTCCCGATTCAGTTCAGATACGGGGATGAAAAGTTGCGTATTCCCCAGGCTACAATGTATCGTCATACCAAGTTTCAGCAACTAAAACAAAAATGTCATCTTTTCATATTACTCATGCATTGTCACTTACCATCGTGTGAGATAGTGGTCAAACGCTGACCATTCATTATAAAAAAAACCTTGGAATATCGGGGTTTTGAAAAAAAATAACTTAATTAATCTAATACTTAGTGATATTCATCTGTCGCGGCAAAGACATCAAATACGATTTACCCATTGGCGACGGATTTGGCCCTATCCAATGCTACTTAGCGGTAGATATTAAACTCGCTCCCATATTCCATGTTGTTATACCCTTTTTCAATAGCTAAAAGCATTTGCACATCTAACTCCATGTCAAGCCCATATTGACAGAACACCAACCTAGCTATCAACAAATTGATAACCTACTTTTGAAGCCCCGAAATTCGAGATTAGGCGTAGCTGTGCAAACGTTGGTGTTTACAATGGGACCCAATCGTGGTGAGTGGCCGAGGTTGTAGCTGCCACTTGAAGAGGACACTCTTCAAGTGTGCAAGAGTTATATCCGTCTCTCCGTCTAGTTGAGAGTGCTCACACCGAACTTAACGTGGCTTTGTTTCGTGAGTGTCTCGAATCGAACTTTTTTAAACTCTTCATAAAGAGAAGGTCCTATATTCAGCAGCCTGTCTAGCATGAAGACCAAAACACGATACGATAAAACGATATAACTACATCAACTCTTAAAATATGATAGATAAAGCCGCCATGTTGAATTTTTATTATAAATTGCGATAAAAATTCAACATCTAAAAATTTATCTATCATATTTTGAGAGTTGATGTAGTTATATCGCTTTATCGTATCGTGTTTTGGTCTTCATGCTAGGCAGGCTGGTGTATCTATAATATTATAAGAGGAAAGATTTATTGTATATTTCCATTGCTTCGAAACTTTATTAATGGAAGAGAAGTCATCCATAACACAGGACCGTAGGTGAAAAGTGATTAGAGAAGCTTTTGCAAAGGACATCACTGGGTAATAAGATTATTTGGCCAAGTTGTAAATTAAACCTTTATATATATATTCTGTGCCAAAGCTCACATCGCTGCAAGCTATATCCATTAAATAAAATGCATGTAATTTCGTTCCAGACATAAGCTAACTCAATTTTCTTGCTGTCTGTTATTTAAAGTATGAACACAATATTGTCATGCTATTGTATTTCTGTGAATCAGAAGATGTCTACCACAGTGTAGTGGAATGTGAGCGGAGCCTGCCTTTAAGGAATCAATTACTGAATCAGTATGGCGTAGACTTAAAAGTAGTTGGCGTGCTGCAGGCCGTTCTGGCCGAGCCTATGAGCGATGTAGCCCTGTTGTTATATAAATTAATGTACAATTTGTTAAATGAGGAGTGAAGTATAATATGTAGATGTAACGGAACTGACATGTTCACATAGTGACATAAATTCCAAATATTTAAATAGACAATAAAAAAAAAAAAAAAAAAACCATTGGAAGAAAGCCAACGAAATAGAATCTAGTATTTTTCAATGTAAATTACTCCTAAAGTGACCTAGCCCTGGATAGAACTGTTCGGAAGTATGAGTTTCTTTTGTACCCAATGAGATTCTCTTGTTTTTCCTCACGAGGAGGCACACATCTTGCCTTAGTTTTAAGAAGATTCAATGCGAATGATTCCAACTCATTTTTTTTAACATTGCCTTTGACTGATGTTAAAGAAAGAAAGAAAGAAAGAAAGAAAACATTTATTTGGACAAGCACACGACATAAGACAATCAGAAAAGTAGTACAAACATAAAAGCACTAGAACAAAAGTTTAAAATAAAATAATAATAATAAAAACAAAAAATTAAAAGGAAAAAAGAAATATACAAAGAAGAAATAAGATCTAAGGAGCCGTGTGCCTCCAAAAAGGTTCTTCAAAAGAGTCTTTTGACTGCCGTGGAACAATATAGCCTATCTTGTTCCGACAAAAAAGCAACATAAGTGAAGAGTAATGTGCCTAAAACTGCATCATCACCTATCATCAGTTAACATTAGTGGTCAAATGCAAATGCCTATATTATTTAAAAACAAACGGTAATAATCATTTCATTATCATTACATAGTATAAAATAAAGTCACTTTTCGCCGTCCCTATGTCCCTATGTATGCTTAGATCTTTAAAACCACGCAACGGATTTTGATACGATTTTTTTTAAAAGATTGAGTGATTCAAGAGGAAGGTTTTTAGATATAATACATGCATAATACAGCCGTGCGAAGCCGGGGCGGGTCGCTAATAAAATATAATATGGACATTGTTACTGCAGGTGCCATAGTATCCATAGTTTCCCAGTATCCAATCCACTACCATCTCTTGTAGTTTTCTCCTGTAGTTGATTAATAGTTCTATCCAAACCGGAGGTTGTCCTTGGCTGCATTTTATAGTGCAGACAGGGTTAATTGCCGGTTTCGTGTCCAAATCATACTTTGGTATTAAACTTGTTATTATAAAGGGCCTCTACGTGTTGGCTTCGGCTCCACGCACGCCTTCCAAAGGTCCGGGGCTCAATAGCCCCGTGATATGAGAAACATAACATACATATAAATCTAATATCATATTATAACAGTAGAAAGTAAAATGTGACCAATATCACATTCATGTTAGAAGGAGGTCAGATTAAGTGACTTATTAAAAAAATGACCCACTTCGTGACTATTGCAGTACTAGAAACAAAACGCCTACCCACATGCGAACTAAACCGATGGATTTAACTGGGTAAATGAAGGCTTATTCTAATATTATAAACGCGAAAGTTTTGTGTGTTTTTTGTTACTAGGGTTTTAAGGTAAAAACCCTTTTCGTCGTCTATCTGTCTGTCACCAGGCTGTATCTCATGAACCGTAGCTAAACAGTTGAAATTTTCACAGATGATGTTTATCTGTTGCCGCTATAACAACAAATACTAAAAACACAATATAATTATACGGAACCCTTCGTGCGCGACTCCATCTCGCACTTGACCGGGTTTCAACGCTAATTTGACTCCAAAGTCCATCAAATTGAAGATATATTTGAAATTCGTCAAATATAAAGCATAACCCATGAACTTGACTGTAATTGCTCCATTTCAAATATACCTTCAAAAATGTTGTAATCTTGACCTTTGTAAGTATGATCACAAAAAAAAATTACTTTGACTTTGACTTCAGCGTTTTATCTACATATTCCAACAGCATCGTCACTTACAAGGGCAAAACCTTTAGGGGCTCTCTAAAGCTAAGGATACACGACGACACTGACACTCGACACAAATGTCGACACTAGTGTCGATAGCGTCCACACTGTAGCAATTTTTGATGTCGCGGCGGTGGACACACGTAGACACTCGATGTCATCAAGTCTAGTGTGAAGTGTCGTCGTGTCTCCTTAGCTTTATAAAGCTGAAGAGTTTGTTTGTTTGAACGCGCTAATCTCAGGAACTACTGGTTTGAATTGAAAAAATATTTTTGTGTTGGATGGTCCATTTATCGAGGAAGGCCATCTAGGCTACTTTTCATTTTGTGTTCCTACGGGATCGGGACTTACGCGGGTGAAACCGCGGAGCGCAGCTAGTAATAACATATTCCCTTCAAGTTATCGTTGTAGCTACTTACTTATGTATTATAGTTTATTGCCCTCAATTTCACTTAAAAGTCTAAATTGAAACAATCAGTTTGAGAAAGTAAGAGTTTCACACATACATAATTCAAGTTAAGTTCTTTTCATACCTAGTTTATTATTGTGACTTTTGACAGCTTTGTATTGTTTGTTCTTGCTCATAAGGAAAATTGTACTGAAATCAGTAGAGGTTATAAAAATAAACATCCGGAAATACTTTGGTGTTTCAGAAATATTTGATTTGGAAAAACCACTTTGTGGCTGGTTCTTTAGGGTTCCGTACCCAAAGGGTGAAAATTGGACCCTTTTATATAAGACTTTTACTGACCGTCCGTCTGTCACCAGACTAAATGTCATGAACCGTGATAGCTACACAGTTGAAATTTTCACAGATTTCTGTTGCCGTTATAATAACAAATACTAAACAGAGAATTTGGTACGAAACCCATCGTGCGCGAGTCCGTCTCGCACTTTGCCGGTTTTATTTTGAGTGGATTTCTGGTCGAGTCATCCAAGTGGTGCCTCTGAGTGTTTCCTAAATCACGTAGTAAACTTCTCAATGAGAAATATTGAGACATATTGGCTGATCTTTGAGAAAAAAAAGCCTGATGCAACGGTTTAATTTTGTACATCTCAGTCAGACGCTCATTAGTCTGGAGAAACTGAATTCAATGTCAAAGTTTATTCTCGAACTGATGAATTAAAGATTGCTTATACAAACAAGAGTCAGTTCTTCTATTTATAAATTTAGAACGGCCTCCCACAGGCTTTTTAAAATGTAGGTTAATGCCAAGCCCACACGACCTGCGCCCCACGGCGTTGTGACTGACATGCGTCTCCTTACGACCATGCCCCTATTGTCTTTGCTCCTCTCTGATTTAGAATAGGCGAGTGAAAGACTGTGATGTAAACCGGACATTAAATGAGGCCAATGACAAAGCCGCGATCTGTCTAGGTTTCGGATATCGCTGCGCTGTATCAAAATGTAAATTCACAAATAGTTTTATCAAAATACCGTATGTGTTAAGATTATTATGATGACAAAATTATAAGGGAAGTTTTTCGTGAAAATCCGTAATTCATAGTTCCTTCATTATAAATGTCAACACAACCTCTTCCTAGAGCAGGTACAAATTATTTTAGGCAAAATACTTACCTGTTAGCGAGCTTGCAACTTCACTACATAGTATAAAACAAAGTCGCTATCTCTGTCCCTATATCCGTATGTATGCCTTAAATCTTTAAAACTACGCAACGGATTTTGATGATTGATGAAGGTTTATACGTATAATACATGCATAATATAGCCGTGCGAAGCCGGGACGGGTCGCTAGTTAATAATATAGTTAAAAAAAATTACGTGTCGCGGGACACGCGTTTGAAACGAAGTTCTTTTTACCTTTTTTCCCATATATGTGAGAGTTTATCGTTTCACGTTTTCGTAACGAATTTTTTTTTTAAATCCTGTTTCTGTTGTTTCACTATGTTTTACAAGTACATTAGCTGTTGGATACGGACAATCCAGGACAGAACTGCCTGGCGCAAAATAATTAGGAGAATCGACCCCACCTAAAGTGGAAAAAGGAAAAGAGGAAGAAAGAAGAAGAAAATAGTTATTGGGTCTTCGAATAAATAAATAACACGGTTCACATGTTCAACCCTGTTCTGGGTTTTTTATATAATCTTGAGGACGTTGTTGCGTGCACAGTGGCGATCTACTTCTATACAATAGAACCCGTTCAACGTGTTATAGCAAAACGCATCCAACACTATAAGTGACTTTTTACACGCAACCAAGAAAGTTGCGCTGTTCGCGAACGTTAACTTAATAAATCTGATCAAATTGATAAAATACATGTCATATATATGTAATATATATACTAGCTGTTGCCCGCGACTTCGTACGCGTTGTAGTTTTGTTTTATTTTAAATAAAAAATAGTTTACGTCCTATTCTATTCTATTTCCCCTACTGTTTGTTTTGTTTAATCTACTATAATAATATACCTATGTACCTAAATAAACCGTTTGCATACCTAATTCTGGAGGAGGGCGCTCTCACTGCAACGCAGTTTACAACTTTCGCAGCTGAGAACGATTCTTATTTGTTTGTTATTACCACCTAAGTTCTTTGTTCAAATAAATAATTTTTTTTTTTTTTTAATTCTCAGACCTACCGAATACTTGTATACACAACTAGCGACCCGCCCCGGCTTCGCACGGCTATATTATGCATGTATTATACATATAAACCTTCCTTGAATCACTATCTATTAAAAAAAACCGCATCAAAATCCGTTGCGAAGTTTTAAAGATCTAAGCATACAAAGGGATATAGGGACAGAGAAAGCGACTTTGTTTTATACTATGTAGTCATAAATTTCAAAGGAATCGATCAAGCCGTTTCGGAGGAGTTTTGTGACAAATACTGTGACACAAAAAATCTTATACCTATACTAGCTATACCGACAAACGTTGTTAAAAAAAAGTTCTAACGAATATACACAAAAATTTCATTCAAATCGGTTCAGCCGTTCAGGTGGAGATTAGTAACTAACACCGCGACACGAGTATTTTATAAACAGGGTAAACAACGAGAGAACGCAGCATAATTTTGTTATTTATTTATTACTTACCCAAATAAGCAAAGATGATTTTAAGGTAAAGAAGTGCCTAGTGCCTAATGAATTCAATGACGTTAGAAGTCTCGCTCTATTTGTCTAGCTTTTGTGTACTAGTGTTAAGATGCGAAATACTTACCCAGGCATTAACTATTACCAAGTTCTTACAAAATAAAAATCTTTGCAAAATTTATATACCTGCAACACCAAGAAACTTTACTGAGCGGATCATGAATAAATAAATATTGCAGGACATTCTACACATCGCCATCTAGCCCCAAGCTAAGTAACTAGACTTGTGTTATGGGTGCTAGACTACGGATATACTACTTATATACTTTTCTTTTCTAAATATATACTTATAATACATAGAAACAACCAGACCACAGACAAATATCTAAGCATAAATACTTGTCTGAGGCGGGAATCGAACCCGCAACCCTGTGATTGGCAGTCCGGCATGGTGACCATTGTGCCAACTGGGTCGTCAAATAATATAATGCCAAAAATGTAAATACTAACTACATACTGCCATTCAAATTTAATCTATAATGGTTTATATAGCATTGCCAGCAACTTAAATCCATGCTATACCACTCTCGGCTTAATCGACCGTGTTCAGAGAAAAGAACTCGTAGATACGTGTGGAGTCAACTAAGCCGTGGGTTTCATTACGATGGTTTCCTTACCGTAACAGCAATCTAATGTCCCTAAGTTCCTATATCCCTATGTATGCTTAAATCTTTAAAACTACGCAACGGATTTTGATGGGGTTTTTTTAATAGATAGAGTGATTCAAGAGGAAGGTTTATATGTATAATACATGCATAATATAGCCGTGCGAAGCCGGGGCGGGTCGCTAGTAAATAATAATTTTGTAAGTAGGCTAGTTAAAATTATGAATAACGAGTGTAAAATAATGACTTCGCTGAACAAAATAAAAAGTATTATTTTGTATTTTTCATCATTAACCTCAATTAAAGTAATTAATTTTCTAACAGCTACCACATTCACTTGATGTTTATTCAATTCTAAACGATGTAGATTTCTCTATCATATTTAAATAAAAATAGAAAATATAAATATAAAATACTACATCACTATCATCACTACATAGTATAAAATAAAGTCACTTTTCGCCGTCCCTTTGTCCCTTTGTATGCTTAGATCTTTAAAACTACGCAACGGATTTTGATGCGGTTCTTTTTAATAGATAGAGTGATTCAAGAGGAAGGTTTATATATATATGTATAATACATGCATAATATACCCGTGCAAAGCCGGGGCGGGTCGCTAGTTACATAAATTGTATACGCTTTGAATTGAGAACCTCCCCCACTTTGAGAAGTCAGTTAAAAAGCTGTTTAACCTACTAGAACATTTCATGGAATATTATTCATCTGCAAGTAAAACTTTCGTTTCGCAATATTTGCCAAATTGTCCAAAAGTCAAGATAAGATTATTTGTATACGCGTTTTACACATGAACTCCCGTTAAATGACCTAGACTCTTTATCGTTGAGAGTTTTTAAATAAATATTTTCGCTTGAAGTCGTACTTAAGGAATGCTCGAGAAATTCGAATGTTTGTTAGGTAAAGTTTTTTTTTTGTAATGGTATTTTGGTACTAAAGCTAAAGGCCGGACAGCAAGCAAAATTCGGGGGACGGTCTTAAGCTCGCGTCCGCAGGAGTTACCTAACCAAAACCATAGCAACACCAATTAAACATGGCACGTGTCACTTAGTTGTGATAAACGAGCTTGAAAAATAATAGAGGCATACGATTAGCAAAATGGCAAAATCTCAATTTTAATAAATCTAGACTTGTCCATAGACTTTTTAAAACAATTTTAGCTTATTGTCAAAAGAGTATAGACTTTTGTAATTTTTGATTTTGTAATTTTGCGGCGAGTGACCTTAAAAGTATCAGACAGTCTGACTCAAGAGTTAACAGCGGTCAATAGAACTTTAAACTTCCGTGTCAAAATTGATTAGGCCACGTTTTTTCACTAAAGACACTTTAACAAGCACGTTTATTTAAGGTCAAAGTCTAAAGCCAAAATTGTTCAGTTAGAATCATTCCCATGGGATCACATTGTCTTAAAAAAAAGTTAGGAAAAGTCTCTTCGGAACGCGCCCAATCAGAAAAAGACACAAGAAACTCATGAGGTTCTTTTTTTTTAACACAAAGGTAAAAAATTAAATTAAAAATTTAAAAAACCCCCGACACAAAATAATAAAAATAGTATGAACGTAAAAAGCCTAAAACAAGCAAAAAAAATCTATAAAAAGAAAAAGCCACAAAAAGAACAAAAAAGGTATAAACGTGAAACCCTACAAAAAGAAAAAAATAACCTTGAAATTATGATTCTACTACGTAAGTACATGTGAATTTTTTTGATTAAATATTGTCGCGTCGGGGGACCGCTGTAGAATCATAATTTCGAGGTTATTTTTTTCTTTTTGTAGGGTTTCACGTTTATACCTTTTTTGTTCTTTTTGTGGCTTTTTCTTTTTATAGATTTTTTTTTGCTTGTTTTAGGCTTTTTACATTCATACTATTTTTATTATTTTGTGTCGGGGGTTTTTTAAATTTTTAATTTAATTTTTTATTTCATCCTTTTTGTAGGGAGGGACTTTTTAATTTTTTTTATTTTATTTCTTTATTTTCTTGCGATTTATGATTCAGATAATTTGGTGTAAACAATAACTATTATTAATTTATAGTTAACTAGCGACCCGCTCCGGCTTCGCACGGCTATATTATGCATGTATTATACATATAAACCTTCCTCTTGAATCACTCTATCTATTTAAAAAAACCGCATCAAAATCCGTTGCGTAGTTTTAAAGATTAAAGCATACAAATGGATATAGGGACAGAGAAAGCGACTTTGTTTTATACTATGTAGTGAAGATTATTTTTAACCCTAAACAGTTTTTTTATTAAAGGTATTCTTTTTCAATTTTTTCCTTTAGATATTCAACTTTTACAACTACAAGTAGGTATTTCATAGCTATTAAATATTAGAACTACCTAAGTATACATAGAAGAAGACGTCTAGATCTAGGTTATCTATACATCTTCTCTAATATATATAAATTACGTGTCACGTTGTTTGTGCGCGATGGACTCCTAAACTAGGTACTTAACCGATTTTAATCAAATTTGCACACCACACTTGAAAGATAGGATAGCTTACATCTTAATTTATTCCGATATTCCAACGGGATCGGGAGTTATGCGGGTGAAACCGCGGAGCACAGCTAGTAATATAATAAAAAATTTGGAAGAAAAGTAAAAAAGATCCAAACGAAGCCAAAAAACTCAAATTAACTTGATACTCGGGCATATCTACTAACATTCGGTTGTTAATCCTGAGTATTATCCCCCATAACTTTTAGACGGCTGGACCGATTTTGATCAAACATAGATATTTGTAATGTACGAGTCATGCCCTTTCATTTGATACCCCACTCGAGTATATCTACTTACATTCGGTTTTTGATCCTGACTTTTATCCCCCATAACTTTAAGACGGCTGAACCGATTTTGATCAAACATAGCTAAGAACACTCCCGACTAACTTATCTTTCAAACAAAAAAAACTAAATCAAAATCGGTTCATCCGTTTGGGAGCTACGATGCCACAGACAGACACACACACACACACACACAGACACGTCAAACTTATAACACCCCGTCGTTTTTGCGTCGGGGGTTAAAAATAACAATGTTATTGAAGGTATATTTAAAATGGCGCGTGTAATGTCCACGGATTCTCAACAAGCACATGTCATAACAATTGAAAAAGAATAGATGAATCCCATCACAAAAGCCTAAGTAGTTTTCTCCTGGAGTTTATCAATAGTTCCATACAAACCGAAGGTTGTCCTTGGCTGCATTTTAAAGTGCAGCCAAGGATACTCCTCCATTATCCTTGTCCACATCATACTTGGCAATTAAACTTGTTATTGCAAAGGACCTCTACGTGTTGGCTTCGGCTTCAGGCACGCCTTCCAAAGGTCCGGGGCTTCATAGCCCCGTGATATGGGACACATCTATATATTAAAATCAATGCCACTTTTCGTTGTAATTTTATAACTCAAAAACGTCCTCAAAGTCAAAGTCACCTATCCAAACCAAATGTTTAAGCTTTGTTCGGACTATTTAGTAGATGGTTTATGTGAAGTTTGCACAAAATCGGTCGAGCGGTTCTTCATTTATCACATTTTTTTATATGGCAAAACAACGTATGCCGGAACAGCTAGTAAAAAATAAATATTGGTTTCTAAAACCTGTTTTTAACTTGAACTTATACATATATATTTGAACAAATAGGAAGTAAACATCACGTCCACCGATATTGTTTATTTGTAGGTCACTAGTAAGTACGTAATCATCATCGACAACACGAATTCATTTTATTAGTGCTGTTAACATTATGGTTAACGTGCTTATTGTTAATAGATCTTAACACTTCCCTAATAATTATGGGCCTTTATTTGAGGAGGAGGAGGATTTTACTGGAGGGACAGGTCAAAAGTTAGTCAAACTTGCCTATCTGTAGCTGTCAAGTGAGCTAGTAGAGAAGAGTATAAAATAGAGGATATAAGAAACAATCATAAACAATTAGTTAATAGTATTCCGGCTATTGTTTTGATAGGAGTAAGGAACGGACACAATCGCCGGATATATGTTTCTTGGATGCGACAACCATACTGAAGCACTTAACTACTTGCATGCTTAGGCTTATTCATTTATAGTAATTTTCCAGTAATACCAGTAGAGACCTATTTATATCGTAAAAGTCTTTAGCTTAAATTTTGTATTTAAGAGTTTTTAGGAGAAAAGTTTAAATTTTTGTATGTGTTTTGTAGTAGTTTTTGAAGAATTGTTAAAAAAAATAGTTTTAGACAATGATCTAAATCGTAATGACGAACCTCTGGTTTCGTATGCGGCCGACGAGAATCTATCGGAGTTGAAAATTTCTCCGAGAGTCAGAATAGAAAGATAAAGTAATATAAAATAAAATATTTTCAATCCATATACCTAGAATCAACAAGCTTTGTTATAGCATATCTATGGTTCAATCAATCAACTTTCATAGAAAAACATACACAACAAAAAAAAATAGATATTCATTTTTCTTTTATTAACTGTGGCAATAAATTAAACAAACATTATGTTTATAAAAATAAAGTGGATAGGTACAAACAAAACAGACTTGAGCGTTCAATTTATTTCGAGATTACTTGAAAATAGAGCCTTAGAATTTTCTAATAAAGGTCGCCCTGTGAGTGCCTATCTAGTTATCTATTCAGATCAAATTAAATTAAATTGAGCGAACAATAAAATCGATTTAAAGTTAACGATAATCTTATTTGAATTCGGTAATAATGATTTGCATTATCGATTCGATAGATATAGACGTACAACGGAATCAATCAAGCCACTTTTCGCAATCGATTCGATTCAATCGAATGAGAATGACTCTTTTACCACGAGACAGTTGGCTATGATTGCGATTGGATTTCTTCAGATTTTGTACTGGTGACAGAAAAAAATTGGTAGAACTAGCTTTTTTCTGCGACTTCGCCCACGTAGGATTTAATTTTTCCACAAGACAGTTGGCTATGGTTGCGATTGGATTTCTTCAGATTTTGTACTGGTGACAGAAAAATATTTGGTAGAACTAGCTTTTATCTGCGTTTTGTTTTAAATTTTCCACGAGACAGTTGTTAACTCTTTTATCACGAGACAGTTGGCTATGATTGCGATTGGATATCTTCAGATTTTGTACTGGTAACAAAAAAATATTTGGTTGAACTAGCTTTCATCTTGGTTTAAATTTTCCACGAGACAGTTGTTAACTTTTTTATCACGGGACAGTTGGCTATGATTGCGATTGGATTTCTTCAGATTTTGTACTGGTGACAGAAAAATATTTGGTAGAACTAGCTTTCATCTGCGTCTTGGTTTAAATTTTCCACGAGACAGTTGTTAACTCTTTTATCACGGGACAGTTGGCTATGATTGCGGTTGGATATCTTCAGATTTTGTACCGGTGACAGAGAAATATATGGCTGAAATAGTTTTCATCTGCACCTTCTTCCACGTAATGTTTATTATTACTTAATATTACTTTTTATTTTCCGTTTCATATTTAAACAATGATGTTTCCAATTAATAGGTATGCTTTGTGGGTTCATCCAATCTCATGAGAATTTACAATCATAGTGCTAATATTCGCTATTTCGTACTTGCTTACCTAGCTTTAAGTAACTCTTTTGAAAAATCAACCTGTTTGAGTTTTCCATCCATTTTCAGTCCGTCTGTTCCAAGAATTTTATTAAGTTTCATGCTATAATACTGTCTGACGGTACTAAAATTTTATAACTAACATCGTATACAATTCATTCAACGTATTTAGGGTTGAAAACCGAATACATTTTGAATCTAAATTGTCAGAGAATTGAATGTTCGTTGATTCGAGATGACTTATAGCAGGGGTGGCCTAACTTTTGACCTGTGAGGTATTACTTGTGATTCGAAATATTTCTTGCGGTCTACTACAAGGTAAAGCTTACAAGAGAAAATAAAATATTTTACTAATAACTTTTTAAGTAACTATTTTACGTAAAATACAAAATTAAAATTTTTGGCTGAGAAAAAATGTAAAACGTAAGAAAGAAAATGAAGGAGACCGAAATGAAAAAATATTAAAAAAAGGTTTCAACCCTGACTTAAGCAATTGAGCAATTGAGATGTAAATACTTATCTATTATACTTGTAGTAACGTAGGGAGTTGGAGATCAATGAGTTATTGCGTGATCCTTGGACTCTTTGATTGAAACGACCGAGATTCTATCTCCACAACTCTGTAAATTGCTTTAAGAATTTTATCACCATTTTACACAATAGACATTGACGTTTTACTCGGTGATTGAGATAAATTTTAACAAGCAATAATCATTTTATATACAGAGTTAGTCATTTTGCCTATTAATGGTCCTTCGAGTCGGATACTCGGAACGATCGTGACCAAACAAAATAATAAATAATCACGGAGCTTATTGAAATGGTTTTCAATTATTGACGGTACTCGGAGCCATTTACGGACGAGGAAGACTAATTTCGATGGTGCGTGTTCGATGTTTCTGAGTTCCGACAGATATAAGGTAGACAACAATTCAAATATAACTCGTTAAACTCTATCTCAACATTCTAGAAGCCTTCAATTATATTAAAGAATATGTGTATATCTTAATGAACATGCACAAGTTGGTCCTGTCCCTTGGACGTCTTCTTTACAATCGATTGCTCGCCAAACTAAACTTATATCCATATATGAATTTAAACATAGGTCTTTAGGGCTACATCCTAAACTAGCTAGTGTTGCTAATAGAAATAAATTCCTGGAAACAAACTCAGTATGGCAAATTAAAGGAAATAGCTAATTTTTATAAACTTTTGTAATTTTCATACAACTATCATTGGAGGTATAGCCAATGCCTTTACAAAGTAGTTTTATGTGAAAGCTAAATTAAACTAGTAATTGTTGCAAAACAGACCCCAACTCACCGAAATTTTCCGACTAGCGCCCGTCTTCCGCTAAGACTGTTCGTCCGGTGACGTCAGTAGCTGTCGGTACACGTCTCTCGCCTTTCTGACCATGTTCGTTAAGATCCTTTATGAGAGCTGTCCTTGCGTTATTGTATAGTTAGTTACAATCACAATGACCTCATTAATAAGTTGCCAATCAGTATAAATTGATATAATGTAAATCGTAAATTGTAATTGGCTACATTAGTTCCAATTAACATTTCCTACTGGTAGACTCGCTGTTTTTTTGTTATCTAATTCTGGTATACAAAGCTTTTGTAGTCTAATCATTGTAGTTATTTTCCGCATATTATTTATATTGAGGAACTTCATGGCCTTAGCGGTGCTGGCCTTTTGCAGTTCAGGGTTAAGCATCTCCTAATGTGATCATTATTTCGATGGGTAATCGATTAGATATGACAAATTGTGTTTGAACAAGTTTTCAAAAAGGTCTTTTGGTGCCAACCCCAAAAGCCATCACAACAACGTTGATGATTTCATGGTTCTCAGATTTCTTATAAAATAATGAATCAGATTATTACAAATTACTCATGCTATTAAAACACGAGCTTAAATAACCCGAAATGTACTGAACAAGTTTTGGAAGAGTTATATCTTCGTCATGCACCATCGGGTAATAGGGTTACGATGTAACAACTAGCCCAAGTAGAATCGTGATAGTTATAGATAGACCAGCTACGCTCAGCGGTTTTACCCGCGTAAGTCCCGATTCCGGGGTAATTTTGGGATCAAATGAATCCTATGTCCTTCTCCATCCCCTACCACTATGCCGATTTTTATCCTAATTGATCAGTCATTTGACCGTGAAGAGGGATTCTAAGCGTTTGAGAATTTAATAATAGTTTTAGGTAGATTTACCTACCTGTACTAAACGCCGTATCAAGGATCCCATCTAAGCCTTTTTCCACATCAGAGAATTCATGAACAATCAGAAGTCAATTCAACCATAACTTTATTCAGACTTATAGCAGTCAAGCCTCTCAACTGTTACAAGCATCTGGAACAAGTGGAGCTGTGAAAGCTTGACTACTTTTGAAGGGATTTGGCATATCTGCTTTCCTCCTGCCTAACGTGTTCAAGAAAGGACCTGATAGAGCCTCAGATGCCGCCCTAAATGTGATGGTTCCTAATTTGGGATTTAGCTTCTTAGTAACAACTATTAATACTATAGGATTTGAATCCGGCATCCACAACAGTCCCGTTTGGAAAGAATTTATTATTGGTGCTTGCGGTTATTTTGATTAACCTTATAGATCAGACAATGTCATCAAAACCGTTATTGATGGTTGTATAAATATAGAATTAAAGTGTATTTGTGTTCTAACGTTACATTTGGTTTCAAAACCAACATGTGTATTGTTAATAACAGGTCATTAATCTATCGGAAAACCTTCGTCCGTGACGCAAGCCGGTTTGTGTAAAATATTTCAGTGAATTTGACCTAAAAATTGTAAGTCATTGAACGCGTTTCATGGTTTTATGTTCGGTCAACGTACTAAGACATTGACTTCTTATTAATTGGGCCTTTTTATCAATAGATTTTGATCGTTTTGTTGGTATTTGAACTGATTAGTAGTGAGTGTGAAAGTCGAAGAACTCTATCACTGAGGCCAAATTTAAAATCTTCACATCTTTTGAACCGGGACACTGCAGTGAGCTGTGCAAATCCATTCCCCCAGACTTACACTCCACGTACTTACATAAAGTTCTCCATAAGTACCAATAGTCCAATGTAGTTCCGCATGGACCTTAACCTTCAAAAATTATATGTTGTATCATGAGTTCCATGTAATTTTAAACTATCTTTACAGCCGACATTCCTAATGGAACTATTCTACTATCTCTAACTCTATATTTTCTTCAGTATCACTAAATTATACTGGTATAAAACTATATTCTCCTGTAATAAAAACATCCATCAGCACTCCTCGTTAAAACTGTAAATCCAATTTATAACAAATTCACTGAAATATTCTTGCAATTAAATACGTTTTTATACGTGAATGTAAAAATCTAGATCGGGTAGCGTGGAGTTTGTGAATAGCCAGCAATTCGCACGGTCACCGAACAGCGAACGAGGGGAAAGTGGTTACAGACCGAAGCCGAACTAAGCTTCAGGGAGAATTTAGACTGTCTATTTTCTGCGAATTTTACGCTCATTTTGGCAAATACGCCCATACGCATGCAGGTTATATATTACGCTTTAATAAACTGTTGTTGCTGGTGGTCCAAGTATTAGTTTTTTTTTTATTGTTGCGGTTGTTTGCTTCCGTTTCTCCATGATACGCAGTACGCACACACCTTTTAGTAAGATAGTTTGGATGGACTTAACAGGAAATAGAGTGGAATGGAGAAAGACGACATGTTGGCAAGGAATAAGATGAAGAATTTGAATTTTAGGCAAGTTTCAATATCCCAATGTTTTATCCTAGGGGTTGGGTCGATGCCTAATTCGCTCGAACTAAAAGCATATTTCGTGCTTCGCGCATTACCATCGCACTTGTAGCCCAAGATGTGCGTTTACACGCTAATCTAAAACCGTTTTTAAGCGTTGAGCACACTGAGACGGCACCGAGACTGGGATTTTTTGTCATGTTCGAGGTTCTATACACCATGCCAAACAGTGATCAGTGATGATGTATAGTCCCTCGAACATTACAAAAACTCCCGGAACACTCTTAAATTACACTGAGTTATCAGCCGAGGGGACGGGGCGGATCATGCACGGTGTAATACAGGGTTATTGGAAATTAATTGACACGGCGTTAAGGGCTTCTTCTGTGCACCTTAACAAACAACTTTTGTTCTACGACTTTTGTCGAAACTTAATACATATCCCAAAAAAAATATTTAAGTGTTTCTCGTACTGTCTGGTAATTTTCTATGTCTATGCGGCAAGTGCGCGCGCGCGATCGGCACGGGGCGGGTTGTACCATACCTACTATGATTGATTCTGTGACGTAGACGTAGAGTTGAGTATTATTTGAACTGTTGGATTTCATTTTTTATTTTTGTATGGAATATTTTTATAATGAACTTCCAAAAGTCGTAGAACAAAAGTTGATCGTTAAGGTGCACAGAAGAAGCCCTTAACGCCGTGTCAATTAATTTCCAATAACCCTGTATAAATGGCTTCATACGAAATGTATGTAGTGAAATTTATTTAGTGTGCTCAACGCCTGCTGTAACTCTTTCTAAATTAATTTCGTATTTTCTCCACTAACGCACAGAATATAAAGTTACAAAGTATTGCGTACTGGTTTTTGTGCTCGTGACAGTTTAACCCTGAGTTAGAAGTTAGACACGGGTCCCTTTTGAAACTAAACGCAGACTTAATTATGATTTAGGCACTTTGTACCAGTTTATATTCGTCGTAATTTATTTAATTATTCTACTGAAATTCAAAAACTTTCTCGTGTTTACTTCGTTACTTGACGTTTTACGTGTAGGTGTGAAATGTAAAATAGAATTCTGTTATTTTAATTTACCATATTATTATTTGATATTATGTTGCTTGACTTTGTGTTTATTGACTTGTACAAATGTTGTCTGTGGAGTTAGCAGCCTTAAGGCAGCCTGAAAACTCCAACAATAGGAGAGCTAGAACTGCTTTAAGAAAAGAAGAAAAAACAAGAAATGATTTGAAGGTCAATTCTCGTAAATAACATTGCAATAGCATTCGGATTAAATTTCGATTACAAAAAAAACCCTCAAAGTTGCTCAAAATACCCACAAAGTAAGCTTTTGATATTCTCAAGAATACCAAAAGAGTATTATTGGAAAAGAAATGCAATCGGAATGATATTGCAATGTAATTTGTACAATTTTATTTACGAGAATTGGCCTTCTGGTCTTTATTTTATAGAAATTAAGGCGCCTTACCGGTAACTTAGTTTTGGCCTATGGTGTCCCACTGCCCTGCGCAAGGGCATCTCTACTCCCCATGCACTGTTCGCGATCATGTGAGATGGACTGCCAATCTGACAGAAATTTGTCCACCTGGTTCGCCATCTTCGACGGGATCTGCCAGGTAGTCGTCTTCCGTTGACTGGTATCCAAAGTCGATAAAAAATAGCCCAAAATTCACCCTTTTTAGAGCTAAATAATATACACTTGGCATTTGTACAACGAAGTTCCTAATAGCGGGTTGGCGACGTAGCCGAGGAACAATGTTACGCGTTACGAAAATGTGAAACGAAAAACCCTGAGATAAATTAATCTCTCACATAATAATATATAATGTAATGTAATGTAGTAAATAATGTAGATACATGTCTGGCTGTCCGTCGAAAGGAACTTTGTTCCAAACGCGTGTCCCGCCGCACTTTTTTTTATAAATTTTCTTCATCTCAAGTGTTTAACACCTTAGTTAGACCATCATCAATTACCAATTTATCAATATCATCTTGTGTGAAAGCGGTCAAACACTGACCTAAATGATGATTTTGGGTTCAAAGAAAGCACTTTCATTCTAACCTGTGTAGGTAGTCTTGAATTACTAAACAATTAAGATTATTTAGATAAAGAGTAATGGGTTAAACACTAGCAATTTATATTGACGAAGTTGTTTATCTTTGTGGGTTAATGGTCTCTCTGAAATATAATAATATCTTCACATAATTGTAACTAGAATACCTAGCCTAACCTACTCTGTTATATTAATTATGATATTTTATTACTAGACTAGCTGTTGTTTGCGACTTTGTTCAGTAGTTAAGTTTATTTAGAAATTTCCGGGCCACACTATTATGTATTCTGTGACTTCGTGTTTGCTGGTAAACATACATACATTGCACATATGGTACAGTCAGAAAAGGACTGAGGGTAGCAGGTGCATATTTTAAAATTCTAATTATTTTAATGACGGTTCAATAATTTTTGGTTATTCTGCGTAATATAACTAACGCTTCGAAAGCTTTAGTGATATCAAGCAGAATAATTTGCAATTACTAAACCGTTATTTAAAAAATTAAAACTTTAAAATTTGCACCTGCTACCCTCGGTCCTTTTCTGACTGTACATTAATATGCAAGTTTTGTTGTACACATGCCTCTGATAATTTACTTTTATAAGTTTTTAGAGGGTAACTTTTCATGTATCCTTGAGTAATTAGTTGTTAGAAAAAAGGACCCGACTCCTTTTGTGGCTGCACCGGCCAGGATGGGTTAGAAATTTTTTTGTTGCACGGACATCTTCTTACGTTCACTCGCGACCTTCGAAGGTCCCCGTTTATTTAAGGGTCTTTAAGTCACGAGCGTATAGGTATCTTCTAGAGCACGCACCGCGTGCTACATCTTAGACCGCATCGTAACTTACCATCGTGTGAGATAGTGGTCAAACGCAGACATATAAAATGCTTTGTCCTTAACGACTGACTGACGCATCAACGCACAGCCTTAACCGCTGACCGTAGAGACCCGAAACTTGGAGGGTATGTTCCTTTTTTTAAGACGATTTTATGTGGTCTTTATACAAATTTTAATGTATTAAGCATCCAAAGAAATAAAAACTTTTGACTTTGACTTGTATGACGTAGACATCCGATACGAAAGGATTTTCCGAAATTTTACCCCTCAGGGGTGATAAAGGGGGGGCAAAGTTTTGTATAGGAGAATACATTTGTATTGAAAAGGCAATACCTGTGACCATGTACCCCTCTTTTGAGACTTAGATTATTTCGATTTACTACAGAAATATGCATTATCAATAAGAAAGTCCGCCGTATATACATCCCTTAGGGGTGATAAAGGGGGGCAAAGTTTGTAAAAGAGAATACATTTGTATAGAAAAGGCAATACCTGTGTCCATGTACCCCTCTTTTGAGGCTTAGACTATTTAGATTTACTACAGAAATATGCATTATCAATAAGAAAGTCCGCCGTATCTGATGTACCATGAAGTAAAAGTCGATTACATTTGCAATTGCATTGGTGACGAAAGGATTGAGTCATAGGTTCTGTTATCTGAGGCATGTAACGCAACTCGATTATGACCTGTGTTTATAATAATACTGATAGGTTTTTCTACTGAATATATTGTGACTTATCGATATACGACTATTTTACTATTTAAAACACCCAGAAGGCCATTTCTCGTAAATAACATTATACAAATTACATTGCAATATCATTTCGATTACAAAAAAAACCTAAAAGTACCTCAAAATACCCTCAAAGTCAGCTTTTGGTATTATCACAGAATATATAGGGTGAATTTTTTATGTGGGCCTTCAGGGCTATATCCTAAACTATGAGAGATAGCAAAAAATGCTGAAAGGAGTTGCGTGCCCGATTTTGACAAAAACTAAAACTGCATTATTAGATTTTTGAAAAAGTCATTACCCTAGCCGGAAATCGAACCTGTTGATTTTGCAAAAAAATAATCATCCAATATTTTTATACAAATCGATAGTGTTGCTGATAGAGATCAATTCCTGGAAACAAACATAGTATGGCAAAACAAAGGAAATGGCTGAATTTTGTAGTTTTCTGTAATTTTCACCTTTCTGTCTCTGGCAAAACAATAGTGTGAGACAGAGGCGACAAGTGATATTATTCTAAATATTATAAAATAAGTTCTAAATGAAATTCTTTACATAAAATTTGTAAAAACAGTTCATATTTTTAACCGACTTCAAAAAAAGGAGGAGGTTCTCAATTTTTTGTTTACGAGAATTGACCTTCTGACCATAAACAAGTACATAAATATTTGTTTGAGGCGGGAATCGAACCTGCAACCTACTGTGTCATAGGCGGTTGTTTGCCCACCGCGCCAATAAAGTCGTAGGAATCTAATAAAGTTATTTAAAAATTGACTTAATAGAGTTTTTTATTTGTTTCAGGTAAACCCGATGACTATATTTATGCTGGCTTTTTATGGTATGGATGCGATTGATATGAAGGCGCATATAGGAGCCAAGAGCAAAATGCCTTTCACTAAAATTGTTTATCATTGCATGGTCAATTGTTAAGTGTACCGCTTGTAGGTGAAATATTTCCTACAGTTTAAATTAAAGATTATATTTTCTTTTCGTTTCTAAGCTTATCCAAATTTGGTTCGAAAAAGACATTATTAACAACTATCAGCAACAGGCATTTTGCTTTCGGCCCCTATTTGAACCTTAAATATTAAAATTACTTGAAGAAACTACGAGATAAAACTAGTTAAACCCGATTCAGTTTCTATTTTAGTCAGTTACACAAAAGAAGAGTAGGATACGGTGCAAAAAACTTGAGGTTATTTCTTACCGGATGCGCTTCAAATTCGAAAAATATGCAAAAAAAAATACTTAAATAAATTTAATTAAATACCTACTATAATTTTTTTGTAAAAAAAACCCAGTTAGAAATGGAAATGTTAAATTATTTTGTAAGCCGTATAGATCATAATTATCTTAGTACTTAATTATTTATTAGGCTTTGAAACTATCCCAAATTTGAGTAAAAGTGTCTTATGAATTAACCGGCAATTTATTGTTAACACTTTTATTTGAATTTGGGATAGTTTTAAAACGTAATAAATAATTTAATGGGTGAAAAAATAACTCAATACTCTCTAAACTAAATTTTTACGAAAAACTGATGAAAAATATGGAATTTGGCGGGCTGTTGCTTCAACATCATCTTTTTTTATCGTTCTCGATCGTTCTATAAGTTTTTGCCCATTATCAGGATATTGTCCTGTAACAAACCTATTATTATTTCTTTTGTACCTTAAAGGGTATGTAATTGTGTCTTACTTTAATCGATTTAATATTTAGTAGGCGTACCTATAATCGATTTTATTCCAACGAAAAGTACGTTATGATAAAAAATCGTTTTGTCCGTTGACTAAATTAGTGTTTTTTGTTTGAAAGTACGTTGCGGTTTGAATTCTAAAAACTTGCTTAATTTCCATGTCAACTAAAAGACGAAAATCGTGTTTTGTCAAATTTTATAATTTTATGCGAATCAAAAATATGTCCGAACCAATTACGCCCCACGCAAGAATGAAAATTATGCGAAATTAATATTATAACCCTCATATTTATGTTAAAACAGTTCAATAGTTATGCTTTTAGGAGAAAAAACGCAAAAAAAAAACGGTGACACAATGCCAAATTAAAATTAATGCTGAAATTACAATTTATTTATGCCAAGACAGTTGCCAAAGTAAAAAAAATACGAAACAAAGGTTAGCCGACACAGTAGCAAAGTTATAAAACTTGCATTTTCAAAGCATAAACTTTCACACCCGACCTCAACTAACCACAGACTCCAGAGTTTCTATACAATACCTTGCCATTTACAAGCTAAACCAAGTTGCTATGCACAAAACATCAATTTCCAACACTTGTCTACTGCTTTTACCGACCACAAATGAAACTACAAATCCTAATATAAAATGCGAAAGTGTGTAAGTTTGTTGCTGAATCATCCGAGCACAATTGAATCGATCTTGATTGAAAGCTGGCTTAGAGACTGCTGGACTCCAAGGTTAAACATAGGTAAGTTACTTTTTATCATATTCCCACGGGATCGAGATTTTTACCCGATATTCCTACGGGATCGATCAAGCACTCAAGTCCTCAAAGGCGAATCCATTCAAATTATTATTTTGATATCTTTTATTCACATGTAAACTGTGAATTTACTCAGCAATGTCCTAAAAGGCAACTCGCCATAGGCTCTAAACTACTAAACGGAATTAGATGACACTTTGTATAAAAAAACATTGGATCCTTGGTTTTTTAATACCAATATTCCTACGGGATCGGGACTTACTCGGGAAAATCCATAGAGCGCTGCTAGTGTGAAATAACTTTCCCACGAAACACCAAAATTAATATAAAACTCGAGACATTTTATTGAATTGATTCTCTAGACATAAACATGCAATAATGTCTTTCTTAAGAAACTTTATCTCTGAACATAATTTAGATTTCCTTTGTGAATATAGAGCCATATCTTTGCATTCATTATCATATGAAATGACAGTTAGTGTAGCTTATTGGAGTCTTTGCGTGGATCTAAGCTTGCTTTATGATGTTAAAGACTTTACTAGCGGTATATCTGGTTAGGAGCTTTTTAAATATTTTGTCCTTAAAGTTTTGTATGGAGAATTTTTGACGTGTAAAAGTCTTTAAAATTGTTACGGGTAAAAGGATGTAGCTAATCTAATTTCTTATGCGCATTTTACATATGATAGATCCGAGTTTGACCATTATCACACCTTGTTCCTGATGGTAGGTACGTGACGATGCGGCCTAAAATGTAGTAATTTTTTTAAGAAAATATTCTAATGAATATCGGGCACGTATGCACACCATTATACGTAATGGCCGATGCTTGTTGTGTCTCTTTTAAGGTCTAAATCAGCACACCGTTCTGATTCAAAGTCAGAGACGAACTGATTAATGAGACTGACTGAATAAACGAGTCGCGAGGTCTTCTCTTCGCAGAACCACTAATATCAGTCAAAAATCACCTTTTTCTTTATTCATTTGGATTTATACAGTTTGAAGGATATAACATTAAATTGTCTTAAAAACGAAGTTAGGATGTGTACCTACGCGCCATGATAAAAAGGGACAAGAAACTCATGAAAATCAACTTCTACTATATCTACTTGGGAAACAACATACACTAACACAATCATACTGTTCAATAAGGTTGTTTACTCTACGCTTGGTATTTCAATTCGAAGATGCTTACAATAAATAAATAAAATAAATATTGCAGGACATTCCACACATCGCCATCTAGCCCCAAGCTAAGTAACTAGACTTGTGTTATGGGTGCTAGACGACGGATATACTACTTATATACTTTTCTTTTGTAAATATATACTTATAATACATAGAAACAACCAGACCACAGACAAATATCTAAGCATAAATACTTGTCTGTGGCGGGAAACGAACCCGCAACCCTGTGTTCGGCAGTCCGGCATGGTTACCATTGTGCCAACTGGGTCGTCGAACCAATATTCAAAGCACGTTGCTAACAGGTCGTTAGAGTAATCGAATCTATATACATAAACCTATGGTAGGTTGATTCACTTTGTTAGGTTAGGGCTTGTTCACATAGAGGATCCGTATTTACAGTACCTTTACTGGAAGGTAATGATCACAGTCAGACGCAGAATATTGTCGCGAGTGTAAACACGCTCATACTGCTATATACGCCATTACCAAATAGAAACAGACCTGTAAAACGGACTGATGTGAATGGGTCCTTAGTATTTGGAATAACATGCGCTTACCTATCGTTTACGGTTTTAGGATCAAGCGACGCTTAGCGTTGTCATTATCAGTATGGCGAAAATGGATTCGCAAAACCCTTTTTCGGAAAGCACGCTAGCCGTTAGTTCCTTCTGCTACCTCTGATAACAGTCGGTAGGCCTTAGGGCAAACGAAAACTTAATACGTGAACCACAACATAAGATCTCCATAAGTTTCTGTGCCTACTTCTAATTGGTGGACGCGTTCCGAAGACACACAACTTAAGATTAAATGTAATATGCTAATGATTCCATCTGAATAAAAGTTATTGACTGAAACTAGGAGACGATGAAGAAGAAGATATTCATAATCATGTCATGATTAATATTAGTTTTGAACTTCTAATCGAAGCCTTCAAATGAAGCGATAGGTCATTGTTTGACCACTATCACACCACATGGTAAGTGACGATGCGGTTTAAGATTTAGTACGGTTACCTAGAAGATATCTGTTAACTCGTCAGTTGAAGACCTTCAAATTATACACATCAGGAAAGACAAACGCTTGACAGATTTGTAGAGATACTAAAGACGTTAAGACGAATAACAATATAATTGTCCACCAATTAGGATGCTCCATTTCCATAGCACTTCCACACCGTGGTGGCTTATTGGTCAACGGCTACTTCACAGCTGTGGTCAGTTAAACTAATACTTAGTTTCAAGATGTCATAGGCATGATCCAAAAAATAGATAGGTATTCATAAGTGCCTGACTCATTTACATTTTCGATTACTAAATGTTATAGAGAAATAATCGTCGACATTTAAGGAGTTTCATTTAAAAGGTCACGATTGTCTTCGATCAAATGCCAGCGACGCTGCAATACCTATAGAAAAACCTAGGTATAGTCCTCGCATCTCATCAACGACGCGGACTTTACTTAGATATATAGATCCTCCTCCGTCAATCCACGAGGATCGTGCGTGACTCCTAGTGCAGTCGTTCTACTGTCATTCTTCACTCTCTACGACGACGCCTGGTGTAGAGTCGTGCTGAGAGGTATAGGTATCCAGCAGTTCGGATATCTGGTCCATCGTTTGGGACTTCACCCTCGTGGTATTTTACCCTCAACCTTCCCTTTCACCATTAGGTGTCACACTCATACCTATTGGTACACAAAACCAATTGTTACATATATTAGCTCCAAACAAAGTACGAGTAGTAACATGTGTGTGTGTTGCAGCAGGACAAAAGTGCCATGACTTATTGTGTAGTTTCACTCTAGCGAGCGAACACTGATATTCTGTCATCACCCAAGAGAAAGGAAACCAATACTATCTTACATGTGGCAAGTAAGACAGTATAACCAGTGGTTTGGACGATATGAAGTAATAAACAAAGATAGGCGCGAAAAGCATAACCCTTTCCTTACAGTCGCGTAAAAATATGATGCCAATGTAGGTGTAAAGCGATTAGTGCCAGGATTGGCCAGGACATGCATACATTAGGAACATGTTGTAACACAAACAAAGCCATGCTGGCTTTGCTACCCTCCCCGAATCCGACATGTGTGACTGCACCGTTAGCGAGATGCACGTACTATAAGCCACAATAACACTGCAAAAAGCGAATAGTTATTATTCGAATATATCTGAAATAATCTCCACAAAGCGGTTTTATACGGTTCAATTCATATGGATAAAATAAATGATGGTTTTAAAATCAGTTGTGAAAATATTCGATGTTTTAAATAGATAGGTAGTTTATTAAACCCAAAATGCTGCGTTAATTCCAAATTGGGCATTAAAATATTAGCAAGTAACACGCGGATCTTAGAAGACAGTGCAACAGGATCTCAAACAACAAAGGGGTTGCAACGTAATCACTATGGAGACCGGCATAGTTGACACATTGAGTTTTTTTTGACGCGGCCGCCTTTTATATTTGTGCCAATGTATAGAGAACATTAATACAAATAACAAATGCTATGAATAAAATCTTGTAAAGTGACTCGTTTGCCTGTTAACAGATGTTAAAAAAAAAACAAAAACTGACATTGCTATCAATCTACGTTTTAAGTTTCAAGATATCTATAAAGCTCAAAAGTTTGTTTGGTTGAACGCGCTACTATCAGGAACTACTAGAGAACCAGTCGCAAAAAAAAAACAAAATCATTTTTCATTTAGAAAATTGATAAATTAATTTGTGTTGGTTAGTCCATTTATATAGGAAGGCTTAGGGATCGGGACTTACGCGGGTGAAACCGCAGGCGCAGCTAGTGATGGATATATGACTAAGATTGGTGTCAAATAAAGAGTATTGGAGATTGTCATATGATAATAGTCACCTCAATCTTACGAAACAATGGCCAACTGAACTAAAAAGATCTTTAGAGAAATAATATCTAGGTTTTTGTTACCAACCGATCTATAATCTGGTCTAGATAAGATAACGTGACACGGTCAGTTGGTGCTCGTGTTGGATTACAAATACCTGGTGTGCGAACTGTGAAGTAATGGGGGCGAAATGTTTCAAGATAAACTCACAAGGCCAAATCAAATAAAAAAAACAAATGGTTGTCTGTCACCTTTAGTCACTGAGTACAGTCACATTACCAGTTAGCTGAACCCCACGTGACCCAGTGCTCATTCGTATATCTGTAAAAAAATATAGTATTTACCTATTTTGTTTTTTTTTATTGTATGTGTAGGTATTGTAAATTATATTGTTTAATTAAAACAGAATCAGGTAACATTACTTTGCAACCTTACAGATTGACGAGTGAGCTCTAGGTCACGTGGTGTTCAGCTAATTGGTAATGTGACTGTACCTAAAACGCAGTCTGCCGATTTTAAAGTCGGTTTACGAACGATAATTTTACGCGATAACGTCATAAGAAAATTTAGATATTCCTTTATTTATTTATTTATTTTTATTCTGTTTTTTTTTCACACAATGGTACCGTGACACTTTTTTGTGAATGCAGGTGTTCCATCAATTTATCAGACGTTATCACGTCAATATATTAATGCAGAAAGTAACTCTGACACTTGAGTCTGAAACTTCGCATGGTTCCTTTAAGGACGTAGGGGAAACACTTAGAAAGCATTTTTGTTGTTATAGCGGCAACTGAAATACATAATCTGTGAAAATTTCAACTGACTAGCAATCACATAAATGTATTTTTTTTGCGTTCTAAAACAAATATTTACTCTTCAAAATATAGCATTTTTTTTGACAATAAAGAATCTCTATCTATTTATTTTATACAAAATAGTTTACAACGATAACAAAATGTCTTATGCTTCGTACACTAACGGTTTTCACAAAATCTGTAGTCAAAGCCACGTATCGCGATCTAGTACTCTAGATATTGTGGCTGTGTAGTCTAGACGCTTGAATCTTATCTGGGATATTTTATAGCGGTTTCGGAAGGCCTCTGGCTCTTGTGGTGTCCAAAGGAAGCATTTTAGATTTGAAAGGTGAAGGTCGTATGCTTACTTTTGGTTGCGACATTTTTTTATTAAGGGAGTTGTAATATTTTGGCATGTAAACGATCAGTCGTTTGAGTTTCTTGTGCCTTCTTCTCATTGGTGGGCGCTTTCCGAAGGTACCCATTCTAACTTAAATTTAAGACGCTTCAAAGTGATGTAAGGCTCTGCGCAAACGGACCACCGACCACAGCCATCGGTGGTCAGCCACTAACAGTTCACACGATTTTTCATACATTTTGTTGTGCAGTGTGCGCCGCGTTTTAACAAAGTGTATGAAAAGTCGTGTGAACTGCTGCTAGTGGCTGGCCACCAGTGGCTGGCCACCAGCGGCTGTAGTGGGTGGTCCCGTTTGCACCTTGCACTGCATGACTCCTATTGAATAAAAAAAAATATTTTCGTTACGGAATTTGTTGATTCGGTCGCCGCGCTCAAAGCCCGCCATAAAAGCTATGCAATACCTTAAAATTGTGATTTTGTTTCTTTCAGTTGCGCGGCCACGTTTCATACCTATGACATTGTATAGAGGAAATTAATACAAACAACAAATGCCATGTAACAAAATCTCGTAAAGCAAATTTTCCTGTTAGCAAATAAAATAAATAAATCCTCAAATACCTATTTTTTTAACATCAAATAACAGGCAAACCAAACGTTCTGAGATTTTGTTAAATGGCAATTGTTGTTTGAATTAAATTCTTCTATACATCGTCATAGGTTCGAAAGGTAACTTCTCTCACTCTCTCTCTTTCTTTCGCTGCGCAGTTATTAATCCCATCTGATAGTGGGGTCTGCCTTTTTGGCCTTCTCCTTCCATTTCGCTGTATCCGACGCGTCTGAGTAACCTCGCAGCCATTTATATCTTTACTAGCTGCGCCCCGCGGTTTCACCCGCGTAGGTCCCGATCCCGTGGGAATATCGGGATAAAAAGTAGCCTATGTGTTAATCCGAGTATACAGCTATCTAGATACCGAGTTTCATCACAATCGGTCCAGTAGTTTTTGCGTGAAGGAGTAACAAACATACATACATACACACACACACACACAAACTTTCACATTTATAATATTAGTAGGATTGACTCAAGGGAATACTATGCCAGTATCCATCTAATATGTTACTACCCCTTTCTTAAATTGTAAGGGTGTTATTTTATGAGAAATATCTGTTCTTTTAAAGTAAATTGGAGTCGCGACCTTTAGTCCAAGCTAGACTTTGAATTTACTTAATATTCTTAGAGCGTAAGTTTTCAAATTAGAAAAGTTACGAACATCTGGGGAATGACGAATTATCCGTATGTGACAAATTTCCCCAATATTCTTTAAATCCTATCTTCTCCTACTATACATATATTGATGTGAAATATTGTCGCTTTGTTGGTAATAGGCACTTCAAGCAAAATTAATAAGCAAAATATTCTGTTTTTAGTATTTGTTGTTATAGCGGCAAGATATATACATAATCTGTAAAAAATGTAACTGTCTAGCTATTACGGTTCATGAGATACAGCCTAGTGACAGACAGACCGACACCCCTGTCTTAGTAATAGTCTCGTTTTTACCCTTTGGGTACAGAACCCTAAAAATGAATCCCTATTTCCTTATGTTACGGCATCATGCTGAATCAGTTTTTTTCCATGGAAAGGTTGCCTGGAAGAAATCGCTTTCAGCGATAAGGCCGCCCATTTGTGCAACTTATACTTTCTACCTATTATTTTACTTTGTGTTTACAAATAAAGTTATCTATCTATCTATCATGCGTGAACGGCAGGACCAATTTCGCTATTTCTTTTTTTTGTTGTTTGTTATTATCAGGAGAAGATTCTTATGAAAGAAAAAATCAAGAAAATGGCGCAGAAAATTATAACTTGGCTGAAATCTCGGGACGCAGCTAGTTTTTGATAAATTGGCCACACATCAGAGACTTATCTGTCACACTCAATAATTATAATGAAGCTTGACTATACAATTATTAACGGTCATTTCTCGCACGATTGTGACCTATTTGAAGGTGTAACTAAAGCTTTGTTTTAAAACAATGCATAATAAATATCAATAAAGCTAGAACTTCCTAAAGTACCTACGTTAAATTCTAAAAAAATCTAAGCTCAATACAATTTGTAGACCCTACAAACGAAATTGCTCTTTACTAAAATATTCACACCAGTTTTAAAATAAGTTATCTTTCTTCTATCTATACATATAAAATCCTTTGTCCTGACTGACTGACTGACTGACGGATCAACGCACAGCCTAAACCGCTCGCTGATCGTAGAGACCTGAAACTTGGAGGGTATGTTCTTTGTATGACGTAGCCATCCGATAAGAAAGGATCTTCCGAAATTCTAACCCTTGAGGGGGGGAGAAAGGGGGGCAATGTTTGTATGAGACAACATAATTCCTTGATCCAATCTACTTCAAATTTTGCAAAAACATTATTTAACAGACTTGATGCAAGACGTGCTTCATATTTGAAATTCACCCCCTGGCGGGGTTAAAAAGGGGTAGAACGATATTTTTTGGCTGATGTGCTTCAAAGTTGATATCAATAGTGCTTTTGATTTAAATTACACTTTATTTTAACACATTTTTGAAAACTCAATCTGATTTTAAGTCATTAAAAATCCTATTAGAACCATTTTCTACTTTTACGCGGACGAAGTTGTAGGCAAAAGCTTCATAATAAATTTTCAAGTTGATAAAAAAGGCAGAAATCGAATTTAACGTAAAGTAAAACTTAATATTAATAATATTAAATATTTACATCCCATAAACATATCATATTACAACATATTATTATGCTTTTGTAATTTATTATAGCTTTTACTTTTACCATTGTATATTGCACAAGTTGGATAATTGCACATTTAGTCATAGCCAATTGCATATCTATTTACTAACTATTTTACAAGACAACGGTGCGTTTGCGCAACTTTTGGGTGACATTTGGGAGACGGGTTCTTAAACTTTAAAATCTTAGTTTTTGTTTAAAACTATTAATTTAGTTATTGCGATACTAATAATCTGACACAAAGGATTGTAAACATGGGTTTCTTGTTTGATTTTATCTTTTAGGAAAGCGTGCTTGGGCTTTATTTTAGACCGCATCGTCATCTACCATCAGGCAGGTGAAAAATAACAAAAAATATAACAATAAAAAAAAAAAAAAAAAAAAAAAAAAAAAGTAGGTAAGTAGTTTATCTGTTATCTGGCACCCATAACACAAGCATTAAGTTGCTTAGCTTGGGGCTGGATGGCGATGTGTAATATGTCCTGAAATATTTATTTTATTTATTTATTTTATTTATTTATCACATTTAAAAAAAAGTAACTTAGTACTTACTTAGTACTAAAAAAGTAACTAGTAAAGTACCGTTAATTAGACGCAAAATATGCACATCGCATAACGAGCACTTCTCAAAATAAGCAACACGCATAATGAGCACTTTAAGGCTACCAATGAAAATATGATAAGTCTCAAAATAGAAAAACTCTTTCCTCCTTATTCCAAAACGCGGTTTAAGGATAGTCCGAGATGTGGATTTAAACCTTCGATTTAGACACAGATTTACTCGTAAACTATAGTCTAAACACTATCCTTAAATAATCTATAGGGATAGTGCTTAGACTATAGTTCCTAATAGATTATATAGGGATAGTGTTTAGACTATAGTTCACGAGTAAATGTGTGTCTAAATCTAAGGTTTAAATCCACATCTCGGACTATCCTTAAACCTCGTTTTGGAATAAGGGGGTTTAGGTTTCACAAACTATTTTGATAATAAAATAATCATTAAAATAAACAATTACAAAATATAAACGGAAAGTCATTGCAAGTATCCTGTTTAAATAACTTTAAAATGTACCTAACACATGACTAGGAAATCTATTTCTATAATTATAAGTGTATTGACATTGATTGTCTATTTATCCTGTTTGTTCTGATACTATTTAACTAATTATAAATAATAGTAACACTGATTTTATTCACCCTCTCAGCTTAATCGACCGTATCCAGATAAAATAATTTAAGCCAACTTGCGAACTGACTCAAGCAGCTCTACTGCCTAGTTGCCTAGTCATAATTGCTTAATTTTTCAAAGCATGTTTTAAAAAAAATAACAACAACTTGCCTTGAAAAGTCTAGACGAGTCCACTAAAGAGTTTTTTCCTTCAATTTGTTTACATTATGTCAAAGAATTTCCTGTATTAAATGTTGGTATTTATTTACAAATATGTTGCTTACAGATGAATAAATCAACTCTTTATCTATTCCATGTTTCATGCAACCTTTAGGTCAATGAATACACGATATTCAAACATAATCGATGTTGGAATATTCATTGTATTTTATTATGTTAATGTTCATATAAAAATCTTCTTTAACTATAAAATTCTCTCTGCTAACGGATAATGCACAGTCTATACTATACCGAACCACGGTTAAACCACAATAGTACATAACGATATAAGTGTGGTAAATTGATCATTACATAGAGGTGGTTTATGACGCGTGAGCGGAACGCGAGTGCGTCAACAAAAGCAGAGATGAAATTATCAATATCCACACGTGTATCGGACGACATATTTATCAGTCGGCAACAAAAGGCCCACCACTGTAGAAATTATTAAAATTATTAATTGGAAATTTATAATTCGTGCATAGCTTTAACAGTAAAGGGGGGTAACTCAGTTTCTCTAACTAAGTGACAAAGAAAAGGTTAGGAACAACTGGTCATCTTATTAGAGAGAAGGTAAAAATTTGCCTTTCAGCTTGAATTATAGATTGGTTAATATGTACCTTTTTCAGTTATTTGTAAGCTTCAGCCCGAAAGATGTCAAGGTAAATTAATAGGAAGAGTCAATATCTATGGCACAATGGTCACCATGCCGGACTGCCAAACACAGGGTTGCGGGTTCGATTCCCGCCACAGACAAGTATTTATGCTTAGATATTTGTCTGTGGTCTAGTTTCTATGTATTTTATGTATATATTTACAAAAAAGAAAAGTATATTATGTAGTATATCTGTTGTCTAGCATCCATTACACAAGTCTAGTTACTTAGCTTGGGGCTAGATGGCGATCTGTGGAATGTCCTGCAATATTAATTTTATTTTTTATTTAATATTAATATCGTTTAAAGTTTTCCACCGTCAAGTCATGTTAATAATAAACCCTGTTTCCCTATTTCTTATAGTTGATTTAAATAATGAATGTAAATGGTGAACCAAACAGTGATGTAAGTATTGTAAACTATTACCCTTTGTGTAACTAATAATGTTACAACGTCATTCTGTAATGTCGATGTGGTAAAGTCATTACATCTTTATTTCAACCCTCGATTGAAAAAAAGAGGGGTGTTATGAATTTTAAATGTGATCCTTTGATCAAACTTAAAAGTTAAGTCACTCTGATCCGCATCGCATCAACGACACATGGCTCTTCAAGCTTCTCCAGTCTTCCCGCAACTATGATCGGTGCAACCCAAACGAAACGTTAGGTTAGGTAAAATAACTAGTAGTTTTATAACGCGACCGCTACTCGTATTTGAAATTAATGTTTGTTTTTTTGGGCCGATTTTGATGAAATGTGGTATGATGATATTTTGAATCCTTGGGAGTAACATAGATTTTTATTTTCATACTAACAAACAAACAAACAAACAAACTCTTCAGCTTAATAATATTAGTATAGATTCCCACAGCATCGGGACTTACGCGGGTTCAACCACATGCCGCTGCGAGAATATTATAAAAAGGATTAACAAGCTAACTTTATTTTTTACTCTTAAAATGACTTTTCAAATCAAATCAAATCAAATATCTTTATTTCTTTGGATACTTAAAAGTATACAGGACCACATAAAAACGTCTTAAAAACTAAGTTAGGATGTGTGCCTTCGGAACGCGCCCACCAATGAGAAGAAGGCACAAGAAACTCATGGGGTTTTTTTTTTTCATGTGGTCACGCTCACAAAGGTCAATATTACAGTATTTGAAAGTATTATTTGAAATGGAGCAACTAAAGTCATGTCCATGGGTTCTTATCATTAAGATAAGACGAAGTATCATAGTATGCCTTACTGCACAATCTATGCTTTATAAAAGTTTTGAACCTGTTAATGGACATGTCATATACATCTTTAGGTAATTTATTATAATAGAGCACACATGTACTATTAAACGACCTGTTTATTTTCCGGAGCCTGCTACCGGGCACGGTAAGTTCACCCTTATTTCTTAAATTGAAATTATGAATATCGCTGTTTTTACGGAAAATATCAGGATTTTTGTAAACGTAGAGCAAGTTTTCGTAGATATATTGTGAATAGAGCGTTAATATATTTATCTCTTTAAATTTTTCTCTAAGTGATTCCCTGGGGCCCATTTTGTAGATAGCTCGGACAGCTCTCTTTTGCAATATGAAAATAGCATCAATATCTGCAGCACACCCCCACAGTAGGATGCCGTACGACATGATACTGTGGAAGTAGCCGAAATAGACTAGGCGAGCAGTCTCAATGTCCGTGTATTCGCGAATTTTCTTAACGGCGTAAGCGGCAGAACTAAGTCTATTGGACAATGCTTCCACATGCGGGCCCCACTGAAGCTTAGGATCTAAAGTTATACCTAGAAAGACAGCCTTACTGACTAATTCAACTTCCTCATCATTAATTTTTACAACAGTTTTTACTTGTTTTACATTTGGAAGTGTGAACCGAATTAATTTAGTTTTGGATCCATTCAGTAATAAATTATTGGAATTGAACCAATCAACTATTCTAGAGAGAGCATTGTTCACATCGTCAACGTTGGACTGACGCCTTTTAACCTTGAACACCAAGGAGGTGTCATCTGCGAACAACACTATCCCATGGTTGTCCCTTACAAGGTAAGGTAAGTCATTTATATAAACTAAAAACAGGAAAGGTCCTAATATGGATCCTTGAGGAACCCCCATTGCTATCGCAGATCCGGGGGATCGTTTCCCGTTAACATCAACACTCTGGATCCTACCGCTCAAATAAGAAGAGATAAGATCCAGGGCGCCGTCCCTAATACCGTAGTGGTGTAGTTTCATGATCAATGTATTATGTTAAACGCAATCAAATGCCTTGGATAAGTCACAGAATATGCCATACGCATCATGTGACTCCTCCCAAGCATCAAATATGTTTTTAATTAACGCTATACCCGCATCAGTAGTCGAGCGCCCCTTACTAAACCCGAACTGTTTATTATGTAAGATATTATTATCATGGAAATGTTTCAGTAGTTGCTTTAAAAAAAGTTTTTCAAAAATTACTGTATTGGTCTAAAATTGGAGGGGTCTGAGGTACTACCAGATTTAAACAGTGGAACTACTTTACTCAATTTCATTAAATCAGGAAACACACCACAATCTATACATCGATTAAATATAATGATTAGTTCTGGTATAATCAGTTCAATAATTGATTTAACAATCGGGACAGACATCCCCCATAGATCTTTAGTTTTCTTGAGATTTATTTGCTTAAGCACTACAATAATGTCATGATTTTTAACATATTGGAATTTAAATTTTTTATTACAATTTGGTACATTCGTTTTTAACAAAGCTTCTGCAATGGGGGTAGAAGAATTTAAAGCCTTCGTCAAAGTAATAGCTACATTACCGAAAAAAATCTCAAATTCGTTTGCGATATCTTGATCATTATTAGTTATATTTCCATTAATACTCAATTTAAACTCGGTGTTTTTGGCTGCGACTCTCCCTGTTTCAGCGTTAATTACTTTCCATGTAGCTTTTATTTTATCATCACTAGTTTTTCAATTTAACATCATCAGGAGACACCAAATATTTTTCACAACAAATCTCTAGAAATACCTAGTACCTATAACGAACTGACTAACATAGCATTGTTGTGCCTTAAGAATAGTCTGTCCAGCGAAAGTGTACCTAATTTTGATCAATAGTTTTTTTACGATGTGTCTGAAGTTCGAATACAATAGAGATCGGATGATGGACGTATTGCAAGAAGTATCAGAACCAGACTGGTGGTTTATTGATTGCGTAACTTTAAAATTGAATTTATTGTACCACAAGCAACGCTCAGCGGTTTCACCCGCGTAACTCCCGATCCCGTGGGAATATCGAAATATAAAATAGTCTGTGGCCTTCCTCGACAAAATGACTATCCAACAAAAAAAAATTAATTCAATTCTAACTAGTCATTCCTGAGATTAGCGCGTTCAAACAAACAAACTCTTCAGCTTTATAATATTAATAATACTCGTAGTATAGATTTAATAAAAGAGATGTGTTATGAAGATATTGAGTCATTAAAATGTCACTATCAAAGAGTCTTTTGTTCAGAGTGAGGATTACTCCAGTAGTTGTGTCAGTGGTCGAAACCGAAAAACAAAAATCTGTTTCTCGTCTCTGAACAAAGCCCCTCTAATAACCATAACGTAACATCAAAAAAATCTAACAAAAGACGTTACGTCTCCATCAACGGGTTAATAATATATTACAAAACGTCATCCTCGTGTCACGCGTGTTGATTTCTCAGCGAAAGTGTTTTTGGCGACAACGATTTCGCTTTATGTTATGCCTCACTTATGACCTTAAGATGCCCAGCAGACTACATACTTTCTATCGAGTTTTGTGACAGTATGCAGTAGGGTCGGGTCGGACGTCCGATCTGAGACCTCTTACCATGAGTTATTTTAAGGGTTCAGTACTCAAAGGGACCCTTTTACTAAGACTCCACTGTCCGTCTGACTGTCACCAGGCTATATTTCATGAACCATGATAGCTAGACAGTTGAAATACTCACAGATGATGTATTTCTGTTGCCGCTATAACAACAAATACTAAAAACGGAACGGGACATTTACCTTAACATGACCCGTGTTTATAGAATGAAATGATGAATGAATCTTAATGGATTTCAAATCAAATTTAAAATCTTCACTACATCACTACATAGTATAAAACAAAGTCGCTTTCTCTGTCCCTATATCCTTATGTATGCTTAAATCTTTAAAACTACGCAACGGATTTTGATGCGGTTTTTTTTATTAGATAGAGTGATTCAAGGGGAAGGTTTTTAGATATAATACATGCATAATACAGCCGTGCGAAGCCGCGGCGGGTCGCTAGTAAAATTATAAAGCTGAAGAGGTTTGTTTGTTTGTTTGAACGCGCTAATCTCAGGAACTACTGGTTTAAATTGAAAAAATCTTTTTGTGTTGGATAATCCATTTATCAAGGAAGGCTATATGCTACTTTTCATTTTGATATTACCAAGTGAGCGGGACTTAGGCGGGTTAGTGTGAACTATCGGCCAACCAAGAGTCTGCAGTCTGTTTCAATTCCGTCACCTTGGCAAGGTTACGTTACGTTATTATGGAAAGGCTTAATCTGACTTTCCTTTCTCTTAATTGGCTAACTTAAGAGTTCAAGTTCGTGCTAATTCCGGAATCCGGAATATATTACTATTCGTTTGTCGAGTTCGTTTTTGTGTCAATCGATCAAACTTTCGTTGTTTATCATGTGAATGTAGAAACTCCAAAGGTAATTTCGTGTTAATATTAGTTTTTCGAACTTTTACCTTGTTGTTTATGTTTAACATTATTTCTATTAGTTATTGATACTTAGAATATTTTTACTCGTGCTTATCATTATCATTTCATTACGACATAGTATAAAACAAAGTCGCTTTCTCTGTCCCCATATCCCTTTGTATGCTTAAATCTTTAAAACTACGCAACGGATTTTGATGCGGTTTTTTTTATTAGATAGAGTGATTCAAGAGGAAGATTTATATGTATAATACATGCATAATATAGCCGTGCGAAGCCGGGGCGGGTCGTAATAGATAATGGGTGTCTGTATGTATTTACAAAAAAAGAAAAAATTATACATATTTTATCCTTTATCGGGCCACCATATAATAAAAGTATAGTTAAATAGCTTTGTATTATGGTGACTGGATAACAGATAGAATATTTATATATTTTTTGACTTGGTAACGTCTTATAAATAGATGAACACCGGCATTCACAAAAAAGTGTGACGTCATCGCTCACGTTTCGTTTTTGATAAGGTATTATCGTTGCTATGGTTACCATAAATGTTTTCTGATGACGTTGTCACGTAAAATTATCGTAAGTAACCCGACTTTACAGACAACCAGTATTTTGTAAATACATAAGTAAGTACTTAATTTACATATACAAAAACACTCAAACCACAACAAATATTTGTTTACAGAAACAAATATCTGTACACAAATAAACTGGAGACGCTTGTTAATTCACAACCTACCATAAAAGCTAAATCAGTTCTTTTCCATCCAAAGGTTGTCTGGATCAAGTCGCTTTTAGCGACAAGGCCGCCCATTGCAACTTTCTAACTATTACTTTTCTTTGTGTATATCGTGTTCTATGTTCCTTTGTGGTGTACAAATAAAGTTATCTATACAGGGTTATTGGTAATTATACTAGCAAGCCGATGAGGGCTACTTCTGTGCACCTTAACAAACAACTTTTGTTCTACGACTTTTGTAAATTAAAAAAAAAATGAAAATTTTGAGTACCTATGTTCATTCAAAAAACAACAGATTTTTAAGGTCATTCAGACTAAGAACAGTAAATAAGACTTAAAAAATAAGTACAATTTTGCTGTAAATGACCTCTCCGTGTATGGAACAGCTGATTTTAAGGTAAACCTAACCTCAAAATTAAAAAAAAAAATCGAATTTCCAGAAGTCGTAGGTCAAAAGTTGTTCGTTTAGGTGCACAGAAGTAGCCCTCAACGGCTTGCTAGTATAATTACCAATAACCCTGTAAATATATACACAAAATACTTGTACTGTAAAAGCTTGTCAAGCACTGCTTTACTGTTAAGTTATTTCTGAAAGTTCGGTCTAAAATAGTACTTCTCTACCCCTATAATTATTCCTCCCCCAATCTAGGCTAAACATTTCCCTACTAATACCCGGTTTTCCATTCAATAGGAATTTCTACACAATTTTACTTGGAATAGTGAAAGTTTTAACCTGCCTCGTTATTTTAGATGACTTACACTTTCGTCTGATAACTTTTTGCAAAGTTATTGTCAATTTATTAGGTTAACTGTATGCGATGAATCACTGTGACTTTTCTAAGACAATTATGAATAGAAAAAGTTGAAGCGCGACATGGGTTGGTTGATGGATGTGAATAAAAAGATACTTTGATACTCAGGCTTATAATTTAACTAGCGACCCGCTCCGGCTTCGCACGGCTATATTATGCATGTATTATACATATAAACCTTCCTCTTGAATCACTCCATCTATTAAAAAAACCGCATCAAAATCCGTTGCGTATAGTTTTAAAGATTTAAGCATACACCCCTGTGTATGCTTAAATCTTCTAAGCATCTAATTCTAGGTTTATACGTTTTTCTTTAATGGTAATTCAGTTTAGTCTATTAAAAAAAAATTTGAAACGCTCGATGAAGTTTTTAAGTCAAAAATATAAATTATTAGATACTAATAAATTTTATCTTAGGCTATATTTCTTCAAAATGAAACGGTTAAACCTAGTTTTCCATTAGATCTAGAACATTTTCAAAAATTATCAAAATCGGACCCTCCCCCCATAAACGAAGTCCGATTTTGATATTTTACGTTAGCGCTAACGGAAACGTTTGCGCTTTTTGTATGGAAATTTACAGCTTCACAGTGGTGTTAAGGGCATTTTTGAATAGGGCATTTATTTACCAAGCCAAATTGTTATATAGGTAGGTATTATGACGTTAGTGTCCACTAAGAAAGGGTTTTTGAAAATTTAATTCCTACAACGAAGTCTCGGTTAAAAGCTAGTATAATGTAAAACCGGAAGACGAGTATTATCCGTCGTTAGGCCTTGCACGCAGGAAGTCTTAATTGTGGCTACTTTAATTAAACAAGTTCTGAAATGCGGACGGTGGGAGACCTTTGTTCTGTGGACGGACTTACGGACAACTCTGCTTTTTTATTTGTGTTTCTTTGAAGAACACCTGCTTACATATTTTACTTGAATTTCTTGTTTTTTCTTCTCATAGAAAGATGAAAAAATATTCTCACAACACACACACGAAAAGAAGTATTAAATTAGTACATATCATAACAAAAAAACGGGTTAGTGCCGGAGATAAAAACTTTGTTCACATTACCCTAAAAATCACTAAGTACATAGTATAAAACAAAGTCGCTTTTTCTGTCCCTATATCCCTATGTATGCTTAAATCTTTAAAACTACGCAACGGATTTTGATGCGGTTTTTTTTAATAGATAGAGTGATTCAAGAGGAAGGTTTATATGTATTATACATGCATAATATAGCCGTGCGAAGCCGGGTCGGGTCGCTAGTTAAAAATAAAAACACACATCCACATCACAAATAAAAAACACCGTCAAGAGCGTCTCCACGCGGCATCGTCCCCAAGAGGCTGGCGGCATTCCCTCTCTGGATAGCCAGGCTCACCCTTTGAGTGAAGAATCCTATGTCATTCTCCATCGAACAAACAAACAAATAAAATAAGCTTTCGCATCACTATCACTTCACTACATAGTATAAAACAAAGTCGCTTTCTCTGTCCCTATGGCCCTATATCCCTATGTATGCTTAAATCTTTAAAACTACGCAACGGATTTTGATGCGGTTTTTTTAATAGATAGAGTGATTCAAGAGGAAGGTATTTAGATATAATACATGCATAATATAGCCGTGCGAAGCCGGAGCGGGTCGCTAGTTTATAATATACTAGCGACCCGCCCCGGCTTCGCACGGCTATTTTATGCATGTATTATACATATAAACCTTCCTCTTGAATCACTCTATCTATTAAAAAAACCGCATCAAAATCCGTTGCGTAGTTTTAAAGATCTAAGCATACACATAGGGACGGCGAAAAGTGACTTTATTTTATACTATGTAGTGAAGTTAGAATTTTGCAAACAGATGATTTTCGACCGTAACTAGCGCAAAATAAAAATTGACACAGTTTAACAAACTAGATACATATACATATCTATATGAATAATTAGTTTAAATATAATTACAGTTATAATTTCCAAATGAGGTTAGGTTAGGTTAACAAATCTCAATCCGAACGTTTTAGTGTCAATCAACCTTAATGGCTATAGAGCTTTGATTTAATGTTGAAATATTTAGAGAGTGGTTTCATTTATAAAAATACTGCCTTCTGTGATGCATTAGGTTCGATTCTTGCCTCAAACAAATATTTATGTAAGTACAGATATTTGTTTTACATTATATTTTATCTGTGGTTTTATTAATCACTATCACTACATAGTATAAAATAAAGTCACTTTTCGCCGTCCCTATGTCCCTTTGTATGCTTAGGTCTTTAAAACTACGCAACGGACTTTGATGCGGTTTTTTTTAATAGATAGAGTGATTAAAGAGGAAGGTTTTTAGATATACCTAGTACATGCATAATACAGCCGTGCGAAGCCGGGGCGGGTCGCTAGTAATATATAAAATTCTTGTCACAATGTTAGCTAACATACTCCTCCGAAACGGCTTGACTGATTTTTATGAAATTTTATATGCATTTTCAGTAGGTCTGAGAATCGGCTACTATCTATCTTTTTTATTTTTTTTTATTTTTTTATTGCAAACCAACGTTTGCCGGGACAGCTAGTATTATTTATTTTTGGGATTTTAGGTTTGGGTGTTTCTGTATGTATATTAAGTATTTATTTAGATTTCATTTCCGTTGTTTGGCCACCATAACACAAGCCTTAGTTGCTTAGCTTGGGGTTAGATGGCGTTGTGTGCAATATTCAGATGGCTAAGGCATATGCAAATGCATGCAGTAGATTTTCCCGGAAAAAATAGAAACCATGAAATGAATGATATTGTGTTTATTTTTTTATACTTACCAATTAATGGCGAATACTAGAAAACTGTCAAGAATTCAATTCTAATAGTGTTTTTTTTTTTGTTTCAGGTAAATCTAATGACTATTTTGCGGTACTGGCAGTGAAGGTATTTTTATAATATTCTCTAAGGCTTTCAATTGAGTACCTACCTCTCTGATATTCACAAAAATAAGGTTATAAAGTATACGAAGTACTGTTAAAATCACGTATTCCGTTTACTTAGTTGCTGTTGTGAATAATTTACCAGGTAACCAAGTATATATCAAGATACGTTCTAATAAAATTACTGACGCGAGTGCATCGAAGCGAACACCGAGTTTTTCTCCATTAAAACTATGCACACGTGAATCGGCAAAGGAAATTTAACCTTATGTCAGAACTGTACGGTAGATTTCAGCTTCGATCCCTGACGATTGCTTTTCACACTACGGAATACGATTTTCATCAAGCGAAAGCAGTGGTATTGCTGTTGAGATATAAAAGTTTATGGGAAATATTTTGACCTGGTTTTAAATTAAAAACGTGATACGCTATTGATCGGTATTTGTCCTCATTTTGAAATAGAGAATTGTCATGTAGGCAAAGTTATCACGGATCATTCAACATTATCTTCTGGTGTACGGTCGCTTGTGCTACTCTAGATTTAAGCTTAATTTTTGACGTGATAGTCTATTAAATTGATGAGCACCGGCAGCACTCCCAAAAAAGTGTGACGTCATCGCGTTCCGCTCACGTTCCATAGCAACCAATGTTTCGTAAAATTATCGTCCGTATTAATAATAATATCGCTCATCTGGGCTTGTGTTATGGTGACGAGTGACGAATAGAAGACTTTTATAAAGGAAAAAATATATATGTAAAGGGAATTTAAAAAAACTACCAAATGTTTCGTAAAATTATCGTCCGTATTAATAATAATATCATTGCTCATCTGGGCTTGTGTTATGGTGACGAGTGACGAATAGAAGACTTATATAAAGGAAAAAATATATATATATAAAGGGAACTTAACGTTTTCTTAGAAGGTTAACACGTTTTTTTATTAAAGCAAGAGGCAAATCCTCCTAGCTAGTTATTAAATATTTTCCCAGGGTTAAAGCATTAACAATCATATAAAATGGAGGTTCACGGATGAAAATGGCTGGAAACATTGAGCTCCATGCATAATTAATGGGATGATACAATGGAGAAATGTAAATTAACGTCCGCCAGACTATGTGCATCGATCCGGGAGGCCTGTTTACATGGACGATTTAGATTATAGTGCTTCTAGTTCTTTATCGTCTGTCCCTTACAGATTGAATAGAAATAAGTGAGATGCGAGATGGTGTGAAATTAGCCGAATTTTGCTAAAATATTTGAACAAATAAGCGTTATATCTATCTGTCTATTTGTTCAGTTGGTTCTTTTACAAATTAGTTTCAAAAAAAGATAGAAAATATCGTTGACATTACATTAAAGCTTGTATTGTGGCAATATCTTTGAACGAAACTAAATGAAGTTGATTATTTCTTTTGATAACCATTGTCCCTGTATCGGACCTGAATAACAATTAAAGTTAAGAGAATCATGAGTTTTCGATACGCGGCGCGAGTAGGTATTTTCAAAAATGGCCCGTATCGTGCGATAGAGAGAGTTGTAAGTTCGGACGTAATGGCCTTCATTTTGCTTTCAAATAATGTTGCGGGCCGTAACGTTTTTACCCCCTTTATCCTTCAGAAAATTAAATAAATTTGGTCTCATTTTATTCACTGCATCTTATTCTAGGTTAATACGTTTTTCTTATTTGGTAATTCAGTTTAGTCTATTAAAAAACAATTGAAACGCTCGATGAAGTTTTTAAGTCAAAAATATAGATATTCAGATACTAATAACTTTTATCTTAGGCAATATTTCTTTAAAATAAAAACGGTTAAACTTAGTTTTCCATTAGATCTAGAACATTTTTAAAAATTATCAAAATCGGACTTCGTTTATGGGGGGGAAACGTTACCGCTTTTTGTATGGAAATTTACAGCCTCACACTGGTCTTAAGTTAAAACATTTGCGAATTTATTTGATATTTCGCATTTTTTGAAAACAACCCGGCCGATTTTCAAAAATCCGACAGCATCTTGTAGGCCTTGGCCTTCAACGTCTTTTTATACTACCATCAAAATCCATGCATATTCTAAAAGCTACTACGGCCATGTCGCACACTTTCTCGAATTTACGGCCTATACTTCAACGAAGTCACGCGAACGGAAAGACATTTTCAATGTCAAAACATTAAAATTTATAGGAAAAGAAAGAGAAGTCATGTGTTGTCCCAAATAAGTTTACCTTAGTTATGAGCCACATTCAAGCATGCTTGACTGCGGCGCTGATCTTCCGGCCAGACCTAAAAATTTGACTTATACATTATAGAGAAGTTAAAAGGGTTCTAGGGAGGGTTCCTACACCAAAAGTACAGTATACGTCATAACTCCACTATCAGTGCGCTACAATATAAACTAATATTGTTTTTTGTTTGAACGCGCTAATCTCAGGAACTTCTGGTTCGAATTTAAAAATTGTTTTTGTGTTGGGTAGTCCATTTATCGAGATAGGCTATAGGCTACATTTTATTTTGATATTCCCACGGGATTAGGACCTACGCGGGTGAATGATACTATAAACCAGTATTGGACTAACGGCCTTCTTCTATTAGACGTTAAACACACATAAATTCTTGAATTATAAGTACTCAGCGTGGTTATTATTTTATTATTATTCAACATGTTAGCTATGTCTTTAGTTGGCCGAGTATAAGCCGCTACCCGCTACACCAACCGACGACGTGGGTTCGATCCACAGGTTACGTAGTTACACTGCATGCAGCAACGTTACCCTGCTAGTGGACTTTTGAGCGCCGATTTTATCTAGACCCTGTAACTACTACCTAACTTTTCTAATTAAAAACTTAATACAACCACTGAATTTAAATTTAAAAGTAAGTAAGGAAAGGAATCAAATATTTAACTTTATACAGACCTTGTGGTCGAGCTTTATTTAATATTGTATTAGGTTTTAACCTAGATTTTATAATATTTAATATTAAAGTTTAACTAGTCGAAAAACGTATTCAAAAAGGTCAAAACTACAAATATTTAAGTAAGGTATTATTTGAAACTGACAGCGCTCCGCGGTTTTACCCGTGTAACTCCCGATCCCGTGGGAATATCGGAATAAAAAGTAGCCTATGTTATTCCCAATTAATTAATGTATCCAAATGCCGAGTTTCATCAAAATCGGTCCGGAAGTGTCGGAACCTATTCGTTACAAACAAAAAAATATTATCTCTTTTTACTGTTCCGTACCTAAAGGATAAAAACGGGACCCTATTACTAAGACTTCGCTGTCCGTCCGTCTGTCTGTCTGTCTGTCTGTCATTAGGCTGTATCACATGAACCATGATAGCTAGAGAGTTGAAATTTTCACAGATTATGTATTTCTGTTGCCGCTATAACAACGAATACTAAAAACAGAAAAAAGTAAATATTTCCTGATTACGTATATTTTTAAGAATTTTAGGTTAATTTTATGTTTACTATTTTTTAGGCAATGTATAATTTTTTTGTTAATTATACTTCCAAAAGGGCAGGCAAAAGACTTTTAACCTATATAGCCTCGTCTGACATACAATATTTTTTAGGGTTTTTTTTTTTAATATATGATAGGTCAGCGTTTGACCACTATCACACCTGCCTGATGGTAGGTGACGATGCGGCCTAAGATGTAACACGCCTTCCTAGAAGAAACCTATTCACTCGCGACTTGAAGACCCCCAAATTGTACACGTCAGGAAAGACAGACGCAGGCAACCGATTCCATTCCCTTGCAGTACGAATAAGGAATGACGAAGCAAAGCGCTTAGTGCGAACGTGTGGTATGTCCACCATAAATCGGTGCCGCACACCAGTCTGCCTGGTTGTATGACGAAAGAATGGAGATGACAAGATTAGGTCGTGGAGTTCTGTTGCACACTCCCCGAAATGTATCCGATAAAAGGCCGTCAAGCACCTTGCGACGATGTTCCAGGCTCTGGAGCCTTTTGTTGGCCAGCTTATCGTCACCGATGAGTCTCCTGGCTCTCCTCTCAATTGACTCCAACGCCTCCAGCTGGTATTTTGCCGAACCGTCCCAGAGGTGAGAACAGTACTCCATGCACGAGCGGACTTGTGCTTTTTGCTCAATATATATCGATCTGATGGTATCCTTCGTGCGCAAGTCCGACTCGCACTTGGCTGGTTTTTTTATATTAGTGTAGATAGAGTAATTAAAATCATGTCCATAAGTTAGACGCAATCAACTGTAAACCTATTGTGTCATACAATGAGTACTATTCGGTATAAATTATATTGTAATCGAGGGCAATGCGTTTACCGATAACCGATACGTTATCGCATTTTGTATATGTTTACATACATTTCGTTTTTATTACGCCATTAGCTTTTACCGGCGATTTCGTCCGCGTAGGGATTGAATTACCAAAAAGATACCACCTAGGGACTGGACCCAGCTGGCACTACAGGGAACAGTGGAAAAAAATCGGTCAAGTGCTAGTCGTACTCGCGCGCCGAGGGTTCCGTACATTAGTTTCAACTCTCTTTCTCTACCCTTGCAGTGGTATGGTAGTTACCAATTTAACTTGACCCCTATTTCGTTTCGGCGCCCATACAATGTAAGGGTCAAGTTAAATTGGTCCAACTAATGTATAGACAAACAGACAGACGGACAAGAAAGTGAAACAAGAAGAAATCTTATAAAGGTTACTTTTTTCACCTTTTGAGGTACGGAACCCTAAAAGCCCCTTGCCATGCAGTAGGACAGAATAGGCTTAAAATAAAAATACAACCTATACTTGTAACTTAAAGACCCGCAAGAAACCTGAGGTGTTCGAGGGGCGTGAGTAAAGGTAGGAAGATGACAGTCTAAAGGAGAACTTTTCCGACCCATCCATTTGTGGCTGCACCGGCCTACCTATCGGAACACGGACAAGACTTAGGCAGGTGGGTGGTAACAAGCCGCAGTCGAAGCCTCTCACCTTCGCCACCAAGAAGTCTTCGACCACCAAGTCAACGGAAGATAGAAAGAATGACAAGGAAGTGACCATAAGCCACCCCGAACTATGAATTAATAAAAATGCCTCTCACCAGAAGAGTGCTCCTTTAGCACCACTCAGGAGTCACTTGTGGGAAATCTAGGGCTAATCCCCACGAACCTAAGCTTGCTTCTTGATCGAACTTCTGTACCTATCTTTTCAAGTATTCACCGTTTCTATCATTGCAATGCGGAATCCTGAATCTAATCTAATCCAAAACAATTCCAAATCATGTGCCATTTCGAAAGTCACAGCTGTGCAAGTGCACAATTGCGGAAGAATAAGTCATTCGGTCTGTCTGTCAATCGTGATAGGACATGTTCTCTTTGCACATGCACTTATGTAAGTAGGTATATGATTCATATAGATATGAGTAAGTAATTAGTATGAAGGAGGAAATCCGGTGTAAGTCAGAAGTTCTAGAAGTATGATAAATTTACCATGTATCTTAGCTATAGAGTGATATGTAGCTAGTTCTTGGTCTTGGAGAATAATCAACGGCCATTCATACGATAAGAAGTGATATGTAGGTAGATCCGGATTGTTTTGACTTGAAAGAGATTATGCGTGTGTTTTTGGGTCATTCTCGCTGCCTGGCTATTTGTTTAACCAGATTAACTATTATAAGGAAAGTAATTAAATATGTATTCTTCTTCTGCCTGCTATCCCAATTTAATTGGGGTCGGCGCCGGCGCAGTGTCTCTTCCATTCGCCTCTATTAGACGTCATCTCATCCATCTCTCTCATACTCATTCACTCAGTCCATCTATCTTTTCTTAGGACGTCCACTTTCACCCTCATACTCATTACTCTTCTACTCACATGCGTCTCATCATAATTATGTCTATTCTAATTCAAATGGTGCTCCCTCACCTTTTCCGTAACTGGTGTTACGCTTCCTCTAATATACTCGTTCTTTATTTTATTTATCCTTAAGGGTACAGATTGAGATTTATTACAGTCCCTCGCGTTACTTAGTTTTCACATATTCATCCACATTCCACATAATTTTTTACATAGAATCATATATTTGTTTGCCATGTTTCTAATCAATCAAAGTTCTATTATAGCTATGTCTGATTGAACTTTCTGATATACTTACTATGGCGCTACTACAACCCTTAGTAGGTCCTTGACCTTCACAATCTTCCTCTATCCCTCGCTTTGATTGCCCTTGATTTTTTCGTTACAGAATTCTTTAAAAGATGATCATCGCTGGTAATTTGATTGATTATATTAAACTTTGCATGTACTGTGTGTGTATGTGTGTGTTGCTTTGTCTTTGTGTGTAGTAATGGTTTAGTAGATATAGGTCCTATTCGTATAAAATGGCTTACGGCGAAAAAAGGACCTGTTCTCGGAATGGCTTATCCTTTAACTGACTCTCATTCTGCAAAAGACTTATTCGTATAATGCCTTATTCGTGTATGACCTTTTCTTAGAAGAAATCATTTTTCAAACCCCTGCTAGGTTTTTAGTACCTCTGACTACATTAAATGAATTCATCAGAATAATTATGTAACATGACACGGATCTGTACAAGATTCCTCGTAATTGTTACCTTGTTTAATATTATGATAATCGCGTGTGTCATTCATATGTATATGCCTGGTTAACTGCGTATGCGTTTACTGTGAAGGCAACGCATCTTGATAAACCAAGAATAAAATAAATATTATTATCACTAACTGGCTAACTCTATAAAAGTGATATTCATTTCTTACATATACAGAATACATAATAGTTAATATAAACTACAAACTTTATTACCGTTTTTTTAAATATAAATATTGCAGGACATACCACACATCGCCATCTAGCCCCAAGCTTAGTAACATAGACTTGTGTTATGTGTTCAGGACTAGACAACAGATATACTACTTAGATATTTTTCTTTTTTTAATATATACGTATAATACATAGAAACAACCAGACCACAGACAAATATCTAAGCATAGATACATGTCTGAGGCGGGAATCGAACCAGCAACCCTGTGTTTGTCCGGCATGATGACCAATATGCCAACTGGGTCGTCAAACCTCTTTAGAGGTTGAATTTCCAAAAATGATTTGTGCTTGCTTATGTTCTAACCGGAACCCCATGCGAAGTTGCTCTTTCACATCACACGATAGTGGTCAAACGCTGACCACCATATGAAGAAAAAAAACTGTCTGATGGCAGATGCAGCCTAAGATGTAGCAAGCTTTCCTAGAAGATACCTATTCAGTCGCGACTTGAAGACCCCCAAGTTGTACACCCCAGAGAAAACAGACGCAGGCAACTCTCGTAGTTACAGAGAATGAAGAGTCTTTATCTCTTTAATTTACAAACTAGCGACCCGCCCCGGCTTCGCACGGCTATATTATGCATGTATTATACATATAAACCTTCCTCTTGAATCACTCTATCTATTCAAAAAAACCGCATCAAAATCCGTTGCGTAGTTTTAAAGATCTAACCGTACAAAGGGAAATAGGGACGGCGAAAAGTGACTTTATTTTATACTATGTAGTGATAATCAGTTTAAACAATATTTGCTCTTCTATGCATTGCTTAATTAAAGTTTTAATAAGAAATGTTTCATAGCGTAGCAGTTATTATGTTTCGCAAGTGTCCTCTTTAAACAAGTAGGTATTTGTAATATGACATCAGTACTAAAACGAGGTCATTTCTACCAGGAACAATGCAGACTAGACAACTGTTATCTTAAATGTAGGGTTTGCAATGTAGGCTACGTAAACAAATACTTATCTATTTGACCGAGCGACCGAAGCGTCTCTGCTTTAAGTCTGGCAATATTTGCCCTCCTCTGTCAGTATGTATGTATAGATTTTTAACATACATAATATAGGTATTATATATTTTTTTGGTCGTCGGGGATTTTTTATTTTTGAACTCCACTTTGTGAATTCGAAGGAAAATATTATGGAAGGAAAATTATGCCCGCAGGCTAGTTGACTCCAGACTTATTAACAAGTTCTTCCTTTATTCTCTTTCCTCTGGAAATGGTTGCTAAACTGAAACTATTGTGTAGATTCTGGGCAAGTCTACTCCATCTAATACATGTACCCTAACTAGCATCATCATCGTCCCGCCCTTATCCCAACTTATTTGGGGACGGCGCAGTATGTTTTCTTCTTCCATTCACTCCTATTAGTCGTCATCTCACCGCTGACATTCATCTCTCTCATGTCTTGTCTCACGCAGTCCATCCATCTTTTCTTTGGTCGTCCTCTGCCTCTCCATCCCTCTAAATTCATACTCATCACTCTTCTAGTCACATGCGTCTCTTCTCATCACATGTCCATACCAACTCAAACGGTTCCCTTTAAAGCATTGGACCAATAGTTGCTGGCGCTGCATAAATCATAGATTAAATAGATAAGATGTAAAGGCTACAAGATTGATTCGAACCGATTAAGTTTAAAAAATTGAAATTAAAATAAAACCCTAATGACTGGCTTTGGATTTTCGCGGGTGATACCCTAAGACGCAGCTAGTAATCAAATATATAGGTAGGTACCTACCTACACTTATATTTGTGCTAGTAGGGAAGTACAATGCGCCAAGATAACTGGCTGCGATAAGTTTTATTGTATTTCGTGACATAGATAATACCGTATCGCTGACAATCGATAATCTTTCTTCACTCTTTCTTACATTTTAAGACTTAGTATTTTTTGACGTGTAAATTGTTTAAAATCTGAGAGGTGGTGATGTCACCTTTCCTTCTTTTGACAATTTTATTGTGATCCTGTAATTGTGATATAGTAGAAGACTGCGCCCCGTAGTTTTACCCTGGTAAGGTCCGATCCCGCGGGAATTTCGGGATCATAAGTATCCTATCTCCTTTTCCATCCTCAAAACTACAACTATGCCGATTTTCATCCAAATTGGACCAGTCGTTTGACCGTGAAGATCGTGACAAACAAACAAATATACAAACAAATAAACAAATTTTCAGATTTATAATATTAGTTAGGATTAGAATGAGAAAATTAACACATTCAGGTAGCCGTTTATCTTGTCAATTGTACCTTAATCATTTTGACATTATGCATAGCTACATTTGGGCATAAGGACATTTTTGACACCAGCAATTTGTACATTTTGTAACTGAGACTGTTACACATTGACATCTTCAAGTTTCAGTTACACGAAATAATGTCACATTTGATGTAATTTGACGCAAGGTAATCTCTATCTATCTATCTAATTGATTGTATAGGTATTTTATCTCTACTCCGTTGTCCTATCAAGTTACAAAGTTAATTCCAAAGTTATTTATCTAAGAAACAAGTAATGCTTATAGTAATATTACACATATTTTATTGACGCTTAGAACTGGAGAAGTAATGTTCAAGTTACATAATGATTATTTTATTGACGTTTACGGCTTGTAAACTTAAGTTTCTTGTAGTTTGTTTTATTAATTATTGTAAATTGATTTTGTAGTTGGTTGAAATTATCTTCTTTTCTCTTTTATCTCGTTACACGCGATTAGCTATCTTTTATTACATCGTTGCTTGTATATTTCGGAAATCGAGATGAGCTCTTTTATTTAATTCATGATTTTATTATAGTTACCCAGCATTAGGCATTTATGGTTTTTTTTCCATTAAAAACCCATCTACAAATTAAAGCACCACGGCAAGATTGAGCCCCAAGACGAAAATTTGAATTCATCCAAAAAAACTAGCTTTTTATCCTTTTTGTTTTGTTTGGTTTGGGGTCTTGTATGGGTCAGCACTTGATCGAAAGTGACGGTACAGTCTACGATATCCCACTGTTACCTATATTATCCCACTGCTGGGCAAAGGTCTTTACAAATGAGCTGAACTTAAAACAAGAAAGATCCATCAACGGTTTTTAATAATATATAGTTTAGCGTTTGACCACTCTCCGATGGTAGAAGTGACGAAGATGATAGCATGAAGAAGTCTTAGATGTAGCACGCGCCCCTAGAAGATACGATTCTTTCTTTGTTCGAACCACTGGGTTTTGTCTCACATAAAAAAATCCTGGGTTGTCCCAAACAAAGACCTATAAACTCGTGAGTCAAGGTAGGAAGACGGCAGTAGAACAAAAAAGTTTTCCGACTTGTCCTCCTTTTGACGATAAACGGTACCTTTCATCTTCGTCTCCTGAATCATTACGCCCACGTCATCACTGTCCTCGTTTTAACGTTGGCCCAATCAATTCGTCATTAAAATGGCTATAGAGTGCAAATAAAAAATGACGCCAACGCTCTGCGCGAATATGGTGTGGGTGATAACAATGGTGGTCCTTTATCGAGCATTGTTAGCAGGATACCTACTAAATACAAACATATTAGCTTTTACCAGTGGTTTGTCGACAGAAGCGGTACCTTAAAGCCCTGCTTAAGTTTTAAATCTCTATCTCTATTTATATAAAATTCTCGTGTCACGGGGTTCGAACTTGAACTCCTCCGAAACGGCTCGACCGATTCTCATGAAATTTTGTGAGCATATTCAGTAGGTCTGAGAATCGGCCAACATCTATTTTTTTTTTGTTTTTTTTTGTTGTAAATAGCAAAACAACGTTTGCCGGGACAGCTAGTATTATTATAACAATCGGACCCTACCTATCTCGTTACTCACAAAGGTCATCCAGATCCATCAACCCGTTTGACCGCAAACAAACAGAATTTCACATTTCTATTATCAGTAGTGCGGCCTGTGATGAGCTTTGTACCCTAACGTGTCATATTTTAGTCTGTTTGAGTGAGTTCTCTATTGAAGGCTTTGTATTGTTTTGGGACAACGGAAACAAAAAGCCTCCAACATAATATCCCTAAAGGGTTTTTTCGGTGTATTATTTTGGGGACTTTTATTAATGTTATCAAGATTTGTCAACATTTTGTTTGAAGAGTTAACATCAGTGACCAAACATAAAATAAAATCAAAATGATATGACATTTTCGGACGAAGTCACTCGAAAACCGCATAAAGAATCATGTCACTCAAATGTTATCAATACTCACGTCAGTTTTGCTGATAAGTTTTTTGTCGATAATATATGATTTTATCGTAAATTATTTCATTAATTCGATACTTTTTGAAAAACATTTGTATCCAAACACTTAAGACCGCTCGTGGGTCAATAGGTACTCGCCCTCGGTCGTTTACAAGTTAAAACCCCCGGAGCTAGGGGATTTTTGCACTGACCACTCTGGACCGAACCATAGGCACTTGGGCCTATGCCTCATGCCATGAGTTGGAACAGGTCTCTTTATTCCCAGTTGACCCAGTTGGCACAATGGTCACCATGCCGGACTGCCAAACACAGGGAGCGGGTTCAATTCCCGCCTCAGACATATATTAATGCTTAGATATTTGTCTGTGGTCTGCTGGTTGTTTCTATGCATATATTTACAAAAGAAAAGTATTTAAGTAGTATGTGTCCGTTGTCTAGCACCCATAACACAAGTCTAGTTACTTAGCTTGGGCCCTGATAGCGATGCGTGGAATGTCCTGCAATATTAATTGTGTGGAAACGGACTCACTCCAGCCTGTCCAGTACCCATACCACCCTCTCAGCTTAGTCGACCATGTCCAGAGGAAAGAACTCATCGCGGAGCCAACACATAAAGTATACCAACATATTTTGATGGTTTAATAAATCATCCAAATGATTTTTCATGCAAAATAAGGAAACACTCATACACCTATAATTTAAAAATAAAGTGAGTAAAGTTTGCACGAACCAAGTAATCTTTTATTCCGATAAAGTCAGTATAATTCTGTATAATTGCATACTGGTTTGTAATAAAGTCGAGAGGGCCGTTAAAACAAAACTTCTAAGAAGACGTGTTGGGGTAACGGTAAAAATCCGACCGGATTCTGCGCATGCGATGAATTTAACGATGCAGAAATATCAGTTGGTATTTTCATCACGTCTGTACCGCAAAGTGCACATATCTGTTGAGGAAAAAGATTGCCCCCTGTGGCGTTATTTTATTCACAAAAATAAGTTAGGTGATCGATTATTATATTACTAGCTATTGCCCACGACTTCTTACGCTTGGTATCTATTTAAAGGCTTTTACACACGTTACGATTTGGTCGTCCCGACCAAATTGACACAACCAAATTGGGTATCGATACACACGCTACGATTTGGTCGGATACTATTCAGAGAGTACATTGATACACATCGTGGTCATTAAGTAGTTTCTAGGGTTCCGTTCCTCAGGGGGAAAAGCGGGACCCTATTACTAAGACTTCACTGTCAGTTCATCAGTCCCTCCGTCTATCAGTTCCATCCGTCCGTAAATCCGTCCGTCCGTCTGTCTGTCTGCCTTTCTGTCCGTCTGTCATCCGGTTGTATCTCATGAATCGTGATGGATAGAGAGTTAAAATTTTCACAGATTATGTATTTCATTAGTGTCGCTTTACCAACAACAACTAAAAAAAGAAAAAAAATGAAGTGGAGCTCAAATACAACATGATACGGAACCCTTCGTGCGGGAGTCCGACTCACACTTGTTTGTTTCGAACACGAAGTTGGGTCCGATGCGTACACACGTCCCGATTTGGTCGGATACAACCAAATTGGGTGGGCGTATCCAATTTGATCAATTAATAATAATTAAGTCTGCCCGACCACGATACACACGTCCCAATTTGGTTGTACACCCGACCAAATTGTATGTCGGACCCGACCAAATTGGGACGTGTGTAAAAGCCTTAAAGATCTAAGCATTAGGGACAAACAGACAGCGGGAAGCGACTTTGTTTTAAACTAGTAGTGATAAAGAGGAAAGATTCCTATATCTGTTGTAACGAAGGCTTTAAAACTATAAACCGATTTTGATAAAACTTAGCATGAGGATATATTGAATCTTTAGGAGTTATCATGGTTACTTTTTATCCCGGTATTTCCACGGGATCAGGACTTATGCGGGTAAAACCGCTTACAGTTGCAAGTTGAACATACCACATCCACTTTTACTGATCTGGACGCATCGGTCTCCATACATTTAAGGTGAAAGGGTACCTGCGCTAGGTATGTTTTTTTTTTCCATTTTCTAATTATCATAGAAATTAAGATTGAAAAAATAAAATAAAAAAACAAAAAATAGGGGCATGGTCGTGGCAGGTATAAGTTTTATGCACCAAAAATATTTACTCTAGTGTCATTATCTAGGGAGAAAACAGTCGACTACGTTTGTAATAGTTTATATGGAAAGAGCCCCCGATACCCTTTCCTGTTAATATGGGAATCAGACTTGTGGAGCTTAATTAGCGCACGGATCTAATATGATGCAACTTCCTTACATTTTCGACGTATTAGACGTGTGCGTAGATCAAATATACTACTAACTCATTTCAGGCGTGATTAATGGCATTTATAGCCACTTGAACCAGAAAAAAAAATAGATTTGATGCGCAGGAGTTGCGGAACAATGCGAATATCAGACGGGTCAATGCACGGACTGAGACACATAAAATGGCGCTAACAAATTGAAACAAATCGCCCTACAGATTTATTGTATGAAGCGATTTTTATCGATTGACAATAAACGTTAATGTCCTATTCGATTGTTTTATCGTTATGGGCTTTTAATCTTAATCAAACGAATCGATGAGTCTAAATTGTAGCTAAATTGAGCAAAATTTTACGTTTATTTTTATGTTAAATTAGGAGCACCCGACTATTTCACCCGCGTAAGTCCCGACCACGTGAAAATATCGGATTAAAAAGTAGTATAGGTAACTCCCAATGGTTTAATTTTCGTATTTAGAGGAAATGGTATCGAGCGCTCTCTCCATACAAACGTAATCGACTGTTTCCTCCCTGGATAATGACACTAGAGCAAATATTTTTGTTGCATAAAATTTATAACTGCCATGACCATGACCCTATGTTTTGTTTTTAAATCTTTATTTCTATGATAATTAGAAAATGAATAAAACCAAGACATAGTGGCATAGTCTTGGCAGTTATAGGTTTTATGCAACAAAAATATTTGCTCCAGTGTCATTATCCTGGTAGGAACCAGTCGACTACGTTTGTATGAAGAGAGCGCCGGTACCCTTTCACCTTAAGTTTCATAAATAATCGGTCCAGTAGTTTCAGAGCCAAACAAAAACATTTTTCCTATTCATAATCATATTATGTGGAAGTGTAGATTAGGTCGCATTTGAAAGAAATGAATGATAAGGTTAAAGATATAGCATGTTTGGCTAAGACTTTTCGGAGATCAGAAGGCCAATTCTCTTACCTCAATATACCCTCAAAGTCAGCGTTTGGTATTTTTGTAATCGAAACGCAATCGGAATGATATTGCAATGTAATTTAAACAATTTTGTTTACGAGAATTGACCTTTTGAGATGGGTTTCTGGTCTCCGGAAAATACAGACACCCCCTCTCTGCCTCCAGGCATATAGTTCATCTCCTAGTTATATTTGTTATGAATGAGTCTATAGTAACATTTAGTAACGCACATGTGCGAATCTAACTCTATCTCGCGAATATTAAACCGACAAACATCTGGCACATTTTAGCGCCTCACACGTACGTTTTCAGGGTCGTGCTAATGCACTACAAAACGTCTAAATTCGTCACACTGAGGTTGTCTGTTTCTCACCTGATTTTTGTGACTCATTATGATGAGTAACCGCAGACTAAAGACTTTCTCTTACATTTCGAGGCAATTTTTCACTGGTTACACGTCGCTTTATGTTTACCAAGTTTAATTAAAATCGGTCCTGTAGAGCCTATTACAAACAAAAAGTATTTCCTCTTTATATTATTAGTGCGGATTATCACTACATAGTATAAAACAAAGTCGCTTTCTCTGCCCCTATATCCCTATGTATGCTTAAATCTTTAAAACTACGCAACGGATTTTGATGCGTTTTTTTTAATAGATAGTGATTCAAGAGGATGAATCGCTAGTTCTTTACTAACGGCGACCCACTGTGTCACCCGCGTACGTTTCTATGTACATTTAAAACTAAGCCAAACTACAAGTTTTAAATAACTTAAAACTTAACAAGCTTTTTATAACGACGAGAATCTCCTCATTTTTAGAGTTCCGTTATAAGTGTTCCTTTTTTTACTTTTGAGGTTATAAGATCACTTTCTTGTCCGTCTTTTTTTGTAGTTTGATTAAATACCAATGGATCGGGCGATATACAGGCTCTAGTTTGCGGAGGCACGAAAGGGAAACACTCGTAAACTATTAATTTACATAAAACATGTGTAGGTAAACGGTATTTTTTTTTGTTCACTGTTTGGCCAAATCAGTTGGTAAATAGTGCCATAAGTTTGGCAGGTGTTAGGTTTGGTGTAGGTCAATAATTGTTTATTTTACGGGGGTTACTGACATTTTTAGGTAAGTATAAGATTTAATAATTTATCTTCTTCTTATAAAATAAATAAATATTGCAGGACATTCCACACATCGCCATCTAGCCCCAAGCTAAGTAACTAGACTTGTGTTATGGGTGCTAGACAACGGATATACTACATAATATACTTTTCTTTTGTGAATATATACTTATAATACATAGAAACAACCAGACCACAGACAAATATTTAAGCATAAATACTTATCATAACCCTGTGTTTGACACTCCGGCATGGTGACCATTGTGCCAACTGGGTCGTCGTCTTATATATAAAATGAAACCCTATTTGCCTTCGTCATCGCATCACGCGTGAACAGCTGGATCAATTTCGCTAATTCTTTTTTGTTGTTATTGCTATTGGCCGGTGAAGGATCTTACAAAATAAATAAAAAAAACTAACTCGGGTTAAGCCTCGGGGCGCAGCTAGTTAATTGATATTTTTTATAGGGTAAGGTAAAACGGGTGCATCCTGCCTGACCGATGGGCTAAGATCAGACAGAGTTTTATACGTGAAACTCTGTAATTGGCTTTCTGTTGTTGTGCCGCTTATATGGTTACTAGCTGTTCCTCGCAGTTTCACCCGCGTAAGTCCCGATCCCGCGGAATTTTCGGGATCAAAAGTATGCTATATCCTTCTCCATCCCCCTAAACTCCCAAAATGCCGACATTCATCAAAATCGGTCCGGTTGTTTGACCGTCAAGAGGGAACATAGAAGTCGTAAATCATAGAAGACTCGAATACGTTAGATTCTTATACCTACCCACAGACATAGAGTTAATTTCCTTCGGTACATAATTTGATTACAATTTCCTTGTTGCAAATGGAATCTGGTGTCGGGCTTTAGAAACAAAGAATATTTAAAATTGGCTCTGACAGTCGACTAATTAAATATTTCAACTGAAACAGAATAAATAAGCATTACACTTTGAAATAAACTAGTTAATACTTAGCTTTGATACAATTGAATGAAAAAGTTATCATATTCTTACATAAATTTTAAGGTAAATTATTGAGAAATTAATAATTATCTCGTAGCTGACATTCGAAAAGTTAAATCAATTAATATACTTAAAAAATTCTTGGAATCATATCAATTAAAAAGTCAAAGAGCACGTATACAAAGAAAACTCGTCTCCAACCTTAAGTTCTCCAGAAAAAATTAAGAGAACGGAAGGGACGTTGTAAATAATTGTATGGGCGTTGGTAGAGTCATTCAGTGCCATTTTAATTTTTTCATTCTTCATGTCTACTCTCGATTGGTATATGTTTTATCCCGCGACATGGCGTCCTATGAAATCCTAGGACGAATATTTTTCATGAATTCATTTTTTTATGAAGAAGACACATACACATACATAAATATTCCCAGTAAGGGACACAAAAGTCAAACCTACTTATTATGTGCATGCAGGGACAGGCTCAGTAATATGCTGTGAGTTCAGAGACCATCTCACCTCTACAATTTTTAATAGCGTGTAGTTTGTGTGTATGTGTGCTTAATCTAAAAAGAAAACAAAATGTCGCCGAATGACTATGCCAAAAGCTTATTTAGCCCTTTCTGTTCCGACAAACTCCACTTTGTTCGGTCAACAAAAAAACCTGTTTTATCAAAATTTAAAATTTCTCCGAAATCATCAGTGGAGAAGCGCATCTTTTTTATGCATTGTATAAAAGAGTGGGCACGTGCCAATTACATCCAGTTTTACAGGAAATATGAATAATTATAATGTCCTTTGTCCTTACGGTAAATAACATTGCGCAGTAGTTGTACTGATAATACATATGTTAATTGTATTACGTATAATTTAAACAGGAATTGTCTTTGTTACGATGCTTCGTTTATTTATTTGTAACTAACTTCTGCCTGCGGCTTTGCCCACGTGGCCTACAGGAAAATAATGCAACCCCTTATCTTGACTCTGCTACTGAATTTTCTTAAATAATACACTACTCTAAACATGCCTCCAGGGGCAGCGGTTTAAGCTTAGATAGATAGACAGACATAGAAGTCTGCCGAAGATCGTGCGAAGTGGAGGAGTATAGGTAGGAAAGCGGACGCCGGGCTCCCGAGAGGGATGCAACCGGGAACATCGCTCGAATGATAATGAGATAGACAGACAGAGACAGATAAAAAAAATGAAAAAATTAAACTTAAACATAGTCCAGTACAAAAAGCGGCCTTGCCGCTGAAACCGGTCTCTTTCAGGCAACCTTAGAATACAGAGGATTCTACGAAAGTTATCAGCGTGCGTAGATTTATCAGTCAATCAAGACTTTTATCTTCTTAATATATATAAATCTCGTGTCACAATGTTTGTCCTCAATGAACTCCTAAACCACTTAACCGATTATAATAAAATTCGCACACCATGTGCAGTTCGATCCAACTTGAGAGATAGGATAGCTTACATCCCGATATTCCCACGGGATCGGGAGTTACGCGGGTGAAACCGCGGAGGGCAGCTAGTTTTATATATAGGTTGAGTAATTTGAGCTTGTAGGTCGGCACCCCCAAACTATCTCTATGCAAAATTTCAACCAAAACGGTCCAGAATTTCACACACGGAAACCGGTTTCGGATAGTACCCCCTACAACCTAACAAACTTACAAACTTTACCTCTTTATAATATTTGTAAAGAAGATCAGATTTGCTTATCTAAAAATAATAAACGATTGGATGAATATCTTCAAAGAAAACAATCACAAAAACTCATCCCCAACAATAAATAACATCTTTACACACACAAGCTTCATACAAGTATAATAAGAATCGCAAGCATCTAACAAGTGCGTTGTAAATCAATTGTACAATCAACATAAAGAACGATGCAATCCATATAAAACACGGTATACTGTATAATGTATAATGTAGGTATACAGGGTTATTGGAAATTATACTAGCAAGTCGTTGAGGGCTACTTCTGTGCACCTTAACAAACAACTTTTGTTCTACGACTTTTTGAAAAACGAAAACAAATTTTTTTTTGAGGTTATGTAAATTCGAAAAACTGCTGATTTTTTTAAAACAAAGGTCATTCAGACCAAGAACAGTAGATGAAACTTAAACAATAAGTAAAAGTTTAAGGTAACTGACCTCTCCGTGTAAGGAACAGCAGATTTTCAGGTAAATCTAACCTCAAAATTTTCGAAAAAATGTTCGAATTTCCAAAAGTCGTAGAACAAAAGTTGTTTGTTTAGGTGCACAGAAGTAGCCCTCAACGGCTTGCTAGTATAATTTTTAACAACCCTGTATATATAATATACACATAAATCGTAAAGGTGTTTTTACATTGATCGATATAGAAGCTACTAAACATAAATAAGACAAAATAAAATATATTTACGAAGTAATTACAAAACTAAAACATAAATACTTACAACAAATTAAAATGATCTACTTAATTAAAACCACCTAATTTATAATAACCTAATCTATAAGGAAGCCTTCAGTGACACTGACACCCTCTCTAAGACTGACTTTCTGGGATAAGAAGCCATCAGCTCTAAGATAATCAGAAGCCTCGACAAGAAGCGCCGATAGCTCCCTTGGGTGTGAAAATGTGCTAAATATGACGTCAAAAATAAGTCAAAATTAAAAAAATGAGAACTCTTTTGTTAACTAGTCTAAAAGAGTAAAGATGTATCGACAAATGTAAAAGCTACTTTAAACTAGAAAGTGTCAGTCTATCATCGATGGTCAATCATCGTGGCTTCCGTTGAGAGACAGTCTATACTTAGACGATCTGTTATTAACTAGTTCTATCCGCGTACAAATTGATGGATGAGCTAGACAGGGAAGGCAACTTTGAAGTTAAAAAACAATACGTCCCTTCAGCCACATTCGTGACTGCTTCAGAACTGGCTATGTAATCAATCTATCTATCTATCTATATATAAATGTAGAAATATCCGAACATCATTGTTCGTTCAATCTAAAATTTTTTGTAAAAGTATCCGAATAAGGTGAACAAGTAAGTTCGACCAATAGGAGAGTAGAGAGTAGGGAGTGACAGGTTGAGGAACCATAGAATTAATTAGAGATTAGAGGGAAAATGGCGAACGATGAGCTGGTCGAGTTTTTGTAAAATATTACGAAGTGATTTTAATAAACGTACGTAAATGAACATTATCCGTGTTTTTACTGGGTCCCCTACAAATTCTCGTCCGGGATCGACCCAGAACGACGAAACGAGCAATTACGAAGAAAATCAACCGGCGAGCACCGCGTGTATGCCGCCATTACCACAACCTATACGACGCGACACGACTAAAGAAGATAACCTAATTACGACGAATACGACGATACCTGAGATGACGCTTCAAAAACAAAGCAACGACGATAAGTGCTGTCAAGGTGTGACGATGGACGATGCCCCTAAATTCTCTGGCGACGATTTGACCTACGCGTCCACGAGGTGGGCTCAAGACCTCGAGGATAATGCTGAAATATTCGGCTGGAGCCCTCAACAACTACTGATCATGGCACGGAGATCACTAACGGGAACGGCGGAGCTGTGGCTAAGGACTGAAAAAGTTTTTAAGTCATACGAAGACCTCAAGACTGCCTTGCTTAAAGAATTCCCTGAGACTACGAACGTCAAGCAAATGCATGAACTTATGAGCAACCGAAAGAAGAAGCCGAATGAGACTTGTTATCAGTACATGCTTGTCATGAAAGAGCTAGGGAAGAGGGCAAAGTTTCCTGATTATGTGGCAATTCAGTACATTATTGACGGTATTAGTGACAATGAATCCAATAAGATGTTGCTGTACGGCGTGACAACATATCCGGCCCTTAAAGAAAAGATGGCGCTATATGAAACATTCAAAAACAAGACCAAGAAACAAATAACCGCTTCGGTAACCCGCCCCTTCAAGCAACCACCGCGGGCTGAGCCTGAGAAAACGCGACAGCGCTGTTTCAAGTGTGGTGACGTCGGACATTTGTCAAACTCTTGCCCGAAAGGACTAAAATGTTTCCGGTGCAATTCCTTCGGACATATTGGAGCAGATTGTCCCGCCAATTTGCGTAGTTTTGGAGGGAACGGCGACGATCGTCATCGCAAGCAATCGATGTTCATTCGAGATGTGCAGCAGCAATCGGCAGATGGCGCCTCTGTCGAGAGTGAGCGGAACGAACAGTTTGGGAGCGAGCGGAATGAACTTCATCTGGCCCGCAACATTCATTCCGATCCGGATGGTGAGCAAACATCAAACAACTCATTCGGTCACTTAGCAATCAACTCATTCCCCTCTAGTTGTCAAAATCAAACCATTTTTAATGTAAACAAAGACGAGACGATAAATAATTGTGTAAAAAATGTGAAAATAGGTAATTCAATAGTGAAATGTTTAATAGATACAGGTAGTGATCTGAATTTAATTACGTACGAATTATTTTGCAGATTGAATATAACAAAATGTCAGCCTAGTGCCATGTCGTTGACGGGTCTGGGATCGTGGAAGGTGCATTCTTTGGGTGAGTTCACAGCACAAATAGTTTTAGATAGCCACAGTTACTACAACGTTAGTTTTCAAATTGTACCAAATGATGCAATCCCATATAAAATTATATTAGGTCAACCTTTTCTTTTAAATACAATTACAGTAATTGATAGGGGTTTAGTTGAGGTAAGGCCTCAGTACTATGATAGTTCATACCTTATGTGTGTGCTTCCTGATCTCGAATGTGAAAGGTATAGTCATTTACCTGCAGTACAGAATATTATAGACAATTATCAACCATTGAAGACAAAAGAAGCACCTATTAAGTTGAGAATAGTTTTAAAAGATGATATACCAGTTTCACAGAAACCTAGAAGATTGGCTTTGACGGAGGAAGAGATAGTGCGGAATCAAGTTGAAGAATGGTTACAAACGGGGATTATACAACCTAGTTACTCTGAATATGCAAGCCCGCTGGTCTTGGTGAAGAAGAAAGATGGAAACACCAGAGTGTGCGTGGATTACAGGAAAATCAACGAGAAGATGGTGAAGGATGAACATCCACTTCCTGTCATCGACGATCATATCGACAAGCTAAGCAAGGCCCGAGTATTCAGCACCCTCGATTTAAAAAACGGCTTTTTCCATTTACCGATCGAAGAGGACTCCATAAAATACACTGCCTTCGTGACCAGTAGCCCGGAAGGTCAGTATGAGTTTCTACGTGCACCATTCGGCCTCTCTATATGCCCAAAATACTTTACACGGTATATTAACATCATATTTTCGGATTTTATACGTAGAGGAATCATCTTAATATTTATCGACGATGTCATAATAATGTCAGAAAATGAAGACCAAGGAATTCAGCGACTTGAAGAGGTGTTAAAGGTAGCTGCGGAATATGGGCTCGAGATAAATTGGAAAAAGACGCAGTTGCTTCAACGATCTGTGAAATATCTTGGTCACATTGTTTCGAATGGGTCAGTAAGTCCCTCTCTCGAGAAGACAAACGCCGTGTCGAACTTTCCAGTACCTAAAGGACTGAAGGAGGTGCATAGTTTCATCGGTTTGACTTCCTACTTCAGAAAATTTATTCAAAATTATGCTATGATTGCCAGACCGTTAAGTGACTTATTGAAGAAAAAAGAGTTCTGTTTTGGAGAAGAGCAAATGCATGCTTTTCAAACATTAAAAGCGAAGCTGTGCTGTGAACCTGTATTAAAGATATTTGATAACCAACTGGAAACAGAGCTACACACAGATGCTTCCAAGCTTGGGTATGCAGCCATACTACTACAGAAAGATCCAGTGGATGGTCATTTGCATCCTGTACATTATATGAGTAGAAAAACTACAGAAGCTCAACAAAATTGTAGTAGCTATGAACTAGAAGCTCTAGCTGTGGTTGAGGGGGTGAAGAAATTTAGGAGGTATCTGTTCGGACGACCATTTAAAATACTAACTGACTGTGAAGCCTTCCAGAAAACCCTAAATAAGAAGGATGTCCCTGCTAAAGTAGCCAGATGGATCATGTTTTTGCAGGATTTTGACTACACAATTGAACATAGAAACGGTGACAAAATGCAGCATGTAGATTCACTCAGCAGAAACATATGTCTGGTTACCGTCGAGCTACATGCCAGGATACAGAAGGCACAGGATGAAGATGACGAACTGAAGGTTGTGAAAGAAATTCTAAAGGAGAAGGAGTATGAAGACTATTTTTTGGACAGAGATATAATTTATAAAGGTGTAGAAAAGAAGCTGGTCATACCAGAGGGCATGGACATAGAGATGATTCAAAGAGCTCATGGTATAGGACACTTTGGTAAAAAGAAGATTAAGGATATCCTAGAGCGTGACTACTACATCAAGAAGTTAGATAGTAAGATTGAGAAGGTTATAGCTATGTGTGTCCCATGTCTTTTAGCTAGCAGGAAGTCAGGAAAGAAGGAGGGTCTCCTTAATCCAATAGATAAAGGTGATTTACCATTGGATACACTGCATTGTGATCATCTGGGGCCCCTCGATGCAACAAAAAAATTGTATAATTATATTTTGACAGTTGTGGATGCATATACTAAGTTTGTGTGGATATACCCGGTGAAGACTGTGACTGCGAAGGAAACCATAGAAAAGTTAAAGTTCCATCAGAAGGATTATGGGAACCCCAGGCGCATCATAACTGACCGTGGAGCTGCTTTTACAGGAAATGAATTTAAAGAATATTGTCAAGGTGAAGATATCGAACATGTCATGATAACAACTGGCATCCCTCGAGGAAATGGACAGGTCGAAAGGATAAATCGGATTATTATATCTACTCTTGCCAAGATGTGTGTTGATCAGCCAGGCCATTGGTACAAGCATGTTAGTCAGTTACAGAGAGTTATCAATAGTACTTACCAACGCTCGATCAATACTTCACCATTTGAACTGTTGACTGGAACTAAATTAAGGTTAAAGGAAGACATGCAAATCATAGAGTTTATGGAGGAGGAAGGTCGGCAAGAATATGTTGATAGACGGGATAGCCTACGAAGAGAAGCCAAAGTACAGATTTTGAAAATTCAAGAGGAGAACAGAAGAACTTTTAACAAGAAACGAAAGAAAGGTGAGAAGTATCAGCTAGGAGATATAGTTGCAATACAAAGGACTCAGTTTGGTAACGCTTTGAAGCTAAAACCAAAGTTTTTTGGACCATACAAGGTGGTGAGAGAGATAGGAAAAGACAGATATGAGGTGGAGAAGATAGATAACAGTAAGGAGGGACCTAGGAGGACCACTACAGGTGTAGATTATATGAAACGGTGGCCTTAGTTCAACTTTACTCATAGTTCATATTAAACTTAATATTTCTTAGTTTCCTTTATGGTGGCATTGCATATTTGGTCAGTTCCTTACGAGTAAATTATGTGGCTATTTTGTGCTGTGATACTTTCCTACTAATGTACCTTTAGATTTCACTACCTACTTAAAAAACATTTAGTTTTATTTAGTGTCTTATTATTTTGTAAGTTCCTCTCATTGTTATAGTCTTTAATGTTTACTTACTTACCCAGTGTAATTAGTTTTAAGAGTTTAAAACTTTTCATATCCTGTAAGAAAATACTTAGTAGCATAAGTTACTTAGGAGGTATTTGTACCTAGAGCACCTACTAACTATTAAACAGCCTGTAGAAACTTAAAGATAAGATTTTTTTAATTCACCCACAATAATAATAATTGTAATTAGGATAATGAAAATATAGTAAGCATGAAAGTTATGTGGGATTTACTTTTATATAAGATGCATATTGTGATTGTTGTTGCATTGAAATAATATTTCTTAATAGGTTAGGGATTGTTATACTTAACCATAATTGGTACTGTTTAGTTATAAGCAGCTTAGGCTTTATTTTTTTCTTTGTTCGCATAAGTTACTCATATCTAGTAAACTCAAGATTTCAGCTAGGTTCTTGTAAGACTGTATAGTTATCATGATTGTAATAGAAATATTAGTTTTGTACTGTCTGAGGCCAGACAGATATGCAGAATGGCCGAGTTGTAGAAATATCCGAACATCATTGTTCGTTCAATCTAAAATTTTTTGTAAAAGTATCCGAATAAGGTGAACAAGTAAGTTCGACCAATAGGAGAGTAGAGAGTAGGGAGTGACAGGTTGAGGAACCATAGAATTAATTAGAGATTAGAGGGAAAATGGCGAACGATGAGCTGGTCGAGTTTTTGTAAAATATTACGAAGTGATTTTAATAAACGTACGTAAATGAACATTATCCGTGTTTTTACTGGGTCCCCTACATAAATATATAAAAATCAATGCCACTTTTCGTTGTAATTTTATAACTCAAGAACGGGCTCACCTATCCAAACCAAATGTTTAAGCTTTGTTCGAACTATTTAGTAGATGGTTTATGTGAAGTATGCACAAAATCGGTCGAGCGGTTCTTCATTTATCACATTTTTTTAAATGGCAAAACAACGGGACAGTCAGTAAGATAGATAGATAACTTTATTTGTACAACACAGTAAGGAATATATAATACTATATACACAAAGCGAAGTAATAGCTAGAAAGTATTAGTTGCACAAATGAGCGGAGTTATCGCTGAAATCTATTTCTTCCAGGCAACCTTTGGATGGAAAATAACTGTTTTCGCTTTTATGGTAGGTTGTGTGTCTCACAGCACCAATAATGTTTCGGGTTTCACTTCGAATAAGCGCTATGATTGTAATGCTTTAATGCAATTTATTTAGCACCTTCTCTATTGTTTAATGTGATGAAGACGGGATGTATACCATGTTTTTTTGTTTTTATTTTATGGAATTTATTATATTAAATATCGATTCTGTTATTAAGTAATGAAAATAACCATGTCAGTTTAAAATATTTTTATTAACTACTAGCTGCGCCCCGCGGTTTCACCCGCGTAATAATTTTCTACGCAATTTTCTTAATATTTTCTTTCATAAGAACCTTCTCCTGACAATAACAAACACAACAAAAAAAGAATTGGCCAAATTGGTCCAGGCGTTGTTGAGTTATGCGCTTACCAACACATTTTGCGATTCATTTTTATATATAAGAGAAGATGTAATAAATAGTTATCACTACATAGTATAAAACAAAGTCGCTTTCTCTGTCCCTATATCCCTTTGTATGCTTAAATCTTTAAAACTACCCAATGGATTTTGATGCGGTTTTTTTAAATAGATAAAGTGATTCAAGAGGAAGGTTTATATGTATAATACATGCATAATATAGCCGTGCGAAGCCGGAGCGGGTCGCTAGTTTATAATAAAACCTTATTACATGGATTACTACAGTTTCTTAACCAGCTATGTAATATTTCTAACTTGTGCAAAACTAGGATGTTCCCAGAGAAGCGAGTTAGGAATAAAGTTTAATTCGCAGCAGTAGTTATGAATATAAAATATGTATGCAGAGTTCTAGACATGCCAAAAATGCATACACATGCAAATTGCATTGTTCAGTGCCAAAATTCGCTATCTTGCGTTTAGGTAAGCCCAAAGTTTAAGGATGAAGTTCCACTGAAATTATAGATGCGAATGTTCGTTTCATCTTTATAATGAATAGCTTTACAGATTTTAATAAAATTCACGGTCGACAAAGCTGAGAGGGTAGTATAGGTACAGAACAAAATTACTCCATTCTCACGCAAAAAGGACCCAGCTTAAGAGGAAAGGGTACCGGGCGCTCTCTCCATACAATTGTAGTCGACTGTGATAATGCCACTAGAGCAAATATTTTTGTTGCATAAAACTTATAACTGCCATGACCATGCCCCTATGTTTTGTTTTTATTTGTTTTTTAAATCTTAATTTCTATGATAAGTAATTAGAAAATGAAAAAAAAAAACAAAGACATAGGGGCATATTCATGGCAGTTATAGGTTTTATGCAACAAAAAAATTGTGCTAGTGTCATTCATTATGCAGGGAGGAAACAGTCGACTACGTTTGTATGGAGAGAGCGCCGGTACCCTTTCACCTTAAGAGGTCTAGCTGCCGAAAACAACCCGTATACAATAATAATTACAAGTTGCACCGAAAAACTACAAGTTTTTACAAAATGACGAAGATATGACAGTTATGGGCTCTTACGCCCGTATTAATAAACAGTACTTAAGTTGCTCTTAGATAAGTGAACGCACTACGCCAAGTTACGCTTGACTGCGGCTTACAGCTGAGGTTGACCCATTTGGGGCAGCCTCAGCTGTAAGCTCATGGCTTCTTAAATATTCTTAGGCTTAAGTATATTTTTTTCTCTCCTTTATTTCTTCGTTGTATAAGTTTCCTATTTCTTTGTGTGCGTTAATTTAAAAGTTGTCGTGTGCCTGTACCAAATAAATGTGTTTCTTTCTTTAAATGCGGCCCCATGATTGGTCAATTATGTGCTGCTTTCTGCACTCTAGCGAATCAGCGTCGTCGTATGCGTCCGCACTATGCAATCTCATAGGGGCAATGCCGGTGTTAGATTATTATCTAATTATTCGACTAACATTAGCCACTGTTGTGACAATAATCAGCTGAGATAACGAGGTCAAACACCGGCCTACATTGGTATCGCGGCTTGCGACGTTTGTCAAAAGATTGTTTGATTTGTTTGTTTTGCTTTAAAGAAAGTATAACTAGGTAGGTACTTAAATATTAATTATCGCATCGTTTATCTATTAGGTTTGGTGGAAAGTTTTGAAAACATTGATGTGTTTGTAAATAAATAAAAGTAATCTTATTTTGATCGCTTAACAACAATAATATCCCTATAACTCCCTATCTACTTTGAATCAATCGCAATGTGTCTCGCAAAAACTAAAAAATAACTACTTACCGATTTTAATGATTTTTGGCTGATTGAAAAAAAATATATTTAGTTTTTTTTTACTTAAAAAAAAAGGTTCTCTACTTACCGAGAACATTTTAACACGCTTTTATTAGTTTCACCTGTATGTTTGCTTGTTTGTATGTAACCGACTCCTTTGGGCACGATTTTGCCGTACTTAGAATGATCAGATTTAATTCAAACTTTGCACACTTGTCAAAGACCGATGACAATGCAATGATAACATGGTGCTGATCTGATGATGGAGCTGGAAGGTGGTCATAGGAACTCTGTAATAAAACGACGAAACCCTATCGAGTTTGGGCTCGTTAGAATCGTCTTGACGAGTAGTTTTGGCTTTCAATGGTGACCAGGGTCTGATGATGGAACTGGAAGGTGGTCATAGGAACTTCGCAATGAAACGACACAACCCCATCGAGTTTGGGCTCGTTAGAATCGTCTTGACGAGTAGTTTGGCTTTCAATGGTGACCAGGGTCTGATGATGGAACTGGAAGGTGGTCATAGGAACTTCGCAACATAACGACACAACCCCATCGAGTTTGGGCTCGCTAGAATCGTCTTGACGAGTAGTTTGTCTTTCAATGGTAACCAGGGTCTGATCTAACATATTTCGGTAATAAAGACCAAAAAGTATAAAATAAATTAATAGTTTAAAAAAACTAAAAAAACACGCTTTAAAAAAATCCAACTAAAAATAGAAAATAAAATTTAATAAATTTGGAACAAGAATGTTGTAATTAAATAGTAAGCGTGTTACATTGTGATTGCAAAAGAAAAATAATGAAGGTGTAGCATCACAATGTAACACGCTTACTATTTAATTACAACATTCTTGTTCCAAATTTATTAAATTTTATTTTCTATTTTTTCCAACTAAAAAATAGAAAATAAAATTTAATAAATTTGGAACAAGAATTTTTTTTAAAGCGTGTTTTTTTAGTTTTTTTAATCTATTATTATTTTAATTGTTTTAGTTTTAGTTGTGTGTGTTTGAGTAGATGGATAGATTCAAAATATGGACCCGGTAGGTAGCTTTACGGGACGTCTATTAGGTCAGATAGTTTTTGATAATTGCTTAGGCGTCATTTTTGAAAAGTCCAAAGTATAAAAAATAAAAAAAAAGTCGAATTTAAATTCAGTAGCTTGTTTATATTATGTTATAAACATTATTTATTAGCATTAAATAAATCTAATCTGAATAACACGGTTCCGACAAAACATCAATAGATTATTTCTATTATTCAGAGTTTCACAATAAATATTTGTTGAATTCAGTTACAGTGTTTGTACACAATGGTAACAAAAAATAAGTTACATTAAACGGTGGATTCGAATAGCGGGTTTTTTATTTCCCACCGATTTGTACAGTCACAACCAAAAGTGATTGCACGAAAATGGTACGCTTTAGTCCACCCTTTGGTATTTGGTAGGTAAATCTTTTACGGACTAAGCGATCAAAATACGATTATTAAGCTATTGCATAGCTTTTATCGCGGGCTTCGAGCGCGGCGAGTGCCCGAGTGCCATACGTTTTTTTGTTTATTTATCAATATTTATAAAAAAAATCCACCAAGCCTAAATAGGTAAATGATGCGATACCTAATGAATATTTAAATAAATACTACTTTCTTTGAACTAAAACAACAAAATCTATAATTGTTTCGAACCATCAAAACAATTTGCACAAAAAATCGTGCCGTTTCATTACGCAAAAAATAATAAATAATCTATAAATTTTAATAGAAAATTGAAAGTCCTGACTGAACTGATGTATCAACGCACAGCTGAAACCAATGGACGAATCGGACAATTATGACGTAGGCACTAGGCATCTGCTAATAATTTTGAAATAAAAAATCACACCTGGGGGGCCTACCGCGGTAAGTGCGTCGGCTTCAAACCAACGCGTCGGTTTACGCCGAACCGCGCCCCACACCGGGGGAAATTGTGAGCCTGTCTTTCATAGGAATTTTGAAAAAGTAAGTGGTTTTTGTCATGTGTTTTAAGTACGCAGGATTGTTGAGGACATCAAAACATTCAAAAATAAGTTATTCTGGTTCTGGTTTTGTTATTTCCAAAAAACACTACAAAATATGACTTTTCTTTTTTTTTAATAATAACACCATAATTACTTATTTTTGAATGTTTTGATGTCCCCGACAATCCTGCAGACTTAAAACACACGAAAACACTACTTAATTATTCAAAATTTCTAAGAAAAGCAAGCTCAAATTTCTGCCCATTGTGAGACGCGGTTTGGGATATCGACGTCGGCTTGAAGCCGACGCACTTACCGCGGTAGGGCCCCTGGACGCGGACAAAGTCGCGGGTGAAAGCTAATTTGCAAATCGTGCCGTTTAACTGCGTCAACTCGCAGATATATTATGATTTGTTAGTTAAAATATTTTTTGTGTATTAACACTTTTGTTTATGACTGTACCACCATCGTCGACCATACGACCACAATGGATGCTCCAATTCTCTATTTAAATATGTACGTTCAAACCAGAAATCCGTTACAATACATTATTTTAACATATGGAAAGTGAAAATTCTATTGTCCGAAAAATTTAAACAAATTTTACATGTGATCTGAGTCATTTTTCTAGTTGCAAATGATAGGTAACTTTAATATTAGATGGACTACCATCTGCCAGTTCCTTGGTGTTCCACTGCTGGGCAAAAGCCTCCCCTATTTTCACCCATGAGTTCATATCTCCAGCTATGTTTTAAATACAACCTTCACCATTGTTTCCTTTCTATTTTACATAAAATCCTAATCCTTCCTATCTCATATTATAAATCCTAAATTTTGTTTATTTATTTGTTTGTTCCCTGTTTTTTATATAATACTAGCTGTCCCGGCAAACGTTGTTTTGCCATTAAAAAAAAAACTAAAGGAAACAAAATAAAAAATAGATGTTGGCCGATTCTCAGACCTACTGAATATGCTCACAAAATTTCATGAGAATCGGTCGAGCCGTTTCGGAGGAGTTCAACTTCGAACCCCGTGACACGAGAATTTTATATATATAGGGATAAACACATTTGTATTTAGATTCTATAATTAATATTATTAACTCTGTTTACCTATACATAAACATGTATTTTTATACATTCAATTTTCGTGTCTAATAATAAGTTGTCATTTGTAGTTTTAATTTAAATTATCAGCGCATGTCGCCTGAAACACAGGATCACCTAGTTCAGGCACACGTGGACGTAGATTTAAGTAAAATTTTGTACCTAAGTTTAATATTGTACTGTATTTATGAATAAAAATTATCTTATCTTACCCTTCACGGTCAAATGACTGAACCGGTTTGGATGAAAATCGGCATAGCGGTAGCACATGAGTAAGGCTTTACTCATGTGGTGGTAGTTTAGTTCGGCATAGTTTGATCCCGAAATTCGTTACGCGCGTAACAATCAATATGTTTAAAATTTATAATAAATATTTCAGGACATATTACACATCGCCATCCAGCCCCAAGCTAAGCAACTTAATGCTTGTGTTATGGGTGCCAGATAACGGATAAACTACTTATATACTTTTTTTTTTTGTATATATATACTTATTATACATATAGGAAACACCCAGAACCAGAAACAAGAATTTATGGTCAGCATAAATACTTGTTCCCGGCGGGAATCGAACCCGCAACCTTCTGCGTCGCAGTCGGGTGTTCGCCCGACGCGCCACAGAGGTCGTCAACAATTGCTTACCATTTAAATATTTTTGTTGTCTACAAAAGTTAATAGTCCTCTTTCATAAAAAAGTTCATTTCAAATGACGCAATCACAGTCTATAAAAGCTCCGAAGGTCTCCCAACAATATAAAAATCAAGATCATATTTATCATCATCACGAGTTCTTGGGGTTTCCTTCCTCCGTTTTGTTAGCGAATTTTCTTTCATTAGATTTCATTTCACGATAATTGTTCAGCTCGACGCTGCGATTATTTTTTTTGCTTAAGTATTTAATTATTTCTTTAGTGTTTGTCGTTTGCAGTTATTTTACTTCCTTATTTTGATTCATTTGGGGTCAGCGCAGTAAGTATTCGAGCTCTTACTGCAAAATGTTTTATGGGCAGCCCATGCCTAGTTGACACTCACTGTTGCGGAAGATTTAGACGACCTCTGTGGCGCAAGGTTGTGGCCGTTGTCTGGCTACTATAAAGCTGGGTACTGACCGGCGTTACGGGGCGTAATGTAACGTGTTACACAGCGAGCATTCGTGCAGTCAGTACGTAGTGTTACGGGGAAACCAGCGAGCAACGAGCCGCTCGTTGCTCGCTTTGAGTGCTCCACCCGGCTGTCGGTTTTTTGGCGAATCCTTTGACTGAGCACAGAGTTTTGACGAGCATGTTACGCCAATTTTAGAACACAGCGTAACATGCTCTATGCGTAACACGCTCGATGCGAATGTTACATTACACCTCGTAACGTAGGTCAGTACCCACCTTTTCACAAGCCTAGTTGCTTAGCTTGGTGCTAGATGGCGCCGTGTACAGTGTTCTACAATATTTATTATTAAAAGTCCTTAAATTTCTAATCCAAATCTTTATAACAACAAGTGCTAAACCAGAAAAAAAATGAGTGGGTTCCCATAAAACATGGTACGGAACCCTTGCAAGTCCGACTCCACTTGGCCGGTTTTTTTGCATAGATGACTAGTGTAGGTTGATTACCCTGTAATTTTAGTTTGTCCTCCATGTAGGTCTTGAAAACTACCGCTGTTCGGATGTAGCACCGTGTTTTCAACAATTGACCGCAAAAAATTGACAACACTCACGTAATGTGGGCGATGTGGGTGTCTAACTGTACTGTACAACCGTATGAATAAGGCTGTTTAATTGTATTTAAATTACGTTTTTGTTGATGACTGTATTTGTATTGATTAGACCGCACACCGACTCGAATAACACTACTAATTTTGATTTTAGGAAGTTTTGTTGAGGAATGCTAACTAAAAAATTCTAAAAGCATTTATGCAAGATGTCCTAAATATCGAATTAAATTAATTAAATATTGCAGGACATTCCACGTATCGCCATCTAGCCCCAAGCTAAGTACCTAGACTTGTGTTATGGGTGCTAGACAACGGGTATACTACATATATACCTACTTTTCTTTTGTAAATATATACTTATAATACATAGAAACAACCAGACCACAGACAAATATCTAAGCATAAATACTTGTCTGAGACGGGAATCGAACCCGCAACCATGTGTTTGGCAGTCTGGCATGGTGACCATTGTGCCAAATGGGTCGAAACAAAACAAGATCACAATGGCCTAGGTAGCAAAATGTCATATTATTGGGGTGACACAGGATCAAAATGATCTAGTAGTAAAACGTCCTATAATTATTGCGATGCGATAAATTACTAGAAACTTAGAACGCAAATCGCTTAAAGTAATACAAACGCCAATAAACATCACCAAGAAACATATCCAACGGAAAATTAAGATCAAACTGTCACCGTTCAATTAAAAGTCCAAAGCTCTATAACCCTAAAACACATGTCAGTGTGCCAATCAACGCACTGCCTGAACCACAGATGAACTAATAGTAACTACTGCTTACTACGTATCTAAACTGCGTGAACTTCGTGTGAACTGAGGGACATCGACCGAGCAGTCCGAGCACACCATTATGTAGGTCATTACGTCATCTTACCTACTCGAATTTGGTCACGTTTTTTGGGGAGTGCGTGCAGTAATAATATTTGCATGTTTTTGGATCTGTTTACGCGGTTTTGTGGTGGCATACTCTTATAAAACAAAGAACGAGGTTATAAGAGGACGCTTGAAAGTAGCGACAGTTGTTGTTACGATCATGTGATAAGAAGAGGTTTAGAAGGATAGAGAGGAAGAGTAGTTATAACCTAAGAAAAGATAGGTGGACTGTGTGAGACAGTATATGAGAGAGATGGATGGATGTGAACGCAGAGATGAAAGCTAATACAGGAGAACACGCCGAAGCCAATTAGGATAATGTAACGAAGAAGTATAAATGAGAAGATGACAGAGATGGGGACCATGAAATGGCTCACATTTTTTACAGTTTATAATTATCCTGATCTCTATTGGATATCCTCAGAAATCTAAACAATTTATACATCAATTTTTAATTTACCTTATTATCATAATTTGGGAACTTGTTGCGTATTAAAAATCTATATAATCTCCTTAGAAATATTGTTTTAGTTTTGTTTAGTATTAATTTTCGCTTAGGGAACACAACGCTAAGAAAAATATAACACCTTATGGGCACAGTGCGTGAAAAAAGAAAGTGTTTGTCAAGTTATTACCACTGACTGTGTCGGTGTCTTTTGTAATGTGTTTTCAAGCAACTTAATTAGCAGGAATAGAGTCGTCTGTAGATTCTTGGTTTTATCATCGTAATAATTTTGTAAAACCACAATGACGTGTCTTCATTTTGAATTTATATTTTCCGAGAATTGAACACTTCATAAACACTGATGAACATTCCACTCATGAATAATAAATCGGTCCAGTAATTCCGCATTTTACCTCTTTTAAATACTCATCCACACTTTACCTACCTATACACTTAATCCTATCACAAACATTTAGGTAATTTAAAATGGGTTGTCAAGAACTCACAAACGCATACTTCTAAGAATACATATGGTTTTTACTTTTTTAGATTTGGAGATAACGGAATCCTATTAGAATCATTTAGGTAAATGGGTTGCCAAATGTCAAGAACTCACAAACTCATACTTCAAAGAATACATATGTTTTTTTTACTTATATTAGATTTGGAGAAAACGTAATCCTGAAAGAAACATTTAAGTTATTAAAAATGGGTTGCCAAATGTCAAGAACTCACAAACTCATATTTCTAAGAATAGTTATGGTTTTTTACTTTTATTAGATTTGGAGAAAACGTAATCCTATCAGAGTAATTTAGGTAATTGAAAATTTGTTGTCAAGAACTAACAAACTCATAATGTTCACCATTTAAAAGTCATCAATCTCATGTAGAACTAAGCTAATCTACAAGCCTTTACTCTTCAAACCCTACATGCTGGCATGTCCCAAATGAAATCTGCCCTTTGAATATCAACGGATCATCAATCCATAAGATGATTCAATCGAATTCATCAATTTAACGTTACTTCATCAATATTCGTAAAGTTAAATCGTAAACTTGTGAGTCAGATTTCATTGCGCTGTTAGTTGTTTCCTTATTGGGTCTTTGTTCTCTCGCTTTGTTTTGAAGTCCTTTGAGGTCTTTAAACGACCTTCACCTCGGAAGCTATTTAGATATCCGATGGCACCAGCCAGAATCTGAATCAAGTTATATTACCTACTGTTATGATTGTCGATTTTTTATTAGAACTTCGTTAATTTAGTAGAAATTTGTTTTGTTAGATGCAATGAAATTGGGCATACCTCGATTGCGCGAGTTAGTAAGTCTCTCAGCTGATAAATATCAGCGATGTTCATACCACAAAATCCTATATATCCATTTTAAAATAAATTGGTTTGAAATCCTTAACGTTTTGATTGATTAGAAGCCTGTCATTCTAACTTATTAGCTTTGGCCTCTAGACTCTTTCTAAAGCCACCGCCCAGACAGTCTATTCAGTAAATAAAGGAGTCAGGTTCGAACCTGCCATGTGAATCACGCAAGTTCATTCGTGGAACTGCGGGAGACGGATCGATGCCCTATCATAATGACCTCCACTGTCAGACGGAGTCTGGCCAGTGAGGGCATAGAGGATCAATAAATTGTTTAAGGGTGACGAACGATTTACGTCTCATGTAGATAATTAAATATTAACTACTCAAAGGTTCTGAAGATATTAATCCTAAAGAAAATAATAGATTCACTGTGGTAGCCATTTCTTTCTATTAAAAAAATGGTTTTGAATTCGATTGTCACATTTTTTTCATGAATAGAATATTCGGGGATAATTTATTTGTTTATGAAATTACTTACTTAGATGATCTTTGTATTGTTAGAAAGGCGATACGGCAAGACCATTGGAGTTTGTTGAAGTCTATTTTCATTTAGATTCTCTCTGATCAATGTACCCCGTAATTAATTGTTCGTTCTTATTCGATAAGTTTGGGCTAATTAATTTTATTCTATTTCATTGGTTAGATGAGTTCATCAAATTATCGTCTTTTTTACGTCCAAACTTTAGTAGACAGTAGAATTTTATTAGAAACGTTCTAACCCAGGGTTTCCCAAACTTATTTTAACTAATGGCCTTGGGACGTTTCCATATTTTAGCGACGCCCTGGCGTTCTTGCCCATACATTTACTAGTTGTAGTTCTAAATTATAGTCTAATAACATTTTGTCACAAAAACTCCATATATCATCCGCCCTAGCCTTGGCCTTAGCGCCCTTTGTGACTATTAGATGCTCAGATGTTATTTTAAAATGGTGTTTACAATAAAGAATAAAATTTATCTATCGAAATGTTTATTGCTAAATATATATATTTTTTTAATAAAAAAGCAAGCTTACCCATTTTTATCTCTTTTCATTTGCTATTGTTGAGAAGGATGTTCTTGCTTTTCTGAGCATAACTTCTCAAAACACGCCAAAAAAATATTTTGGACTAACACGCTTCTGCGGTTTCACCTACGTAACTCCTGATCCCGTGGGAATATGTTATAGCCTATTTTATTCCCAATTAATCAATGTATCCTCATACCAAGTTTCATCAAAATCGGTCGAGTAGTTTCGGAGCCTATTCGTTACAAACTGTCTGTCTACATAGATCACATCCCGACGACTCTGAATGGCGCGCCCATGGCGTCACGACACACAGTTTGGGTAGCCCTGTTCTAACCAATACTTTGTTTTGTCCCGCTCAATATTCTATTCTAGGTCCGCAGAAACAATGACAACCGGATATGACTAAGTTAAAGGAATCCAGACGCATTGCCGATATTTCTTGTGTCCTTGTACGTTTTTGTATTGGATAATAAAATGTGAATCTTTGTTTTATGTCACAGTTTATGGTATAGTTCCTATGTAGGTAAGTCGTGATTTACCGCACGATCTGTAAGGCTTTAGGCTTTAGTTTGGTGAATAACGGTATAAAAATAGCGTATTTATTTCAAAGCTCCTGCTATCCACCAAAGAATGATGGTAAGGTAATGGATACAGATGGAAACAGCCCGTAAAACTTAATTAAACAATACTTAACACAAAGTATTTTTTTTTAATTTCTTTGGATGCATAATAATACATTAAAAGTATATAGACCAAATAAAAACGTCTTAAAAACTAAGTTATACAGTAGAAAAAATATGATAAAATTCTATTGATAGTATTTCATGTACTCTATATGGAAAAAACATAATATGAGCAATAAAGTCACGTGTTTTTATTTTCTTCATAAGCATCTGACGCCATTACACATATAGGAACTTCAAGAACCTAACCTCTTTACAAGCAAGTAACTTTTGTTCGAAATTTTGATGTTATTCTTTCATTGAAAGTATCATTCTAGTAATTATTGCGTGAAGACGTAATATGCAAACTAGATATTATTATGTATGGAAACTTGTGGTAATATTCTTGTTTAATAAATATTACTTCAACATTATTTAGCAGGACCACAATCCGGTTGTTCACGAGCAACATTTCAAATTGCAGCTTTGAATTGCATAATACCTACAGTTGCAATCTGCAATCTTGTATTTGCGTACAAATATATTTAATTTTCAGCGTAATAAAGAGTACATGACCTATTTCTGCATCTTTTTACAGGTAATTTTTTTAAATTGTTTTTAATTTGTAATTTTTTTATTTAAGTTGGATATGGGTATATTGGCCTGAGATAACTATAATTAATTTATTCATGTCTTTAGTAAAATTAATTGCGAGTCACTAGTGTTAAACTAACAATTTGGAAAGTTAAAAACATGTAGGCATAGAATACAAACTGTTTAAGCGATTAAACATTTTTGTTGCAATTTAAGAAATTAAAATAGGCTAATATTATAGGTATGCCTCGAAAATTACGTCAATAAATGTCATTTGTTTGTGATTGGAATTTCAATTGTAATCAGTATACTACAGATATTTTTTTCTCGTTGCCTCATGCCGATGGCCTCTCTATACCAATGTAATATTGAATCTCTTTAGCTGCATTGCATTATTTTGCGTGGGTGAGAAAAGAAATCTGCAAATTTATTACAGTGCGTTTGGCCTCCAAATGTAACTCGCAATTATAACAATTTGTTGAAGTATTGATTTTGTGAATCGTGTTTATTTCTTCAATGTTGTTTTGACGTGACAACGTTTTATAAATTAGTTTGCCGGGTGACACTTCAAGAAACTGCGTTACGCTCCGCTGACGTTATGCGCTCACAATGAGAGCGAGTGAGAGGCACGCGGGCATGGTTAGCCCGCCTAAGAGCGAGAGAGACAGACATAAAAAGTGAAAGGCACGCGTCCCTTCCACTCGAGCACAGTTGTTGTCACGTAAAACTTTCGCCCGTATACCGACTTTACAGGCAACCAGTTTTTTTTTGTGTTAACGTAACTTTACGTGTTTACTGTTTGAGTTAACTTCCGAATTCATCAAATTGAACAAGAAAAATAATATTTCCATACATCAATGATTAAAATAATTAAATAAACGTCAAATAAAGATTTAAAAGAATACAGCATTTTATGGCTTTATTAGAGTAGGAACTTACTTATATATAACTTATCAACTTACCCTGTATATATTTCTATGTATATTTGTATGTAAATATAACCAAAACACAGCCTATCTGTCTGTCCCATCCATACCGTGTTACGATAACAACATCCGGACTTACAAAGCTCTCACAGAAGGAACTTTACGACGATAAAGCACGACCATAAAAATGATAAAAAACATACTCAATTAGAGCTTTTTTAAAGTTTTTAAAAGATACCTTGATAAATGATAGTGAAATTAGAAAATACGAATGATAAAAGTTTTTAGAAAGGTTTGTGTAATATGTAGTGGTTGAGTATGTTCCAACATCTTAATTACTCCTTTTAAGAAGTAATTAGGCTCTAGTCATCTTCATAGGTAATATCAATTTTTATCGAAATAAGTTTGTAATTTTTGCGTTATGAGGTAACACATCACTACATAGTATAAAACAAAGTCGCTTTCTCTGTCCCTATCGGCATCGTCATGGCAGTTATAAGTTTTATGCAAAGTATTTGTGCTAGTGTCATTATCCAGGGAGGAAACAGTCGACTACGTTTGTATGGAGAGAGCGCAGGTACCCTTTCACCTTAAGTAGGGTTCCCATACAATATTGCACGAAAACCTTCATCCGCGAGTCCGACTCGCACTTGGCCGGTTTTTATATCCCGATATACAAAGAGAATCTAGCTACTAATCTGTCAAGAGATAACCAGCTAAGTGTCGTTTGGAAGTGTACGGTTCATATCCATTAAATCATCATCAGCTTTATCATTACACATAATTGTAAGGTCACTGCTCTTTATGGTTTGTTGTACTGCAAATGTACTGTCGATCACATATTTGTTTTAAATTGTTTTTAATCATTATCAGAAAGGGTTCGATTACCGCCTCGAAACAAATATTTATGTTCAGATATTTGTTTTTTGGTCTGGGTGTTTCTCTAATATATTTACAAAAAAAATATATACTTTTCAAATATACTTGAAAATATTCGTCGTTTGGTCACCATAACACAAGCCTAGTTGCTTAGCTTGGGCTTAGATGGCGCTGTGTAACATGCCGTACAGTATTTATTTATCTGATGATTCTCATCTATAAATGTGATTTATCAATTATTTATGATTACCGAAGTTTACTTATTTTACTGTTTGTATTTTGTACTTTAGCAACGATTTTATATTAAAATTAGATGTTCCCTGCGGTTTTGCCCGCGTAAGTTGACGACCCAGTTAGCACAATGGTCACCATGCCGGACTGCCAAACACAGTGTTGCGGGTTCGATTTCCGCCTCAGACATGTATTTATGCTTAGATATTTGTCTGTGGTCTGGTTGTTTCTATGTATTATATGTAGGTATATGTTTACAAAAGAAAAGTATATATGTAGTATATCCGTTGTCTAGCACCCATAACACAAGTCTAGTTACTTAGCTTGGGGCAAGATGGCAGTGTGTGAAATGTTCTGCAATATTTATAAGTCTCGATCCCGTTGAATTTTGGAATAAAAAGTAGTCAAGAAAAGGTCAAAAATCAAACGCAAATGAAACCGCGACGTACTAGCTAAATTATAATATTATTAGGTTAATGTTAAAATAGCACTTTTCACCTCGACATTCCATACTAGGTAAACGCCGCAGACACAAATGACCCGACAGTTTCCATTGCGCCCACGCACATCGGATTCCACGATCGTAACTGTTTGTGTTGTTTTTTGCATAGCAACTACGTTTAACTGAATATGTGTCACCGAGTCAATGATTTGTACTATTTTTAGAATGTTATTTTGTCTTATAAAGCCGAATTAACTTAAGGATGTCTAAAGATAAAAAAAATACAGGTTTATACAGCTCGCGACTATGAATACCGGTCGGACCACGAACGAAAATCAAAGCCAAATAATAACCTATATTTCGCTTAATACCCGTGTTTCGAATCAAATCGTTTTTTCCGGTCTATTCCGGAATAAATAAATAAATTAATTAATTAATTTAATTAATTATTAATAAATTTTATTAATTTTATAAGTAGTTTATCCGTTATCTGGCACCCATAACACAAGCATTAAGTTGCTTAGCTTGGGGCTGGATGGCGATGTGTAATATGTCCTGAAATATTTATTTATTTATTTTATTTATTTATTTAAATTATTGCAGGACATTCCACACATCGCCATCTAGCCCCAAGCTAACTAGTTTTGTGTTATGGGTTCTAGGCAACGGATATACTACTTATATACTTTTTTTTTGTAAATATATACTTATAATACACAGGAACAACTAGACCACAGATAAATCTTAGCATAAATACTTATCTGAGGGGGGAATCGAACCCGTAACCATGTGTTTCGCAGCCCGGTATGGTAACCATTGTGCCAACTGGGTCGTCAAAGTGAAATGAAGTGACTATACTTTTGCGGTTTGAAAAATGTAACCCACTAGCTAAACCCCGCGGTTTCACACGTGTAAATTCCGGTCTCGAAAAAGAAAGGGGGGAAAGATGTACTTGTATACGGGCTGTTTTCTGCAATTAGACCCTTATTAATTGGGTCCTTTTTGGGTGAGGATGGAGTAGGCTTGTCCAGCACCTACTACCCTTTCAGCTTAGTTGACCATCTCCAGGGGAGAGAACTTGTCAATACTTCTGGAGCCAACTAAGCCGCGGGTTCCATCACGATGTTTTCCTTCACCGTAAGAGCAATGTCAATTAGCGCACATAATTTTTTTCTTAAGAAAATCCATCGGTGCTCGGCCGGCCGGGATTCGAACTCACGACCTTCAGAATGAAAGTCGAGATATCTACCACTAACCCAACACCACTCTGGGGAAGATATAATATAACAAGGATACCATTAATGTCAGAGTCCATTGACTTATGACTGTCGGAACATAATAAAGGTGTCGTAAAGTCTAGACCTGCTGAACTCCATCGAAGGTCATCGACTCCCATAACATTGAATTGAATGCTTCTATTACAGGTTATTGGTTTTGATCAATCCCTATCTTCTCTATACATATATCCATGCACAGCCTAAACCGCTGATAATAGAGACCTGAAACTTGGAGGGTGTGTTCTTTGTATGACGCAGGCGTCAGATAAGAAAGGATTTTCCTGAAATTCTACCACAAAGCGGGTTAAAAAGGAGGTCAAAGTTTGTATGGGACAACGTGATTCCTTGGTTCAATCTACTTCAACTTTTGCATAAACATTCTTTCGACTACTACGCGGACGAAGTCGCGGGCAAAAGCTAGTATAAATATAAAATTCTCGTGTAACTAACAAGTTACCTGTATCCACCTAAACGGCTGAACCGATTTGTATGAATTGAATTTCGTATCACTACATAGTATAAAATAAAGTCAACTTTCGCCGTTATTTCCCTTTTTACGCTTAGATCTTTAAAACTACGCAACGGATTTTGATGCGGTTTTTTTAAATAGATAGAGTGATTCAAGATGAAGGTTTATATGTATAATACATGCATAATTTAGCCGTGCGAAGCCGGGGCGGGTCGCTAGTTAAAATATATTCGTTAGGTCTGAGAATCGAACAACATCTATTGTTTATATTTTACCTTTTTTTGTTTTTTTTTTGCTTTTTTCTTGCAAATGGCAAAACAACGTCTGCTGGGACAGCTAGTTTTTATTACAATACTTGATTTTATTGGGCATGTTCACTGAATAATTGCTGCTCTAAGGGATAGGTAATAGATTTTACCATAATACCAAAATAATTGTACATAGTTTTTTCTGTTTGTTATTGAAAATTATATTAAAACCAAACGTAGGTGTGAAACGGCAATGCGCAACTAGTATATAATAATACCTAAAAAATGAAACAAACTTTATTAAGCTATGTACTTGTATTTGTACTTGTATACGGGCTGTTTTCCGCGATTAGACCCTTTTTAATTGGGTCCCTTTTGCGTGAAGATGGAGTAGGCTTACCCAGCACCTACTACCCTCTCAGCTCAGTCGACCATGTCCAGAGGAGAGAACTTGTCAATACTTCTGGAGCCAACTAAGCCGCGGGTTTCATCACGATGTTTTCCTTCACCGTAAGAGCAATGTCAATTAGCGCACATACATTTTTCTTAAGAAAAATACATTGGTGCACGGCCGGCCTGGATTCGAACCCACGACCTTCGGAATGAAAGTCGAGGTATCTACCACTAGGCCAACACCGCTCTTTTATTAAGCTATTGCATAGCTTTTATCGCGGGCTTTGAGCGCGCCGTGACCGAATCAAGAAATTCCGTAACGAAAATAAGACCCCCACTCCGCCTTCCATGTATTTTATTTTAATGTAGATTTAGTGAACTTTCTACGTAACTAGTTTTCCACTTTCCACCATTTCACAGGCAGCGTAAGTAAATTAAAAGATTGTTTTATGTAGAAAAAATTGATTGTAATATTATCTATAGTTACAGATCATTAAAAAAAAAATGGTTGTCTGTAAAGTCTGTTTCCGGACGATAATTTTACGTGATAACGTCATAAGAAAACATTGATGGTAACCATGGCAACGATAAAACGTTGCTATAGTTACCTTGTCAATAACATGAGGCGTTCCAGTAACGACGCGTGACATCACACTTTTGACGTGATAAAGTTTTATAAATTGGTGAACACCTGCAATCTCAAAAAATCAATGTTTTCTTATGACGTTATCACGTAAAATTATCGTCCGTAAACCGACTTTACAGACAACCATTTTTTTTTGGAATTGCAGGTGTTCACCAATTTATAAAACGTTATCACGTCAAAATACAACCAATATAATCCCTATTGATTTCATATATTATTACCCTGTAAGTAAATAAAATAAATAAAATAATCACTATCATCCTTCCTAGAATTACAGGTATCCTAGCTCTAAAACCTGTACCTAAACACTCGTTTAACAATTCTTAGAAGTCTTGTATACTTCGTACCTGCTTAGTTGTTATAGCAAAACCACGTGTGGTAGTCTTTTAACAAATTTTTTACGTAAAAAGCAGTCCTTCTAATAAAATTCTTTTTGCCAAACTCCACCTTAAAGGTTGAACTGATTTCTATGATTTTTTTGTGTAAGTATATTTTTAAGGTCTGAGAATCAACATCTATATTTTTTTTTCTTTTTTTTTTGTATACCTATGGCAAAACAACGTTTGCCGGGCAGCTAGTCTGTCTATAAATGTACAATTCAAAGTCCTGACTGACATTTCAACTTACAGCTCAAGCCAATGGACGATTCGAGGTAAAATTTGGCTTACAGATACCTATTATAACGTAGGCATTCTCTAAGAAATGATTTTGGAAAAATTCAACACCTTCGCGGACGTAATCGCGGGTGAAAGCTTGTAGTATTTTAAAAAAGCTTCGGCCAAAAAAATAAGACAAAGTAAATAAAGTGAAAAATTGTTGCCTTTGCACCAATATGTTAGGCTTGTTCTTCTAGAAAATCCGTATTGGTATTGAAAGAAAACATGCTTGAAAACTAGCATGTTTTATAGCTGTTCATATTTGCTAGCATTGAGCATTTTAGCATGTTACTTACTTACATAAAGTTAACAAGACGCGCTCTAAGCACACTTTCTTCCACCCTCGCCTCAGGTGGTAGCATGCTCGAAAAAGCTTTTGTATTTTAAGCATATAGGTACTTGAAAAAGCATGCTCATTGCTAGCAATATTTCCACATATTATGATATTAAGTAGCAATTGCTTAGTAATGACATGGCAGTACCGTTACAGGTAATCAGATTTGAATTAAATATATCACCAATTAAATATGAATTTACATACACTGTATTATGTAGACGTACATAATATTTTTCTTCGATTTTTGTTAACGAAGCCAACAGCAGCGGGACAACTGAAAATGGTTTTGCTATACCTACTAAATCTTAATCAAAACTAGCAAAAAACGCTTGTTCGAAGTTCTAGAGTCACGTTACCGAATTATTTTTAACGATTGTTCATTTTTTTGTTACAGGTAAACGAACTTGGTTTTTTAGGAAAATAGTTAAATCGCGCCATAACAGGTATGGATAGAAACTTAATTATTTCATCAAATTTGTTAAAGTATGGTCCGACTTACAAGTTTAATTTACTTTGGACGTGATAACGACTTTTAAATTGAGGAACACCGTCAGTACTCACAAAAAAGTGTGACGTCATCGCTAACGTTCCGTTGACAGTGACAAGGTAACCATTACAACGTCACTCACGTTCCGGGAACGTGAGTTTTTGACAAGGTAACATGACATAGCAATGATAATACGTTGCTATGGTTACCATCAATGTTTTCTTCGACTTTACAGACAATCATTTTTTTTGAAAGCTTATACGGAGTGGTATGGAGTGGTACGATATGACTTTGTACGCGTCTAAGCGTCTTTCTCCGTAGAGAGCTTTATCACTGCATAGTATAAAACAAAGTCGCTTCTCGCTGTCTGTCCCTATGTATACTTAGATCTTTAAGGTCCGTATTAATAAACCGAACTCAATATCGATTTCAATCTTGAGTTTGCTCTTGAGTTGTTGCGCTGATTAATAAACCTATCTTAAGACGCGATTAAAGAGCGACGTATCACTTGAGTAATACCGTATTAATAAATCAAACTCAGCTCTCAAGATATGTCTCAAGATGTAGTTTCGTGAACTCAAGTCTGATTGCGGGTCATACGTGACATAAGTTAGCTGTTTCGTTAGTTTTGTAGTTCAGGAACATGGAGCTAGAACAAATTTTGTCAGAAATCAATTATTATAATGATATTTTATGCTAATGACTTTTTGAACAAATCATTCGCATTTAAATAATTATTTAGTAGTAAAAATCTAACATTTTGTAAAAAAATTCACATTAAAAACAAGTTGACAGCAAAATATGACGACACTACCTACCATAGGGTAAGAACATACCATTCAAGGTAAGAACAAAGCGTTACTGTCATTCAATGTCGCTCTCAAGATCAGTTTCAAATCTCAAGAGCGATATCAGCCTGGTTAAAACTTGAGTTTTATCTATTAATTAACGCCTAACTTAAGATAGTGACCGCATCTCAAGACTCACTCGATTGATACGCACTCAAGATCGATATTGAGAGCGATTTATTAATACGGGCCTCAAACTATGCAACGGATTTTGATGCGGTTTTTAGGGTTCCGTAGCCAAATGGCAAAAAACGGAACCTTTATAGATTCGTCATGTCTGTCTGCCGTATGTCACAGCCACACACCAGCGATAAGCTGCGCTGAGCAGGTAGGCAGGCTAAAGCTAAGCCGGTTTAGGTTTTGGACAAGCCTAATCCAACTACAAAATTATAAAAGCCAGAATATATCTACTAAACATTTGTAATTTGTTTGAAACACATTTTAAAGGAAATAATAATTTGCCAGACGACGCTAATACAAAGTTATGTCGTTCACTTATATTCAAGTTGCTGTCAAAAATTTGCATGAAATTGCTTGTAGTCTGTTCACTCCTGCACAGAGCCACTAGTAGCGCGTGTTATTTATTTTTTAAACCGGTGTTTTTTTATCGGTTTATAGAGCTCATGGCTCTGACCAATAAAATAACTCTAACCTAAATAATTACCTATATTAACCGGTATCCGCCCCACGCGCTCCACTGCATGAAATAGAATAGATCTATTTCGCTCAATACCGGTATTTCAAAAAAACCCTTATTTTTTACTTCTTTAAGTTAACCGTAAAATTAAGGGCTTCGAAAGAACTAAACCGAAACGATAGATTTTTATGTACAGTCGGAATACCAATTAGCTGAACCCCACGTGACCCAGAGCTCACTCGCTGTTTTTTTAACAATCACTACATAGTATAAAACAAAGTCGCTTTCTCTGTCCCTATATCCCTATGTATGCTTAAATCTTTAAAACTGGGCAACGGATTTTGATGCGGTTTTTTTAAAATGATAGAGTGATTCAAGAGGAAGGTTTAAATGTAATATAATACATGCATAATATAGCCGTGCGAAGCCGGGCGGGTCGCTAGTATACTTATATACAATTTTTAAAAAAATAACGTCTTCTTCTTAAGGTTCCTCCGACTAACGAAGGTTGGCAGTCAATTTGGAATATTCTTCTCTATTTCTAGCGAGGCGAAAGAGTTCGGCTGCACTCGCTATCCCCGTCCACTCCCGGATGTTACGCAGCCGAGATTAAAAAAAAATCAAAATAGATAAATATATACTACATTTTTACAGATGTGCGAGTGACCTCTGGGTCACGTGGGGTTCAGCTTAATGGTATTCCGACTGTACTCAGTCGCCTTTCTGCTCCTATTTCGGTTTTCTATTCCTCGTCTTAATCAATTAATTTTCGCGAAAGTAGTCGGTAAAGTTTTCGTCAGTCGGAACAAATTAATTATTTCCCTTGTTTGTTAGAGTTATATGAGAAATTGTTATGATATTTCGTAATATAATTATGTACTCGTATGTTGTAATATAATGTTGATATTTCTCTATTGTCTACTTCAGTTTTGTTTGATTTTGTATAGTTCTCTTTGACAAACAATTTGTATTGTTGTGAAATTAGAAATGAAACTGAAAGTTTAATAATTTCACGGTGCGTGGCACTTAACTATTGTTTTTTTTTTGTACATTGTATGAACGAAATATAAAGTTTTAATTACAAATAATAATAGTCATATATTCAGCTAAAATAGGTGGAATAAACTGTATACCTACGTTTTGTTTGACGAATAATTACGATTTCACTTTCTTTTAAGAAAGAAGAAAGAAAGAAAGAAAGCATTTATTGAGTACAACCACTGTCCGTCCGTCTGTCTGTCACCAGGCTGTATCTCTTGAACCGTGAAAACTAGGCAGTTTAAATTTTCACAGATTATGTATTTCTGTTGGCGCTATAACAACAAATACAGAAATAAAAATGCTGAGGCTTAATTATTCGGGCAACATACGACTTCTCAGATACTTATTATTTATTGTGTGTATTTTGTATTTACTATTCTCTGTAACTATCTCTTATTGTTTCTTATTTGTGTGTACACTATGTCGTGTGTTTGTTTGAATAAACTGTATTCTATTCTAAAAAAATTAAGTGCCCATATAACATGATACGGAACCGTTGCACTTGGTCGGTTTTTTATCTGCGTTTACTCAGGATTGCTGGAATTCTTTCGATATAAGATATCGTTTTGCGAAATCTGGTGTTTTCACTTTTTATCGCGTTTATGTCTGTCATTTTTAAAGAGAATCGTATTATGCATTTTTTACATAGTGATATGGAAAAATCATCATTACATCCATGACGAGTATTTTCTATCCAAAAAACTGGTTTCAAGATATGACGTTAAGTCGAAAATATTGCTAAGCGTATTGCTAAACGAAAATAAAAAATAAATAAATAAATAAATATTTCAGGACATATTACACATCGCCATCCAGCCCCAAGCTAAGCAACTTAATGCTTGTGTTATGGGTGCCAGATAACGGATAAACTACTTATATACTTTTTTTTTTTGTAAATATATACATATTATACATATAGGAAACACCCAGAACCAGAAACAAGAATTTATGGTCAGCATAAAATGTGATCTTCTTTATTCTTATCGAATAGAATGGAATATTATAATGGCCTTACAAACCAGGACGCCGAAGATGTGCGATGTGGAGGCATAAAAGTAGGAAAGCGGATCCCGGGCTCCCGAGAGGGATGCAACCGGGAACATCTCGCTCGGATGATGATGAGAATGAAATAATATGTGCAAAAAAAATAGAGACAAAGTAGGTATTATGTAAAAGCTAAATAAAAGTAACAATTGTTGCAAAACGGACCCTAACTCAGAAATGATGGTCTTTTGACTAGCGCTTGTCTTCCGTTGAGGCTGTTCCGGTGACGTCACTAAAAACAGTATAAAACTAGGTCGCTTCCCGCTGTCTGTCTGATGATCTCTAAATCACTACGCAACGGGTTTTGATGCGGTTTTTGTCTTAAATAGATGGAGTTATTCAAGGGGTGGTCTAAGTATTATAAAACAAAACTAACACACGTACGAAGTCGCAGGCAACAGCTACTTATACGATAACTAGCTGCGCCCCGCGGTTTCACCCGCGTAAGTTCCGATCCCGTGGGAATATCAAAATAAAAAACAGCCTACAGAGCTTCCTCGATAAATGGACTATCCAACACAAAAATATTTTTGAAGTTATACTTCTTTAGGCGCGTTATGAAAAAATGATGAGAGTGAAATTTTACAAAAGCGAGACACAAAATTCTCACGTCACACAAAATTCTCACGGGAGAAGTTGTTTAAATCTAAATTGAACTTTATTGATTGCAGTCCAGAGTTTTTTGTCGGACGAGTATTTTGCCCGACGAGTTTTTTGTCGGACGAGTTTTTTGTCGGACGAGTTTTTTGTCGGACGAGTTTTTTGTCGGACGAGTTTTTTGCCGGACGAGTTTTTTGTCGGACGAGTTTTTTTTTTTTTTTTTTTTTTTTTTTTTTTTTTTTTTTTTTTTTTTTTAAATGCCAAAGAAGTATAACTTCTCACGCGCGTACATAAGTACACGCACCCATTTTTTTTAATTCGAACTAGTAGTTCCTGAGATTAGCGCGTTCAAACAAACAAACTCTTCAGCTATATAATATTACATAAGTATAGATTTTTACCCTCTCTGTTCTGAGTTTCAGACAGACGTAGTCACAGCCGGCGCGGGCGGCGTATCGCAAACACTTCAACAGTTCACCAAACATTTATACTGGCCTAAATACTGTTGCCAAAACACATTCGTATTCGTCAGGTATCAAATCTCAATACGAGAAAACACATCTTGAGATTCACTAATCTGAGTGATAGTAAGCCGGGTCAACTCCTGCAATATTTATTTAATAGCTGTGCCCTCGGTTTACCCGCGTAACACCCGCGTAACTCCCGATCCCGTGGGAATCTCGGGATAAAAAGTAACCTATTTTATTACCAATGAATCAATGTATCCCCATACCAAGTTTCATCAAAATCGGTCCAGTAGTTTCGGAGCCTAATAGTTACAAATATAAAAATAAAAAACGTACATCTATAATATTATAGACTAGCTGTTGCCCGCGACTTCGTCCGCGTAGATGTTGAAAATGGACCAAGGAATCACGTTGTCCCATACAAATTTTGCCCCCCTTCTTCAACCCTAAAGGGGTAGAATTTCGGAATATTCTTTCTTATCGGATACCTACGTCATACACAGAACACACCCACCAAGTTTTAAGCCTCTACGATCAGCGGTTTAGGCTGTGCGTTGATCCGTCAGTCAGTCAGGACAAAGCATTTTATATGTATAGAATAGTATGGCCCTGTTAGTGCCTAAGTGATATTAATTACCTACACACTCAGAATACATAATAGTTACTATGAACTATTTATCAGCCCTTTCGACCCCTTCGGAGGGTTAATTTCCAAAAATCCTTTTTAGTGCTCCTTTCGTTCTGAGGAACCTCCTTGCGAAGTTTCAGAGATTTCATGATAAGTCTTTTTTTTTACTGTCCGAATGTGTTAACCGTATCAAAATCGGTTTAGCAGTATCTGACGTTTCACGCGCCTTTTTCTAATATTAAATTGTATTTTTTTTATATTTCGTGTGTTAAACGTCGGTTCACGAACGCAGCAGTTCGCTGACTGATGATCATTTTAGAAATAGTGATGTGAACGTGTGTCATTTTATCGATAAATCGTTGAATCGATTTTGTTTTATCGATAGGTTTGTACATAATAATAAATATTGTCAGATATTACACACAACAAACAACCAGGCTTGTAATATGGGTGGAATAGAATACAGACAACAGATAAAATACATAGTTTTCTTTTATTAATACATACATAATATACATACCCGTGTAACTCCTGACCCCGTGGGAATATCGGGATAAAAAGTATCCTCATACCAAATTTCAGTTATTTCGGATCTATATTAGTATAGATAGAAAAATATCTAGACTAGGAACTATTTGTTGATCGGTAGGGATTGAACCCGCAACCTTCTATATCACCCATCATGCCACAGAGGTTAAACTTCCTCTTACCTAAAGCAATTAGGTATTATTCGATTATCGTAGAATCGATTCTCCTTTGTATTAAACTTAAATCGATACATTTAAGTATATAAATTGATTGACTTGGCAATCGCACTAAAAAATCTAATTTAATATAATATGTATTGCTTGCGAGATACATTGTGTTTTCATGCGATTGCCAAGTCAATCTATTTATTTGAAATATAAGAGATTTTTAATATTATGGACACTTTAAGATGTTGTTAGGTTAGCGTCGAAAAAATGCGGCGTTACCTCGCCCTGAGGCGTTCCATGTAAGGCTTGAAGTGCAAGCGAGAGCGCGGAACGAGCGACAAAGAAGCACAATCGGCCTTTGCGTTCGGCAGCGTTCGACATCCGTCTCTCTCCTACTTGAGAGCGATGCGTCTGCGTGGACAGCTGCTATACTATAGTACATTTACATGTTTTGATCGAGTATTGAATGAAATTAAAATTTTCTTTTGAAAAATGCTACCATTCCATCAGTATTTTCTTAAGACGTTTGTCACGTTCAACTATCGTCAGTAAACCGACTTTACAGACAACCAATTTTTTTGATGGGATTTATGTATATAATTTAGTACACAGTTAAAATAACTACTTATTTTAATTTTCCGTGAGATCGTAAACTTCCTAATATTCTGTTTATACGCGTCCGAATTTCGCTTTTACTAATGCCATAAAACAATTTTTATTATCGTTTGTTACTCGAAATAAACGACTTTATTTCATGTCATTTGGGGTCACCCTTTCAACTCGATATTATTACACCGCCTGTCTTCTTTTATTGTACAACCACGTTTCAATTTCTCATGACCTTTTGACCTATTTTTGCGAATGGGATTAAAACTTATTGAAAATTGTAGCTGAATTTTTTGTAATTATTGCTGCGATTTGAAAGGACGGGACGGTAGGTAATCCGGAGTTAGACACAATTTTAATAGAGTTTTTATAAAATACTAGCTTTTGCCCGCGATTTCGTCCGTGTAGAAGTCGAAAATAAACCCTTTTCCCCCTGTTTTCTCGTGGTCTCAGGTTTTTGAACGCAATAAACTCAAAAACTACTACTGTGTAGTACTTACTACTGAACAGATTTTCCTCTGCTACCCGTGTCTGCGTCTGGTCATAATACCATGACGCATGACGTCACACAATATTACCGTGACACTTTTGTGTGAATGCTGGTGTTCCGCGAATTTATTAGACGTTATCACGTGAAAAATATGGTGTCATAAAGAAAGCAGACGAACAAGATTTCAAACTTTAAAAAGTTCACGTCTGTCTGTCTATTACTGATTTCACTCATAAATAAGTTTAAAGTTTAACCAATCGATGAAAGCTTTTATGTTAAATCTGAATAACATCGCGTGAGGCGGTTAGACTCGGAAACTACTTTATGAATATTTAAACACTCGATCATGGCGATGTATCTGTTATGGATAATGGGAAGGTACAAGGGGTAAACCTAAGTCCATCCTGCTGTTACTCTTCGCGACCTTTCCCGGTAGTTTTACTGAGTAGTCTTACCAGTTGAACCACTGTGCTTTTATGTTAAATCTGAATAACATCGCGTGAGGCGGTTAGACTCGGAAACTACTTTATGAATATTTAAACACTCGATCATGGCGATGTATCTGTTATGGATAATGGGAAGGTACAAGGGGTAAACCTAAGTCCATCCTGCTGTTACTCTTCGCGACCTTTCCCGGTAGTTTTACTGAGTAGTCTTACCAGTTGAACCACTGTGCTTTTATGTTAAATCTGAATAACATCGCGTGAGGCGGTTAGACTAGGAAACTACTTAATGAATATTTAAACACTCGATGTATATGTTATGGATAATGGGAAGGTACAAAGGGTAAACCTAAGTCCATCCTGCTGTTACTCTTCGCGACCTTTCCCGGTAGTTTTACTGAGTGGTCTTACCAGTTGAACTACTGTGAGTTTCCATCCCGATCTCACTAGTAAGACTACTAGAACAATCTAAAATATGATCGAAGAAAATAACAAATGACAATCGAAACAAGTTAAATAAAAGCTTGTAAAAAGAACAATTGACGATCGAAACGGAAACTTCCTGGTTTTTTGTTTATTCTTCGATCGTCTTTTGTTTTTTTCGTTCGTTTATTTTTTTCGATGCTCATTTGTTTTCCATTTCAATCGTCTTTTGGTGATCTAGAAGTCTTACTAGTAAGTCTATTGGTATGAAAACTCCCAGTAGTTCAACTGGTAAGACTACTCGGTAAAACTACTGCGAACGGACGACTCTTCGGGCTTTACTCGTACCGTATAAATTATTTATTTTCTTATCCTAGGAATACCCACCCCTATTACAGACTAGAAACAGAAATATAAATCGGATGGCCAATAACGAGTATCAATAACTAGTATCCAATTTTATTATAATCAACCTAATATTGAAGTGAATTAAAAATATTTTTTTATGTTAACGATTTTTTTAAATTAAAAAAACACAATTGAAAATTAATTACACAAATAAAAACCATGCCCGCGTGCCTCTCACTCGCTCTCATTGTGAGCGCATAACGTCAGCGGAGCGTAACGCAGTTTCTTGAAGTGTCACCCGGCAAACCAATTTATAAAACGTTGTCACGTCAAAATTAAAAACAAAAAAATAAACAACCATACTTATTTTATATTGTATCTGTCGACTAGCTTTTACCCGCGACGTCGTTCGCTTAGGGTTGAATTTTTTCAAAATATTTTCCTAGTCTACATCATCTATATGCCTTTCAGCCCGACCTGTCTAATCTGTGCGTTAATATATCAGTCAGGACTTTAAATTAAATATATATGGATTAATCTTGTTCTCATCACTAAAAACATTATTTTGGCACATATCGTTCCATTCTTATCGATCATAACGATTTATCGATTATCCGTTATCGATATTCGTAAACGCCCATCACTAGACGTTCTATTTTCGCACATCGTCTCCCGTTGCGTCCTCGATTTATAAATAGTTAGAGTAAAATCACGTGTGCCTTACATTTGTTCAGTTTAATATTGACTGCTGTGGTGGGTACACGTATTTCAAATATATAAGAAAAAAATTGTGGTTTAAAGAGAGCATATTTTTTAATCGACTTCGTAGAAGGAGGAGGTTCTTTTTAAATTGCATAGGACAGCATTTTACAACCACACCAGGGCTAGGATTCCGATTTCGTGTCAATCGCGAAATGCGATTTCAGAAATAGAGGTAAAAAAGTATTTAAAAATGAATGAAAACCACACACAAAATGAAAACTTAAAAAAAAGAAAAACAGCGTTAGGGCTATTTCGGTAAACATTAACATCAATTTTTGTTCTGAGACTTTTGATTAAACTTTTTTTTTTTTTATTTAGAGTACATATATGTTTACTCGCAAATCAGCTGTTGCTGTTACTTACACTTAGAGGTCATTCACTCAAGATTATACTTAATTTTTAAAGTTTTATTGACTGTTTTAAGTATGAATGACCAATATTTAAAAACAGCAAAGGAGATCTGCAGATCTTCATAGAACCTTGGGCGTAAGATGAACAAAAATGAAAAGTGACAATTTGCAATTTGCATTTAATAGTAATTTCATAAATATCAGCTTCATTACCCTAGCACTCCGACATTATGAGATATTTGCAGTCATACTTGACCAACTAATTGTCAATTTCATTACTTAATTCACTGTATTTTTATGTTTGCTATCACTCATAATCATAATTACCTTTAATGAAACTAAGATTTTGCCGCATCTGTCTGTCAGTGCCTGCCTTTGAATAGAAACGTTGCAAAAGGCCGTCGATTTCAAAAAACTCGAAAAATACACAAAACATACAGAAGATTTACAAAGCAAAAAAGCAATGAGAATAACAAACATCTGTCAATCAATCTCAGAAAAAAAGTGCCACAGATTCAATATCGATCTATAATCGATAAATAAATCGATAGAATTTTTATTTCGGTCGATTAACTTAATAATTGATTGTAGCTTTAGTATCAAATACAATTATCTTAGTAGTTCACAAAATGATAGATTATTATTGACTAAGTAATTAAAGTCACTCCTGTTTTGAAGAAATTGCCATAACAAAAAAAATGAAAATGGTAGCTTTTTGAGGTAAGTGATCCTGTGATAAATAATATTTTTATAGTAAAAAATGATTCCCGACTGGTAGGAGAAATCTAATATGCAGGCGAAAGACTAAAAATATAGCACTATTCTTTGAATATATCAAACATCTTGTCTATCCAAGCCCAAGCTTGCATATCTCCTTTTCGAATTAAAATAACCTCAAAATTTTCCAAAAATTTTCGTATTTCCAAAAGTCGTGGAACAAAAGTTAATTGTAAAGATGCACAGAAGTTGCCCTCAACCACTTTCTTATTAAATTATTTATTTATTTACGGACTAAGTTTATCGATAGAACACTAAAGTAATTCAAAAGTTTCCCGTATTTAAATTGAACCACATGTAGTACTCAAAACTCATGTCGTAACACTCGACTGAAATGCTTATCGATCTTCGATCGGTCTTACCCCTCGAATGTTTTGAGCTTTTCCCCTAGTTAGTGCCACTAATGTATAGGGTTGGATAACTGAGGGGTTACCTAGTGTACCTAGCAGTAGCGAGGGGTGACAATTTCATTAAAGGTAAGCCGATATAACACGTAGATAGATTGAGTTCTATATCGATATTCGACATTATTTTGTTTATTGACTTGTTTTAAAATATATATTAGTTTAATAAACAAACAGGACTAGTTTCAGATGCCTTTATAGATAGCAGTTTGCTACAGGATTTTTGAATTATGTCCATGACCAGTAATAAAACCGGTCAAATGCGAGTAGGATTCGCGCACGAAGAGTTTCGTGGTTCCGTCCGTACCATGTTGTATAGGATCCCTACTTACAATTATTTTTTCTGTTTTTAGTAAGTATTTGTTGTTATAGCGGCAACAGAAATACACATAATCTGTGAAAATTTCAACTGTCTAGCTATCACGGTTCATGAAATACAGCCTGGTGACAGACAGACGGACGGACGAACAGTGAAGTCTTAGTAATAGGGTCCTGTTTTACCCCTTTGGGCACGAAACCCTATAAATCGACGAAGTGTGTAATGAGGCAGTATGGGTTAATACAAAAATTTGCCTTACCTGAAAAGGCAATAAGAAGAAAATTCTATTGTCTCTGGCCAAATGCACTAATCGTGGAGAGTCAAAATTTAAAGTAATTTGAACCTGCGCTTGTTTAAGCACTGACTAATAAAACATAAAAAAGATAAAACAGGGTTAGGGCTATTTCGGTACCCATTAAAATCAATTTTTGTTCTAAGACTTTTGGTTAAACATTTTTTTTTTAATTTAGAGGTTATGTTTACCCGAAAATCAGCTGTTACTTACACCGTTAGTTTATTGACTCAAGATTATATAAAAAAAATTAAGTTTTATCGATAATCGTCTGTAAATTCGATTTACGGACGATAATTTTACGTGATGACGTATCTACTTAAATGCAAGATAAAGTTGATTTATTTTTTGATCAAATAAACTGTCAAGAGATGGCAAGCAATTATCCTGTTTACAATTTCGCCTGATCCACCCAGACATCTGCGTACATGCACTCGTCGTGTCTACCAAAATGACAAGTCTTTGAACCGGTAAATCTGGTAATCTCTTACAAAAGATCAGATCTCCACTTTTCTTTTTGTACGGCAACGACCTTACCAGTTATAAGACCGAACCTCGCTCTTTCCCAAAGGAACTGCATGTTTCTATCCCGGTCTAGAGGTTTTAAGAGCCTTGACATTATTCGATTTGTCTCGCTTTAACTCGAAGTTATTTGATTCTGCCGTCTCATTCTATCTGAAACCTGTCTGCTGGATTTTATCTTGTCTTTTTTGCGGCTTAACTTTTTGTGCTGATTTTAAGAGTGTATTTGAATATGCAGCTAAGCTTTAAGTTGCAATGCAACCACAAAATCTCTTTAAGTCCCGTACGGAATAAATCTTTTAAGCTTCGATGTTTTTTGATGACGTTGCAGGATACCGTTTGATCACTTTAATTTTTTTCCCTGTAAGTGACGATGAACGAAGCGATATAAGTAGAGGTGTAACATGAGGTAACACAGAAAAAATGGTTTCTTTAAAGCAAGAAAATATAATACTCTCATTAGAGACGCTGAATATTTTTTTGGTTTTAGTAAAAAATCATTGATATCTAGAGCAGTATTTCATTTAAAAGCAATATTCTTAAATTAAGAATACTGCTTATTATTTTCAAGAATTTATTTAGGATAGTTAATAGCTTTCTCCCGCGGCTTCGTCCGCGTAGGTGTTGAATTTTTTAAAATTCTAAACGATGCCTACATCGTAAGCTAGGTGTACCTGTGTTCTAAATTTTAGCTTGCTCCATTGGTTTAAGCTGTATCAGTCAATCAGTCAGGACTTTGTATTTGATCTTTTTGGATACCTCACAGTTTTTCTGTTATAATAATATTTTATACAAATGTTTCGTTAAAAGCTTGTAATATTTCATCCCATTCTCTACAGTGCATAGAGCTTTTAACGTCGTAATATATTTTAATACATATTCTTTGCGGAAACTTTTGTTCTGACATTTGAAAGACTTTTATACACTTTAAAGTTATTTATCTAGATAGCCACTGGCCATATTTCTACACTAATATTATAAGAAGGAAATATTTTTTGTTTGTAACGAATAAGCTCCGTAACTACTGGACCGATTTTGATGAAACTTGGCATGAGGATACATTGATTCATTAGGAGTAACATAGGATACTTCTTATCCTGATATTCGTCGCGTCGTCGGTGTCGTTATTGACTCTCTGGTACAAGGTTATTGGTAAAGAAATCGGTTGAAGGCTACCTTTGTGCACCTTAAATCAACTTTTGTTCTACGAGTTTTGGAAATTCGATCATTTTTTTTGTAAATTTTTGAGATCATGTTAATTCGAAAATCAGCAGATATTTTATCAATAAACCTGGAAATGAATATTTTTCTTTATTAAAAAAAAATAGAACATTTTAATTTAATTCACAACATTTATGTAATTATAATAAATTCATATTTTAATAACTTCTAATAAGGGTGTATATAAATTGAGGTATCTCGTCGGATAATCCAGGGATTATTCGGGTCTGGGGATTTAATGTAAGAACAGAGACCCCTAACCAACAGAGCTGTGTTGTTAATACCGACTAATTTATTAACATACGTATTTAACATATAATGATCTCTTATAGATAACTGTGTAGCCCCCTAATAGACGGGTTTGTATCCACGGATATGTGATCAGATGGAGTTAGCCACTGATCATGCCAAGTTGAATCCACTGATAACGAGCAGCAAGAAACAATTTTTTTTGCCCAAGGCCTATTCTCGTAGATAACATTGTTCAAATTACATTTCAATATCATTTCGATTCCATTTCGATCATAGATTATACCTTCAAAGTAGCTCAAAACACCCTTAAAGTTAGCTTTTTGTAAAAAAAAAACTGACTGTAATTTGAAAAAAAGGTTTTTACGAGAATTGGCCTTATGATATCCGTGGCTACAAGAAATAATATAAAGTAGTTTTAGAAACCGATCACGATAGCGGTGCTTAGAGGGGTGTACTAAGTTTTATTTGATTTTGCAAAATGAAAGTTAACATGTTAAAATAAAATAAAATTAACATGTTTTAATATAATAGGGCTGGCCTATGTTACCCGACTACGGCGAAGCCAAAAGGAAGGGTATGTTTTTGACCCATATGTAGGTATACTCACCTGTTTCCGCATTTTTTAAACTAAAAGATTTTTTAATACGTTCTTAGTAATTAATCGTTCAAAGAAAAGAAACCATAAGGCTATGTGTAAAGTAATCCTGAGTCTAATAAAAAAAAGCTCTAGAGGCTTTATTCAGAAAGGAAATTAGGGACATTTGTTTAAAGAGAGAAATACCAGCCTCATAATAAATATGATTATCATCATCATATCAGCCACAACCCGTCCACTGCTGAACATAGGCCTTCCTCAAAGACCTCCAGAGCGATCAGTCGCATGCTGTCTACGTCCAATCGCTTCACTCAATCTATACATATCAAATGCTTTGTCCCGAATGACTGACTGACGGATCAACGCACAGCCTAAACCGCTGATCGTAGACCTGAAACTTGGAAGGTCTGTTCTTTGTATGACGTATGCATCCGATAAGAAAGGATTTTCCAAAATTCTATCCGTAAGGGGGTAAAAAGGGGGGCAAAGTTTGTATAGGACAACGTGAATCCTTGGTCCAAGCTACTTAAAATTTCGCATGGACATTCTCAAACTGAATTTATGGATGATGTGTTTCGTATGTTATTGAAATTCATCCATTTAACGGGGTAGAAAGTTATTTTAGGGGTGTTTTGCTTCGAAGTTAATAGAACCATTTTCGACTTCTACGCGAACAAAGTCGCGTAGAAGTCTATACATATAAAATGCTTTGTCCTGAATGACTGACTGACGGATCAACGCACAGCCTAAACCGCCGATCATGTAGAGACCTGAAACTTAGAAGGTTTTGTATGACGTAGGCATCCGATAAGAAAGGTTTTTCCAATTAAACATTCTTTCGACTTCTACGCGAACGAAGTTGAGGGCAAAAGATAGTCTTAAATATGATTTTAACACGAATTATTTCGCTAAACAAATTCAAAGTTCCATCTAAGTTTTCAATATTCATTTGACACATAAGTACAATGGCCCTGGAGTGCATCGCAGCGTCTCGCGTGGCGCAAGCGTTAAGCACCTTCCGGTCTTAAATACGGTAACCAAACCTTATGATTATGACATCATAACCTGTTTGTGTGAACAGGCCTTCGGTAAATTTTACTGTTGATTGCGGCTAATGCATCGTTTCGTTTTTTTTCTGTTTTCGCCTAACTGTAGGTACTCTGAAAGCGATGGCGTGATGATCTCGATGCGTTTGACGGAGATTGGCTATACCTTGCCCAGAACCGAGCTGCTTGGAAAAATGTTAAGATTTTTGCTCAGGAGGTCTTTACCCTGGAGATCTTTGCCCAGGAAGTCATTGCCCAGGAGATCTATACCCCGGCGGTCTTTGCCCAGAAGGTCTTTTTCCAGCAGTTGCCCGCTGTTTTAGGCGTCATCTGTTAGTGAATGATGGGGTGATGATGATAAATATTGGACATTCTGCGAATTAGACACAACTGCATTCCGCTGTTTCACACGTGTCCGACCCAATTGTTGAATAAAAAACCTTTTCCAACAATTAGAAAATGCATTACTACATTATTTCACCACCTAGAGGCTTTGGGGATGGCAGAAAGGCAGGGTTTTACCCATTATCGTATGATAGTAAGGACGTTCAGTTTTTCTCGAATTAAAAAACTCCCGGAAATTTTCTTCCCTATTTTTCTTACACCATCATAGCACAAAGGTTGCCAACAACATTTGAATCCTTTTCCCTCGTAAATAGAAATATAACCAAGCAATTTTCTTTAATATTATTAACTACAGAACTCCACACCACACTATAAGGAATGGCTCCAATGGGGTTTACTTAAGTGGCGGTTAATGACTCCTTTCAATAATAATACACACAGTATTATAACATAGGAATCGACTCGCCTTTGAGGACCTAGGCGCTTTTATGACTTTACTAGTTACTGATAATCAGTCTCCCATAAGGACCTGGGTGCTCACTGCTCATGGCACTGGTGAGTAATGGATATCAAAATACATAATTCTATTGGAGTGGCCTTTAGGGATCAGAAGGCCAGAAATACTCTTTTGGTATTTTTGTGAATACTAAAAGCTGAAATTTGAGGGATGTAATCCAAAATGCTATCGTAATGATATTGCAATGTAATTTGAACAATGTTATTTACTAGAATCGGCCTTCTAGGTGCTTATTTTCTAAGGTGCTCATCTGGGTGATATCATCCAGTTCCATAAAGTGAAATAGACCGATAGGATACCGGAACGGTTACGAAACCGTGTTGTTACCAATGAGGAAGAAATCATCATGCTACATCTTAGACCGCGTCGTCATTTCTTCATTGATACCATAAAAATATCCTTTTACATAACCCTGGTTACGATACCTAGTTTCATCAAAATGTATCCAGCAGTTTCCGAGCTTATTTGTTACAAACAAGAACATTTTTTGACGTGATAACGTCTAATAAATTGATGGAACACCTGCGTTAACAATAAAGTGTCTATTCCGGGTATCAGATACCGTCATGTTCCGGTACCATGACGGCGTCATTGTACCGGAACTTGTTTGATAATAATATCGCTCGTCTGGGCTTGTGTTATGGTGACGAGTGACGAATAGAAGCGATGAAAACTTGAGTTATTTTTTTCTTTTTTTTATATTAGTATAAAAAAAAGAAAAAAATAACTCAAGTTTTCATCGTTTTCTTATGACGTTATCACGTAAAATTATCGTCCGTAAACCGACTTTACAGACTACCATTTTTTTCTTATAATATTAAGTGTAGGTACTCTATAAATTCTAGTATATTGTTAAAGTTAAACTGGGAGTGTTTCCGTATCGAATAGCGTAGCGGAGATAGCCGACCGGGCTCGGGGGCCGTCATTAGTTTTAATTATGCTCTTTGTTTATACAGTAGCCGTAATGATTTTGTATCATGCTACTACTAAGTATACCTACTTGAGTTTATTTTGAACTAGCTACGTCCCGTGGTTTCACCGACGTAAGTCCCGATCCCGTGGGAATATCGTATATAAAATAGCCTTCCTCGACAAATGGACTATCCAACACAAAAATATTTTTTCAATTCGAACCAGTAGTTTCTGAGATTAGCGCGTTCAAACCAACAAACAAACTCTTCAGCTTTATAATATTAAGTATAGATTTCAAAACCAAAAATGGCTAAATTGGTCCAGCCTTTCTCGAGTTTTAGCGAGACTAATTCATTAATTTTTATATATGTGAGAAGATATAAAAAAGATAGCTTGATTTGCTTAATTTTTTAAGTACTTCAAAAAAGGAGCGGGCAGAGATACCTGTTATGTAACTTAAAACCATTTACGGATTTATATAACTTTAACACCATTCTGAAACAAAATTCAACTTAGAAATAGTTTATTGACATAGAAAAACATAAATAGTTGAGTTACAAACATGTTTGGTTAATGTAAATACAATAAATATCTAAAACAGTCAATTAAATTAGAAATACTTGTAGATGAACATAAAGTTACCGCTATGGGGTCCGAGTGTAGCTACTAACTCATTTTGTTAAATAATGTCTTACAAATACGTTTGACCACTATCACACCTGCCTGATAGTAAGTGACGATGTTGTCTAAAATGCAACACTAGAAGATACCTGTCCCTTGGAAATCCTTAAAATTGTACATGTCAGGAAAGACAGACGCAGACAACTGATTCCATTCCCTTGCTGAACGAATAAGGAATGACGAAGCGAAACGTTTACTGTATGTGTTTGGCATTTACATGTCAGTTTACCTGGTTGTATGACGAAATAATGGATATGGCAATAGTTGCTGCATACTCCAAGGAATGTCTTCGATGAAAGACTGATGAGCTTGCCACCTTGCGACGACGGTGTCTACGCCTCGGAAGCCTTTATGTGTTATGTTTTTGTTACTGATCATAAAATTCAAATACCAATCACAATAAAGTGGGTGCCAAGATATATTTTAGTCGTCTGACCTCTAATTTGGTTTTGATTAAAGATATTCAAAACTTACTGGAATAGAAAGGACATCTGACCTTGTTTGGGACCTTGGGGTGGTCTGCTCTTTGCTTCCTGCGTGTTGACTGCGGAAAACCGTCGCGTTCCTTCTATTCGAACATGCTACATCTTTGCCCTCATCGTCGCTCCCCATCAAGTGAAACCAGATCAAACGCAAGCCTATTTAAAAAATAAATCTGTATTAAGCAGGTCGTTAAATTTTTGCAGTATAGAATAGAAGAAGAAGACGTACTGAGCTGACCTCAAAAGTTGGCATAAGGGTTGGAAGAAGACGCCAGAAAAAGATTGTTTAGACGTCTAAAGTCGTTCAGTCAGTACGGGGTTACTTACTAAAACCAAAATTTTACAGGAGAGTTAAAAACAGTGATTTTTACGTCATATTGAACTTTGAAGTACAGAATAACAATTGTTTTATTCTTCACTAAAAAAAACAAGTATGGAGAAATATTTATATGCTATTAGAAAATGAAAAGAACAAAAAATAAATTGATAATAGATATTAATATAGATATTATAAATATTTTTTTAAAATTTATTTGACATACGTTCTCCTGGCTCTTACTTTTTCGAACTATTTTTACAAATATTGCTTAGAACCAAAGTGAAGTAAAACCTTATACGTTGTAATGGCTCATTTAAAAATGCAAAAAAACACGTTGGTTTAGGATTTAAATGAAGCATTTTTGTCAATACGTTGTTTTGGAAGGACCTGAAATAGAATCTATTAGAAACCATTTTAATGGTACTCAAGTTAGGTTGTTTTGGCTATACATTATATTTTATTTAAATCGTTACGTTATTATCGAACTAGTTAAATTTTGATTTTATGGTTACGTTCTTTTGCCACAACGTGTAAGACCACGGGTAGAACTCATTTCGAAAAAAAAAGATTTTCGATATTTTCGTAGATGAACGTAATCTGTTTCTTAACCCGCGAAATGAAACACTTTACAGCTTTACCGTCTTTAAAAAGGAGGAGGTCCTCAATTCGTCGCGTATACTTATCAATTTTTTAAATGTTTTAATGAATGAATTGTTGTTATATTTATTAGGCTGAATGTATTTTGTTAACCGACTTCAAAAAAGGAGGAGGTTCTCAATTCGTCGCGTATATTTTTTCGTTTTATTACATAATGTCTTGTCTATGACTAGTAAATGTTTAATCTCTTTGAATTTGATTAAACAAGTTCTAGCTAATTAGAATCGTCGGGTGTTATAAAATGCTTCGGGTCATAAACAGCTGATGAGGTCGTTGACCGGTCGACGACATCAGCAACTGATCGATTATTTTTGATAACTGTCAATACGATTTGGTGTTCGGTTTTGTAGTGTGGGAGGCTTACATGTGATTTGGATTTTTTGTTTTTAAGATATCTGATTTTTGGGGTCCGATTATTTTGATGCAGTAGAGATATTTTAACAGGCAATAGAGATGTTTACTTCGAGAGTTAATTACTTTTTTGTCATTGCAGAATAATTTATCTATTTCTGTTTGTTACTTGTTGGTAAATTAGGCGATTGTGATATACTTGTATACGGGCTGTTTTCCGCGATTAGACCCTTTTTAATTGGGTCCCTTTTGCGTGTAGATGGAGTAGGCTTACCCAGCACCTACTACCCTCTCAGCTCAGTCGACCATGTCCAGAGGAGAGAACTTGTCAATACTTCTGGAGCCAACTAAGCCGCGGGTTTCATCACGATGTTTTCCTTCACCGTAAGAGCAATGTCAATTAGCGCACATACATTTTTCTTAAGAAAAATACATTGGTGCACGGCCGGCCTGGATTCGAACCCACGACCTTCAGAATGAAAGTCGAGGTATCTACCACTAGGCCAACACCGCTCTTTAGGCGATTGTGATTTTATTTAATGTTTCTTGTAAAAAGTATTTTTATAGCGGCAGCGGCGCCCTGCGATTACACCAAATTAAGTCACAATTCCGTGAGAATAACGTGATAAACAGTAGCTATGTAGTATGTGTATTAGAAGGTTTTAGCCAAAAAGGTAACAATTTTTTACCAGAACCAGAAAAACAGTTTCATACAAATGGGGTCTGCCGTTTCGGAGGAGTTTGGATACTAACACCGCGACACGAGAATTTTATATATAAAGTGTTGATATAATATCTCTCTGTCGTTTGGTCACTATAACACAAGCCTAGTTCCTTAGTTTGGAACTACATGGCGCTGTGTGCAATATCCCGCAATATTCATACATACACATTTAGATAACGCGAAACAAATTAAAGTGTGAAACTACCCTCAAATTACGGCCGCAGTTCGCTGTCCGGCCGTCGTCGTAACAACAAGCATTATACGTTATCTACGTATATTAGTGTTACTGTGTTTGTCTACATACCGTGTTGTGGGTACAGGAAGGTATTAAGGATGGCATAGTAATGCCCAGCGCACACCGTTGGAGGCGCGGCGGAGCGCATTTGAAGAATACAATTTAATATAAACCTTATGCACCTTGACATACGGTCAATATTATAATGTGCGCATGCTGTTGTAGCTTGAGGGCGCTCCGACTACCGCATGCGAACCTATTCTAATATTGATCTAAATATGTCAAGCTAATTAAGGTTTATATTAAACTAGCGACCAATTCCTTCTTCGCACGGCTATATTATGCATGTATTATACATAAAAACCTTCCTCTTGAATCATTCTATCTATTAAAACCGCATCAAAATCCGTTGCGTAGTTTTAAAGATTTAAGCATACAAAGGGAAATAGGGAGACAGAGAAAGCGACTTTATTTTATACTATGTTGTTGTCTTCAAATGCGCTCCGCCGCGCTTCCAGCGGGCCTAAGGGGGATTTGGGGGTGACAGCAGCATTACCCCTCTAATCGTCCTTGAGAGGATCACATACCAATAAAAATATGATAGAATTTTCATACCGCAGATATCTAGTCACCCGTGGAATAAAAAGGTCGCGAGTGAATAGGTATCTTCTAGAAAAGCGTGCTACATCTTAGGCCGCGTCGTCACCTACCATCAGGCAGGTGTGATAGGCGACGCTGACCTATCATATGAAAAAAAAAATGTATTTATCCTTTTAATATCAATAAAATGTTATGTTATTGATGTCAATCGTTTGTATAGTTTGTATTGTAGACTTACATATTGCTTCTAAAATATTTTTAAATGACATTAGTTTTAGTTTTAAGTGATTTAAATAAAATAAAACTGAAGAAACACAAGCTTAGTAAATAAAAAAATAATGACACAAAAACACTAAACTCACTGTCTTCTATCTAATGTACTGACAGGTGATAGAGAACCTGGTGGGGTTTTTAGTGATAAGTGCCACATACTCCGCTACTCCACCCGGGGAAGTGGAAATGTTACAAAACCTTATCAAAAAAAAGACACAAGGACTCCATAATAGCATTGCGCTTGAATCCGGAGTCCGTAAACTGACTAGAAAGAATAAGTCTTATAAAGAATCAGCCATTCCAAGGACAAGTCTTTATTTCTACCGTAAGCCATTAAAGGATTGGGTCCTTTATCAACTAAACCGAAAGTATAAATATAAAATACCATCCCTTACCCTTAATACGGCCCAGTACACAAGCATTGTTAGGTTGCAATATAGCCCAATTACCGAGTGACGGGGCAGTGTCCGCTTGTGGTCTGTGGTCGGCTATATGTGTGTTATATTGTACAGATTGCTTGACAACTTTACCTAGGTATATTATACGATTTAATGTTTAATGTTTAATTCCTTGGCTGTTGAGGGGTTTTCTTAGTGAATCTAGAGGTTTAAGTACGTCGAAATAATGGCCCTTCAAATTCGGGTTTTTTTTCTTCAGTTTTGTTTTTACTGCCGCCGCCTATCAAAATTGATTTTTTTGCAGATTTATTTGCGTTTTTTTTTTTATAATTTGTTTTCCTACAAACACAGAATACATAATGAGTACTGCAAACTTTAACAATTTACTTCGTCATTTATTGGAACGGAGTTCCTTATCGCGGGTTGGCGACATAGCGGAGAAAAAACTGAAAAAAAAAATGACGAAACGAACAATAAATGTAAAGGGATTTCATTACAAACGCGTGTCCCTGCGACCCGATTTTTATTTTAAAGTGACGAAGTCTCAATTTTCAACATCGATAAAGTCGTGTCATTTGATTCAAGTATTTAATTGAACTGTCGACAGTCTGAATACTTAACTTCTAAGTACAAAGTACTTGTTCCGTGTCTCCTCATCTCATTGTGGAGACAAAAGAACCAACTCTCTGAAAGGAACATTGAACTTTGACTCATCTCCGGTCTTTCTGTTACTCTCGTGTTTTTACAATTCGAATGTTTTCAGTTTAAGTGGAAATTAAAGCTAATAGGTTACAAAAAACTAAACATTTTTGTAAATGCATTAAGTAAAATAAAAAAAAATGATTTAATTTTTTTGCAAAATAAACGACAAAACCCGTATTTGGCTTTTCCAAGAAAGTGTTGGATAGTCCTTTTATCGAGGAAGGCTATAGGCTACTTTTAATTTTAATATACCCACGGGATCGGGATTTACACGGGTAAAACGGCGGAGTGCAGCTAATTCTATTGTAAAGATGCCAATAGTAAAATATTGTATTTGTTAGAAGAAGTATCAGTAAAATAGACATAGCCTAGTTTAGACTCTACTGAATTCCCCATGCGTTATAATAAATATGAAGCTTGTAACATTTCATAAAATGCTTTCACGAAGTAAGTTTTATTAAATATTTTCCTTTACAAAGGCCAGGGGAATATGGAACGACGAGTGGGAAACGAAATGTGATTCTTATTGAGAGAGTCTGTCGGTGTGTACAGTATGCGTCAAAAGTACACTATCAATTTGCTACAATAATACTATCAACAAGTATTGAACTTACGACCTTCTCCTAATAGACGTTACACACAAACATAAATACTTGAATTAAAAGTACTCAGTGTGATTATTATTTTCAACATATTAGCTATGTCTTTAGTTGGGCCGAGTGGTATAAGCCGCAACCCGGTACACCAACCGACGTGGGTTCGATCGACAGGTTATGTTGTTATAATTTTCAAATAGTGCTGCACAGGATTGGAAACGTTACGGTGCCAGTGGACTTTTGAACGTTGATTGTACGAGCGACCAAATGGTTTCCACTCTCGTAGTCTTTGTTACAAATTGTTGTTACCTAATGTTGGGCTATTTCTTTGCTATGCACTGGGACGGAATGGACTAAAAATACTTACAATAAAGAAAAGACAAAGAAGCAAATAAAAATAAAGCCTGGTGACAGACAGACGGACGGACGGACGAACGGGCAGTGAAATCTTAGTAAAAGTGATGACCCAGTTGGCACAATGGTCACCATGCCGGACTGCCAAACACAGGGTTGCAAGTTCGATTCCCGCCTCAGACAAGTATTTATGCTTAGATATTTGTCTGTGGTCTGGTTGTTTCTATGTTTTTAAGTATATATTTACAAAAGAAAAGTATATAAGTAGTATATCCGTTGTCTAGCAACCATAACACAAGTTTAGTTACTTAACTTGGGGCTAGATGGCGATGGGTGGAACGTCCTGCATTATTTAAAAAAGGTAGGTAACTCTAAAAATGAGTCTAGCTAGAGGACTAAGTAATAAAATCGCAAAACGAAACTAAGTAGTTTCAAACATAACGAAAGCACTTAAAAGTATAATTCGAAGTTATTTTATGCAAAATATAGACTATATGAGGTCGATGGTGTAGCATGGTGCCTAGAAGCAGAACGTCACTTGGCACCATGGCTTCCAGGGCGTGGACAAAGTCATTCGGAGTTAAAAGGATATTCCGTTTCATTCGAAGACAATGCAACTTGCTAAGTTGCATTAATTTGTGGAATAGAGATAACATAACGCCGGTATGCGGCGCGGCGTGGGACGAACTCGATTCGCGAATCGAATTCTAGCAGCGAGGTTTAAAAATTATAAACACTTAGAGAGAACGCCTTTATACGGACACTGTACAACTTTTGTTCTACAACTTTCGGAAATTCGAACTTTTTTCGATTTGACTAAAAAATCCGATGTTTCTTAGGCTAAGAGTCCTATGGGTTCTATTGGTTTATTGATTGACCCCCGACGCAAAAACGACGGGGTGTTATAAGTTTGACGTGACTGTGTGAGTGTGTGTGTCTGTCTGTGGCATCGTAGCTCCCGAACGGATGAACCGATTTTGATTTAGTTTTTTTAAACATGAACGGCCTTTTTGCCGAAAACAGCTGTACATATACAAAATTTCAATTATTTATTATTTATTAAATCGTAGATCAATAGATGTTCGTCTAGACATCTAGAACAACCCGTTATCGTCGATACGCATTGTATACATTTCTGTATATTATATACTAGCAGCGCTCCGCGGTTTCACCCGCGTAACTCCCGATCCCGTGGGAATAGCGAAATGAAAAGTAGCCTACCTCGATAAATGGACTATCCAACACAAAAAAAATGGTTGTCTGTAAAGTCGGTTTACGGACGATAATTTTACGTGATAACGTCATAAGAAAACATTGATGGTAACCATGGCAACGATAAAACGTTGCTATAGTTACCTTGTCAATAACATGGCGTTCCAGTAACAACGCGTGACGTCACACTTTTTTGAGATTGCAGGTGTTTACCAATTTATAAAACGTTATCACGTCAAAAAATCAATTCAAACCAGTAGTTCCTGAGATTAGCGTGTTCAAACAAACAAACTATTCAGCTTTATAATATTATAGCATAGATGTAAGATTCGGATCGGGATTCGAAAGGTTTAAGTTTTAAATGATCACTCTACTTCTTTTTTTATTTAAATATCTTTGTATTCAAGTGGGCTGTCAGTTGCTGTAGCTTACACTTAAGCCTGTTTTATGGAACACGGAGAAATTAAAATCCTTGGTGTCCATGTTTATTGGTTAGTATTTATTTACTGAATAATATACAGTTTTTAATTAATTTCGAGTTGAAGTTTACGATTTCGTTTCCGACGTCTGATACTTTAAGTTAAAATCGGATCATAAACAACGAAGGTATTGCCCGAAAAAGAAAAAAAAAAACAATCGAATTGATAATCTTTTTATTTTTAACCTACTTCAAAAAAGAAGGAGGTTCTCAATTCTTTGCGAATTTTTTTATGTACATTCGCCGATTACTCGAAAACGCCTGGACCGATTTGGAAAATTCTTTTTTTTTGTTTGAATGGGGATAGCGCACAGGTGGTCCCATAAAAATTGGATGAAGATCTGATGAGGATCTTCGGAGTGATGAACAGAATTGCACCTGGAGAGTACCTACAGCTAATTGTTCAGTTTTCGATTTCAGTAGAATTGGCCCTTAAACTAATAGTTATTTTGAAATCGCTTAAAGGGTTGAAAGCTAAAGTATTTGCGCCCTAAAAGGCAAATAGTGAGTTAAAATCATTTCTTTAAACACAGTCAATAAAAGAATATAATAATGCAATAAGCGATGCTATCCATAAATAATATAAAATCGAAGTGGTTACTTGGGGGTGAGGTTTATTTCCATTCACCCCTATGATAAATGAACCCCGGTACACTTTATGAAATATTCAATCGTTAAATATTTGTTTTATCAATTACTAGCTACCCGCCCCGGCTTCGCACGGCTATATTATGCATGTATAAACCTTCCTCTTGAATCGCCCTATTTATTAAAAAAACCGCATCAAAATCCGTTGCGTAGTTTTAAAGATTTAAGCATACAAATGGATAAAGGGACAGAGAAACCGACTTTGTTTTATACTATGTAGTGATTCTCATAGAGGGAGTTATTATTACTATCTATTATTACAAAAGTTTATTACATATTTACATAGTTTATTTATTACATAGTTTATTACATACTATTATTACAAAAGAGGGAGTTATTATTACTATCTATAAAACTATGAATAATATATAATTTAACCCATATATGCCCAGGAAGTCCTTTTCTGCTTTCTTCTTTTAATCCTTCTTAAGAGGAAAGGGTACCGGAGGCTCTTTCCATACAAACTATTACAAACGTAGTCGACTGTTTTCTCCCTGGATAATGACACTAGAGCAAATATTTTTGGTGCATAAAACTTATAACTGCCATGACCATGCCCCTATTTTTGTTTTTTTTTAATTTTTCAATTTTTTAAATTTTAATTTCTATGATAATTAGAAAATGAAAAAAACCAAAACATAGGGGCATAGTCATTGCAATTATAGGTTTTATGGCACAAAAATATTTGTGCTAGTGTCATTATCCAGGGAGGAAACAGTCGACTACGTTTGTATGGAGAGCTCGCAGGTACCCTTTCACCTTAATTATATCTAAAAATCCCGCAACTGGTATGCGCAGGGGGTTCTGCTAGTAAGAAATAATGGAATTCATTGACACTAAGGGCAATTAAAATAAATTTAGCTAAATTCTAGCTAAATGCATTGTTAACGTGTAATCTAAAATTTGATATAGTCTACAAAGATAGTATTTAAATAAGTTTGACGCCTTTAACAGAGTTGTTTAATCATGGTTAAGGTATTAAATCAATTTATATTTTTGTTATGCAAGTCAACCTAGAAGTAATATTACATGAATTAGTACAAATAGAGTGTTACAGAAGAACGTTATGTAAGTGTTTTATAAAGCAGTTACAATAACACCCTTTGTTACAATATCCCATATCACGTACGACATTGAAGCCTAGTCTGAAAGTCACGTGTACAATTGTACAATTGCATAATCTTACATGTTTCTATGATTCATTGTTCTTGCAAACATTTGCTAGAGGAACGGCTACCGAGCGCGCTCTGCATACAAACGTAGTCGACTGTTTCCTCCCTGGATAATGACACTAGAGCAAATATTTTTGGTGCATAAAACTTATAACTGCGACCATGCCCCTATGTTTTCTTTTTTGGTTTTTAAATCTTAAGAGGAAAGGGTCGAGGCTCTTTCCATACAAACTATTACAAATGTAGTAGACTGTTTTCACCCTGGATAATGACACTAGAGCAAATATTTTTGGTGCATAAAACTTATAATTGCCATGACCTCATCATCCGAGCGATGTTCCCGGTTGCATCCCTCTCGGGAGCCCGGGGTCCGCTTTCCTACTTTTACGCCTCCACTTCGCACGATCTTCGGCATCCTGGGTTGTGAGGCCATTTGCACGCATATCACCCTTTACGACGTCAAGCCAGCACTTCTTGGGTCTACCCAGTCTGCCACGACCCGGCGGAGGCGCCATGGCAAGACATTTGTTCCCCACGTAATTAGCCGGTTTTCGCAAGACGTGGCCGTACCAGCGTAAGCGACATTCTTACAATTTATCTGCAATGTCTCGGACATGAAGGCTGCCCCGGATGCGGGAGTTCCTGACGCGATCTTTTCGCGTCACTCCACACATCCAGCGCAACATCTTCATCTCCGTGACACGCAGCTCCTGCTTATGTCGCTCAAGCACCGGCCACGCCTCACTACCATACAAAAGGACAGGTCTAATGATGGTAATTGCCATGACCATGCCCCTATTTCTTGAATTTTTTAATTTTTATAATTTTAATTAGTATGATAATTAGAAAATGAAAAAAAACCAAGACATAGGGGCATTAGTCGTGGCAGTTATAGGTTTTATGCAATAAAAATATTTGTGCTAGTGTCATTATCCAGGGAGGAAACAGTCGACTACGTTTGTATGGAGAGTGCGCCGGTACCCTTTCACCTAAAGCGACGAAAAAGGAGAGTAGGTACTATATTTTTTTGCCGCGGTCAATGAAAATTAGCATGGTTTTAGTGTAGGGCATGGAGAAGGACCTATGATACTTTTGGTCGCGAAATTCCCGCGGGATCGGGACTTAATCGGGTGAAACCACGGGGTGCAGCCAGCCCCGGATCTTCAATTTTTTTTATGCGGGGCTAAAACTGAAAAATGCTGCCCCCACCAACTTTTTTTTTATTTTTACCTTTATTATCTTTATAATTTTAGCGATCATTGTCCACTAATTGATTGACTTTCGGAAATAATGGATCCATCGCTGTTCTTTCTGTGTTAAGTATTTCTTGTTTGTTTATTTATTATTTGAACCCCTGGGTATCGGTCGAGTTGATATAAAAAAAACCAAAGTGTTCTGTACTTTTACTATAATTTATTCTGTGGTCAAAGTTAAGTTAATAATGAATTGAGCATTCGTCTAATAAGTGTCAATTTGGCCGCCCCCTGGACGTGCCGCCCGGGGCGTGGGCCCCGGTCTGCCCCCCCCCCCTAGATCCGGGGAGCAAGTCTTATCTTCACTATCACTACATAGTATAAAACAAAGTCGCTTTCTCTGTCCCTATATCCCTATGTATGCTTAAATCTTTAAAACTACGCAACGGATGTTTGATGCGATTTCTTTTAATAGTTAGAGTGATTCAAGAGGAAGGTTTATATGTATAATACATGCACAATATAGCCGTGCAAAGCCGGGGCGGGTCGCTAGTAGTTATATAAAAGTAAATATTTAATTGTTTGTTTGCATTGAATATGCTCCGAAACTACTGGACCGGTTTTGATCAAACTTGGTAAGAGGATACATTGATTAATTGGGAGTTTCATAGTCTAGTTTTAATCCCGATATTCCCACAGGTTTACAAGTAACGCGGTTGAAACTGCGGAATGCTGCTAGTGTTTCATAAAAACGGTCGAGTTGATTCAGGAGCATATTCAATATTCATTAAAAGCAAAACAAGTTCTTACTATTTGTATAAATTACCTACTAAATGCTTTTTTTTTAAATTAATATACAAATAGTACAGTCATTTGGTATTTTTACTTGGAAAGTTTTCCGGGAGTTTTGAAAATTGGTAATTTTATAGATTTTGACGTGCTCTTACCGAATTTTAACTTTGCCACCTCGTATCTTTGCCGCTCGCGCCGCCATATTGCAAAAATGGCGCCTAAAAGCAGTTTTTTGATAATAACTCCTTTCCGACGCATTTTACAAGAAATACATATCTATACAAAATAATAGAAGAGAAAATTTCCTACAATTTATGTCATAACCTTTTTTTTCCTAAAACCAATAGTTTCGGCGTACGAGCGCCGTAAAGTGTAGTTCAACACACGTTTCGGCAGTAATACTCATTTCCACACCACAAAGTTAAAATTCGGAAAGAGCACGTCAAAATCTATAAAATTACCAATTTTCAAAACTCCCGGAAAACTTTCCAGGTAACCTCTATTTTTTCGACCAAATGCCTGTACTAAAAACACAAAATACAAAAAATTAAATAATAAAGACGCCACATAAACTCATTAGAGTTTTACTGGACGTCAATTATACATACTGAAAGCAATTTCTTTTCTATTTTAATTTATACAATCAAAACTGTGTTATATTATGTCTTAATAAAACTCAAACGAGACGTTAGTATTATGTATGTACCATATTGTTTAATATTTATTAAGGCAGACATACTGGCGACTAGAATTCAAGGTCGAAAAATCACACGAGCATTCTTTCAAAGTGTACGTTTACTATAGGCTAGTAAACGCTAGTCTTAATTCCGTACCTTTAAGTGACTAAAAGGGGTAAACCATCTGTCTGTCTGCGCCTTTTTATCCGACTGCGAGACGCAAAGGAGGGTAATGTAATTACCGCTTAATCGTAAACAAATAATTAATAATAATAACAAATATTGCAGGACATTCCACACATAGCCATCTAGCCCCAAGCTAAGTAACTAGACTTGTGTTATGGGTGCTAGACAACGGAAATACTCATGGATATATTTATATACTTTTTTTGTAAATATATACTTATAATACACTAGCTGCCCTCCGCGGTTTCACCCGCGTAACTCCCGATCCCGTGGGAATATCGGGATGTAAGCTATCCTATCTCTCAAGTTGGATCGAACTGCACATGGTGTGCGAATTTTATTATAATCGGTTAAGTGGTTTAGGAGTCCATTGAGGACAAACATTGTGACACGAGATTTATATATATTAAGATAGAAACAACCAGACCACAGTCAAATTTCTAAGCATAAATACTTGTCTGAGGCGGGAATCGAACCCGCAACCCTGTGTTTGGCAGTCCGGCATGCATCCATTTTCAAAATTTGAACTTATTTTTTTATTATTTCGTTTACAAGTGGCCAGTTCTAAAAACTTTTAGTGTCGCCCTCGTATCAGCCTACTAGCGCCCCGCGACTTCACCCGCGTATTTCCCGATCCAGCGGAAATTTAGGGATCAAAATCTTTTATCCGTCCCATAAACCTATGCCGATTTTCATCCAAATCGTTAGTCGTCGTTAGAGAACAATAATAAATAAACAAACTTTCGAATATTAGTTACTAGCGACCCGCCCCGGATTCGCACGGCTATATTATGCATGTATTATACATATAAACCTTCCTCTTTAATCACTCTATCTATTTAAAAAAAACGCATCAAAATCCGTTGCGTAGTTTTAAAGATTTAAGCATACAAAGGGATATAGGGACATAGGGACAGAGAAAGCGACTTTGTTTTATACTATGTAGTGATGATGATCTTGAGTGAAAATTGGAGGCAAGGCTAAGACAGCACAAAAATAAATAAAAACGTGTGGCACTCGGGGACTGCCGCGGTAAAGCTATTGTATCGTGCGAGCTTTGTACAGTCGTACCATATACATACGTTAAGCGAACGCTCGGCAGAGCTACATGGTAGGCGGAGTGGGGGGTGTTAGTTTTTATTTTCGTTACAGAATTTCTTGATTCGGTCGCCGCGCTCAAAGTCCGCGATAAAAGCTATGCAATAGCTTAAAACAATATTTCTTCAAACTTCCTAACAATAGTGTAAAAAGATTCATCTGTACGTCATGCCAGTCTTAAGAAAACCCGCTGATATTTAATCCCTTTCATTATGTAAAAGCAAAGATATAACTATAGATATAAGAGTCGTTGTTTTCCAAGTATATTCCTTTGAGCCACGTGATCAACAGGTCCTGTAAGTTTGCTGAGTGATCAGGTTACAAATTAGCATGACAAAGCGACCACGACGAGCGCTTTAAGCGCTTTATTGCCTCCTGTTCTGATTTTCAGCGATTTTTTTGTTACGAGTGTTGGATTTTAGATGGTTTTTGATCTTTTAAGCTGATGCTGTGGCAGATTGTAGTACACAGCTATAAAAAAGATAGTTAGGGATTAGATTATTCTGATAAATTATGCGCTTGAATGACAGACAAGAACTAACTTTATTTTAAACTAGCGACCCGCCCCGGCTTCGCATGGGTATATTATGCATGATACATATAAACCTTCCTCTTGAATCACTCTATCTATTAAAAAACCGCATCAAAATCCGGTGCGTAGTTTTAAAGATTTAAGCATACATAGGGAGGGATATAGGGACAGAGAAAGCGACTTTATTTTATACTATGTAGTGACATACAGAATTACATTCTCTATGATAGATGGCCCTACAAGTTTGTAAGGTGTGATATTGTGATACAAAAAGGACATAACGATACCGATAACGATTATTTATTTATTTATTTTATTTATTTATAAAACAACAATTGTTGTTACTGTTTTTTTACCAGACTAAGGTGAAGTCAAAAGTGAGTGTTATGTTTATGACCCTTATATATGTATGTATGTCCATCTGATCAAAATCTGTTCTATAATTTCTCAAAATTGCAGGATATTTTTACACAGCTTCATCTAGTCCCAAGCTAAGCAACTAGGCTAGTGTTACGGTGACGACTACGGATAGAATACTTAATATTTTTCTTTTTTAAATACATACTTAAACAACGTACTTACAGTAATATATCTACACTGTTTCACCCGTTTAAGTTCCGATCCCGCTAGAATTTCGGGATCAAAAGTATCTTATGTCCTTCTCCGTCCCCTAAACTATCACTACGCAGATTTTCATCAAAATCGATCCAGTCGTTTGACAGTGAAGAAGAGAACAAACAAACAAACAAATTAATTAAGAAACTTTCGGATTTAATTATAACTAGCGACCCGCTCCGGCTTCGCACGGCTATATTATACATATAAACCTTCCTCTTGAATCACTCTATCTATTAAAAAAACAGCATCAAAATCCATTGTGTAGTTTTAAAGATCTAAGCATACATAGGGACATAAGGACATAGGGACAGAGAAAGCGACTTTGTTTTATACTATGTAGTGATAGTGATACTAGCTTTTGCCCGCGACTTCGTCCGCGTAGAAGTAGAAAGAATGTTTATGCATAGAATTAGAATGGACCAAGGAATCACGATGTCCCATACAAACTTTGCCACCCTTTTTCACCCCCTTAGGGGTAGAATTTCGAAAAATCCTTTCTTATCGGATGCCTACGTCATACAAAGAACACACCCTCCAAGTTTCAGGTCTCTACGATCAGCGGTTTAGGCTGTGCGTTGATCCGTCAGTCAGTCAGGACAAAGGATTTTATATGTATAGAAGATTGGTTAGGATTAAGATAAATATTTGTTTGAGCCAGGAATCAAACCCGCAACTTTCTGCATCAAATCGTTCGCCCACCATGCTACAGAGGCCATAAGAATAAAAGCGATAGCCGTACCGATCTTTATTTTGTTTCGTATTTTATAGATGTAACAAATCCAACCCGATTGTGGTCAGTTTACCACAATTATTGTGGTACATAACTCATCAGTTATGATACCTTACAATGGTATTAAACAAAGGGCCGCGAAGACAAAGGCTACATTATGAAGACTTAGTGCTGGATCTAAGCCAAGTATTAGTGTGATTCGATTTTTATAACTGTGCACTTTGCAGTGATAAAATAATCGAAAAGTTTTCATACACTTCATCACTACATAGTATAAAACAAAGTCGCTTTTTCTGTCCCTATTTCCCTTTGTACGCTTAGATCTTTAAAACTACGCAACGAATTTTGATGCGGTTTTTTTTAATAGATAGAGTGATTCAAGAGGAAGGTTTATATGTATAATACATGCATAATATAGCCGTGCGAAGCCGGAGCGGGTCGCTAGTTATAAATAATACTTTATAGAGATTTATGAGATTTAAAACAAAAAATGAAGATGTCACACATTCCTAGTTTATAATGAATTAATTACACAAACTAAAAATCCGGTCAAGTGCAAGTCGGACTCGCGCACGAAGGGTTCCGTATTATGATGTGTAATTTTTTTTTCTTCTGTTTTTAGTATTTGTTGTTATAGCGGCAACAGAAATACATCATCTGTAAAAATTTCAATTGTCTAGCTATCACGGGTCATTAGATACAGCCTGGTGACAGACAGACAGTGGAGTCTTAGTAATAGGGTCCCATTTTTATTTTTTGGGTACGATAACCTAAAAAGAAACACCGAAATTAGACAATATTAAGGCTGCTTATGCTGCCAAACGCAACGCGCCAGAAATGCCCGTCGCTTACAACTAGTATTGTTGATTGTAACGAATGTGTTTTGTTTTTCTCAAAAGTGCTGAGATGGAATTGTGGGTGAAATTTTTACCGAAATTTTAGGGTAATTTTGAGGCGAAAATTCTTTGTCGTTTCAAAGCTAGACTAGTTTAAATTCTTAATTTTAGGATAGCTTCAAAACTATAGGAAATGTTTGGCTTAAAATCACACCAAAATGTAGGTAAAAATCTCACCTACAATTCCATCTCAGCACTTTTGAGAAAAACAAAACACATTTGTAACAATCAACAATTTTCACCAACGAAGGCGACCGGTGCCAATAGTAACTATTTAGTAGGCTGTGTACCAAGGTCATTGGCGTATGGCCCTTAAGTGGAAAAAAGAGCTATTTATTTTTGTATGTAAAAGTACACGGTTTTTCTCTTAAGGCCATTATAGTCGTATCTTGATGAAAGCTTCAGTGTTTTTTTTTTAAATACATAATTCAAAGTCTAAAATGATCCAGGTTGCCTAATAAACCAAGTCACCGTGTGTGTATTTCCGTTTGATTTTAGATGCATGGTCACAAAAATCGTGTTCAATTTGTGGTACCGCTAACCCGCCCGTATGTCTTTAACAGATGATTTATTACAATGTGCGTCTGTCTGTAATACATTACTGAGATGATGTCATGAATAAATAAGCCTATGGGACTTGTATTTAGTACTTAAGCATGGGTTTACTGCACAAGATGTCGGTGGCATAGTGGTTGAGTTCTGATCGGTATACTGCGGGGTAGTGGATTCGGTTCAGGTTAACACAACATCCCATCCCTATATACAGGATGAATTTTTTATGTGGGCCTTCAGGGCTACATTCTAAACTGGTTAAAAAATGCTGAAAGGAGTTGCGTGCCCGATTTTAACAAAAACTAAAACTGCATCATTAGATTTTTGAAAAAGTCATTACCCTAGCCAGGAATCGAACCTGTTGATTTTGCTAAAAAATTATCACCTATATTTTTATACTAATTTCAGTGTATCGTTCTTACGAATCTATACTAATATTATAAAGCTGAAGAGTTTGTTTGTTTGTTTGTTTGTTTGTTTGTTAGTTTCTTTGAACGCGCTAATCTCAGGAACTGCTGGTTCGAATTGAAAAATTCTTTTTGTGTTGGATAGTCCATTTATCGAGGAAGGTTATAGGCTACTTTTTATCCCGATATTCCCACGGGATCGGGAGTTACGCGAGTGAAACCGCGGAGCGCAGCTAGTAGTATAATAAAGGCAAGGCCAAATTTGTTTCGAGTAAATAAATACCCACCTTTTAGTTACTATAAAGTTGTGTAAAGAAAACATTTAATGTAGATCACTAATATATCAAAAATTCATAATTGATAACGGCCAAATAAAAAAAATGCAGTTTTCGTTCAATAACAATGTTTAACAATTATTGACGGTTAATTCGTTTCAAAACATAATAAATAATTTTGTAGTCAGAAATCTATGTTCGGATTACAAAATAATATTACTTTTCGATTTCTAACTTGGTCATTTTTACAACAAACTGAAAATAAATAAATATCTTCGACAAGCCCAACATCACCTTGTTATAATATTCTCTAACATTCAATGTCTGGGTTTTTTATGAAATTCTACCACTCCAATCTAACGAACGTAATTCAATTTGTTTCATAATAAATGTACCCACAGCAAACAGAATTCAATTCATAACAATATATTGAGAATTCTTTATTAACTACGAATTCTTGAGGGATAAATCCGCAAAGGAAATCTGACTATACTATACTATTGCTCTAGTTACTAGCAATCAGTTTGAATTTCTACCACCATTCATATTGTAGGTACCCATCTACTTTAGGCGTCAAGACATTTAAGCCGAATTGGTATGACCAGAAGCGCGATAGAGGTGTCTTAGAAAAAGTTTTTGGGTAAAACCACTAAAATCCATAGAATGATATTCCTACTGTAAAGGTGAAGAAATGCTTTGTATTGTCATGCACTTCGAAACACGATTGGAGTGATTTGTCTCGATAGAAAAAAAACGTGAAAATCCTAAAAAATCGTAATGTTTTATAGTTTTTTCAATTTTACGGCGATTGTAAAGAAAAAACAAGTACAAAATTTAAATTTCCATAAACTTTACATCAAATCCCATAAGGTAGTACAGATGGTGTTTCACTAAAATAGATATTAGTCTTTTAATTACATAAAACGGTTAAAACTGCAATTTCGCGGCGCGCGGGGGAAAGGTATAGCTTAAAAACAGATTACGGAGAACACCGACTGTAGAATATTTTTAATCAGAAAATAGACATAATTTTTTTAAGTTTGGCCACCCCTGCCAATGTATTCCTTTCTACCCACATGGGGTTCCCATCCCGTGGGAACGTACGACACTTACTCGTTATTGCTCAATATTTTAAACTGACTATTGTAGGCGAGACGCACTCCCCCTAGCAATTATTTTATGAGAACTATTAAATGATGGCCACATTACGTTTTATTGTTCTGTTAAGAGAGTTCATATATATTACTAGTAGGGCTCTGCGGTTTCACCCATGTAACTAACAATCCTGTTGGAATATCGTGATAAAAAGTAGCCTATATTCTTCGTAATTAATTAATGTATCCTCATACCAATTTTCATCAAAGTCGGTTTAGTAGTTTCGGAGCCTATTCGTTACAAACATAAAAACAAAAAATCTTTCCTCTTTAAGATATTAGTAAAAATAGATAGACTAGTTTTTACCCTTGGTCTTTGTTTGCATAGTAGTTTAATTTTCCAAGATCTTTTCTTACGGCATTATTAAATTAAATTTTAGCCTGATACGTCCATTGGTTTCGAGCTGTGTGTTGATATATCAGTCATCAGGACTTTTAATTTTATTTTTATAGTTACTGTAACTTGCTGCGCCCCGCGGTTTCACCTGTGTAAGTAAATGTATCAGGTTTAAAAGCGTCCTTTTCTGCCTGAATAGTCAATATGACCTACTGAGTTTAAAATTATTTTCCTCCAAACCTCTGAAAATATAAATTACAAGGATTCTTTTCTGTTATCTTTAATATTTCGTTTCTTAGAATTTTCCTCGAGACGTGACTTTGGTTGTATCTTTGTCATGTATTTTTCATCGTTTCACATTGTGCTACGAATTTTCTGAAAAGGTCTGCCTTTTGAGAAAGAATTTTGAATTTCTAGGTGTTAGCGATTTATTTAATAAGAATATTTTTAATTTTGTTGATATAATTACTCGTAAGTAAATAATAATTTATAACAATTATAAAACATAACAAAAAGTCTTTTGGCTTTATGGCAAATCGGTCGTTGCCAAAATTTGCCAGACGGTAATTCTGTGTGCCGCGTCTTGCAATAATTACTGTCAAGGATTGTGTACTATTAAACTAAATAAGAATATAATAGACAATAAAAGGATTTCACTGACTGCAGGAAGTTTAATAACATAGGGCAATCTTAAATATAATAAAACTCATAAAATTGAATTAAAGTTTCATCATAATTCTTTTGAAGACCTATATGGCGCGGTGAGAGAACTCCCTAAATCTAGTCTTTGTCTTAATCTAGCTAAGTCTGGACTACGCAAGTGGGCTACGTCGAAACATTGCAATATAATACACAAGAAAACGAAATGTTGTACATTACTATAGTTCTTGCATCTCAACAACGGTTCTCGGATTTTTTACCTGAAGAAAGAGATTTGTTTTATAATGTGTTAACGAAGGGTACAAATACACTGTGAATGTAGTGCCTTAAGACCAAGTTAAAACAGTCATTCATTTTCCGTAGACTGTTGCAAACAAAACATGGGCCGGTTGGGTTTCACTTCAGAGAAGCGCTGCGACTGTGGGGTCTTAACACAATCTATGGATGGTGATCCATAGATTGTGTTGAGAGTTTAATATATGATGCTGCCGTAGCTGTGGCGCAACATTCGTCAGACAGAATTGAAAGGCTGTACCCAAAAATACAAAAAGAAGTTTTTCAAGCTTGGCTGTGACTTTTAGTTGAGACCCTAACACGATTAATTGATCACCCCCTCCAATGTCCACTGTGCCCCAACACCTGCAATTTTTACCAACTAAATGACGCTGCCGTGACTGTGGCGCAATTTGGTCAGATAACATTTAGAGTATAGGTACTTCAATTGATTCACATTTGTGACATAACACGGCTTTTTTGAAGTCATGTTATCATTGTGTCTCCTATAATTTTGTGTCTTTTTTTCTGCACCTATATGTTTATCATCACTACATAGTATAAAACAAAGTCGCTTTATCTGTCCCTATTTTCCTTTGACCGCTTAAATCTTTAAAACTACGCAACCGATTTTGATGCGGTTTTTTTTATAGATAGAGTGATTCAAGAGGAATGTTTATATGTATAATACATGCATAATATAGCCGTGCGAAGCCGGGGCGGGTCGCTAATTCCTAAATAAATGTTATTCTATTCATTTTTCGATTAACGCACACAGACGTAAAGTGTCCCCAACAAATCTCGCATTGGTTGAGATGCAATAACTATAAGAGAACAATAACATAAATAAACCACACCCTCCTTCAACTGGCCTCCTTATCGATACACTTTATATTTATAACAAGAAACAGTAATAAGTTATCGGTGCAATTGTTTACTACCGGTTACCGATAGCTATCATTGCAGTGAGACGTCTCGTAAACTATATTACTTTTATCTGCCGATTGTTTGTTACTTTTACTAGGTGGTCAATAAATAAGGTAATTATGTCTTTCCAATCCTTTTTCGATGTGATTACGTCATAAATATCGATGAACACCGGCATTCACAAAAAAGTGTGACGTCATGCGTTACGTTACGTTATTGACAAGGTAACCATAGCAACAGCTATTTAATATCACGCTAAGACACATAACATAGGATCATCAATAATAAAAATCCGTCGAAGTTTTTTTTAAATTTCTATTTTTAGAACTTATTCGTTGTTATAGCGGCAACAGCAATACATCATTTTTGAAACTGTCATCTGTCTAGCTATCACTGTTCATGAGGTACAGCACAGCCTGGTGTCAGACAGACAGACGGACAGTGGAGTCTTAGTAAAATGGTTCCGTATTTACCCTTTGGGCACAGAACCCTAAAAAATCCTGCAAAAATGGGAAAAATTACTCCTCTTGAAACCGTGAGTTTTGAGTCCGTTGGTTTCTTACATGTTATTTAAGTTATTGTGTAAGAAACCGACTAAACTATCGCCCGATAGAGAGCGATAGAGTCTAGCATCTCGGATCAACTGCCCCTGCGTTACCGCAATATACAGTGGCCACGTGACTGACAGCTGTGTTATTTTATTGTTATTGTAAAAGATCCCATTGTAGTCGGTTAGAGGATTCACGTGTGAGGTTCAATAGATACTTCCTTTTTATGTATTATTATTACGTACTAGCATTGCCTCGCCGATTGACCCGCGTTAGACTATAAAACCGGCCAAGTGCGAGTCGGACTTGCGCACGTAGGGTTCCGTACCATTATATTCGTAGCGGCAACAGAAATAATATATCATAGATCTGTAAAAATTTCAACTGTCTAGCTATCACGGTTCATGAGATACAGCCTGCTGACAGACAGACAGACGGATAGTGGAGTCTTATTAAAAGGGTCGCGTTTTCACCCTTTGTGTACGGAACTCTAAAAAGCAGATTATATTACTATCAATGATTCATTTTATCCTCATACCAAGTTTCATCAAAATCGGTTTTATTTACAAATGATAGGTCATCGTTGGAGTATCACACCTGTCTGATGGTAGGTGAGGAAGCGGTCTAAGATGTAGCACTTTTTCCTAGAAGATACCTATTCACTCGCTACTTGAAGACCTCCCAAATTGTACACGTCAGGAAAGACAGACGCTGGGAGCAGATTCTATTTCCTTGCTGTACGAATAAGGAATGACGAAGCAAAACGCTTAGTGTAGCCACTTTGTTCGTCTTTTTTGGACTTATACGAGTTAAAAATGAAGCCAAAAACATAACCCTTCCCTTGTCGGGTAACAATATCCCAAGAAGAAGATCACAATCTAATACATTAGTGGTTAATATCATCAAAATCTGCTTAGCAGATAGACAGTATAATTTATTTTCCATTTATGCCAAGAATCTCTAAAAGGTAGAAATATCTATAAGTCAGACCGGTTCAATTTCAAAATAGGTTCGTTAAACTATAACAACTCTGAGTAGACTCATTAATTTGCTCAATAACATACATAATTATATTTTTTTCCAAAGGATAATAATGGCTATACCACTTTATCAAATAAATTATGACAGACATAACATAATTATGCCCCATAATTCACGACATGTCGGCTGCTACATGTTTTCAAACATTAATTTAGTTCGACAATTGTGTTTTGAAGTTGGGTCTATTCCATAACGGGTTCACTACGCTAGACCAAAACACGTTTCCACTTGTTACATTTTAACTATGACGACTCACCATAAGCTAAATTAAACTAAGCTTCATTATGACAAATTATATTACACCGATGCATCATTTCACCTAATGACATTTTATAACAGTACAAAATATTCAATATTCAGAATCAATAATGTACCTTTACGTACACAACTATCTCGTAAGCGTGAAAACGTGGTGGTGGTGCTCTGTCTCAAACATCTCCAGACACTCAGTAAAGTAGTAAAATAGGTAGTAGAAATACATTTCACAAAAAAAAAAACAATATAATAACATTCTACTCAATATAATAATAATATTCTACTCCTACGAATATTATAATGTGAAAGTTTGTGTGCTATAGTCTGTTTGTGTGTATGTTTGTTAGTCTTTCACGCAAAAACTACCGAACCGAATGCGCTGAAACTCATTCCCCCTTATTCCAAAACGAGGTTTAGGGATAGTCCGAGATGTGGATTTAAACCTTAGATTTAGACACAGATTTACTCGTGAACTATAGCTTAAACCCTATCCCTATTGATTACATAAGGAACTATAATCTAAACACTATCCCCAAAGAATATATAGGGATTGTGTTTAGACTACAGTTCACGAGTAAATCTGTATCTAAATCTAAGGTTTAAATCCACATCTCGGACTATCCTTAAACCTCGTTTTGGAATAAGGGGGATTATGTAGATAGCTGGAGACCTGGATTAACACTTAGCTACTTTTTATCTCGATATTTCCAAGGGATCGGGACTTACGCAGATGTAACTGCGGGGTGCAGCTAGTAGTATATAAAATAATACAATAACAAAACTAGAAAAAATTTTGCTCGCGTGTTTTTCCCGAAGCTGTCTCAGAAACTCCAATAAAATTACTCAAAATACCCTAAGAAAATATCTTCGTCGGTCTGCACGGCGTCTTAATCTCGTTTTCTGGAATAGGCCCCAGCTTTGAAGTTAAGATCTTGATTGACAGACTAATCAATTTTTGTCGTTAATAAATTACAAATGAATATAAACTAATTTGTATTTCTTTCTTTGCAGGTAATGATGTGGAAATTGTAAGAGTAAGTCTATTAGGCGCAGAACGTCTAATTTGCGAAATGCCTCACAAAATATTCAGTGCGCAGAATGTCTACATCGCAAAAATCTCCTAATTAGCAGAAAAGGTAATGGTAAATACCGGTGGTCAGACTAGTTTCAGATGCTTCAATAAGATGGCCGAAGCATCTTTTCACTAAGGATGGTAAAAAACTTAAATATGGTATGACTAGTAAAAATTTACGAAGTTTCTAAAGGCAAGGCTGAATGGGCTCACTCAGCAGTCTTAGCCTTCCCATTGTGTAAAATAAAATAAAAACAAATCATTATCTTAGGGCTGCTTATGCTGCCGAACGCAACGCGCTAGAAATACCCGTCGCTTACAACTAACATTGTTGATTGTAACGAATGTGTTTAGTGTTTCTCAAAAGTGCTGAGATGGAGTTGTAGGTGAAATTTTTACCGATATTTAAGGGTAATTTTGAGGCGAAAATTCCTTGTCATTTCAAAGCTAGACTAGTTTTAATTCTTAATTTTTGGATAGCTTCAAAACTATAGGAATTTTTTGCCCAAAATCACACCAATCTCACTTACAATATTCTATCTCAGCACTATTAAGAAAAACAAAACACATTCGTAACAATCAACAATTTTCACCAACGAAGGCGACCGGTGCCAGTAGTAACTATTTAGTAGGCTGTGTACCAAGGTCGTTGGCGTATGGACCCCCCTTAACCAGAGACAAACGCTGGCTATAAAACCCGCCATCTATAGACCGATTCAGAACTAGCTTAGAAAAAAAAGCAAGCCAATTGAGTATCTCTCATTGACAAGACTCGGTAAATTACGTCATAAATCAGAATTATAAAAATATAATAAAAACCCCGATTCGGAAACGAAATTGTTTCAATAAAAATTGACAGCGTTTAATTTTACATCTATAAACAAAATCTCTTTTAGGTTTTAATGTTTTTCTCACCTTATTTGTTCGCCCATATTTGTTCCTAAATACACAGTAATGTTAACACTACAATTTCTTGAATAATAAAATTCAAAATTCAGTGTAAAATCAATAAAAAGAACATACTTTATTTCTGAGGTCTAAGAAAAACAGTAAAATAAAAACGAGTGCGAGTCGGACGCGCATGATGGGTTCCGTCCATATATTCTGCTTCACTATCACTACATAGTATAAAACAAAGTCGCTTTTTCTGTCCCTATTTCCCTATGTATGCTTAAATCTTTAAAACTACGTAACTAATTTTGATGCGGGTTTTTTAATAGATAGAGTGGTTCAAGAGGAAGGTTTATATGTATAATACTTGCATAATATAGCCGTGCGAAGCCGGGGTGGGTCGTTTAGTATAATTGTCGTTATAGCGGCAACAGAAATACATAACCTGTGAAAATTTCAACTATCTAACCATCACGGTTCATAAGATACAGCCTGGTGACAGACAGACGGACAGTGAAGTCTTAGTAATAGGGTCCCGTTTTATCCTTTGGGTACGGAACCCAGAAAACAAATCAGTACTCGTATTTTTTTGTCAAGCCGGTCGTGAGTCAACTTCGGCTTGTACGGGCAAATTTTATTTCTTTTACGATCATTTTTTTATTAGTACTGAAAATTTTAGTAAAGTCACTCAAAGGATAAGCTGAGTTCGGATTACTTCAGTTTGTATATTTTTTGTTTCAAAATTTTTGAATAATTTATTTGTGATCAACCACCAACCAGTGTTCAAATGGGAAATAATTCGTCTCAACTGATCACACTGGTGGGATTTGAAGTTCAGTTGGTCCGAAGTGAAAATACTAGCAGCACTCCGCGGTTTCACTCGTGTTACTCCCGATACCGTGAGAATATCGAAATATAAAATAGTTTAGCACATTCAAACAAACAAACAAACAAACTCTTCAGCTTTATAATATTATTAGCAACCCGTCCCGGCTTCGCGCGGCTATTTTATGCATGTATTATACATATGAACCTTCCTCTTGAATCACTCTATCTATCTATTAAAAAAACCGCATCAAAATCCGTTGCGTAGTTTTAAAGATCTAAGCATACATAGGGACAGACAGCGGAAAGTGACTTTGTTGTATACTATACTAGCGACCCGCCCCGGCGTCGCGCGGCTATATTATGCATGTATTATACATATAAACCTTCCTCTTGAATCACTCTATCTATTAAAAAAACCGCATCAAAATCCGTTGCGTAGTTTTAAAGATTTAAGCATACAAAGGGATATAGGGACAGAGAAAGTGACTTTGTTTTATACTATGTAGTGATGATAGTGATATGTAGTGATAGTGATGATAGTGAAGTGATAGTGATGTAGTGATAGTGATTATGATAGTATAGATTAAGATTAAGGCCTAAATAAGAATAAATAAATATTTTTATTAAATAATACTTAGATATTTTTAACAAGTTCTTTTTGTAGAGTTACACGTTTTCTATTAAAGTTCTAAAAGTAGCTGCCTATATCTCAACCTTGCCACTGACATTGAGTTCAATTAGAAATAATAAAAGCGATATAAAGGTTTCACCTTGTCTATTGCACGATCTACAGATTAGGTAACTGAACTTGGTATCGTATCTTTCTAATAAAAGTTATTGGCAACACTTGTTTTATTTGTGGACTTTATTTGTTTTTAGAAATAAAGAAAAAGCACCTTTGTATTGAAAAAGAAATAAATCACATTAGGTAGACGTTTTGAGAAAAGACGTTTTGTGAATCACTTTAGATCGACTTAAACACAAAAGAAGTCGGCAAGGTCTATAGATTAATGAATATAAAATATTTTATTCCCCCATTTACTTCCTGAATAATGCGTCTTAATAAATAGTTCGTTTTTTTTCATAAAACCAAGGTTCACACACATGCCTTTGTTTTTTTTAGGTTTTTAAAGGGTCACAGTTACTTTCGTAATTAGTTGTTACACATTAGGAAAAAACAAACATACATACATAGACTGCTAAACACATTACCACTCCTTTGCATTGCGCAGTCGGGTAAAAAGGACATGTGTGTGTAACTGTACAGCACACTTAGCTTTTATTAGAAAAATAAAGGTTTGCTTTAGAAGCATTAATTATTTTTATAGGGTATGGCCTGCACTGGGCTACTTATACTAAGAGGATTGCGAGTTCAAGGTTCATTACGGTGCAATTTTTGAAGACACATTTTTTCTTAAAAAATATTCTCTTTTAGAGATATTTTTCAGGAAGGAAATAATGGAATACATTTTCTATAGCTCATGTATAGAAAATGTATTCCATGCAATGCTCGCGTACACTCTTAAGTGGTTGAGTAAATAATTTTAATTTCAATTAAGTACATAATTGAAAAACTTTCAATTGCAAAACAATAAAGAGCTCTCTGAAAGGGAATGTCAACTATAAATCACCTAATTGATCTTTAAGTTAATAAGTAATTCAGTTCAGATACGTTGTGTAATATCACTGAACTATCTGAGCGTATTTAACTAAATGACCTATTTACTGTAATTAGCAGTTATTAAGTTAATTTAATTATAAATTATACTATTGGTAATACATAGCCATTTACTATAAATCTCCCAATCAATTACTCGCGACGTTTATAAATAAAATGAGAATCCATAATTGGCGGTCATCCTGGCTATTTGTAATCTTAAGTTTTATTTTGTTATCAGTGCTGTTTATTCTGTGATTAAACAAATAAAAAATAATTTATATTAGGTAACTTGTCTTTTTTTTTACTTAACTAAGGTTATGGCTTAGGTTATGTTTATTTATTAGTAATTTATTTTGAGTTAATCCGCGGAAAAAAGTATGAAGGTTTTAAAAAGTAGTCGTACTGCGTTTGCATAGCAGATAGAGTAGTCGAATTGCGACAAAACCCTAAAATATAATATTTCTTCCGTATTTCCGAAAGAAAGCCAGGTTTGTTTATGTTTACCCACTCATTATAAAGAAGGTCAGATTGTTTATTCTTGTTATTTTTCTTTAGTTTCCACAATATATTAGCCACATATTACCCACGGTGACCTTTCCGAAGTTCACATTTTCTTATGACAATATTTTGAGGAAGTAGAACCATGGTTTCTTCCGGTATGCGACCGCCATGAACATTGAGATTAAAGCCCTCCTCCGCAGTAGAGTGAAAAATATATGACAATATATAAAAATCTAATTTGTTTGTTTATCTTCAGTGTTAAGGTTTTTTTCTGATTTATGAAGGCAAATGAGTCGATCATTTTTTGTCAAGCGAAGAAATATTTTACTCAGATTTTATTAGTTTATTTAAAAAAAATAACGTTTAGACTCGATGCCATGGCATTTTTTTTTGTTCTAAATAATCTTGTCTTGTTGAGATACGGTGTGAAAATATTGAGCTTTCCGCCCTCTTCGCTGTTTCCCCAAAACTTTAACCTTAGTCTTTAAGTCTAGAGTGAAGCGGTACCTTCCACCAACCTCATCCTCACTTCCTATAGGAATCATCTCAACTTATAAGTTGAGATGAGGTCAAATGCAAGCGTCTTTAGCGTAAAGAACAGGTCACAGAAACGGGCAAATATCCCTTGAAATATTAACCAGGTTTTGTCGCATACCATAAGCAATAAAGTAATGTTGTATCGACATGCAATCACAGAGAGGTAGTGAAATACCTACTCAATGATTGAAATACCTACTGAATACCAATGCCTGGGAATATAGGTCGTATGTAAATTGTTGATGTGACCGAGATCGTTGCGAAACGGGTGGGTACCTTACAAATTATGTATTATGAGTACGGAAAAATACGAGGCAGTATAAAAAATCTTAAATTCGATTCTCAATTTTTTTTACCTATTAGGTTCTTAAATTATAATCCTGTCGCTGAATTATAAAAAATAAACGCTCGACCGAGCTACATGGTAGGCGGAGTGGGGGGTGCTAGCACATGTGTTAGGTTTTATTTTCGTTACGGAATTTCTTGATTCGGTCGCTGCGCTCAAAGCCCGCGATAAAAGCTATGCAACAGCTTAATAAATATAAAATGAATCTTGTTTCTTATTAGTGATTTCCACTTTCCGCGTTTGAATGCAGTTAATCCGCAGAAAAAAGTGGTGCTGCTATTTGCAAAGGGTTAAAAGAGTATTAGTAGACGAAGTGCGACGAAACCCAAAAAATATAAATTTTTCCTTCGTATTTCCGTAAGAAAGTCAGGTTTGTTATATATGTTACCCACTCATTAAGTACTCTGTTAAATTAAAACGATTAAATTAAATTAAATCTAAGCAAGTTTAAAAAGTAAATGTTTGCATAGAGTATAAAGAAGTCGAATTGCGACGAAACCCATAAAAATATAATATCTCCACTTTTTCACTTTGAATGCTAAATCCTACCCCTTGAGAAGGATTCGTGCATAATTGAGAAATTGACTCCGTTTAGTTTTACCTCGGTCTAAAGTGGTAAGGATTGTGTGTAGTGACGTGGTGCTAGGTGATAATTTCGCAATGCTTTTATTATCATGGAGTAACTATCACCCTAATATAATACACGTAGTTCCCATGGGTTCCCTTGTGCCTGGTACTAGCGGGTCTGGCATGGTACAGCTGCGAAGTAGATCATGCGAGACTGAAGTAGGGTTTACAGATCGTGGAAAATTGATGTATATTTATTTATTTTATACTAAACGTTGAATAATATTGTAGGGCATTGCATACACGGGACTTAACCACGGCTAAATCCAGCGCGTCGGCAAAGTTCGTTGATTTTTACTGATTATAGGCATCTTTAATTTTTTTTACATTCAAACTAGAATAGAATAGACATTTATTAGAAAAGCACACGGACAAGAAAACAAACTACTCCTAACTAGTCCTTTTTTATCCGACTACAAGGAAAGGGTTATGTTTCTCGCGCCTATTTTTGTATGTTTCTAATATTCTTTATTCCCTCATATCTTCCAAATCATTGATTTTATAAAATAAGGTATCGTTAGATTTGTCACATTAGTCCAAGTTTAATTCTTAGATAGGTGACATAAAAAAATATAGGGGCTGCTACATTTCATTGTGGTGTTTTTTATTCTATTTTTTTTTAAAAGGAACCTACTAAGCTTTCAATGTAACGAAAAGACCTGTCACACTTAACTCTTGCAACAATAAACAAACAAATATGCCTATTATAAATTTCTAAAGACCCCTCAATACGAAATACTCAATAAGATAGTGCTCTGTTTACAGGAATTTGAATATCATTGCCCTGAATTCAGTCCCGTTTAGGGGTTGATAATCGTTTGAAATTCCGTGTTTATTTAGGGGAAGGTTTCACGAAGTATCGAAAGTAACTGACGCTAATCAGGATTTCAAAACTAGTGCACAGTCATCTATAAATATAAAAAAATCTGACTGACTGAGATATCACAAGCCAGTGTGAATTTATTGGGCTAAAAGAATAATGGCAAAGGTTCGTACAAAAATTACTTGTTTGCAAGGAGGTTAGGTTCTTGAAATTCCTATATTTGTGCTCAAGTAGTGCCTTGCCATGCATGCATTATGACGTAGCCATTCGCTAAGAAAGGAATTTGTAAAATTCAACGAGGAAGTTCTGGGTGAAAGCTTTTATATCATGAGTCTAAGAACGAACTTAAACCCTATGACACATCTGTGGCACCGTGGTTGAATACCTTTCTGCGACGTAGACGGTTGTGGGTTGATTCTCGCCTTGCAATATTCCGTTTGTTTCTAGTCTGGGTAAACAAAAAATATATTTTCTATATTATTATTAATAATAACTGCGATCACCAATCCGCAATATTTATTATTAATAAAATAATAATAAATATTGCAGGACATTCCAAACATCGCCATCTAGCCCTAAGCTAAGTAACTAGACTTGTGTTATGGGTGCTAGACAACGGATATGCTACTTATATACTTTTGTTTGTAAATATATACTTAATATACATACAGACACCCAGACCACAGACAAATATCTAAGCATAAATAATTGTCTGAGGCGGGAATCGAACCCGCAACCCTGTGTTTGGCAGTCCGGCATGGTGACCATTGTGCCAACTAGGTCGTCCAACACCAACGAAAACTCAATATGATCGTTGAAAAACTTCAACAATTATATTGACGGAAACTCTAACTATCCTTCAGCCACGTATTCGTCCATTTAGGGGTTGAATTTTCCAAAAACCTTTCTTAGTGGAAACCAACGTTATCACAGCTATCTGTATGCTAAATTTTAGCTCGATCCGTCTATTGGTTGGATCTTTGAGTTGATATCAGTCAGTCACGACTTCGAATTTCATATTTATAGATTTGTGCTTTCAGTTTTCAGGCAGGAGAGCTTTTGCCAACAATACGTTTGCTCCTATAATTTCAGACGGCGTTTCAGATTATTTCAGTAGATGTAGTGATGAAAATAGATCAAACCAATCTCGAGGATTCGCGTATTCAATTTTTGATTGTTCTGAGAAAACATATACTAAAAAACGAGTGGATAAAACATTAGATTAAAGTTTAAATCTATCATAAATATGAAAGTTTATTATATATAGGCAAGTCATTATCGACACAAAAAGAAACATCGCAAAAGCGCTACGAATCGATGACCTAACAACATCCTTCATAAAATTCTCGTGTCGCGGTGTTAGTTACCGATCTCCACCTAAACTGCTGAACCGATTTGTATGAATTTGTTTTGTGTATATTCGTTAGGTCTGAGAATCGAACAACATCCATTTTTTTCTTTTATATTACCTTTTTTTATAATTGCAAAACAACGTTTGCCTGGACAGCTAGTAATATTATATTGTTAAGTCCCCTGAGAGTAGTTTCTACCCATGTTTGCGACCCTGAAAACCCTGACCATCACAGTACTTATAGTGCTCGAAAACCTGCAAAGTTCTAGCAAAAACCCAGCCCATTAAAAATAACGATTTTAAAAAAAAATGCTGTTTACTTTTAGAAGCAAACTAAATTAGCTACAATTTAAGCCTAACTCTAGTCTAGGTTAATTTGTTGCGGAAATAAAGCTAGTCAAAGTTGTCGTTTTTTATAATGCGAATTTTATTTCGGTTGTGTCATTTGCCAATACATGTCATAGCTCAACTAATGGTTCTATAGAAAAGTCTTAAAAAGTTATTAGAAGATAATTTAATTAACTTTATAAAAATTCCAATGTTTTGCTTTTAGGTCTCATAGTTTCCTCAAAAATGACAAAAAGATTAAATAATATCCGATTTAAAAACAGACGAGACTTTGATGTATTCTATTTTGGTAATAGATATAACAAAGCTAGATTATTTGAATGCCCATTTGTCATTGAATCTGTGTCGATTTCTATTAAGAAGTTTCGTCTATTTTTAATATGTATATTTTTATGCAGTGTACTTTGAAGTCAGACAGTTTGGTTTGATTGATGGGTCTTGGTAAAGTCCTTGTACTGTCATGGGATATAACCATACTGTGTTTATTTTAGTCTCATTTTCGAGTAACAACCTTTGTTGTCATTTTTCGTTTAAGCTAAATTGTCGTAAATATCTTATTTGTTGTGACAATTTATTTTAATACTAAAGTTATTTAAAACGGATAATTTACCATGTTTTTTTGGAAAAGAAAATGTTGTGTGTTTTTATCGGCAATATAATTGCAGTCAGCCTTTTGGGCACACTGTCTAGAAAAACCTTTTTAGATTTTTAACATTATTATTGTTTCTATTTAATTAAGTTGTAACTTTATAATTTGAACTTGTACATAAATAGTGAAAATAACTAAAATAATAGCGATATTGCAGACCCACCAACTAAAATGATGATCATTGGAATGTTTTTATTTTAATAATGTTTGTCTAATAAACTAATGAGTTGAAAGGCTTCAGACTTCAACTTAAGCAGGACATTAAAATCTAGTTTGAGTTGAAATTGAAAACATTCTAATGAAAGCACTTTAGGAGTTCTACGGTGGGTCTGCACTTTTGTTACCTGATTGTTGTTTAGTTGTAAAATAACTATATTCATCATCATCATCATCATGTCAGCCCATACACGTCCACTGCTGGACATAGGCCTCCCCCATACGACGCCACAAACAGCGGTCATTCGTGACCAGGAATAGCGGAGCTGCCGGGGACTGGGGGTCATTCTCTATTTGCATCCGTCATGTAGGGGGGGTTTTGCCATAATCACCACGCTTGGCAGGCGGATTGGTGATCGCAGTTAGGTAGTAAATACTCAGAAGGAAGCTGCTGCCCTTCCTCTGGTAGAATCCCTTAGTCGGCTCTTACGACATTCACGGGCTGAGTTGGAGGGGTCGATATTCTTACGCCGCTGCCCCACGGCATTACTATTACTAAAATTACTAATATATAATTACTATATAAAATAAATAAATAAATATTACAGGACATTCCACACATCGCCATCTAGCCCCAAGTTAAGTAACTAGACTTGTGTTATGGGTGCTAGACAACGGATATACTACTTATATTACTTTTCTTTTGTAAATATATACTTATAATACATAGAAACAACCAGACCACAGACAAATATTTAAGCATAAATACTTGCCTGAGGCGGGAATCGAACCCGCGACCCTGTGCTTGACAGTCCGGCATGGTGACCATTGTGCCAACTGGGTCGTCAAATAATGGAATGTTCATATTAATGGAATATTTTAATGATTTTTGTTTGATAAATTCATGAGACTTGAAACTTCAACATAAGCAGGTGCCTAGAATCTTGCTTGTGTTAAAAACATTCTTATAACAACTGTTTTATAGCTCTACGGTGGGTCTGCAATTATGCAGCCGACCATATATGGAAATATCCTGTTTTAAAAAACTATTTTATAAGGTTCATAAATAAAACTACAGAAATACTTAATACTAATTCTTGTCATTTATTTATAATAATTTTATAATAACCTGGATCATAATTTAATTCAAAAGTCACATTTTCGTTTTTAAATAAAATAAAATAATGTTTTTTACATTAAATTAAGACTTTTCTCAAATAACTTTATTGATGTTAAATTAAATTATGCTTAAAAATATAAAGTGTATACAGTCTAAATAATAACTTAATTTGATATGTATATACAATATTTTAACAATATTTAATAGGAATGAATTATTCATAACTTACTTTAAAACTTACAAAACATATTTAAGTTATCAACTTTAAGTTACTAACATTTGAAATCAAGTTCGAATTCACGTTTTCTAAAGTTTAATATGTTACAAAAAAGTTAAATACTGACAGACTGACTGTCAATACTGTGGCTTACACATTAGAATTCAAAATTCTTTATTCTTAGTTATTTTTTCTTTAATTTTGAAATAATAAAACCATTTAGAAAGTACAATATTTCGTTTTCAAATTGAAAACAAAAATGACTTAATTTATCTTACGGCCACATACAGAAAAGTTCCTAAGTCAAACTTTAGTTAAATAATGCCTTGTCTCATTGTAATTGACAATAAAATTATGACAAAGCATTGTTTAGTTAGTACAGTTTCTGATTTTTGGAAGTATCGGAAAATACATGAAAAGTACCGTTTTTATTGATAAAACGAAGCCTCTAGTGTGAGTTTTTTCAAACGTTTCTATCACGATTGCGTTAACGAGAAAATTGTTTTTAATTGTTTTAAAAAAATTGAGCTTTGCATTACGTCCCTTAGGGCGCTTTTCAACTTTTCATACAATTTTCTCGTTTAGGTACGTAGCGTTTGGTATACGAAAAAACTAGCACTATGGCTACAGCACATATTTTACATTATTTTAATAATGAAAAACATTCAAAGTTATTGATTATAATTATACAGCAAATGTACGTAAAGTATATAATTTAATAGTTGTTGCTCATCTTCTACATTCATTGTCATAAAACGAATAAGAGATAAGTTTACGACCATGCTACAAAAATAAATATAAAACTCATTCCACATTCTACATTACATAAATGGGAAGAATAAATTATTTAATATCTTCAACGTACTATTGTCAAATTCAGATACGTTTACGAAAATATATGTAAAGAATTACAAGGTTTACAAGATAAATTGCGGCATCAAGAGAAATATTTTAATTTTTGTTTCGATTCGATCATCGTAAGCTGATTCATACGATACCGACGCTACCAAACTGTTTTTAATAAAAATATAATAACTATCACAAAACAAGAAATATCACATAGTAGAATCTAAAGTTAGAACTATATTAAACCAATGGGCTATACTTTGAAGTATCCAAAAATGTATACAGCGTTGCGTCTAGTTTTAATTCCCATATAAAATGAGATTCGACGCGTCTAATTCTGCGTATATAGCCCACCTAAGATTAATGAAGTTCTACCTTTAGGCGCAAATAGGGGCCATCAGCAAAATGCCTTTCGTCTATAACTAAAATTGAATGGAAATTGTAGGAAAAGAATTGAGCTACAAACGGTACGATTAACAACAGTTTTCCATGCAATAATTAACATTTTTATAGTTACACGTATTTTGCTTTTAACCCCTATAAAGTATCTTAAAAACTGCGGTAATATTTAATAATACTATCTCCTCCGAACGATACTAAAGCCTTTTGCAAACTGACTAGAATTTGGCAGTCAAAAGCCAATGTATCGCCAATCATAGAAATGCATGATTTGAGCAAAAATCCCTATAAAAAATACTAAAGCTTTAACTTTTTGAACCGAATATGTTCAGGAACTTGGTTTTGATGTTTAGCAGTGTTGTGAAAGACCTCTTAACCTTCTTCTTTGATGTAGCTTCTTGCCTCAAGAATGGTTCGGAATATGATTTCTGGAGAGGATGTTGAACTGGCTCCTGCTCAACTGGGACCTGGTATTTGTATTCTTTGACCACCTTCTCTTCGTTGGGGTCATATCTGTATAATACAGAGTACGTACGTTTGACTTTCTTAGGTACTCTTGGGACGTTCGGTGTCCTGTCACTCTTACATCTCTTAACTTTATTCCTACCATAGAAATCTTGGTAGCTATCAGCATCTACGTATATGATTCTTTTTCCCAAAGCCTGCTCGCGTTCTTTCTTTAAACTTTTCCAAGACGCGATGACTGATTCCCTTCTGAAGGTCTTATTAGGGTTGTGGCGACTGATGTAGTACGCCTTGTCTTCTTGGATGTTAGTTGTGTCTTTCAATGGAGACACCCTCGGGCTGGAGTTGTAGGATACATCGTACTCATCTCGTGAGACCTGGAAAAAAGAAAAAGTAAATTGTAAAAAATCGTTCTAAGTTCAAATATTCCTTATCCTTTTCTAACTACGATTGGTTTATGTTTTGTCTCCGTCTGTTTCGTCATAGGAGCCCTTCGTGTGTTGCCCACATGTCCCTACCACCTGTCGCTCACATATGTTTAACTCATGGTCTCCATGACATAACTGGGTGTCTATCTAACGAATTAACCGTGAACTGTCCAGGAAGCTTATAACAAATGAAAGAATAATCGCTATCTCTTAGTTATCTGACTAATCAGGGCCGTGGATGCAAAACAGGTTAAATTATCACAGTTATAAATACACAAAGGTTAAAAAAAGGGTCGCGCGTTAAAACACGTAATTTATTAACTTGTCCTTCGACAAATGTTTTGTTTATGTATCTTTTGAAGTACTAAAAGCTTTCGAGTTAACGACTCTGGTTGAATAACTGTTGCACAACTTTTGAGTGGTTGATTTTTCCCGTTCATTTGGTGGATCGTTTGTTTAATTTGGTCGCTTTTTATATATTGTGTAATGTTTTATAGGTTTTTCTTGAAATAAGATGATGTGATGAAGCCCGGGCGTTCAGGTAATAGGTCACGCAGAAATAGGCGGTTCATAATGTATTTGTTGATAGCTTGAAAGATTAATGTGGAACTGCCATAAATATTTTTAATTACATATTCCTAATGCCGTGAAAATATCGGGATAAAAACTGTTAATATTTACATTCAGGAGATTTTGATTTTTGAGCGGTTTGAAAACAAACAGATTTTTAGTAGACAACTCAAATGAAACTTTTTTTATTATTTTATTTTTTTCATTTGTATGAAAATAACTAACTATTGATCCAATTATTATTTTAAAATTGTGGTTTTACTTAATTAATTATTGTATTTTCTATTCAAAGCAACTGTAAAACTCTTATGTTGTTTTGTGCTACTTTCTAGTAAAATTTTGACTATTAAAATTTTAAGAAGTGCGAAAAGAAATAAATCACATTGTCTGTGTCTGTTACTGACAAGGGAAGTCTGTCCGTCTGTCCGAGTAAACAGTTTTGACCGGTCGCCTTGTGTAACATTATTTTTAATGGGTTACAGTAGAAAAAACAGTGCAATGTTGCGAATCCAGGTCGTAAAATATAGGTCAGTTTTAAATATATATATTATGTTGGCCTTTGTTAACACGCTCTAATTGTTTAATTAAGAAATGTGTGTTAGTTTCTTTTTTTAACGACCTTGTCTGTTTTTTTTTTCAGGTAACTGTCTACATCTGTCACGTTGGCCGTCTTGGTGAGATTTTCGTATTACGTTTTTTTTTCAACCAAGTTTCTATCGACCCTAGTGAATGCTAAGTCAAAATCACTGACATAGGAAAAAAATCTTACGAAAAGAAGACCAAACTTTTCAAAACATCGTCTTTTAAAATGGCGGCTTTTGATGTTGCGCATTTCCTCCTAAATTTGTAAAGAAAGATAGCTATTGACAGCACAAAAACTTGTATCCAATAAAATGGCGAATTGATCGCCATTTGGAATAAGGCGCCTTCATCAATGATTAAACGTCATTGGTCATCACTACATAGTATAAAACAAAGTCGCTTTCTCTGTCCCTATATCCCTATGTATGCTTAAATATTTAAAACTACGCAACGGATTTTAATGCAGTTTTTTTAATAGATAGAGTGATTCAAGAGGAAGGTTTATATGTATAATACATGCACAATTTAGCCGTGCGAAGCCGGGGCGGGTCGCTAGTAATAGTATATAAGATGTCCACACTAACCTATCCTTCGCGCTTTGTCCCATATTAAATGTGAACGCGTGTTATATCTGTTGCAAAGTTATTTCAGTGCGTTATTAAAAGACGAAGGTGATAACACTAAACTGAATGGTTAATTTTGTCACGGGATAATTTTATAACAATGAGTATTTCAATGTAAAATGTATTTAGTGCACAGTCTAAATATAACGGTGCATGTTAGATATTATTAGATGATACGAGAATATAGTTTAGAACTGTATTTCTAACGCATAGAAGTAGTGAACTTGCCGTGCTGTTGTTTGTTTCACTCAGGTTTGTGATAGAACTATATTTTTCACTCGTAGCTGTTGTGATTTTGCACTGCTGTTTAGGTGAAATTATCATTTTAATAATAATAATAATGGCATTAATTCCCTCAAATATCATAAAATTAAAAATGTTAGTCCTTAATTGGCTGTAGATATAAACATATATTCTTTTAAAAATAAATAATAAATTACAAGCCCATGAAACAATCTTGAAATCTTAGACTAACGGGCGTATTTAGATATGTATAACCAAAAAATTAACAACCAAAAATTTAAGACTATAACCCCTTATTCGTTTTTATATTTAATAAGCATTTGGTTAAAATGTTTTTCTCACTTTCTTACTTTGACAGATGACAGGTGTGCGAAAGTGACAAAACACTAAAGAAGGCTTATTAAATTTGGATGCATAAGAGGGTGAATATTTAAATAGATAAATTGACCGCAAAAAAGCTTATGACTTTCTTATGGCTTCTTCTCATTTTTTTTTACTTTGAATCAGAGGTTACCGCTTTACGGTGTGCCAAGATTAGCTTCACCTGCCTTGTTTTTCATTTAAAAAATAAAACGAAAAAAACTTAATTAGTCAGTCAGTGCTTAAAACTAACAGTATAAAATAAACAGTTAGTGAAGTCTAACCTAATGGATTCGAACTGAAAGTGCCGTTATATCTGCCTGTTTCAGACAGTCTTTAAAATATCTCTTGACATATTCGTAATTATACCTTAGATATTGATATATTAGTACTAATATTGTTAAAGAGATTTTTTCCTTTAATCAGTCAATCAGGGCTCTTAATTTTATATTATTTGTACGCGTGGTAGTTTTGTTTAAAATACCAAAACCTTCCTTTTGAATCACTCTATCCGTTGCGTAGTTTTAAAGATCTAAGTATACAAAGGGACAGACAGCGGTACGGTTATTTTTTGTAAACACCTTTGTTTTATATTATGTATAGTGAAATGATAGATAATTGAAAAAATAATTCACATCGATGTACTAGGCCCAATATTGATGATGTGACATTATTTAAATAGATTAGTGACGAAACGTAAACGTTATGCGCCCACGCACATTTTTTCCGACATATTCAATGAGTAATACACCTTTTTTTTCATATTGCACCACGTATTTTATTGTCTAGTCATGCTCTGATGATAATGACCTCAAGTTTAATGACACAATTGCATATAAGACCTCAGATTTATTATTTTCTTTTTCTTTTTGTATGAAAAATTCAAGCATTTGTGAACAAATATGTCTATGTCTACGGTCTATGCTATGACATCGGATCACGAGAATTATGTGACAAATTTAATAAAAATAGGTATCTACGTAAAACATGTCATAATTTTTTTTTAAGGTGTAAGTCTGCACTCTGCATTTGATTCCAAGAAATTTTAGCAATTTTTAAATAGCATTTTTCTTAGAATAATATTTTCATGTAATAAGAACTTTTCTAACTGACTTATGCTTGATATTTCTTGTAACAACTTGTTAGTAAATGATCATAAATAACTAGCAGCGGGAATATCGGGATAAAAAGTAGCCTATGTTACTCCTAATTAATCAATGTATCCTCATACCAAGTTTCATCAAAATCGGTCCAGAAGTTTAGCATATAGGATGCTTCATATATCATAATAATCTTCCCTCTTTATAATATTAGTGTAGAAAAAGATTGATTTTTAATATTTTATAAGAAATTTTCTAACTGATATAAACGTAATCACTATCATCATCACTACATAGTATAAAACAAAGTCGCTTTCTCTGCCCTATTTCCCTATGTATGCTTAAATCTTTAAAACTACGCAACGGATTTTGATGCGGTTTTATTTAATAGATAGAGTGATTCAATAGGAAGGTTTATATGTATAAAACATGCATAATATAGCCGTGCGAAGCCGGAGCGGGTCGCTAGTATTTGTTATAACAACTTCTTTAATATACGTTCATGTTTTCACTTAAAATATAGAGATTGGTACATACTTTCGTAATGGTTTAACGGATGTTTTTGTAGAAAACATTTTTACGAAGGATAACAAACTTTCACATTTAAGTGTTTACACTTGTAGACAGACAGGTATGCTTTCATACTTATTAATATAAAGAGAAAAGGTTTTATTTTTATTTATTTTCGTTTCTATTTTTCTTTGTCAGGTAGCCACGGCCATCATTTTTTTTTTAAATAAGTCGTTTTCTTTTCTTGTTTAGTCTTGTATGGTTTTAATTTAGAGAAAAAAGATCTGCCTATCTGTACAACTTTTTCTGTCAAACCTGAGGTCGAGGCTTCTTCTCATTGGTGGGCGTGTTCCGAAGGCACACATCCTAACTTAGTTTTTAAGACGATTAAAAGTTTGTGGTCTTTATACAAATTTTAATGTATTAAGCATTCAAAGAAATAAAAAAATTTGACTTTGACTTTGACATACCTTATTCAATTCAACCCATCGGGACTTGATTGAATCGAAACGAATTTCATTTACATATTATATTATGTGTGTTTGGTTTTTGAGTGAAGCCACAGTGCTCAGTTAGTTAAATAAAAATGTTATTAGAAAAGCTATTAGTTTGATGTCATTTATCATTATCATACATTTTAACTTTCGAAATTGTCAACTGGAATGGCTTGAAGATTAACTGATAAATCTGAGTACGGACAACATACGGAATTACGTTTATCTACATCTATAATTATAATTAATTTACTTTGTAATATGTTGTCTGCGAACTACTACGAACTTTCTTTGATATATTGAGTTCTTTTCATATTTGTTTTATATATAATACTAGCGACTCGTCCCGGCTTCGCACGGATATATTATGAATGCATTATACATATAAACCTTCCTCTTGAATCACTCTATCTATTAAAAAAAACCAATCAAAATCCGTTGCGTAGTTTTAAAGATTTAAGCATACATAGGCATATAGGGACAGAGAAAGCGACTTTGTTTTTACTATGTAGTGAAGAAGAACTTATATAATAGAAATTTGATGTTTTTAAATTTGATTTGAAATTCTGATTGATAAATGGACACGGTCGACTAAGGTGTGAGGGTGGGCAGTATAGCTTTTGGGCAAGACTACTCTTCTATCTTATGCATAACCCAGGTAGTTATAACTCCCTGAATAAAATTGCTGGCACTGTATTTATTATCTGGCCTTGATTTAAAGTCCCATAATATTACTGATTGATTGAACAAATGTAAATTTTTCAAAGACCGTTTCTTTTCATAGTAACATTTAGTTAGTAAATAATTATAGTTGAAAAATCGAGATTAATTCAAAGTGGGAAAAGAAAATCGTAAACGAAATTGCACCGTAACCGCTGCCAAAACTAACGTTTTTTTTAACATCCGTTAGGTTTTCTTAGAAATTCTAAACTTATATATTAGTTTTAATATTGTGCTTGTATTTCTCTGTTAACCGTACATGTTTTATTATAATGATATTAATGTGTCTTCTTAACATTCATATAAGGTGAAAGTGTAAAATTAATTTCGCTAAAACCGGTTCGCGAATTAATAAATATTGACATGTGATGGGAGGGTCTTATTAGTTGTGACAATGTAATGAACTATCACTTTCTAATCTTCGAAGAATACAAGCTACCTATAAAACTAAGTATATGAAAAAAAAAAATCGTAGAAATACGCATTGAAAAATCGGAAACCCATTATTTGCTACCACAACTTTTTATAATTTTAACAAATACTCATTGAAAAATCGGAAACCCATTCTTTACTACCACAAGTTTTTATAATTTTAACAGACTTCAAAAAAGGTTCTCAATTCGACGCGTAGGTATATTTTTTAGAGTTTACTTTCAGTTTTTTAATCATTTTAAAAATTGCTATTTCATTTTAAAGAAAGTCATTTTTCGAAGTTAAAAGTAACTTTAAAATTTGATTTTCGAACAATAGTCATGAGAGTGCCAATAGACTATGCTTTTAATTGTTTTTTTCTGAGCGAGTTCCGTTTTGGTTATGGCCGGAACTGCCCATTAGTGGAGTATGCACTTGGATTTCTTACAGTCGTCTGTTTCAATTATATTATCAGATAAAGTTTTATTCATCATTCATGTGTGCGAAGAGATTTCTAAATTGATTGAGTTAAATTAGTGTAAAGATAACCTTTATTGATCCGTACAAATCGTTTCTGATAGGATAAGATATCTCCTTGATTAATCTAAAACGTTCGAGATAAATTATTTGATTTATTTATTTAAAGTGTCAGTAACCGTAAAACGGGCCCAAGGCGGCAATGTCAAGAGCTTAAATCACAAAAAGAACGTAATTTCATATTCAAACTCCGAGCACGCGCTCACAGTTCAATGACAGCGAACCGACCATAGACAAGTCAGTTGCCTTTTAAGCGCATTAAACTGGCCATGCACTTTGCGTAATAGTTTCCAACCAGGTTCCGTAAACCAGCGTTCAAATGAAACAGTTTTCTCACGATAAATAAAAACGAATCGTGTTCTTTAACTTACCACGCTCTCCCAGCTTCCTCCAATGATAGTTTTGTCCAACATAATTATTGTAAATGTAAACACTTCACAAAATCCAAACACTAAAGTCCGATCGTCCAAACTATTGGGCAATAGATATGCGTAAACGTTGTTTCGATCACGTTGTCACTCGGGAATCGCAAGATTTGGCACAGTGCTCTTCTCGGGCTTTCCTGAACGACTGAAGCTGTAAACGATTCAGCATCATATTTATAGTGCGAGAGGAAAGAGGGCGGATTTCAGGAAGACGCGCTTACACTTAACACGTAGTCACCGCCTTCGTATTTTAGGCTACACATACGAATGTAGTTCGGGGAACCCCGTTCTATATGCGTTGCGTCCCACTATGAGGCCGATGCATTTTGCTTTCCTTTTTCTATGTAACAGAATAAGGATGAAGATGTTCCCGGAATGATTCAATTCTGTTCAAATTTTACGGGAAAAATGACTTGCTCGGTATTAAGTAGCGAAGATTTATCTTGTCCTTTTAATAGGAATAAGAGGAAGTCGCATAAATCAGACATGTGCCGTTTATCTGGTACAAGTCGTATCACATGCAGTTTATTTATTTTAAACTTGCGCTTTTATGTTCCGTTTTTAACATCGGCCTTTCAAAATAAACGTCGAGATATATTTAAGATCGAAGAGTTGGAATCCTTCAACCTTATCCACTCGCGTTGCGTCCAGCTTTTTGGTTTTACAACCTGTTTTAGTGTTTAGGTCAGTCGTTTAGCGTCGCTTTTAGACTGATGCATTCGAAGGTATTGACGTCATTCGTCTCGAGAATTCAATCATTGGGAATAAGTGAGATTTTATTGAGGGAGAAAGTGGAATCGAAAATGCCTCATAAATATGCTTTCGTAATGCTGTTGGCAGGCGAAATGCAGGAGAAATGGCTACTCATCTTTGCTCCATACAACTCGGTTCGATGGCCCAGCGGACGCTTGCCTTCGCATACGGTTAAGCAACGTCCAGTGCAGTTAATATTTTGATGGAAAAGGTATTTCAAAAAATAATATTAAGCCGGGACGGCCTTGGCTGCTATCCCTTGAACCAATCGTTAGATCAATTGATTTTTAAGGTCTTAATGCGATCTAAAACTAACACTGAATAAGGCAAACCGCGAGAACTACTTAACCTAAGTATAAAATTTTTGTGTTATTGTTCTTTTTCTATATATTTTCCAATTGTATAATAAACGTTATTCTATTATATTCTAATAACGTTAACTCTTATCAAACTATTCGAAATTGAGCCATTATATATATTTTAAAGCAGGTTTTAATCCAGGCTGGCCGTGCACCAATGTATTTCTCATAAGAAAAATTTATGTGCGCTAATTGACATTGCTCTTACGGTGAAGGAAAACATCGTGATGAAACCCGCGGCTTAGTTGGCTCCAGAAGTATTGACAAGTTCTCTCCTCTGGACATGGTCGACTAAGCTGAGAGGGTAGTAGGTGCTGGGCAAGCCTACTCCATCTTCACGCAAAAAGGACCCAATTAAAAAGGGTCTAATCGCGGAAACAGCCTGTATACAAGTACAAGTAAAGCAAGTATGCCAAAAGGAAAGTTTTCTATCCAGCAATGTGGTTATAGTATTTCGCATGAATACAACAAACGTAACATTGTAACCTCGGCCTATATTCATATTTTTACGGTGTAATAGAACAGTGTTTAGAGCGAATTTAATATGCTAAACTAGGGTTTGCATATGGCTGCTAGGTTTGATGTTTGGTTACTTAAATAAGTCCAGGCTTCGAAGAAAAAGTATATTTTATGAATATTTCAATTCAAAAGTCGGTCAAGCTAGTCATAGATTTTGTTCTAGCTGCGGCTCGCGGTTTTGGTCGCAAAAGCCCTTGAAATATTGACTTTAACCCCAGTCAAACGCAGGTATTATCTTTACATAATATAAAACAAAGTCGCTTTTTCTTTCTGTCCCTATGTATGCTTGGAGCTTTAAAACTACGCAACGGATTTTGATGCAGTTTTTTTAATAGATAAAATGATTCAAGAGAAAGGTTTATATGTATAATGCATTCATAATACAACCGTGCCTAGCCAGGGCGGGTCGCTAGTTTTACTCTAAAAATAAGATTATGGTGTACTTTTATCATTGTTTCTATGGTGAAGGAAAACGTGATAAAATCTATCAGACGACTATTTTATCTACCTAACGAGAAATTCTTGTTGGAAAATATGAAATTATTAGAGAGTTAAAAGGGAATATTCTTTGTTAAATAAATTGTTGTTTTACGACACGTTTTGATGACTTGCAACTATAAAACGGCACCCGACCGTTATTCTCATTATTAAGACTATTAAATTTCATATTTTATTTATGTACTGAGTATAATTTAGTGTTATTTATAGGCTTAATTACTTAAGATGAAGTAAGTTCCAAATCGAACGATTTTAGACAATTCGATCTCAGCTTTATTAAAAAAAAATTGCTTCCAAGTACAGACTTTTTGTCCTGTCTTCCTTTATTTATAAACATACACCTCATAATTAGAAAAGTGAGCTCCATTGAAATCAATCTTAAAAACTTGTAAATTTTCCAAAAAATACGCATTTTGAGAAAGTCGTTGACGGATAGCATTGTTTTTTTATTTGTTTTGTTTAAAGATGTAGCCTCAATACAAACTGTATTGTAATGCCGATGATGTTTTCTATCCTTTCTTGGAACAATTTTGTGTAAAATACAAGAGTAATTGTATAATAAATAACAAAATTCTGTTTATTACGCACCATCTCACATCTTCCTTATTTCTATTCAATCGGACAAGGATCGACAATAAGAACAGAGTAGCATCTTAATATAACTATTAAATCCTTAGCTTAATACAACTAATCATTAAACATGTTTTAATTGAGTGTTCTCTACAAGCTTGGTTACTTAAGAAGAATTAACACATCGCCTCACAAAGGCTGATTTATAATATGAAGCCGTTCTTACGGACGTTTTCTGGACTAAGTCCAATAAAACGCAATCTATTGTGCAATTTTAAGCTTTAATACATCTTTTATATGACTTTTGCGTAATTGTCTCATATTATTGTGTGCTTTCTTTTGTCTACGCGCTTTTTTGTGATCGTATGACGTGGTGATGACGCAAATCAAACCAATGTTTGACCTAATATCGATCGTATATACAAATTACTACTAACATTGGAATAGGGATTTAAGAATTTGAGAACACTATTGATTTAGTGCAGACCTAATTGGTCTGTTTACATTTTTTTTTCTTCGTATGAGATTTTCTTTTTTCAATCGTTTATGGTCTGGATTTATTTACTGCGAAAGTATTGTAGGGTAGTAGAACTTTCAAACAATTTGGTTCTAAATACTTTCTCTTTCGACTTAACTCCCGCGAGTGACTTAGAAATCTCTTCCTAGTATATAGTTATTATGTAGAACTTCTTTGCTATAATTAAGTCTAGAAATATCTGTTTCTAGACTCAGTTGTTTAGGCTGTGCGGTGTCCTTTATTACGAGGGTAGGGTATTGGTTTCTCCATACAAACTTGCCTTGTGTAGTTGTTTTTAAAATGTATAATCTTACAATACTCTCTTACTTTTCAAACGGTTTTTTATTATTAAAACCTTTTATTTAACTATGTTTGTTTGGGTGGCATCTTGCAACTTAATTTTGATCCACTTCTCGGTTACCAATTGAGCTGAAATTTTGCATACATGTGTAAATCGGGTGACAATGCAATATTATGATGACATGGTGCTGATCTGTTCATTTTTGATTATTTTCTTTTCTATAATTTACATACCTACGTTAATTGAACGAAAATTTCGTTCTAATTAAGTCATAAAACTCATGTTTTCAAGCTAAATAACCTCAACAGTGTTACGGTTTGTTTATGTTGATACCACGACGAGTTCGTCTGACTTCAACATGCTGACGTTATACCTCTATAAATAATGTATTGACCTGGTTCTCTCTTTGACCGTCATTTCGGACATGCTTTCTTGACGAATGTTTAAATAATTAACATGCTATTTGGAGGTTTTAAGTCGCGTGTTTTCTCTAGGTAAGTGGCAATTATATCGTCACTAACCAACTAAGTAGTGGCACTAAAGTTCAATGAAAAGTATACTTTAGTTTTGGTTCCCCTATAACTAAAAAATACCTTTAAATTACCTTATATTTTACCAAATTACACTATTCAATTCAAATTCAAAATAATTAGTTTCAGACAATTTCAGTCTATCTATTATGTTGTTAGTACAAAAACTTACGAAAACTATGTTAGTAGGCAATAGTAGGCATTAATAGAATAAAAATATTTTAAAACTTGATAAAAACGTAGTAGTATTAATTAGTACTATTGAAGGTCAATAAAAACCCTTTCGTGGTCTTTTCTAGGTGGCAGTAACATTGTTACTAACCAGCGAAATCGTAGATAATGGCAAGAAGTGGTACTAAAAGTCAATGAAAAATATCCCTTGGGTTTTGGGTCCATATAACTATGGGTCTATGTTGCCTGAATACATAAATGAATTGAATTAAATTAAAAGAGTACTTTTTATTGAACTTTTAATAGCGAAATGCAAGGAATGGTGGTCGAAAAGTAAAGTCAATAAAAAGTATCCTTTAGTTTTAATGACCCAAAAACTAAAGGGTACTTTTCATTGTGCTCTAATTGTAAAACTTGTTAAAAAGGGTATTCTCGATGTAGGTAATGAACCTGAGAATAAAACATGATTAATAATGTTTTCACTCTGTCATCACACTAAAAAAAATATGTAAATAAGTCTGTTGCAACAGTATCGGAATTTAGGAATCCAGAATGCGTTGGTAGAACCCGTTCAAAGTTGGCCAAAAATTGGACACAGCACAGGCTAATTCGTTTTACACATTAAAAATAAATGGAGCAGAAAAATTCTAGGAACGGACAATATTAATGAATGTGTCGTGAGAACAACTGGGTCAAATAGGTGATGCGACCGACCTGAGCTGGATGCTTGCGGTTCTTACTTCACAAATACCGAGAACTTTTCACATTAGTGTGAGCCTTGACTAATTTAGCCAAAATTTCCTGAATAACCTATTCTTCCCAAACTGAAAGTCGTTGGTTCGAATTAGAAGTATTAAATAGAAAAAAATATTCGAACAAACACACGACATAAATACTAAATATTAATATAGTTTATAATATATAGTTTACTAAATATTAATATATATTATATAAATAGCTAAATATTAATTACAAAGAAAACAAAATACACACAATCTTAATATATATAAATCTCGTGTCACAATGTTTGTCCTCAATGGACTCCTAAACCACTTAACCGATTATAATAAAATTCGCACACCATGTGCAGTTCGATCCAAGTTGAGAGATAGGATAGCTTACATCCCGATATTCCCACGGGATCGGGAGATACGCGGGTGAAACCGCGGAGGGCAGCTAGTAAATTATAAGTATCTGAGAAATCGTGTGTTGCCCGAATGGGTAAAGCCTCAGCATGTGCTGTAAATACGCACGCACATCTGCAGCGCTGGTACAATAAATAAATAAATATTGCAGGACATTCCACACATCGCCGTCTAGCCCCAAGCTAAGTAAATAGACTAGTGTTATGGGTGCTTCTTTTGTAAATATATACTTATAATACATATAAACCAGACCGCAGATTAATATCTAAGCATAAATACTTGTCTGAGACGGGAATCGAACCCGCAACCCTGCGTTTGACAGTCCAACTGGGTCGTCGTATAACACGTCTGGAGCCAACCAAGCTGCGGGTTTTCCTTCACCGTAAGAGCAATGTGTCAATTAGCGCACGTAAAAAATGTCCTTGGATTCTACGTTAAAGCAAGACAATCAATAGACAAATATCGTAGAAGTGTTAGTTATTAGGGTTCATCAAAATCAAATCAAAATGATTATAAACACTTTTACATGTTTGAGTCCTTAACAAACTCAGGTGGTTGGTTTATAATACATAACATTTAAATATACATTAACGTCAACAGGAAATAGTTTATTACTACCGCTTAATAAATACACTTACTGAGAAAACATTAAAATATTAGAACTTTATTCTGGGAAGGTTCATATCATACGCAAATGTTGTGGAATGTAGACTTGGGACCTCGAGGGAACATTTTTGGGAGAGAAGTAACTGAAGGTATTACATATCTCTAAGATACAAACTTTGCCGGTAAGTTCCAATCCCATGGTAATACCCATGGAATGAAGAGTTTTCCATATCCTTTTAGGTATCATAAACTATATCTGTACAGGTTTTTATGCAAATCTGTCGTTTGGCCGTGAAGTTGGAATTGCTGATGATAATATTTCTTATCAATAGCTTGCGACAGAGACGCATCGGCTGCACCATTGGCTTTGTAAAGGTTTTCCAATGGTGTAGGGCACATTCAATATTGGAAGTGCTCTGTAGAATTCAATCTATAAATATTCCATCGTCTGCAGCGACTTACTAAGGTCTAGAGTCGTTCAGCGACTTCCATGTAAAAGCCACTGCAGATCTCCGGAGTCTCTCCAGATATAGGATTAGTTAGATAACCTATCTTTAGTCTGACGTCATCACGTCATACATTTATTTACAAGCCATCTATTTAAGAGGTCTTCGACCCCATATATCATTCGAACAGCACATAGTTACATGATTTATGCCCATCAAGTGCCAATCATTATCACCGCCAAACTTTCTACACTAAACAGAAATGATCAAACGCGTAAACTTCTTCATTCCAAAGATATTTAAATAACTGTGGGATATAGCGAGCATCAGAACCTTATCTTTTGGAAAAACGAAAGCGTCAGTAGGTTTATGTATTTCAAAGCGAGTTCTTTCTGATGAATCTGAATGTTAGATAAATAAAACATACAAATAGTTTATGGATTCAGTGGTAAGTCTTTGAGGCCTTTCAATCTCTAAAACAAAATAGTTGAAAATATAAAAAGACACTTAGATAAGATACACAAAACAAGCAGTATGACGTACGATAAATAGGAGTGAATAGTAGTAGATGAAGAAGATGTGTTATCCATTTATACATATAAAATCCTTTGTCCTGATCGACTGACGGATCAATGCACCTCCAAAACCGCTGATCGTAGAGACCTGAAAATTAGAGGATGTGTTCTTTGTATGACGTAGGCATCCGATAAGAAAGGATTTTCCAAAATTTGTGTAGGTGAAAATGGGGGCAAAGTTTGTATGGGACAACGTGATTCCTTGGTCCATTTCCAACTTCTACGCGGACGAAGACGCGGGCATAAACTTTCTACTATAATATTAAATATCTTGATCACAATAAAGTGGTCAAAGTTATTTCGAGAGATGTACGAGTTACGATTGACGACGATGTCGATGCGAAGCAGTCACGCTCTCTTCTTGTGTCCGGCCAATTAACTTTGTTAATGGTAACCCATATACAACACTCGTCGAGTTTTGGTTTCCTTCAATAAATAATAAATACAGTTTTATGTTACTTTCGCTTTAATTAAGGAATTGTGTCTTCTTCTTTCTCTGTTGACTTAGCGGTAGTGGCTCTGCATTCTAAAGTTTAATCCGGAGGTCGTAGATTCGAAGACTTCATATGCTACCGAGATACTATAAATGAGAATTTCAAGCTCTTCTGTTTACATTTGAAGCTCTGGTTTTTAACTTTTTTTTCTTCTTTTCTTTTTTTTTTGTCTTGTTTGTCTTTTTTTTTGCTCCTTTGGTTATTGGTCAATTTTGTAAATTTCCTTCAAGTAAGATGTCTCAAGCTCTCTTTCTATAGTATGCATACCGTTGTGTAACTTCTTTGCTAAAATGTTTCAATCTATAAATATAAAATTCAAAGTCCTGACTAACTTATATTTTAACGCACAGTCCAAGCCAATGAACGCCTAAATTTAGGACTTAGATAGCCATAATAGACAAGAATTTTTTTGAATTCAACCCCTACGCAAATGTAGTCGTGTGAAAGCTAGAAAAAAAATTAATACTCGAATGAACAATAAAGGCCATTTGTTATAAGTTTTATCCCTATGTTTGTTTATTTGTCTTACCGGACATCATAGTTTCGAAATAAATAAAATTATTCGAATGTAGTTTTTATCTAAAAGCTAAAGCTCTATTATATTAAATTCAGCTCAGCCTTTCAAAAGTTTTTAGCATATTTCATTGTAACACTCATAACTTGTATGTTATTGGATTTTTTTCCTCTTCATCCAGATCCGTTTGTCATTCGTATTTATTTCAATATAAATATTTGTACTCGCGTTAACGCGACCGTAATTCAAAAGCCGTCAGTTTCGAACATATAATATTTTTGTCGGGACAATTTGTATATCATATTTGTTTTACTTTATGAGAATATACTGTAACAGGGGAGAGATTTACGTAATTATGACGGATACGTGCTGCTTTTAACCTTTTGGATTGCAGATAATTCTGTCGAGTTAGAGCTTTGACAACTCTAACACCCGTGAATACGGGTAGATTGGAGAGATTGCGTAGTGCGCACGAACGCATAGAGCCGCTAATTCGCTAGAGTGAAAACAGCAGCACAAAATTGACCAATCATAGGGCCTCATTAGTGCGTTCACTTATCCAAGAGCAACTTAAGTAGGTACTGTTTGCGAATACGGGCGTTTTTATGTAAGCCACACCTACGAAAATTAAACATAGGTAATTAATTACACTCAAAGCAGACAATTAGACCTCTCAAGACTAGATAAATCAGGACATTCCACACATCGCCATCTAGCCCCAAGCTAAGTAACTAGACTTGTGTTATGGGTTCTAGACAACGGATATACTACTTATATACTTTTCTTTTGTAAATATATACTTATAAAACATAGAAACAACCAGACCACAGACAGATATCTAAGCATAAATACTTGTCTGAGGCGGGAATCGAACCCGCAACCCTGTGTTTGGCAGTCCGACACGGTGACCATTGTGCCAACTGGGTTGTCAACTAGTTGTTTAATGAAGAACCTGAACAGAGTGATAGTCAATGCTGTGTTTGTCGATAGGTTTTAGACAAAAACATAATTTTTTACGGTTCTGTCTGTCTGTACCCAAAGGGTAAAAACGATCCTATTACTAAGACTCCACTGTCTGTCTGTCATCAGGTTGTATATCCATGATAGCTAGACAGTTGTTTTCACAGATGATGTATTTCTGTTGCCACTAAACGACCCAGTTGGCACAATGGTCACCATACCGGACTGCCAAACACTGGGTTGCGGGTTCGATTTCCGCCTCAGACAAGTATTTATGCTTAGATATTTGTCTGTGGTCTGGTTGTTTCTATGTATTATAAGTATATATTTACAAAAGAAACAGTATATAAGTAGTATATCCGTTGTCTAGCATCCATAACTCAAGTCTATTTACTTATCTTGGGGCTAGATGGCGAGGTGTGGAATGTCCTGTAATATTTATTTTATAACAACAAACTAAAAACAGAATAAAATGGCATGGACTATGGAACCCTTTGTTCTCGAGTCCGACTCGCCCTTGGACGGTTTTTGAGTCTTAGACACGTTAGCCGAAAAAGAAATTATTTAATGTCCCACCTGGTGTTCTTTGAATCAGCGAACTATTCACGTGTTGTACACAAGCTCTGCCAACCCATACGTACTTTGCTCTTTCCTGTGAAACACAAGAGGAAAATTGCCGGCAATCCGTACAATTGCAAAAGCTACCATACCTTTTTGCGCTTCAAGGTTCTGAATACCATTTCAATTTGTTCGCATGATTCTCTCCGTACGGTTTGCGGAATTATTAACTTGGTTTTTTTTCAGAGTTATGAACAGTTGAATGAATTTGGTTTTTATTGGAGAAGTGTCGATGTTCTGGGCTATTAAGTGTTGTATTTATTGCACACTAGCTGCTCCCCACGGTTTCACTCGCGTTAGTATCTAAGTAATATACATTTTCTACAAAAACAAAATCACTACATAGTATAAAATAAAGTCACTTTTCGCCGTCCCTATGTCCCTTTGTATGCTTATTGCTTAGATCTTTAAAACTACGCAACGGATTTTGATGCGGTTTTTTTTAATAGATAGAGTGATTCAAGAGGAAGGTTTATATGTATAAAACATGCATAATATAGCCGTGCGAAGCCGGAGTGGGTCACTAGTACACAATAAACTACAAAATTTATCCCCCTTTTTTACCCCTTTAGAGGTCGAATTTTCAAAAACCCTTTCCTGGTGCTACCCTACGTCCTAAAAGGAAACTTCTTGCGATGTTTCAGACTCGTTAATCTTGAAGTTTCAGAGCTTTCTTTATAAGTCTTTTTATCTGTTATTATATAGAAAAAAAAAAAAAAAATTTTTTACAAGGACACGACATAAGACAATCAGAAAAATAGTAATAAACATAAAAGCTAACCTAAAACAAAAGTTTAAAATAAAAAAGAGATAAGAGAGATCTGTAGTGCTTCAGATGCACTATGTTTTTTCGTGTTAAAGCCCATAGCGATATTAATAGATAGAACTTTAAAGTTACTAGGAGATATCAGCCGGGATTTAAAGATAAAGCTCCCGATAGAAATAAACAAAAAAATTAGGTTGAGATTTCTTCATGAGTATTTTTTTATATAAAGATCTCTAGTGCTTCAAATGCACTATTTCTTTTTATATTAAGATCTCTAGTGCTTCAGATGCACTATGTCTTTTTATATAAAGATCTCTAGTGCTTCAGATGCACTATGTCTTTTTATATTAAGATCTCTAGTGCTTAAGATGCGCTGTTTTTTTTAGTGTTAAAGCCCATAGCGATATTAATAGATAGAGCTTTAAAACTACTAGAGATATCAGCCGGGATTAAAAGATAAAGCTCCCGATAGAAATAAACAAAAATTGGGTTCAATATCGTTCTCTGACCAGCATTGAACCCCCATATCTCTAAAATAAATAATCCCAAGGATATTCGAATATCATATACATTCCTGTTGCTATGTGTATTACGAAAACCTCTTAAAACTAACGTTAGAAATTATGCAATCATTTTAACTGGTGTTGTATTATTTTTGTCAAATAGTTATTATAATAGATGTTCAGTAGAAAAGCTTGGTATTTCAGTTCTGCCTTGACCCGTCGCTACAGATGTTCAAGTGATATGATATTTTAGAATCTTACACGAGTATTTCGAACATTTATCAAAATATTTTATATTTTTTTTTTGTATAATGAATTCCAAACAGAAATTACTCAAATTCTGAACCCAACGTAGATTTCTGAAATTACAATTATTGGAATATATTCATTCCAATTACGTTTGTCTGATAAATTAATGATTTGAAAGACTTTCAGAGAATCATGAGTATTTTCAAAAATGACCCGTATCGTGCGATAGATACCCCCTTATTCCAAAACGAGGTTTAAGGATAGTCTGAGATTTGGATTTAAACCTTAGATTTAAATACAGATTTACTGGTAAACTATAGTCTAAACACTATCTTTAAATAATCTTTAGGGATAGTGTTTAGACTATAGTTTCCTATATAATCCGTAGGGATATTGTTTAGACTATAGTTCACGAGTAAATATGTGTCTAAATCTAAGGTTTTAATCTGCATCTCGGACTATCCTTAAACCTAGTTTTGGAATAAGGGGGATAGAGTTTAAGTTCGGACGTTATTGCCTTAATTTTGCTTTCAAATAATGTTGCTGGCCGTAACGTTTTTACCCCCTTTATCCTTCACAAAATGAAATAAATTTGGCCTCATTTAATTCACTGCATCTTATTCTAGGTTTATACGTTTTTCATTTTTAGTAATCCAGTTTAGTCCATTAAAACAATTGAAACGCTGGATGTAGTTTTTAAGTCTAAAATATAGCTATTCAGATACTAATAACTTTTATCTTAGGCAATATTTCTTTAAAATAAAAACGGTTAAACCTAGTTTTCCATTAGATCTAGAACATTTTCAAAAATTATCAAAATCGGACTTCGTTTATGGGGGGGAAAACGTTACCGCTTTTTGTATGGAAATTACAGCCTTACACTGGTCTTAAAATTTCACTCTCATAATTTTTTCACAAGGCGCCTAAAGAAACTTCAAACAACATTTTTTTTTAATTGACGGACCGGATATTCGGCATAATCGTAACATAAAAGAAACCTCTTTAAATCTATACAAAACAAGAACAGAATTCAGTAAATGAGCTCGGTAAAACAAGTTAATTAATATTCTGTGAAACTCGTAGTGAAAATGTAGGAAAAAATTAATTAAGATGGTTCGCTTCGTTCATTAATATTATTAACCCATTATTTTGAGGTTAATAACGGAGTAACGGGCTATATTAGATGTTAAAGCAATATTAGCTGTTATTACGGGTGGATAAGGTTTAGTGTTTCGGTTATTATATCTACACAAATATTATAAAGAGGAAAGATTTTGATGTTTGTAACGAATAGGCTCCGAAACTACTGGACCTATTTTGATGAAACTTGGTACGATCATATATTGATTCATTGACAGTAACATAGGCTACTTTTTATCCCGATATTCCCACTGGATCGGGACTTACGCGGGTAAAACCGCGAGATGATGCTAGTCTTTATAATATTGGTATAGATTTTAATTCACATCGGTTGAGAAACGAATGTAAGTCACATGTCATCTCGTTTTCTAGTCCAAGGACCAACATGTTCCTTGCTCACCTATTAAATATAATTAGAATACACGCAGCGCCTCGCGATTTCACCTGCGTTAGTTTTGATCCCGTCTATCTTACTCCCAAGCATCTAATTTATCTTCAGATCAATTTTCATTAAAATCTTCGGTAAAAATAAGAACATCTTTCCTCTTTATAATATTAACTTGCAGCGCTCCGCGGTTTCACCCGCGTAACTCCCGATCCCGTGGAAAAATCATAATAAAACCTTAGTTAGCCTTATAGCCTTCCTCGATATATGGACTATATCCAACGCCTAAATAATTTTTCAATTCAAACCAGTAGTTTCTGTGATTAGCGCGTTTAACCAACCAAACAAACAAACTCTTCAGCTTTATAACATTAGTTTAGAAGTAACTAGCGACCCGCTCCGACTTCGCACGGCTATATTATGCATGTATTATACATGTAAACCTTCCTCTTGAATCACTCTATCTATTTAAAAAAACCGCATCAAAATCCGTTGCGTAGTTTTAAAGATTTAAGCATATATAGGAATATACGGACAGTGAAAGCGACTTTGTTTTATACTATGTAGTGATAGTGAAGTGTAGATTGATATAAAAATATGAAACACGATATCCTGAAGCGAAATATACTCGTAAAAACTACGTTGTTTAGAGTTGTCTTAACGACTTTGAGTGCGTTATTCCTTTTGACTTTACTACACAAAGTTTCACAATATTCGGTTTAATATAAACGGAGGAAACGAAAAAAAGACAGTAAAAAAAGGTAGATGGCTTGCTGGGCCTCGCGATTACACCCGCATAAGTCCCGATCATTTTATTTTTCATATTTTCTCACCATTTAAACTTTTTCTGAACTCCCATATCAAAACCAAAATTAACCTAATCGGCACAGCCGTAGTCGAGTTTTGAAAACCAACGAACAGCAATTATTTTTTTTAAATATAGATACATAGATTTAGGTAGGCATGGTCTCTCTACACAAAAAATAAATAAATAAAAAGAATTATCTCAATCGGTTGATCCTTTGGAGTAATCGGTGAACAAACATCTACTTTCTACACTACTATTGTTTTTTTTTGTTGGTAACTAAACTACTGGTCCGATTTTGATTAAACTTGGTATGAGGATACATTGATTCATTGGAAGTAACCGAAGCTAATTTTTATCCCGATATTCCCACGGGATCGGGAGTAATAAAATAAAATAAATAAATATTGCAGGACACTCCACACATCGCCATCTAGCCCCAAGATAAGTAACTAGACTTGTGTTATGGTTGCTAAGACAACGGATATAGTACTTAAATACTTTTCTTTTTTAAAAATACTATACCTACATTTAATACATAGAAAAAACTAGACCACAGACAAATATCTAAGCATAAATACATGTTTGAGGCGGAAATCGAACCCGCAACCCTGTGTTTGGCAGTCCGGCATGGTGATCATTGTGCCAACTGGGTGGTCAAAAAAGCGCAGTAAAGCGGGTGAAACCGCGACGAATTGAGAACCTCCTTCTTTTTTAAAGTCTGTTAAAAATGTGATTCCTCGAGAACCGCTGAGTACGATATAAATTCCGCGAAAATCTCGCTTCATATATTTGTCATCGTCATTAGTGGGCCTGACACGAGTAAGACAGGAGAAAATTGGACACTTGCCCAATAGTGGGACAGTAATTAGTTACGACTGAACACGTAATTTGAAAATTCTGATAACATTAGATTTTTAGGGTTCCGCACCAAAAGCGTCTGTCACCAGGTTGTATCTCATAAACCGTGGCAGCTAGACAGGTGTAATGATCATAGATGATGTATTTCTGTTGCCGCTGTAATAACAAATCATCAATATCACTACATAAAACACTGTCAGTTCTTATGTATGCTTAGATCTTTAAAACTACGCAACGGATTTTCATGCGGTTTTTTTAAATAGATAGAGTGATTCAAGAGGAAGGTTAATGTACTTATAATATATCACCTCATAGTATAAAAAATAAAGTCACTTCCCGCTGTCTGTCCCTACGTATGCCTAGATCTTTAAAACTACGCAACGGATTTTCATGCGGTTTTTTAATAGATAGAGTGATTCAGGAGGAATGTTTATCTACACTTCTACACTAATATTATAAAGAGGAAAACTTTGTTTGTATGTTTGTTTGTTTGTACTGAATAGGCTCAAAAACTACTGAACCGATTTTAAAAATTCTTTCACCATTCGAAAGCTACATTATCCACGAGTAACATAGGCTATATTTTATTTTGGAAAAAAATAGGGTTCCGTAAGATATTTGGGTTTTTCGGACACAAGGTGTAAAAATCAACCAGAAAAGTTACTTATTTTGCGTACGCTGCCTAAACTATAAAAGATAGAACCATAAAATGTTCTAATTAATTGTAGATCTTATAAATATCTACAAAAAAGTCCGCTACACACTATACCCATCTATGTCGAGTGAGGCACAGCAACCATTTTTTTATTTAAAAATCTTGAATTTTTTTTGGACTACATTTAAACGCGTTTATTTTACTCATGCTATTAATCCTTATCAAAATAAATGATTTCATCACTAAGAACAGTTTATGGAGATAATATTTGGTCTTTGAATGATTAAAATTGGACGTTTGGTTTTGAAGTTATGGCGAAATTAAAATATTACGATTTCTGCTGCACGGCCCGTTGCGAAGTGGGCGTCACCAAGGGGGGGGTGCGCGTGCGGGAGGGGAGTTTAGATCTATGAGTAAGGTACCCGCGCGGCTCAGTCGCGAGGTCGGCTCCCTACGCAGCGGTCGTGCGCGAAGTCTAATAATTTTCGTGCGATTTTTTTTAGATTTCGTTCTTAAAACTACACCTACGCAAAAGTTCTTCTCAGAGCTAAACAAAAGTTCTTTTCAGGGCTAACCCACTAACGATAAACAAATCCCAGGGCCAAACATTCAAATTAGTAGGAATTGATTTACGAAAAGAATGTTTTACGCATGGGCAACTTTACGTTGCCCTATCACGGGTCGGGGCTCCCGACCATCAGTATATTTTGTTACCTGAAAATAATTTAACGTCAAATGTTGTTTATGGAGAAGCTCTACAATAATCGCTTTAGTTATCTATCCTTAAACAACGGGTTGCGCTCCGGGACTGCCGGCAGAAGTGAAAACTTAGTATTAATTACATTTAAATATTTTCATCATTTACAACTTAACATACACAGAAAAACAATCTGTGCAGCCTGCGGATAATGACTGCGTCGTCAATGTTACTGTCGGTGTCTGTGAATTGACCTGGGAATCATTTTGCTGACCGTGTCTTTCCTGGGTAGGCTTTTTGCAGCGGTAACCGACATCCACGCGGGCGGAGCCGCGGGCGACCGCTATATTATATTATAAAAGTGAAAGTTTGTGTGTGTGTGTATGTATGTTTGTTACTCCTTCACGCAAAAACTACTGCACTGATTCCGATGAAACTCTGTATCTAGATTGCTGGAGACTTGGATTAACACATAGGCTACTTTTTATCTCGATATTCCCACGGGATCGGGACTTACGCGGGTGAAACCGCGGGGCGCAGCTAGTACAGAATATAATGGTATTGAACCCTTTGTGTGCGAGTCCGACTCGCACTTGGCTGGTTTTTTAGGTCAAATTTCCCTGTGGTATATACAACTGGAAGTTTCTTTGTACTAAGTCTTTGGAATACTCGGAACTCTAATGAATGTTCTGTTTATTTCGACTTTTAATTAAGAAATTCGAGAATTCTGATACTAAATTATAACTTAGCCTCCTTTCTGATTGAATTGATGAAGATTTTAATTAACATTTCACGTCGTAAATTTTATTTAACATCGGTGTATTTGAAGAGAAAAGTACAAATATTTTAAACCAGCTCCGGCCAGCGGCTTTGCCCCCGCCATTTCATCTTTTTCAAAAAGTCTTTCTTACCGGATGCCTATTTTTCTCAAACACACCCTTCATGTATCTAGGACCAGCAGGTCTTTAAGCTGTGCGTTGTAATGTCAGTCAGTCAGTACTCATAATTTTATATTTATAGACTAGCTTCTGTTTTCAGCATTGCCCGCCATTTAACTCTCTTCGTTGTGGAACGAAAAACTTTTTCTAGTGGATACTTAACTTTACAAAGAACACACCCTCGATCGAAACCGAAACAAAAGACGATTTGAACAAAAACAAAAGACAATCGAAATAGAAACAAAACACGATCGCAATTAAAACAAGAGACAATCCGAAACAGAAACAAAAGATTATCTGAACATAAACAAAAACGATCGAAACAGAACCTAAAGACGATCGAAACCGAATTAAAAGATAAACGAAACACAAACAAAAGGCGATCTTAACAAAAGCGAAAGACAATAGAAATAGAAACAAAGGCATTCGAAATAGAAACAAAAAACGATCGCAACTAAAACAAGAGACTATCCGAAACAGAAACAAAAGATTATCCGAACAGAAACAAAGACGATCGAAACTGAACCAAAAGACGACCGAAACTGAAACAAAAGACAAACTAAAGAGAAACAAAAGACGATCTAAACAAAAACGAAAGACAATAGAAATAGAAACAAAGGCAGTCGAAATAGAAACAAAAGACGATCGCAATTAAAACAACAGACGATCTGAAACAGAAACAAAAATACTGTCTGAACAGAAACAAAGACAAACATAACAGGAGCAAAAGACTATCTAAATAGAAATAAAAGACGATCGCAACTAAAACAAGAGACGATCTGAAACAGAAACAAAAGACTATCTGAACAGAAACAAATGACGATAGAAACAGAATCAAAATGCGATCGAAACCAACAAAAGACAGATACCTACATACTAGGAATTGAAACAAACAAAAGTGAAAGATAATAGAAATAGAAACAAAGGCAGTCGAAATAGAAACCAAAGGCGATTGCAACAAGCAAGAGACGATCCGAAACAGAAACAAAAAGACTGTCTGAACATAAACAAAGACAAACGTAACAGGAACAAAGGACTATCTAAATAGAAAAAAAGACGATCGCAACTAAAGAAAAGACGATCTGAAACTGAAACAAAAGACGATAGAAACAGAAACAAAAGACGATCGAAACAAAACAAAAGACAGATACATACTAAGCAGATGAATAATAACGAATAGTTGCACTAAACAAAGCGAAGATACCTTCCTGAATCAAATCAAATTGTACAAACATATCTTTAATCTTTCGCAAACTTATCTAACGTATATAAAAAAACCTTAACAGTCATAATATTTACATTATAAACTACGTAATTATCGTCATAGTGTAGTTAGAGTGTTGTTTATACTGTAGTACTATAAAGATAAGGCACGTGGAAGTTACGCAACGTTCGGTGTCACCGACATCACTGCGCCAGACGGACGGTGATTCACCTCTGGATGATTTATATCTTATACGTTTTATTGTTTCGACAGTACTGTCGTTTTTGGGTTCCGTACTCAAAGGGTAAAAACAAAATAAACAAAATCAAAATCGGTTCAACCGTTCGGGAGCTACAATGCCACAGACAGACACACACACACACACACACACACACAGACACGTCAAACTTATAACACCCCGTCGTTTTTGCGTCGGGGGTTAAAAAAATGGTTGTCTGTAAAGTCGGTTTACGGACGATAATTTTACGTGATAACGTCATAAGAAAACATTGATGGTAACCATGGCAACGATAAAACGTTGCTATAGTTACCTTGTCAATAACATGAGGCGTTCCAGTAACGACGCGTGACGTCACACTTTTTTGAGATTGCAGGTGTTCACCAATTTATAAAACGTTATCACATCAAAAACGGGACCCTTTTATTAGTATTCCACTGTCTGTCTGTTACCAGGCTATATTTCATGAACCGTCATACCTTTATTTGAGCCCGATTCGTCCATTGGCTTGAGTTGTGAGTTAATACAGGGTTATTGGTAATTAAACTAGCAAGCCGTTGAGGACTTCTGTGCACCTAAACAAACATTTTTTGTTTTACGACTTTTGGAAATTCGTTTTTTTTTTTTGCTAAGTTTGAGGTTAGGTTTATCTGAAAATAAGCTGATCCTTACACGGAGTGGTCATTAACCTTGAAATTTTAATTATTTTTTAAGTTTTATCTACTGTTCTTAGTCTGAATGGCCTTTGTTTTAAAAAATCAGTTGTTTTTCGAATTTACATAACCTCAATTTTTTTTTTTTCGAATTTGTTTGTTTATGTGCACAGTAGTAACTCCTAAACGGCGTGCTAATATTACCGCGAACCCTGTATATCAGTCAGTGACTTACACCCATATTCTTAGTCGTTTCCTCGAACGTTCCTCGACTCGACTCGACCTCCACTCAATAGATTCGTATTCATAGTTGTTAAAAAACGTCCTCCACTCGAGAATCTCCTCACTCGAGTCGAGTTTGACGTGAGGAGAGAACTGTCAAACTCAAGGTACATCACGACCTACCTTGAAAGCTTCCTCAACGCGAAAGTGTGTTTGTTTTCAGTTTATTTTGTTAAAAATGAGTGAAATTATGGATTTTGAAGAGTTTATTGATTACGTGTATGACGAGCCATACACTTATCCGGCCCGACGATATATACGCGACGCTACAAATCCCCTAGAGTTTTTCAGCAATGATGAGTTTCGCAAAAGGTTTCGATTTGCCAAACAAACAGTGATTCAAATTATTTTGCCTCTATTAACTTTTACATCAAGTGGTAATAATAGAGGGCTGCCTGTGCCGCCAATAATGCAATTACTAGTAGCCCTAAAGTTTTACGCTACAGGATTGTTTCAGGTAAGATGCAAATCACAAAATCTCTACCTACATTTTATTTGTGCATGTATCTAGCTAGGGGTAACCCAATTATTTTGCCAACTCAATTACCTAGGTACTTTCTTATATACTTTGGTATCTACTTGCATAGCAATTAATTTCTTCACACAATGATTGTCTATATAAGTATTTTTATGCTAATATTATCTTTATTTCTTTGTAGATTGAATGTGGAGACCTCCACAAATTGAGCCAAGGCACAGTTTCCAAAATAGTAGCTAGAATATCAAGACAATTGGCCCTCAAATTAGGACAGTTTATTAAATTTCCACCGAGGACCGAATTGAGTGCAGTTAAAAGACAATTTTATGAGATTGCACAGTTCCCAGGGGTAGTCGGGTGCATTGACTGTACTCATGTACCTATTAAAAGCCCCACGAGACAACGAGGTGAAACATTTAGGAACCGAAAAGGAGAGTTCTCTATCAATGTACAAATCGTGTGCGGGGCCCGTTTACAAATATATGACATCGTAGCCCGTTGGCCAGGATCTGTACATGATTCAAGAATATTTGCAAACAGTCGCTGCTGCATGATGTTCGAGGAAGGACATATTTCAGGGCTGCTTTTAGGAGACAGTGGGTATGCTCAAACAAACTATATGTATACACCTGTGTTAAACCCTCGCACTCCAGCAGAGCAGCTATACAACAGAGCCCACATTCAGACAAGGAACACCATAGAGCGACTGAATGGTGTCCTCAAACGAAGGTTTGCTTGTTTGAGTAGAAAATTACAGAATAATTTAGCAAATATTCCAAATATAATAGTTGCTTGTGCTGTTTTACACAACATAAGTATACTAACGAATGAAGAACTACCGGACAACATTAACCAGGGAGAAGAGGTCCCCGTAGTTTCAGTTCCTGACAGTGAAAGGGGCAGCATAATAAGAGCGGCATTCATAGCCAGACATTTTAGTTAGTAGTTGTGTGGTGTTATCGTGGTAATGGGTTTAATAAGGTTCCTTTTTTATTGTTTTTTGCTTTTAATATTTTTTTATAAACTGTAAGTAGGTACATACTTCTTCAAATTAAAATAGTTTACTGAACTGCCAACATTTATTTAATTCACTAAAAGGGGTTTTCAGTTTCAAATGTATTATATAAAATGCCATAACATGTGAATTAATTCATAATTTATTTTTATTATATCTATACTAATATTATAAAGCTGAAGAGTTTGTTTGTTTGTTTGAACGCGCTAATCTCAGGAACTACTGGTTCGAATTGAAGTATTCTTTTTGTGTTGGATAGTCCATTTATCGAGGAAGGCTATAGGCTACTTTTTATCCCGATATTCCCACGGGATCGGGAGTTACGCGGGTGGAACCGCGGAGCGCTGCTAGTGTATTATATACAGTCGGCTGCAAAATTGCAGCCCCCGGTAGAGTTCGAAATTACTATTATTGGATTGTTTTCATTCTAATAATTTTTGTTTGATAAATTGATGAGTTAGAAGACTTTAAACTTCAACTAAAGCAGGTGTCTAGAATCTTGCTTGTGTTGAAAATATTCTTATAACAGCCGTTTTGGAGCTCTACGATGGGTCTGCAATTATGCAGCCGACCGTAATTCCTCTTCTCGTTCTCTAGCTCTTTTATATTGTTCTTCCCGCAGAGCAAATTCGTCTTGTATAACTTGAGCTCTAATGTTTCTTGCTCCTGAAATAATGTTAAAAGTATTGTTGCAAAAAGGCATAGCTAGATAAAACAAAGCTTTATCTATATATTTACTAGCAACCCACCCTGGCTTCCCACACGAAGCCATGGTGAGTCGCTAGTAAAGTAATTCATGAGGAAGGCACCTTTCTCATGAATTACTCTGCTGTCTATTGGTGCAAACTGAGTGAAATTCTGTTAAGTAGTTTTTAAGTTCATCACGTTCAGACAGATGCAGCGACTTTGACTTTGTTTTATAATAATTCTAGCGACCCGCCCCGGCTTCGCACGGCTATATTATGCATGTATTATACATAATATAAACCTTCCTCTTGAATCACTCTATCTACTAAAAAAACCGCATCAAAATCCGTCACGTAGTTTTAAAGATTTAAGCATACAAAGGGATATAGGGACAGAGAAAGCGACTTTGTTTTATACTATGTAGTGATGTAGTTATAATGGTATTACAGCAAGGTAATAACTAGTTAAGTCTATCTGCAGTGCCATATACATACCTGAGGCTAGAGACGATGCACCTTCATAGTCAGACAGACGTGACCCAGTTCTGCCTAAACTTCTGCGTTGACCTAAAACAAATAAAATAAGGTTACTATTGTATAATCATTACATCAATTAATCAATTAAGTTACAGTACACAAACCTGTTACAGGCTGGTCTTCCCTTGACACAGGATTGTGGCTTGCAGCCGGAACTTCTGCAAAAATTAAAAAACATCTTTATATGGAAATTGTAAGAAATACCATAACAAAAGGCTTAAGAAATGTATATTGAACTAGTAAGTACTGCCTAATGGTCAAGTTATGGAATACAATAGATTCCCTATACTGCAAAAATAACATTTTATACAAAAAAAAAGTTGCTCAATACCTTCAGACTGTACTTCACAATCCTCTTCACCTTGGTCCTGTATAACAAACACTGTCAAAGGTTGATCGTCTGGTGCAGGCACGCTCTCTGTATAAAAGCAAAGAATGTGGTGTATTGTTGTGCTATTACATATTATATTTAAAACTTAAATTTATATGTAACTAGCTGTTGCCTGTGACTTCGTACACGTGGTAGTTTTTATCACTACATAGTATAAAACAAAGTCGCTTCCCGCTGTCTGTCCCTATGTATGCTTAGATCTTTAAAACTACGCAACGGATTTTGATGCAGTTTTTTCATAGGTAGTGTTTCAAGAGGAATGTTTAAATGTATAATACAAGCATAATATTATTATAGCAGTGTGAAGCCGAGGCTGGTCACTAGTTTATATACTAAAACTTTCCTCAAGAATCACTCTATCCATTGGTGTAAAGAGCATGAAAATTGGTACAGTAGTTTTAAAGATCTAAGCACACATAGGGGCAGACAGAGGGAAGTGACTTTGTTTTGTACTATGTAGTGATAGAAAAGGAAAACCTAAAGAGAGGTATTTTTTAATGTGGTGATATAATCACTAGATAAGCTGCATAAAACGGGTATAACTTACCTTCTTGTCTTTCTGTGTTAGGCATAATGTTATCACTGTCGATAGCATAGGACATCTCTACATCAGTGAGATCGGCCAATGCATCTCCATCTAGTAACATGGAGTCCTGAGCCGTTGATGTACTAGGCTCAGGACTTGGTCGAAAGGGTCCGCCTCCAGTACGCATCCGATCTTTTTTTTGTGCCGTTAATTCAGCCTTCCTCCTAGTCTTCATGTTGTCGAAACATTTTTTAAGTTGTGATTCAGTTCTCTAAAAAAGAAGTTAATGTTTAGATAATTTAGATATTTACACCTCAATGAGTGTTTATGTTTTTGGGAACTTAAATAAAAGTCTCTCAATGACGGTGTTTTGTTTCGTCAAGTGATAGGTAAGGTAAGTATAAAATACCACGAGATACGGTTTAGGTTACTATGGTAGCACCAAAGTAGAAACCACTTAAGTACTAATAATTAATTAAGTAACAACATTATTTACTTACCCTGGTATTTGTTTCTAATCTATACATATAATAAATCTGTAGACATAAAAAAATCTGTAATTGTAAAATATCCAGAAAAAAAATACACAGGTCGTCTTAGAATCTTTAGCTGAACACGATAGGGTAGTTTTTAGAATTTTTGTTTGTCTGTTTGTCTGTTTGTCTGTTTGTCTGTTTGTCTGTTTGTTTGAACCAGGTAATCTCATAAACTAGAGAATAGATTTCAACGAGGTCCACACCAATATGTTCAGAAAATACCAGATTAACATTTAGGGTATTTTTCAATTTAACTTTAATACAATAATTATGATATTTGATAAAAAAACATTTAAAAAATGTGAAATCGAAATATTTTTCCGTGTAAAACGTAATCAAACGTCAAAAAAGAACAGTACGCTTAGCACTACTTTTTTACGTATTCGATCAAACATAATATATTGAGTATTTACTATGAAACTTCCTAAAAATCAACTTACTAGATCCACCCGTCTCTGAGAATATCGGTAGTGACACACCGACAGACAGACGGACAAGAGAGTAACCTTATAAGGGTTCCTTATTTTCGAGTGCTTCAACAAGTCATACTAGGCGTACAGGTACATGCCTCCGCTCAAGATGACAGTTGTCATAAAACCAAATAGTTTGCATATATCTACTACCTACGTGAAACTGAAAATGAGGTTAGTACAAAGAGGTACTACTACATAAAATTACGGATCTGCTTTACCGAAGACCTCCTCGATGTTACACTTATACCGCGCTCAACTAATTTATTTAAATAGTTTGAATTAGGAGTTCAAGTCGCGGACACCTTAGAAAATAAAAACAAAATAAAAAAAACCGGCCAAGTGCGAGTCGTACTCGCGCGCCGAGGGTTCCGTACATTAGTTTTTATTCACCTTGATTTTTATACACCTAATAGGGACCATAGACTTCAGTAATTTCAACTTGCTAAGTCCAACCGTTCCTGAGGTAATCGGTGGTGACACACGGACAGACAGACAGACAGACAAGAAAGTGATATTATAAGGGTTCCTTTGTTACCTTTTGAGGTACGAAACCCTAAAAAGAATTTTCCAAATCGGTTCAAGCATTTTCGAGTAAGTAATCGGCGAAAATACATAAAAAAATATACGCGACGAATTGAGAACCTCCTCCTTTTTTGAAGTTTTTGAAGTGAATAATAGATAAGGTATGTTTGTAAAAATCAATTTTTAGGGTTCCGTAGCCAAATGGCAAAAAACGGATTATGGAAACGGATACGGACGGAAACCCTTATAGATTCGTCATGTCTGTCTGTCTGCCGTATGTCACAGCTACTTTTTTATTTTGTTTTCCCCAAAATTACGTAGCCCTAGCTACCTAATAAAGAAAATCTGGGCAATTTGGTCTAGAATTCAGAAAATTGCAAAAGGGGTCCGGACATTCAGTATGGGAGCGTGGCAGTGTTATGTTTTTTGCGCTGTGATTTTAGACCCGATAATTAATGCCCTTACGCTTTATAGGTTTTGTATGAGGGCATTTTTTGTTCATTTAGGTGGGTATGGGTCTCCAAGTGAACCGCACACTTTAGAAAAATCATAGGACATCATTTTTCTTTAAATATTCCATTTCCTAGACGCTTTAGTAGTTGGAGGTTGGCTTAGAGGTTTTAGGTGGGAACCACACTTTTAGCATAAACAAAATGTCCTTTTGTAGTTTGGCATAAACGTTGTGGCATAATAAAATAACCCTAGGCATACCGTAATTTTACACAATTATTATTGGCATAAAGTCACCGCGCACTTTTGGAAAATCATGGAACATCACGTTTCTTCAAAAACCCTGTATCCAATACGCTTTAGAAGTTTGGTGTGAAGGCATTATTTGTTTTCTTCGATGTCCTCTATCGATAGGTATAGGTATCTAAGGGCATCGTGCACTTTTGTAAAATCATAGGACATCACGTTCCTTCAAATACCCCGTTTCCGAGACGTTTTAGATGTTTGGTGTGAAAGCATTTTTTGTTCAACGTAATACCCGCTATCAATAGGTAAGGACGTTATTTTATGTATAAGTATCTGTTCTGTCCAATGGCCTTTCATATTTAATCATTAATAATATTTGAAAATAAAAAACAAAATTTTATTTGCACAAAAATAGATTATTATTTGCATGATGTTGGTGTTTATAAATACTATAACCTCTTATATTATGAATACAAAAATATGGATAGAGGGACAACGGTAGTTAATAATTCTTTTTTATTTTAATTTACAAAAAACCAAAGATGAGATGATGAGGAAGACAAAGATGTTGAAAGTTTTGTGCGAATATGAATTGGACGTTGTTTTAGCTTATTATATTGTTGTGTATTATGTTCTATTTGAGTGAAATAAATAAATATAAATATTACTTACCTACATAAGTGCCTTTGCCAAATCAATCAAAAAAAATATAGCTTAAAAACAATGTAGGTATCTATTTTGTTATTATAACTTACACGGAACGTTATATAGTATCTATGCGGGAAAATGCTAGGCATTCTATATAAACCAAAACCACATCGCGAACGAAGTCGCGGGCAACAGCTAGTGAATTATATTCGTTTGTGAGCTGTGCCCACGCAGTTTTTTTGGCGGCAGGATTCCCTGCACCAATTGTGGCACTACTATTTAATTTATATTTTATTATTAGCTCCTGCAAACACCTCTTTTCATCATTTGTAAATACTTGGCGAGACATTTTTATTATATTATTAGTAAAAAAAACCAAATTACAAACGACACGACGCGAAACGATGTACTTAGCAAACAATAAACAAATAACACGCGGATGGACGTTGAGTAGTTGTCAATGTCACAAATTTTGACAGTTAATTGTACAATAATTCGTGATAGCCAACTTAATAGCAATAAAATTTCCTCGAAACAATGACGTCACATGTTACGTCACACCTCCACTCGACCGAATTTCCTTAGTGGAGGAAAGGTAAAAACTAGTTCGAGGGACGTCTAAGAATACCGATTTCGAGGATGCCGCCGAGGGACTTTCGAGGCTTCCTCGGCTGAGTTTGAGTCGAGGAATGTTCGAGGAAACGACTAAGAATATGGGTGTTAGAATTTTATATTTATTTTGCAGTTTTATATCTCTGTGCGTTGTAAATGTAGCCTAAGAACATTCTGCGGTCAATATAGAAGGAAAACCTGGCTGGTGTATTAAAGATTTAACGTAACCCAGGGTTTCTTATTTATGTATTCTTTATGTAACGTCAGAATACGGTCTGGTATCTAATGTGAGGCTGTTTTTGAATGTAAGAGAAAAAGGAACTTTTTTTGTGCTTGGTACATACAGTTTTAGGTTAGCTTTAGATAATATAGATAAATTATTTATTGTGAACACCATTTTTAAATTACATTAAATATAAAAACAAAGCCTACGCCTAAGTGTTACAAAGGGCGCCCTTATCGCTAAGAGTGATTTCTTCCAGGCAGCCTTTGGATGGACATGAAGTTGAGGAAGGTGGGTGTCCAAACTCAGCTCAACTTTCAGTAGAGTTTTTTGTTTATTACGCCCCGTAATTTCACAAGCTTAAGTCCTGATTTTATTTTGCATTTTTCTTTTCTTTTTTTACTATTTAAACTTTCTCTCCTACAAATATTTTAAAAATTTAAATTAGCCAAATAGTTCCGGCCGTTATGGCGTGACCAAAAGAAATAGGATAGATAAATGACATGACGTGAACAAAACAATTTTCTTTCTTTTCTTTGCTGCCAAATTGCATAGGGTTCGTTTTTGAATTCGTTTAAATTCTCATTAAAAGGTCCAGTTATTAAGTCGTAGAGCTAAAAACTAGATAGATAGATAGATAAATTCTTTATTGTAAACACCAATTTCAAATAACATTAATACATAATAAAATTACAAAAATAAATAAAGCTTAAGTCTAAGTGTTACAAAGGGCGGCCTTATCGCTCAAAGCGATCTCTTCCAGGCAACCTTTAGTTAAAATGTCAATGCAGTCGCTAACTGCATTTACCAATGACATCACTAAAAACAGGTTATCATTACTTTAAGAAGACCATGAAATAACAATCGCAATCGAAGATATTCGAGGTTAAACAAACTGCATTTCAACAACAACTGCGAAATTGAAATAAGCAACAACTGCGAAATTGAAATAAGCTAACATCCGACTTGTATTGATTGATGTGAAGTTCGGCCATGGACCAAGGGCAAACAAACATACAGACACGACCATCTTTTACGATAATGTAAATATTTTTTTCGTTTAAAGTGCTCCTCTATTGATGTTTCCTTTTATTTTAAGAGGGTATAAAAACTGGCATTGAATTACACCTGGATTGACACATCTATTTCGTGTTTGAATTTAATTGTTTTCGTTGAACGATCTTGTTTTTCCGAAATTTTTAACACAAAGGATGTTTAATTAAGTTATTATCGCGTTGAAATAATAAAGTATAAGCACCTATTAGCTATAATTATTAACCGACTTAAAAAAGGAGGAGGTTCTCAATTAATTGTATTTATATTATTAATGTATGTTCGTAATATTTTGAGTGCATAAGAAAGAAAGAAAGAAAAATCTTTATTTTGTTACATTACACTACACGTAAGTACAAATGTCAATAAAGAAACAGAAACTAAATCGAAACAATTAATCAAACTTCATAAGCCAGCATTCTTAGAAATTTTGAATCACAAATATTTTTTTTGATCGCCGCTGTGTAAAATTTTGGAGAACAATTTTTCCTTGAAATATTTCCAGATAAAAATTAATTTGCGAAACAAAGGTTAAGTAATTTGAGTCTAGACACTTAATTCAACGAATTAAAACTGTAAATATTAGAGAGCTAAGAATAGACGTAGATCTTAGTAACAAGGTCAAATAAACAAACCATTATCCAAATTGGGAACGTGAAAAATCAATTCTGACTCTTATTAATTTTACGACTCTCAATTACGATAATAGATAGACATTTTTAGGGTTTCGTACCCAAAAGGAAAAAACAAGACATAACTGTCCATCCGTCCGTCTGTATGTCTGTCTGTCACCAGGCTGTATGTCATGAACCGTGATAGTTAGACAGTTCAACCCGGCTTCGCACGGCTGTATTATATCTAAAAACCTTCCTCTTGAATCACTCTATCTATTTAAAAAAACCGCATCAAAATCCGTTGCGTAGTTTTAAAGATCTAAGCATACAAAGGGAAATAGGGACATAGGGACGGCGAAAAGTGACTTTATTTTATTCTATGTAGTGATTACAAAAAAAAACAGGAAAAAAAGAATTGTGGCTTTCATACAACATGGTACGGAACCCTTCGTGCGCGAGTCCGACTCGCACTTGGCCGGTTTTTTCTACACTCGTATTATAAAAAGAAACGATTTTCAGATTTTTTGTTTACAATGAATATTTCATCATCATCTTCCTGCCCTTATCCCAATTTATTTGGGGTCGGCGCAGTATGTTTTCTTCCTCCATTCACTCCTATTATTCGTCATCTCATCGCTGACATTCATCTCTCTCATGTCTTGTCTTACGCAGTCCATCCATCTTTTCTTTGGTCGTCCTCTTCCTCTCCATCCCTTCATACTCATCACTCTTCTAGTCACATGCGTCAATGAATATTTAGACCCCGAAATTTCTTGACCGATTTTTATGTAACTTTGTGTATTTTTTAGTTATCAGAAACTTACTCAAAACAGTTCAGTAATTACTGAAATAAGAAGTGCTGAGCTTTACTATGAAGTCTATGATGATGAAGTGAAAACGATTAGTATGAAACGTAAAAGATTTTTTTCTTAGAATCGTTAAATTAATGGAATTGGATGTAGGTTTACCATAACGCAGTAAATCAAATTAATTAATAATTTTAATAGAATAAACAGGTCACCACATCCTGACAAATTGGCGTAGTTATTACACTTTATGGAACTCCAATTTCTAGACCTAGTGGTTTTGGTGGTTTCTACGCCCTATATCATATACGCATAACTTCAAATTGACGGATTTATTACAAAATGTCAGTGTCGCTAGTCGTCAGAAACTCATAATGATAAATAAGCAAAATACCCATAACTGCTGAATTTCAGATACTTACTTAAAGATTGACATTATTAAAAAATCATAATCTTCATGAGTATTAAAAATAAGGCTCGCATTAGACTTTATCGCTTGACGAAAAGCGATGGTCGAAAATGTAGCAGTTTTGCCCAGAAGCAAAATGTATATCGTATACAATCTGGATTGAAAGACTCCAGGTTGTATTTTTTTAAAAGACACTTGCTATTTGGTCATTAGTCATTGACCCCCGTCTCTCAAAATACCTAAAGTTTTTAAAAGAGCTGAAAAAACAGAAATCGCTTAAGCTTTCATATGTGAATGTATCATGTTACAAAGTTGCCGGAAAAGGTATAAATATGTTTTTGAATTAGCTGATTAAACAATAATGACATGACTAATTTTCACGGGAAAAATGCATCTTTTCCGCGTAATAAAGGTGACTGAACGAACAGATCAATAAATAATTAATTTACCGTACTTACAGAATAATGAAGACATAAAATTGACAAAACCATCAAAAGTACAACATTTTTAAAAGAAAATTTGCTTCTATTATCCTAAATGGATTACCTCAGCTTTACGCCACAGTACAATAATAATTAGTGGTCTTCAAACCAGGAGTAAATAAGCATCTTCACTTACTATAGTGGTGAAAGCTAAATAAATATTGCTTAAAATTAACATGAATATGAAATTGATGTTACGACGTATTCTTTAATATAGCTTAATATTAACATCAATATATAAATTAGTCTTCGAATCACAAGTAAATAAGCATCTTCAAATTTCAAATTTCTTTATTTCTTTCAATGCTTATGTATTTACATACACATGATCACTTGAAATAGTCTTAAAAACTAAGTTAGGATGTGTGCCTTCGGAACGCGCCCACCAATGAGAAGAAGGCACAAGAAACTCATGAGGTTTTTTTTTATGTGATCACGCTCACAAAGGTCAATATTACAAATATTTGAAGGTATTATTTGAAATGGAGCAATTAAAGTCACATCCATGGATTCTTATCATTAAGGTACGAAGAGGTATCATAGTATGCCTTACCGCACAATTTATGCTTTATAAAAGTTTTGAATTTGTTAATGGACATGTCATATACATCTTTAGGTAATTTATTATAATAGAGCACACATGTACTATTAAACGACCTGCTTATTTTCCGGAGCCTACTACCGGGCAAGGTCAGCTCATCCCTGTTTCTTAAGTTGAAATTATGAATATCGCTATTTTTGCGAAAAATATCAGGATTTTTGTGAACGTAGAGCAAGTTTTCGTAAATATATTGTGAATAGAGCGTTAATATATTTATCTCTTTAAATTTTTCTCTAAGTGATTCCCTGGGGCCCATCTTATAGATAGCTCGGACAGCTCTTTTTTGTAATATAAAAATAGCATCAATATCTGCAGCACACCCCCACAGCAGGATGCCATACGACATGACACTGTGGAAGTAGCTGAAATAGACTAGACGAGCAGTCTCAATGTCCGTGTATTCGCGAATTTTCTTAACGGCGTAAGCGGCAGAACTAAGTCTATTGGACAATGCTTCCACATGCGGGCCCCACTGAAGCTTAGCATCTAAAGTTATACCTAGAAAGACAGCCTTACTGACTAATTCAACTTCCTCATCATTAATCTTTACAACAGTTTTTACTTGTTTTACATTTGGAAGTGTGAATCGAATTAATTTAGTTTTGGATCCATTCAGTAATAAATTATTGGAGTTGAACCAATCAACTATTCTAGAGAGAGCATTGTTCACATCGTCAACGTTGGACTGACGCCTTTTAACCTTGAACACCAAGGAGGTGTCATCTGCAAACAACACTATCCCATGGTTGTCCCTTACAAGGTAAGGTAAGTCATTTATATAAACTAAGAACAAGAAAGGTCCTAATATGGATCCTTGAGGAACCCCCATTACTATCGCAGATCCGGGAGATCGTTTTCCGTTAACATCGACACACTGGACCCTACCACTCAGATAAGAAGAGATAAGATCCAGGGCGCCGTTCCTAATACCGTAGTGGTGTAGTTTCATGATCAATGTTTTATGTTAAACGCAATCAAATGCCTTGGATAAGTCACAGAATATGCCATACGCATCATGCGACTCCTCCCAAGCATCAAATATATTTTTAATTAACGCTATCCCCGCATCAGTGGTCGAGCGCCCCTTACTAAAACCGAACTGTTTACTATGTAAAATATTATTATCATGAAAATGTTTAAGTAGTTGATTTAAAATAAGTTTTTCAAAAATTTTACTTAACGTGGGTAGCACTGATATTGGTCTAAAATTGGAGGGGTCTTCACTTACCATAGTGGTCAAAAGCTGAATAAATACAGCTTAAAATTAACATGAAAATGAAATTGATGTTACGACGTATTCCTAAATATAGTTTAAAATTAACTACAATATATAGATTGGTCCTACGATGTTCTTCCTGTAACAACTACAAAAACAGATTAAACGCCAACAGACCTTATCGGTAAAAAATGCGCTCAAACAAAGAATTTCCTCATATCATTAAGGAGCAAGGAACCCTATACGGCTCGATAAACCCCTGGAACTCAGACAGCGCACCTCAGGCCTGCCAATTGCCAACTAAATAAATGGAGCGTCTATATTTCTCGAAAGACAAAACACGATTTTTAGTGATAAATTAGCTTGGAACTGGGAAACAATGTATCAAGCTATTTAAATTGTAATGGTACGTAAATTGGGGTGTCTGAGATGTAATTTGTCGTTTGAAATGAGGATAAAAAGTTCAATCGAAATAAAACGCAGAATAATGTGAGCAATGGTGTGAAATATTTGGCATATTATGAAGTATTAATCAATTACTTCTCTTATTTTTCGATACTACTTAACCTACAAACTACTTCTATTTGTCTGGTCACATAAACTTATACTGTCTGCTCCATGAAAAAGAACTGGTTAATTATTGATCTGATTCGTCTTTGGAATACGGGCCTAAGATTTCACTGTCTGTCTGTCACCAATTTTCACAGATGATTTATTTCTGTTGCCGCTATAACATCAAATACTAAAAACACTGACTCGCATTTGGCCGGTTTTTTATAACTTAGTCTCCTTTGATACTTTCAGGACTTTCTATGGTATTTCTACAAGTTGTAAGGTACAAAATGGATAAATTAATTCTTCTTCTTCTGCTTGGCCTTGTCCTAATTTATTTATATCCGCGCTGTTCGTGTTATTTTTCATTCACCTCTATTAGCCGTCATCTAATCGTTCACATTCATCTCTCTCATATCTTGTCTCACGCAGTCCATCCATCTTTTCTTAGGTCGTGCTTTTACTCTCTATCCCTCTACATTCAATTTGAAAAAAAAAAATAACAAGATTTTTTATGAAATAAATTATTACATTACATTTGTAGCCTGTAATTTACACGTCTTATTTCAAAAAATATGTTTGCGATAAATTAAAAAAATTACAAGAAAAATAAAAAAAAATACAAGTCTTGTAAGTTTTGATAAACAGGGGTCTGAGCCATAGATAAACTAGTCTGAGCTTAATTTTGTGTTTGATGTTTTCTTTGAACAGTGTATTATGTATATATTTGTATGGAATACCTACTGCTATGTATATAACGTAGGTATATGTATGTAACCTACATCTGTCTTAGTTCGCTGACACTGATTTATTTTTTGCAAAGGGGCTGTGACATTCTGGCATAGGAAACGATCTGCTAATTTTTGTTTAGTTGTGCGGCTTCATTTAAAATCTATGGTAATTGGTAAGGTATAGAGGATATTTATACAAACAACAAAGGCCATGTAAAAAATCTTGTAAAGTGTCAGGTTTTCGGCTTATAAGAAGAAAAAATTTTTTTTGCCAGAAATATACAACTAAGAGGTTTAACTTTTGGACTCCCGCACAAGGACGAGCGAGCATGAGTTGCGGGAGGCCTAGGTACTTACAGAATACGAGGTGCAAAAATGCAAAAATGAAGTCCTCTAGTTTCTTGGTTGTAATTTGGCAATTTAATAAAAAATCTATATTTTTTTTAACAAACCTGGTTGAGATTTTCTTGTTTGTATTAATATTCCTGTACATTACCGTAGGTCTAAAAGGTGGCCGTGCAAAAAAAAATTAAGGCGACTACTATGCCAGTCTCCATACAAATATGTTACTATCCCTTCCACTCTATCTATTCTTGAAGACTTATTATGAAAAACGACACGATATCAGACGCATTACGTCTGTTCGTATTCCGAAGGTTAAAAGAAGATTGTTTTTCTTTTTTGCGGTCTCTTTTTCGTGACCCGGTTTACGTTTGTTAAATACGAATTTTGTAATAGATTAATTAGACTCATGGGTTTCGTAATTCAAAGAAACGTTCACGAAAATAAATTGGAGATTTTAAGTTTTAGTGGACTAGAGAGTACATCTCAAACTTGTACTTAGGAAAACTTAGAGTCTCTTCACAGGTTTAGACTTACCTTAGTCCACTGACTGCCAAAAAAAAAGTCGTCAAACCCACGGTTTTCGGAAACTTCTTCCAGATCCAGGTCTCTAGTGATACTCCCCCGTTTCCATGACAACATCAAGGGCCTATTCAAATTCTTGTTTATAATAATGAACCAGCATAAAAACAAATTATGCTAACAAAATAAATGGGTGGGTCTGGGTTGCTTTAAATGGCGATTATAATTTTTTTTGTAAGTAAAAAATAAGTAAAATAAGTTGATTTTAAATTTGACTATAAATAAATAGATATTTCAGGACATTCCACACTTCGCCATCTAGCTAAGTAACTAGACTTGCGTTATGGGTGCTAGGCTAGACAACAGCTATACTCTTATATACTTTTATTTTGTAAATATATACTTATAATACATAGAAACAACCAGACCACAGACAAATATCAAAGCATAAATACATGTCTGAGGCGGGAATCGAACCCCCAACCCTGTGTTTGTCAGTCCGGCATGGTGACCATTGTGCCAACTGGGTCGTCATTACCACTACGTCTATTTCTATTTAAATTTTAAATATCTTCGGTGTCGTGACTCGTACTAGATTTCTAAATTACTTTTTTAAATGTTCCTCACTAATCACTGTAGGGAAAACTCGCTCAGTTTTACAAAAAAATATTGTTATTTTTTCTATGAAAATTGATTGAAGATATTGTCATGGGGATTTTAATCATCATAAAAATGACAAATCTTGTTGAAATTAATACATTTCAGTTAATTTAAATATATAGTTTTTTTGGTTACTGAATATCAGTTATACTACTATGCGTCCTACGGTTTTACTCGCATAAGTCTTTATGTCTGTTTAAAATAAGGAATATGTAAAGAAGCATAAAATATGTGTTATAGGGATACTCCTTTCTTCATACCAAATATCAAAGTATCTATTAGTATCTATTGTAACATTTGGCATAATAAAAATATCGTAGTGTTAAGTTTTCCAGTTACGGGACAAAAATAAAAAGTGTGCAATATTTTTTCAACATCATTTATGAGATCTTGTTACGTGGTTTTTCTTGTTTGTATTAATGTCCTCTAAACATTGCGATTAGTTTGAAAGGTGGCAAAAAAAAGTTTAAGGTGACTACTATGCCATACCTAAATGCTACTACCCTTACTACGTATTTCAGGAATAAAATGAGAATCATGAGTTTCCGATACGCAGCTCGAGTAGGTATTTTCAACAATGAACCGTATCGTGCGATAGAGAGTTTAAGTTCGGACGTAATTGCCTACATTTTGCTTTCAAATAATGTTGCGGGCCGTAACGTTTTTACCCCCTTTATCCTTCACAAAATGAAATAAATTTGGTCTCATTTAATTCACTGCATCTTATTCTAGGTTTATACGTTTTTCTTTTTTGGTAATTCAGTTAAGTCTATTAAAAAACAACTGAAACGCTCGATGAAGTTTTTAAGTCAAAAATATAGATATTCAGATACTAATAACTTTTTTCTTAGGCAAAATATCTTTAAAATAAAAACTGTGAAACTTAGTTTTCTATTAGATCTAGAACATCTTCAAAAATTATCAAAATCGCACTTCGTTTATGGGGGGAAAACGTTACCGTTTTTTGTATGAAAATTTACAGCCTCACACTGGTCTTAACCTATATCATCGCACTGCTGGACAAAAGTCACCCTCCAAGCAACCTGGGCTAGATTTTATTTCCTCAACATTAAAATATTAGTATCATTTCAAGGCTACCATTAAGATTTTCTCAACCGAACATAAACAATAACACTTCACAAGAAAATCTCGCGGCCCTTTCTCTATGTTTACTTGAACAAAAAACGTTACCGTTACACGCGTGCCAGTTACCTAGATACGCTATATTGTGTACCATCACACGCAATCTTCAAGGTCGTTTCTAATGTCGGCTAATCACTCTGCAATTGGTTAGGTAATGATATCTACGATTATTGTTCTCGATACCTATAACTGACGTCATTGGATGAGCTAGATTGAGGGTTTGAATTGAGGTTGTTTGATGAGGTACGTTGCAGGATGCGCGGGAAATTAAAAAAAAATCGAAAAATTATTATTATTTTGTAGAGCGCATCTAGGACAGGCAAAATTATCCACATTAATATTATCCACGGATATATTTACTTGAAAACGTTTTTGAATTGGTCAAAATTAACCACAATTCTTGTAACAAAATAAAAATCACTAGGTAGTAGTATTTTTTTTTAACTTTTTTTAAATATTGTAGGATATTTTACACAATTAGCTAAGCAACTAGGATTATGTTAACCAGACAACGGTTACCACAGGCTTTTTTTTTAAATCTATTTAAATATTTGGAACTTATGTCACTAAGTGAACATGTGAGTTACCACAGGCTTTTAAATCAACCCAAGTTGAATAACCTTTAATTGAAATGAAAAATGAAACTATTTTATCAGTGCAAAAACCTCAATAATTACAATACTAAGGTTGTCTGCGGCCACCACGCTAGACGACAGCTGTATCGAGGGGTACTAAAGTTAAACGATTTTCAAGTATTCATATAAACTTAGGTATTCAATTGACTGAACTATGTAATTAATTTTGTCTATGAAAATCTTACGAGTAGTTAAATCGTTTCAAAAAACGTTTTTTAATTTAGAATAGTTTGTGAGAGCCATAATTATGCCTCTAGTAGGTAGAAAATTATATTCTAGAGTATAGTTAATGAGTAGGAATTGTGGATCAGGTAACCATTTGAAAACAACGTTGCATTTCGAGGTCGATTTTATGAAAATTAAAGTTTTTGGAATTTCCCGTGCAACCGGTGACGTGTCACCTAAGTACGTTAAATAGGTTGAGGATGTAGCTAATCGACTTAATAATTGTAAACAATATTGCAATTGCACTGCTGTGTTGTAGTTAGAATTGTATGGCGGGGTTCAGGAGTCCAATATATTTCTATGACATTGTAGAGCATTTTACACAGCGCCATCTACCCCCAATCTAAGCAACTAGACTTGTGTCATGGTAGGCGGATAATATAATACTGATTTACTTTTCTTTTTTCTTGTAAATATATGCTATGTAATGTACAGAAACACTCAGACCAGAAACAAATGTCTGCCTTCCGACCATTTGATATCAATAATCATTAGCACGAAGAAATTTTAACCGGGCCCTTAGCAAGGGCAATTATTATTCTACTAAACAAAAAACGCCTTTATCTAAAGCCTTAATTACTTAGGTACCTACCTATGGTTTAAAAATACTCAGATTGTTCTAATTCCAAAATCCGGGTTTTCCTCAACTAACCGCAAAGATAAACCAGTACTACTAGTTTTACTGTGAACCAGTCGCTATAAAACAAACAGATAGTTATTAACAACTACATTGTACTCAACATTTTCCCTTTAATATACGTGGAAAAGCCCAAAACAATGAAGCACAAACAAACATGGCGAGCAAGTATTGTGTCCATCATCGTAAGCTCTAAAAATATTCGGTTTCCGTAATCGATTAGGGTTCGAGTTTGACGTTTATTTCTATGAAATTTAAGCGGAACTGGTCTGGTGGAAAATTAGTTTAGTGCTTGGTACGGGTTGTGACGTCTTGACGAAATCTAGACTATCGATTTAATACCCTAGTACTTTTATATTATTATTTATACCCCACAGTTTAACCCGTGTTAGTCTCAATCTCTTGGGAATATCGGCATAAAAAGAAGCCTATGTTACTCCCGATGAATCAATGTATCTTCATACCAAGTTTCATCAAAATCGGTCCAGTAGTTTCGGAGCCTATCGTCACGCAAAAGAGGTAACTTATAAATTATTTTAATATTTACTTTTGCAACTTTTCACGGTTCCAAACCTGGGGTAATTATCCCCCGCGTGGGTAAAACTGCGATTCTGCGGGGGTAATATGCATAGTTTTTAAATTAAAGTACATGTATGTCTGTCTCTTTGTTACCTATGCAATTAAAAACTACTAACTGACCGAAATCAGATTAACACCATTGAAAAGCTATTGTTTTTGGAAAGCCGCAAGCTTTAAAACAATTCGGACGATAATGTTCCTTTCGCAAAATGTCCCGCTCCTAAAAACATTCGCTTTTTCTGAAACGTCCAAAAAGTTCGTTCTCAAAAAGGCCCGTTCTCGAAACGGTCTGTTAGAAAATGAATTATCAACGAAAAACTGCGGCCGGCTTACAAAAAGCGTTCTGCGGCTACTATTCATTCCTTTTTTCACACAATACTTTCGCGTTTCGGAGGAGTTTGGTGTTACTCACCAAACTCCTCCGAAGCGACTAAACCGAGTTGTATGAATTTTTTGTGTATATTCGTTAGGACTGAGAATCGAACAACTTCTATTTTTGTTTTTTGTATATTTAACAACGTTTGCCGGTACAGCTAGTTTTCTATAAAAATACTTTTATTCCAAATCAAAAACAGTTCTACAAACAATATAAAGCGGATATGATAGTATTGAAAGAAAACATACGTTACGTACCTACGATGTTACAACTTTCAAAATAAACACTGTTTCATTCTCGGATCTCCATTCAATTCAGTTACTGGAAATCCTTAGTTTTCCATTATCATTGAACAGTATAAATCTTAGGTGTGTGTTTATACACTTTGTTTGATTGATACATCTAAAAAAAACTTTTAAATACGCCCGTATTCCAGAACGTTACTGTTACTGATCTCGTCTTGAAACTAGATTTAAAATTTGAATTTAGAACGTCACTTGAGAAGTGATTTTTAAATCTGTACCTGACTGAGTTTCGCTTTATTGTAGAACGTCACTTGAGCTAGAATCTACGCGCAAGTAGAGATTTTATATTGACTTACGTAAATAGTAATTAACTGACTTGAGTCAAGATTAATTATATTTTTACCCGACTACGGCGAAGCCAAAAGGAAGGGTTATGTGTTTGTCTTTGATTGTATTGTATTTCACAAGAACATATAATGGATGGTTTAACGACATCTACTATTATCATTAGTGACAATTATTTTTTCAATAGTGAAATGTATGTAATAAAATCTACACTTAAGACGAGTTTCAGAAGAGTGTCACTTGAGATGCGTTCTAGAAAAGAGGTTGATATACGATCTGAAAACTTGAGATAAGATTCAGGTAATACGTGATTTAAGTCTTGTTCTGGAATACGGGCCTAGAAGAGTTAATTTCACAAAGAATCTTGAATTTGACTTTGATGATTTCATAAATATACTGTTTTGTCTGAATTTAAAGTTTTCGAAGAAGTAACTGTTTTTTCAACTAAGGCCCGTCGGATAGGTTATAAAGTTAATTTATAGATTTTAAAAAACTAGTAAAATTTCCAGTGAAGTTTTGTAGTACGATTGATTTATAATACTTTCATTCAAAAGGTCATGTATGTGGGTAGTATAAGTATTTGGATTTTTTTTAAGATCGTCACTGTAAAATCTATCGATCTTATTTTTCATTTAGGTCAGTACAATAACTATTTTGTTGGTGTAAACCAGTGGTTCCTAACCTTTTCAAACTTGTCACCCCTACTATGACTTAGCTAGATTTATCTTCCCCCCACACAAAGCCTTGCTTGAGTTGATATTCAACGATGGACCTTTACTTTTGTAGTCAATTCTATATAGTTTTACTTTTTTAACTTATAGTTGTAGTAACTCACAATTACATTACCAGTTATCTGTATGATCATTATTTTCAGTTAACTTTTTCTACGTTGCAATTATTATTGCAATTCTATATAGATTTACTTTTTTAACTTATAGGTGTAGTAAATCACAATCACATTACCAGTTCTCTGTATGATAATTATTTTCAATCAAATTTTCCTACGTTGCAACGGTATTAAATTATGAAATCTTTTGTCCGCTGTAATTCTCCTAACTAATTGTAAATCCGGGGTAATAAGCTGCGAAGTGACAAGTACATCGACGGGGTTTGTCACGTAATTCTATCAATGCCACGAGGAAGAAGAGATGATACTTATCGTTGACGGTGAAGTAATAGTGGTCAGATGCTTGTCATTGTTTTCTATTATTACAAGCTTTTATTTAGCTTTACCTGTCCCGATTACTGTCATAAAATCTTGCAAATAAAATTTGATATACTTCCCGGTTACGGATTGAGCTGAAATTTTGCAAACATGTGTAAATCACGTGACAACGCAATAAAAGCTTATTTAAAAAAAAATTAGAAGCTTTTTTTTGCTTATTACCTCCGCAGAATAGCAGTTTTGTTCCGCGGGGATAATTACCACCAGGTTAAGAACCGTGGGTGTAGACCACTGACCTCCATAGTACTAGTGCAATATAATATATCAATGGTTTAGCTAGACCCTTATTGACCAGTCAGAGGAAAGGAAAAGCAATTGAATTATGATTCGACGTTGATTTTGACGTCGATACATTAATCCTGTGTTTATAAACATTGACCACGACCATACAAGCACGTTTCCATTCACGGGTTTCCGGGAAAACACGAGACCCGTGACGTCACAACTTGCTTGTAAATCTAAGCGCCATATTGTGACATTCACCCAATTTGTTGACCCGATATATACCCGATAGCCGTCTATTGACGTTATGCAACACGTTCGCAATTAAAGCTTCGGCTAAAATTACCTTTATGCTATTACAATAGGGTTTATTGTTCATCGTATTGTTCTAAGGTAAGATCTTCCAGTCAATCTGTCAAGCGATCAAAATTGTACCAGAATACGCTGACAGTGATGTGGTGTGACTTGTTTATGACAGCAGTGATGAAATAGAGGCGTTTTAGAAATCGTATTTTGTACCGTAAACACTTACTAATATCTGTGCCATTTGGAAGCGTTGCTACTATCTTTCTATTTTGTGCATCTTCACTTCGTCGAGGTCCTTGTTTTCGTGTTATTCCACGTAAATGGAAAACTTTTGGAGACTCAGGATTGGATCTACAGTCAAGTCTTTAAGTTTCAACTTTAAAACATAAAGAAAATTCAGCGCTCGATGTTCTACAGCTTTAATCTTGGTGAAAACAAATAGAATTTCACTAGAATTACAATATTCAATTGTGTGTAGTTATAGAGGAATAAAAGTAACAAGTAAATTATACGTCTGGCCGTTCGCCTTTGTAGTCAATGACCCTACTGCAATCAGGTTTCAATAATGTTGAACAACGGACTGCGGCAGAGATGGTTGCAAATTCGATTCTCGCCGTGATATCAATGTTTATTTGATGTGTAAATATTTGTACCAGTATCTGGATGTTTCTTATTACAAAATAAAAATATATTTAAAGATAGCCGTTGCCTGTGACTTCGTACGCATGGTATTTTTGTTTTATTTAGTATACAAAATAGTTTACGTCCAATTAAAAACTCAAAACTCTTTATTCATTTGGAATCATACAATTTGCATGAAATCTAGAAACGTCTTAAAAACGAATCTCAGACCTACTTACCTACAAAAAAAAATCATAAGAATCGGTCAAGCCGTTTCGGAGAAGTTTGGCGACAAACACAATTACATAAGAATTTTATATATTAGATTTGAACCTCCGACCCCTACAATACCGTCGCGAACCACTAATCCTCCGGGGCACTTTTCATTTTTTGGAAATCTATTCCGAATTAAACTAAGTTTTGAAATTTACTCAGAATCAAACATTGCAACCACCATCGTAATTAAAAAGTATACAAATGCTAATATGTTTCTAGAATTCAGTGTTTTAACAGCTAATTAGGAAATTTGCCAAAGTTTATAGAAAAATATAGCATTTGTCGGGTAAACATTGGTTGTTTTTTAATGGCTACGTAAACATTCGATAAGTTACTAGCCTAAGTGTCTGAAAAGTTCCTGAAACTGTAATTTCAACGTCGATGTGTTTATTGATTTCATATATCGAGTAGGTAAAGTTTAAAATTGAAGACGAAAATAAATACATAGGAGCTGCATCGATTGGAATTAGTTGACTACGCCTATTGTTCCTCGCTTTTAGTCGGAAGATCTTCAAGGCAAGCGTACACTACTCTAAAGACTTCATGAGCACTTCTTAAACTAATTTTTTACGCGATAATAATTATTCATTTTATATAAAAAACGAGTCGTGATCGGGTTGCACCGACCACGGTCGCGGGAAGACGTAACGTCGAGTTATAATAAAACAAGCTGTGCTCCGCAGTTTCACCCACGTTATTCCCGATCCCGTGGGAATATCAAAATGAAAAGTAGCCTATAGCCTTCCTCGATAAATGGACTACCCAACAAAAAAATATTTTTTCAATTAGAATCCGTAGTTTCTGAGATTAGCGCGTTCAAACAAACTCTCCAGCTTTATAATATTACTAGCTGCGCTCCGAGGTTTTACCCGCGTAAGTCCCGATCCCATGGGAATATCAAAATGAAAAGTAGCCTATAGGCTTCCTCGATAAATGGACTATCCAACACAAAAATATTTTTTCAATTCGAACCAGTAGTTCCTGAGATTAGCGCGAGTATAATTAGTAGCTTTAATATTTTCATTATCAGGCGGGCAAATGATTATTTGTTTTTTAAAAATATTACAACGAATAATTTTCAGTAAAATTCTAGTTGTGACTCTACTTGTGACTAATTCTATCTAAGAACACAAAGACATGTAACATTTTAAATAGTAAAACACTTTTCCTCATCCCAAATTTCCATCCACGCCCCCTTAAACGTCAATGAACCGTTCTTATAATTCCAATAAATGTAATTCAGTTGACATTTTCTAAAGAAAAAAGCTCAAAGAAAAAAAGGGGGGAGTTGGCGTGAAGTTTGGAAAACCCCGATTGACTGTATTCCACGAAATGGTATCTTTGGCATGGACCCAATGACCTAATCGTCGTTTTTACGATGAGTAAAATGTTCGAAAACCTGGTAATTTGAGAGTATTTGAATTTTTATATAGGTTTAAGACTGTGTGGTAGCAGGTGACGATACGCAGAACCGCTGTAAGTGTTCATAAAATAAAACAGTGCCGTTTATTGAGCAGGATAACCAAGTCTTTGGTTTATACAAGCAATGAAATTAACACTTTTGAATGTCGATTAACACATGTACGAGCGTTTGACCGCTATCCCACCACCTGATAGTAAACAAAGAATGACGATTTTTTAAATCCAAATGATAGATAGATAGATAAACACTTTATTTGTATAACACACAAAACATTTAAAAATATTAAAAAAGGATAAGAAAGCTTATTAAATTTTACAATTAGGCGACCTTGTCGCTCAAAGCGATAGGTTTTTTTGGTGATAGGTTTGTTTTCAACGTTTGACTACTATCACAACCACCTGATGGTAGGTGAAGATGCGGCCTAAGATGTAGTACGCTTTCCTAGAATATACTTTTTTACTCGCGACTTGAAGACGATGCGGTTTAAAGTTCAACTCGTTTTTCCAGTATCCTCAAATTTAACAACTCTGAAAACCGAGTTTCCTAATATGCCTTGGTCCGAAGCTGTAATTTCGACTTCTGCGAAACAGTTTCGCACCTTACCTATGACGAATTTGTCTCAGTAAAAACCTGTATGCCATCCTTCCACATAGCAATAAAGCGCCTTTGAAATGTTCTAAGAAATTCTTCGCTACTCGTGTAGACAATAGGCTATTCAGCATTTATTGATCGGAACTGATAGTGTGCGTGCGTCAATCCGTTTCATTGCGTGCTTATATTCGAACAAGTGCGTGAGTTGATCTATAGCTTTGCTGTTTCATTGCAATTTTAAAGAGGTTTGGTATCGACATGGCAAGGACTCGAACATCATTCAAGTTATAAAAACGAATAGACTATCCTAGTCATGTACACCGAATGGAAGCAGTGCTCAAAGGTTTGCCTGAGTCCAACCCAGACGGTAAACACGTGGATGGACCATGACGCTAGGCTTAAAAACTGGGAAAGGGCGGCGATGGATAGAGAAGGATGGAATAAGACGCTGAAGGAGACTCGGGCTCATAAAGGGATGTACAGCCACTGATGATGATGGTCCTAGCTATGGATCACGTACTTTGACAATGCGTCTATGTTATAAATATATAATTAACTAGCGACCCGCTCCGGCTTCGCACGGCTATATTATGCATGTATCATACATATAAACCTTCCTCTTGAATCAGTCTATCTATTAAAAAACCGCATCAAAATCCATGGCGTAGTTTTAAAGATCTAAGCATACAAAGGGAAATAGGGAAATAGGGACGGCGAAAAGTGACTTTATTTTATACTATGTAGTGATATATAAATTGTTAAATAATGATGGCATAATTAGAAAAAATATGATAAAATTCTCCGTTATTCTAGATTACAATGAAATTGATAGTATTTCTTATATTGAAAAAAAAGTTATAAGTATTTAAAGTCACGTGTTTTACATTTTCTTCATCAGCATCTGACGCCATTACACATCTCTTTGCAAACAAGTAGGTAATTTTTGTTCGAAGTTTTGTCATTATTCTTTACATCAATTGAAGTCATTATTTCGGAGTTATTATTTCTATTGAAATGTGATAGAATTATTTATTAATAGAAAACAAGAAAATATTAACTGGGTTAGTTATAGAGAGCCAAATTAATTTATTGGTGTCACAGAAAAATTCCAACGAAAAGACATTTGGAGTGCAGCTCGTAAATTAACAAAGCAGGTGCCAGCGAATCTGCTCGCAGCTTCGGTCCCAAAGTGCGGGGTACGGTACGCCTCACTTGATTGGAATAATAAATTATAGACACCTATAAATCTAGTGTTGTCAACTATAAAGATGTGTATTTATTTAGCTAGATGTTTTTATTACAGAGATACTTATTATAAATCAATCATTTTGTGTTCAAAGCAGTTTTTTGATTCACCAGTCCTTTGGAAGTCAAATTTCCAAAAATCCTTAAAGGAAGGTCTCGCGAAGTTTTAGACTAGTAGCTTTTGATAGTTTCAAAATTGTTTCTTGGAGCGTCTTTATTCTTCTTTGTAAATAAAGATGTACTAGCTGCGCCCCGCGGTTTCACTCGCGTAAGTCCTGATTTCGCAGGAATTTCGGAATCAAAAATATGCTATGTTTTCTCTATGCCCTAAACTACCCCTATGTAGATTTTCAACCAAATCGATCCATTCATTTGACCGTGAAGAGGGAAATAAATAAACAAATAAATACAGTCTTTCGAAGAACAAAAATCAAATATATAATACTAGCTGCGCTCCGCGGTTTCACCCGCGTAACTCCCGATCCCGTGGGAATATCGGGATAAAAAGTAGCCTATAACCTTCCTCGATAAATGGACTATCCAACACAAAAAGAATTTTTCAATTCGAACCAGCAGTTCCTGAGATTAGCGCGTTCAAACAAACAAACAAACAAACTCTTCAGCTTTATAATATTATAGTATAGATTAGTTAGGATTAGTATTATGAAGCAAAGTAAATCACCCTCAATAGTTCAAAAAATAATCAATAAATGCCCGTAATGTATACAAATAATGGAAATCTAAATCAAATAGTTTATTTTTAGACATCCGCCTTTTGCGTACTATCTCAAACCAAGAACAAGATTTTAATGGCCGTAAAGTAAATATTTTCAATATAAAAACGTGAAAGGATCTCGATAAATAACCTAAATTATATGCAAGACATCAATATTAACCAGTTATTCCTTAAAATAATGTATATTGAGATAATTTGCAGCCTTACGTACGAAACTAATCGCCAATATAGACTAAAAGTTGTGTAAAAAAATCATAGCGTTAGGTACTTTTGGAAACAGTTGCTATCGATAATTAATTTCAGTTGCAATTTTATTGCTAGGGGCGCGTGTTACATAATAGACCGCATCGTCACCTACCATCAGGCAGGTGTGATAGTGGTCGAACACAACTCTAATAATTCTAATAAATCTGTATTAATTGTATCATATGTGTTTAATTGTCTCAGTTTTTTCTAGTTGTACCATTTATATTAGGTATCTCTTTTTCTCTCACCTTACCCATAATCTTACGTCAAATCCTAAGGTTGCCTGGAAGAGACCGCTTTCAGCGGTAAGGCCGCCTATTGCGCCACTATTTTATTTTATATAATTTAAATTAATTGTACTTTCTCTGTAACTTGTGTGTGCAATAAAGCGTTCTATCTATCTATCTCTAACTAATCTGTTTTTACCCTTAGTATAGGCCATCGATCAAAGCATGGCCCATTGAATTAGTAAGATACAAGGTCGTATTCTTAGGCTTGTCTAATCCTGTGAGATTTTCTAGAAATGTTTGGATTTCGTTTTCAAAGTTGAATATGTCTTAATCGAAGCTATTTATTTATATAATTATTAGGTGCACCAACATTAATACATACCAATAGAGACATAGACATACATGAATATGATTTTAGAAATAAAATGCTATATTTACTTTTGAATTTTATTTTATTAACATACTAGCTGTCCCGGCAAACGTTGTTTTGCCATATAAAAAAAACTAAATCAAAATCGGTTCAGCCGTTCGGGAGCTACGATGCCACAGACAGACAGACACACAGACACACACACACACACACAGACACGTCAAACTTATAACACCCCGTCGTTTTTGCGTCGGGGGTTAAAAATCATACAAATCGGTTCAGCTGTTTAGGTGTAGTTTGGCAACTAACACCGCGACCCGATTGACATCAATATTTATACGTCACTCAATTGTTTTGCCTTCCCGGAACCTCTCCATTAAAACTTGAACTTTATGTTATGGTACTAAAGTTCTTATTGACTTGTATTATACGAATCGTTTGTATGGTATGGAGTATAGAAAAGTGTTGTTTTTAGACATTTTCAGGCAATTTTTTAAATTTTTCTCTCCGTAAGAACCATCCTCGTACCTTATGGAATATTCTAAAAAAAGAATTGGCCAAATTGGTCCAGGCGTTGTTGAGTTATGCGCTTACCAACACATTTTGCGATTAATTTTTATATATAAGAAGATACACAAAACTTCACCGAGACGTCCTAGTCGCGTCCCAGAGGTAGATAGATAGATATAGCGTTTATTTGCTGTTTAATAGACATATTGCCATACAAGAATATCCATTAAAAAAAAATACATACAATCGAATTGAGAACCTCCTCCTTTTTTTGAAGTCGGTTAAAAAGGACTAAAGGTGGTCGCAGATTGATCAGAGCCGAAAAAACCGATTTTTTTTCCGTCCACGGGAAAAAGTAACTTATAGTGATAGAGATAAGGTACATTTGTATTTCTGATGACGTCATCAGAGTCGACCGCATCGTCAGAGGCGGCCGACTCTGAAATATAAATGTACAATCCACGGTCAAAAGTCTCTGCCCACTGTAACGTTTACAGCACTATTATAAATTATAACAACGTAACCTGTGGATCGAACCCACGTCGGTTGGTGTAGCGGATTGCGGCTTATACCTCTCGGTCAACTAAAGACATAGCTAACATCTTGAAAATAATCACACTGAGTACTTTTAATTCAAGTAAATATTTAAGTTTGTGTGTAACGTCTATTAGAAGAAGGTCGTAACTCCAATACTTGTTGATAGTATTATTGTAGCAAACTGATCATTTACTTATGACCCATACTGTACCTTATCTCTATTAATATAAGGTATCTTTTCCTGTGGACGGCAAAAATTCGATTCGTTCGGCTCTGATCAATCTGCGACCACCTTTAATCTATTACAACATTAACCAACCAAAGTACTAACAACATGAGTCGTTGCTAATGGTCGATAACGGTTTTCTAGATATATAAATAAATAAATATTGCAGGACACAACACATCGCCATCTAGCCCCAAGCTAAGTAACTAGACTTCTGTTATGAGTGCTAGGCAACGGATATACTACTTATATACTTTTCTAAATAAATACATATAACACATAGAAACAACCAGACCACAGACAAATAATACATAAATACATGTCTGAGGCGGGAATCGAACCAGCAACCCTGTGTTTGGCAGTCCAGCATGGTGACCATTGTGCAAACAGAGTCGTCAAATTCGTCGGATTTTGGATCCATTGTTACCTAAATAATGAATTATTTTATTCTTATTGTTATTTTTTGAAATTATTTTGACTAAACTTGTTATGTCTTCTTCCCCAGGTGATAGACTTTGGCAGCTCATGTTACGAGCACCAGCGGGTCTACACATACATCCAGTCGAGGTTCTACAGGGCGCCCGAGGTGATGATGGGCGCAAGGTACGGCATGCCCATCGATATGTGGTCTCTGGGCTGTATATTGGCTGAGCTGCTTACAGGTAAACACTTCTTCATCACTACATACTACATACTGGGTTGCGGGTTCGATTCCCGCCTCAGACAAGTATTTATGTTAAGATATTTGTCTGTGTTATTATAAGTATATATTTACAAAAAAAAGTATATATGTAGTATATCCGTTATCTAGCACCCTTATCACAAGTCTAGTTACTTAGCTTGGGGCTAGAGGGCGATGTGTGGAATGTCCTACTACATACATACATAGGCTAATTCTTAACCCGATATTCCTACGGGATTAGGTAAAACCACTTTGTATTGTAAAAGTTGGCACCAACTTTTACCTGCGATACCTGGATAAAAAGTAAATTACGCTTTTCTAAGATCAGCTATCTCTTCCACTCAAAATTCTTTATTAATTTGGAATCATACAATTTGCATGGTATCACTTTGAATCGTCTTAAAAACGATTGAAACACAACTCTTAAGAGGAAAGGGTACCAGGGGCTCTCTCCATACAAACGTAGTCGACTGTTTTCTCCCTGGATGATGCATAATAATAACAAAGCAAATATTTTTGTTGCATAAAACTTATAACTGCCATGACCATGCACCTACGTTTTTTTTTGGTTTTTAAAATCTTCATTACTATGATAATTAGGTAAATGAAAAAAAAAACCAAAACATAGGGACATAGTCATGGCAGTTATAGGTTTTATGGCACAAAAATATTTGTGCTAGTGTTATTATCCAGGGAGGAAACAGTCGACTACGTTTGTATAGAGGGCCCGGTACCCTTTCCTCTTATAAACAAACTAGCTGCGCTCCGCGGTTTCACCCGCGTAACTCCTGATCCCGTGAGAATATCGGGATAAAAAGTAGCCTATAACCTTCCTCGATAAATGGACTATCCAACTCAAAAAGAATTTTTCAATTCGAACCAGCAGTTCCTGAGATTAGCGCGTTCAAAAAAACAAACAAACAAACTCTTCGGCTTTATAATATTAGTAAGTATAGATACCGAATTGAATTGACATCAATGCAGTACATTTTGCGTAGTTGAAAGAACACTACGTTTGTTGCTCTTTCATTACCTTTTGCCCCAATATTTCTACAGACTCAGAACTTACTTTCACCACATCAAAATCAGTCCTTGAAACTTAACCGCAGCTATTACGTGGTTAGTACAATAAGAGAGCAACAAAATACCAGAACACTGCTAAACAGCGTAAAATCTGAAACCGCCAACTTCTCAGACAAGGGAAAAACAAAGTTATTGTGTCTGTTCACTTGAGCCGACTTAACTGCGCATCGAGGTTTAAAAATGTACCACGGTTGAGGTTTTTAACTGTGTATTTCAGTCAAGGGTATTTTGTGGTGCAATTAGCTTTACTGTGTCAATTTTGGAAGATTTTTTTTAAAGTACAAGCTTGTTTAAGAGTTTTTGAAAGTTAATTTTATTTAACCAACACTATCTTTCGTTGAATAAAATTATCTAGAAATATTTTCAAGAAATAATTATTATTAAATCATTTATTTCAACCAATTAAAATAGGTCATATAAAGTTTGTTAGTATACAACTTAACCTAGTGTTAGTAACCATCAAATTCATTAATGCTTCTACAAAATTAAGCACCGCGGTGAGATATGAACTCGCGACTTTGTGTTATGGGTGCTATACAACTTATATACTTTTATTTTGTAAATAAATACATAAAATACATAGAAACAACCACACCACAGACAAATATCTAAGCATAAATACTTATCTGAGGTGGAAATTGAACCGGCAACCCTGTGTTTGGCAGTCCGGCATGGTGACCATTGTGCCAACTGGATCGACAAAGCGTAGTAGAACATATAGTTTGTCTGGTTTCCAATTATAATGCATGATTAGTTTGTTTCTAGATGTTCTATAATATATATTTCTTACTTTCCAGGGTTCCCACTCCTACCTGGAGAGGACGAGGCAGATCAGATGGCATGCATCATCGAGCTCCTCGGTATGCCTCCACAGAAGCTAATAGACCAGGGGAAGCGGGCGAAGAACTTCATCAGCAGTAAGGGTCTACCAAGATACTGCACTGCAACTACTCTACCTGACGGTAGCACTGTTTTAAGTGGGGGTAAGTGTTCACACTCTTACGATATGAAATAGTTTTAGAATTTGTAACAGAACAAGCTGAAAGTTGACCTGGTTTAAGCGGTCTGTTCTACCCATAATGTAGAGTTTGTGCGCCAACAACAGAATGGTCCCCCATAGGGATACGACTACGCGGCAGATCAGGGCGATGATGGCGCGATGATCTTGACTCCTATAGGAATTATTGGTGTGGAATAGTTACAGATCGTGATCAATGGAAGAATGGTGGAGAGGCCTTTGCCCTGCAGTGGGACAGCGTAGGCTCTTAATTATAATAATTGTGCGCCGAATGAAGTTCTCTTCGAAGGTCCAGATGATGATTGGAGTCGCTCTCTAGCATCATTTGGACCCGAGAACGTCAATTTCAAGGCATTTGTGGTAAGAGTCGTCCTTAAATCTTTCTCATCATGGACTTCAGGACGAAGAACGCTACAGGTGTCAATTAATTAAAAATAATAGTTTAAATGGAAGTGCGACTATCATGTTAATACATTTAAAATTAACTAGCTGCGCCCCGTTGTTTCACCCGCCGAGATCCCGATCCCGTGGGAATATCGGGATAAAAAATATTGTGTTAAAATCCAGGTCTTTAGCTATCTACATATCAAGTTTCATTGCAATGATTTCAATAGTTTTTGCGTGAAGGAGTAACAACAAACTTTCACATCTTTACTACGCAACGAATTTTGATGCGGTTTTTAGAGTTATTCAAGAGAAAGGTTTATATGTAAAATACATGCATAATACAGGGTTATTGGAAATTAATTAGCACGGCGTTAAGGGCTTCTTCTGTGCACCTAAAAAAACAACTTTTGTTCTACGACTTTTGGAAATTCGAAAAAAAAATGAAAGAACATGGGCAGTTTTCCATACATGGTTTTCTTTTATATAAAACTTTGGCGTCTTGATGTAAAAAAAATACTAAAACAATCTACACAAGTCCTAGAATACATATAACAACCAAAATTCTCCATAGGAACCGCCGTTAAAAAGATAATAAAAAAACAAAATCGCAATGAAACACAAACAACCTCAGCAAACAACACGCTCGGCGGCGCGGCGCCGGAGTCGCATGTCATTCGTCCGTCACTTGAGTTTAGTGTTGCCATAATTTCAATTTATTTTCTACTGCTAAAATATCTTAGTTCATTATTTTGTTGTTTATTTTGTATGTTCATTATCTTTGATTCATTATAATTAGTTATTATAGGTACCTACATAATGCACAATAATTAAAAATATAAATACATATCCATAGAGAAAAAAATGTGTCATTTAATATTTATAACTTCTAAAATAGAAGTAATGCTCTAGTACTGGTATTACCGAAATGCAAATTGAGTAGAACGGAAGAACCAAGTAATCGTGTTTATACTAATCAATATGATTTTATAAACCGTGGTTATATAGAATAAATAATTAGCGCCAAAAAACATTATATAATTAATTAAACACCATGGTTGTACTCAAATTCATCAAGGTCATTCACACCAAGAACAGTAGATGAAACTTAAAAAATAAGTAAAATTTTAAGGTTACTGACCTCTCCGTGTAAGGAACAGCTGATTTTCAGGTAAACCTAACCTCAAAATTTTCAAAAAAATGTTCCAATTTCCAAAAGTCGTAGAACAAAAGTTGTTTGTTAAGGTGCACAGAAGAAGCCCTTAACGCCGTGTTAATTAATTTCCAATAACCCTGTATATCCGTGCGAAGCCGGAGCGGGTCGCTAGTTTGTTATAATAGTGGGATTTATTTTAGGTTGTTTGATTTATATTGGTTATATCGGTCTTCAAAAGTGGCGTTACACAAAATATAGAGTACCTATTGATAGATCTAATCACTATCACTAGAAAATGTTTATAATATGTCAATAAAACATTATAAAATTGTAGTGTTGGAGACTGAAGTTTTGCCAAATCCCTTTAAGGTGAAAGGGTACCTGCGCGCTCTCCATACAAACGTAGTCGACTGTTTCCTCCCTGGATAATGACACTAGCACAAATATTTTTGTGCTGCAAAACCTATAACTTCCATGACTATGCCCCTATGTTTTGGTTTTTTTCATTTTCTAATTATCATAGATTTTAAAATTAAAAAAATTAAAAAATCAAAAAAATCAAAAAATAGGGGCATGGTCATGGCAGTTATAAGTTTTATGCACCAAAAATATTTGCTCTAGTGTCATTACCCAGGGAGAAAACAGTCGACTACGTTTGTAATAGTTTGTATGGAAAAAGCCCCCGGTACCCTTTCCTCTTAAATCATCAAACTAAAACCATCAACTCTTAGTAAGTATTATCTAGTCATAGATCAAAAGTAACTCTTCGTAGAAACTTGTAAAAGAACGGTTATTCATATTATAGTAACAGACAGACAGACGAGACAGGAATGGCTCATGCTGGGCTTTGGTGCCACTTCGTAATCAGTTGTGTTGTGACACATTAAGATGAGCCATAATTATCAGACAGACGAGACAGGAACTTTGACTCATGCTGGGCTTTAGCGCCACTTTACCCCGTAATCAGCTGTGATACATTATAAGATGTGCCACAAGCTACGTAAGTGATAGAATGAAGTGAGTTCCAAATTGAATCATATTCGACCTCTGTTTTATCATTACATAGTACATAACAAAGTCGTGCGAAGTGGAGGCGTAAAAGTAGGAAAGCGGACTCCGGGCTCCCGAGAGGGATGCAACCGGGAACATCGCTCGGATGATGAGTATATAACAAAGTCGTTTTCGCTGTCTGTCCCTATGTATTCTTAAATTTTTAAAATTTCGCAAAAATTAGATAGATTTTTATTAGATAGAGTGATTCAAGAGGAAGATTTTGGTATATAAAACTACCACGCGTACGAAGTCGCGGGCATCAGCTATAGTTAAATAATAGAAAAGCCTATTCACTCCCAATGAATCAATGTATAATCATACCAAGTTTCATCAAAATCGGTCCAGTAGTTTCAGAGCTAATGAAAAAAAACAAATAATCAAATCTTTCCTCTTTATAATATTAAGTATAGATTAATACATCTTTATGATATATTAGAAAAAAAAAACTAGTAAATTTTAATAAAATACTTCTTTTATGGAAACCGAAACACGATTAGAAAAGTTGCCTCGATCAAAATTTTTATATAGGTACGGTTGGCTGCATAATTGCAGACCCACCGTAGAGCTCCAAAACGGCTGTTATAAGAATGTTTTCAACACAAGCAAGATTCTAGACACCTGCTTTAGTTGAAGTTTAAAGTCTTCTAATTTATCAAACAAAAATTAGAATGAAAACATTCCAATAGTAGTCATTTTCGAACTCTACCGGGGGCTGCAATTATGCGGCCGACTGTACATTTTTTTTGAAAATATCCAACCAAAAATACACATTTTGAGGTGGTCAGCGACGGAAAGAATCAAATTCATTTTAGTTTTATTCAATGACTAGCAGTGCTCCGCGGTTTCACCCGCGTAAGTCCCGATCCCGTGGGAATATCGCCATAAAAAGTAGCCTATGAATTAATCCAGGTCTCCAGCTATCTAGATACTGAGTTTCAACGCAATCGGTCCAGTAGTTTTTGCGTGAAGGAGTAACAAACATACAACCTTTCACATTTATAATATTACATAGTAGGATATTGCTAATACCAGCTATAATGTAATGATATTTTCTATCCTTAAAACTATTTTGTTATACAATAATGTGAAAGGACACAATGTCATTTAAAGCGTACACCTTTTTATACGAGTTGCGATTTCCTATCGGTAACTGAAATAAAGTCAATTTATTCTTGTGTCTAGACGTAGAAGTTCGATTTGTAGATCTAACTCTAACTCTATGTCAAAGTTAGGCTTCTAACTTTCGTGTTATCTTACTTTTTGGGCGCGTTCACTCAGGTGTAGAGATATATTTAAAGTTAACTTAGAATACGTTTTCTACTTGAGTTATACTCGTACCTACGTTAAGTTGAAGAACGTTCTAGTAACTAAAACACAGACGGACAAGAAAGTGATCTAATAAGGGTTCCTTTTTTTACCTTTTCAGGTACGGAACCCTAAAACGACTAGTAAAAAAAATTGTTTTGTTTTGTTCTGTTTTTAGTATTTGTTGTTATAGCGGCAACAGAAATACATCATCTGTGATCAACTCTCGACAGACGGACGGACAGCGAAGTCTTAGTAATAAGGTTCCGTTTTTACCCTTCAGGTACGGAACCCTAACTAAGATAAAAAAACCCAAAGATGTATAGATATTTAACCAGTAAAAATCGACGAAGTTTATGAAGATGAGGCTGTATGTGCTCCGCACCCTTTGCATTCTCCGCCAGGGTATAAAAAAAAAAACAATCTCTTAAACAGAGGTACCCGATTACCCAGATCCCACCGCCATCTTAATAATTAAAAAAAAAAGCTAATCTCAGTGAAGAAGCTCACAGCAACTTTAGAACACATTAAGTGCTTTAGCCTGCACTCTGCATTTAATTACCAAAAATATTTTCTAAAAAAGATGCAACATCATCATCACTTCACTTCATTATACATAGTATAAAACAAAGTCGCTTTCTCTGTCCCTATATCCCTATGTTTTCTTAAATCTTTAAAACTAAGCAACGGATTTTGATGCGGTTTTTTTTAATAGATAAAGTGATTCAAGAGGAAGGTTTAGATGTATAATACATGCATAATATAGCCGTGCGAAGCCGGGACGGGTCGCTAGTAATAATTAAAAAAAAGCTAATCTCAGTGAAGAAGCTCACAGCAACTTTAGAACATATTAAGTGCTTTAGCCTGCACTCTGCATTTAATTACCAAAAATATTTTCTAAGCAAGATGCAATGCTTTCATTTAGTTTTCTGGGACATAAATTATAATGCAGTAACTTTTCTGCTTGTACAAAATCATCCCAAGACGCTGATCGGACAACTAAAAATATCTAACCGTCATGTGACAACACTTTGCTATGCCTACGTGAACATTCGCTAAACACGTCACCAGTTTTCTCATGCACAATTACGTTTGATTCACAAAGTGTTCTTTAAGATGACATTTAGGGTCTGACTCATTTTCTGTTTGTTTTGTTCCGCCGTGATTTTGTCTAGGGCTATGGTAAAGATGCATCGCACATCGACATCGCACAAGTAAAGACGCCTTCTCTATCGCGTCGGGCGAACACCCGCCTGCGACCGGCGCGCCGGCCATCGGCTTCGATTCCCGCCTTATACAAGCATTTAGTAAAAGTATTTGTTTCTCGTCTGGGTGATTATGTATGCATTATAAGTATGTATTTACAAAAAAAAAGTATTTATTTAAGTATTCTATCCGTCCGTCGTCTAGCTACCATAACACAGGCCAAGTTGCTTAAGCTTGGAGCTAGATGGCTCTGTGTAAGTTGTCCTGCAATATGCATTACTAGCTGCGCTCCGCGGTTTCACCCGCGTAACTCCCGATCCCGTGGGAATATCGGGATAAAAAGTAGCCTATAACCTTCCTCGATAAATGGACTATCCAACACAAAAATAATTTTTCAATTCGAACCAGCAGTTCCTGAGATTAGCGCGTTCAAACAAACAAACAAACAAACTCTTCAGCTTTATAATATTAGTATAGATTTGAAACACAAAGCAGAGCGAGACGCTATGACCTTGATTTGACCAATCACGAGTCAGAGCACATTGATAAACTTAATCGATGTATCGCAGTGATGAATCTTTAAACATGTGCGTGCATCTCTATTTCCATACATTTGTTTTGCATGGAGGTGACATCAATGTGCGACGTGCTATGTATGATATGCGTTACATCTTCGACATAGCCGTACCCTTAGTTTTGATTCACAAACTGCATTTAGGATGTGAGTCATTCTGCGTTTGTCTAGGATATTATTATGTATTAGTAATATTGTATTCTTATTTCGATACTATAGTTCGCAAACTGGCTACGTGCTATTAGGACCATCCCACGAAATGCGTAGTTCTACGAAGTATTCGATAGAAATTATGACCGTCATTTATAACGATTTTTTTAATATTTGATAATTCCTTTTCGTTACGAGGTTTTAGTTGAAAATACAAATATTACTAAAAATTATGTTTTTGGCTATAGCTTCAAAACGACAAAGATTTTTTGTTTTAAAAATTTATCAAAATATGGGTAAAGAGCTCACCAAAAAATTGTAATACTTAATAGTTTTTTTTAATAAAAATAATTAATTTTTCTTGCAAATATTTAACAACTTTAGTTATGTATCTTAGTTATATACCTAGTTATTTTCCTATCTCTAGCTCCGTCTTAACATACCTCAAACAGCGGTGTTGGCATAGTGGTAGATACGCAGACTTTCATTTCGAAGACCGTGGGTTCGAATCCCAGCCAGCCGTGCCCTAATTAATTTTTCTTACGAAAAAATAATATGAGCTAATTGACATTGTTCTTACGGTGAACCCGCGGCTTAGTTGGCTCCAGAAGTATTGACAAGTTCTCTCCTCTGAACATGGTCGACTAAGCTGAGATTGCAGTATAGGAGTATAGGTGCTAGACAAGCTTATTCCATAGGATCCAAATAAAAAGTTCTTGTTGCGAAAAACAGCCAATATCACTTCACTTCACTACATAGTATAAAACAAAGTAGCTTTCTCTGTCCCTATATCTCTATGTATGCTTAAATCTTTAAAACTACGCAACGGATTTTGGTGCAGTTTTTTTAATAGATAGAGTGTTTCAAGAGCAATGTTTATATGTATAATAGCTGCGCCCCGCGGTTTCACCCGCGTAATAATTTTCTACGCAATTTTCTTAATATTTTCTTTCATAAGAACCTTCTCCTGACAATAACAAACACAACAAAAAAAGAATTGGCCAAATTGGTCCAGGCGTTGTTGAGTTATGCGCTTACCAACACATTTTGCGATTCATTTTTATATATAAGATACATGCAAAATATAGCCGTGCGAAGCCGGGGCGGGTCGCTAGTAGTATAAAAAACAAAGTCGCTTTCTCTGTCCCTATATCCCTATGTATGCTTACATTTTTAAAACTACACAACGCATTTTGATGCGTTTTTTTTAATAGATAGAGTGATTCAATAGGAAGGTTTATATGTATAATACATGCATAATATAGCCGTGCGAAGCCGGGGCGGGTCGCTAGTACTCGTTTATAAGTATCCCATGCTTGGAAAACGTGAAAAACAATGATTCAGAGATTCAATTAGTTTAATATTAACTGTTAGTATGTCTCGCTATTTGTCTGATTTTGATTATGTGCCAAAAGTGATTAGTAATATTATTGTTCTAAGGACCGTTAGTTCCGTATTTTTATCATTTATTATTGTTTGTAAACTTGTTACGAAAACATTTTATCTCTACATAGTATAAAACAAAGTCGCTTCCCGCTGTCTGTCTGTCCCTATGTATGCTTAGATCTTCAAAACTACGCAAGGGATTATGATGCGGTTATTTTTAAATATATATAGTGATCCAAGAGGAATGAAGGAAGAATTATATTACAACTAGCTGCGCTCCGCGGTTTCACCCGCGTTACTCCCGATCCCGTGGGAATATCGGGATAAATTAAGATGTAAGCTATCCTATCTCTCAAGTTGGATCGAACTGCACATAGTGTGCGAATTTTATTATAATCGGTTAAGTGGTTTAGGAGTCCATTGAGGACAAACATTGTGACACGAGATTTATATATATTAAGAAGAAAGAAGATGAGAAATACCATGAAAGTTAATTTTACCTGTGTTAATTGTATTGTTTACAGGTATGTCGAGGAGAGGAAAGCCACGAGGTCCACCAGGATCGAAGAGTTTCGTCACGGCACTGAAGGGATGTCAAGATAAATTCTTCATAGATTTCATTAGAAGGTAAGCTTGATTATCTAACACAAATCAAAATAGAAATAGATAGATATTGCAGGACATTCCACACATCGCCATCTAGCCCCAAGCTAAGTAACTAGACTTGTGTTATGGGTGCTAGACAACGAATATACTACTTATATACTTTTCTTTTGTAAATATATACTTATAATACATAGAAACAACCAGACCACAGACAAATATCTAAGCATAAATACTTGTCTGAGGCGGGAATCGAACCCGCGACCCTGTGTTTGGCAGTCCGGCATGGTGACCATTGTGCCAACTGGGTCGTAGGTGTGCTACACGTGTCCTGGGTGGTGTTAGAGGAGCAATCTCCTGGTGGGACGGTTGCGGCTTGTTACCACTCACCTTTATCCTATCGCCAAGCGAACTTGTCCCTGTTTGTTCCAATATGTAGCCCGGTGCAGTATAATAGCAACTAAGAGTTTTTCGAAAATCCACCCTTAAGAAGGTGAAATGGGGGATTGCATTTGTTTCGTTTAGGTCACGTGGTAGAACCCGCGGGCAGAAGTTAGTCTGTTCATAAACAAAGCCCGAATGAATCCATACAAACAACAGTCGAATTTGGAACTTCCTCAATTTTTTAAGTCAGTTAAAACAGGCAAAAATAACATTAAAAATAATACAAATTACTAAACTATAAGAACACCAGTTAAAACAAACAATATAATTTATCAAGTCAAATTCCCTGAAACTGATGCCGGAAGCAATTGAAGACTGAAGGACTGTATGGAGTGGAGACACGCCGTCTGATACTCATCAATATACAGGGAGTTTGGTAGATAGTGGGCCGAAGAACGATGAAAAGAAAGAAAAAGAAAACACAAAACATTTAGAAAAATAGTAACAAACATAAAAACACTGACATGTACGGTCGGCTGCATAATTGCAGCCGCCGGTAGAGTTCAAAAATTACTATTATTGGCGGGTTTTCATTCTAATATTTTCGTTTGATATACTTATTCATGAGTTAGAAGACTTTAAACTTCAACTAAAGCAGGAACCTAGAATCTTGCTTATAACAGCCGTTTTGGAGCTTTACCCCGTAAAGCTCCAAAAAGGTCTGCAGCTATGCAGCCGACCGTACAAGAACAAAAGTGATGCGTTTTTGTTTCATTCGATTTTGAGTACTAGATAAATTCTTTCGTTATACATCCAGGCAAACTGATTTCATGGTGGAAATCCCAAACACCTGCACTAAGCTTTTTACTTCGTCATCTTCTTCATCTTCTGCCACATCTTAGACCGCATCGTCTACCATCAGACAGGTGTAATAGTGGTCAAACAGCCGCAGCCAAGAATCGGATCCCAACCAAACAAACGCCAGCGGGTAGGAGGAAGACTCATCGGCCCACAATCTACCAAACGCCCTGTATTTTTCTTTTTTTTCAATATTTTGTTATAACCGTGTTCAACGAACCGATAAACATTAACTTTATTTATCTGTTATTTATTGTTACTGGTCGAATGACCCTGTGTCTGAAAGTATAAATATAAACTCGAAGTTGAATTCATTCAATGAAAAATAAGATATCATATCGTCACTAATCTTCCATCAATACTTTAAATAATAGAAAAGGAAAAAATGGTTGTCCTAAAGTCGTTTTACGGACGATAATTTTACGTGATAACGTCGTATGAAAACGATAAAAAATTTAGTTCTTTTTTGTTTTTTCTTTGTTCCTTTATACATATAAGTCTTTTACTCGTCACCATAACACAAGCCTAGTCCACACTCACTCCCTCCCTACTTAAGATCAAATTAGTAACACTATATTATTATTAAACAATATAAAACAAACACGAGACGCGTGACGTTAACCGGAACATGACGACGTCATGGTCATGTTACCATGACGCATCACGTCAAAAAGTCTGTACTAAAAAAGAAAGGCAAACAAAAAGTCTATATTGTGGAAGTAATGGAAGTAAATTGAGTCTAGAATCAAAGAAGCAGCATGAGTATAATACTTTCCATCCCGGTTAAGAGGAAAGGGTACCGAGGGCTGTCTCCATACAAACTATTACAAACGTAGTCGACTGTTTTCTCCCTGGATAATGACACCAGAGCAAATATTTTTGGTGCATAAAACCTATAACTGCCATGACCATGCCAAATTTTTTTATTTTTTTTTTAAATCTTAATTTCTATGATAATATTATAAAGCTGAAGAGTTTGTTTGTTTGTTTGTTTGAACGCACTAATCTCAGGAACTGCTGGTTCGAATTGAAAAATTCTTTTTGTGTTGGATAGTCCATATATCGAGGAAGGTTATAGGCTACTTTTTATCCCGATATTCCCACGGGATCGGGAGTTACGCGGGTGAAACCGCGGAGCGCAGCTAGTTTCTATGATAATTAGAAAATGAAAAAAATAGGGGCATGGTCATGGCAGTTCTAGGTTTTATGGCACAAAAATATTTGTGCTAGTGCATTATCCAGGGAGGAAACAGTCGACTACGTTTGTATGGAGAGAGCGCAGGTACTCTTTCACCTTAAAGATAATTAAAATGGCAAAACCACTAAAAATACACTCTTCTCTTTATAATATTAATATAGGGCCTAGACTAATATTTTAAGGAGAAATTTTGGTTGGTTTGTAAAGAAACTAATAGACCGATTCTGTTGAAACTTGGTATGTGGATACATAGATTCATTGGGAGTGACATAGGCTACCTTTTATTCTGATATTCCTAAGGCTCGGGACTTACACGGGTGAAACCGGGGAGCGCAGCTAGTCTAGTATAAAACGGAAATAATATAGGAAAAATACAGGTATCAGAAACGTCGATCCCGTGTTTCCAGAAATACATTATTTGTTTATTAATACATATATATTTCTCTGAACATCTTGCCGTGAGTAACATTTGAACTGCGGAATGAAATGTAAAATCTTAGAAAAATAGATATATATTTAATTCTTTAAGTCGCGAGTGAGTAGGTATCTTCTAGGAAGGCGTGTTACATCTTAGGCCGCATCGTCACCTACCTATCAGGCAGGTGTGATAATGGTCAAACGCTGACCTATCATATGAAAAAAAACCGTGTGGCACTCGGGGACTGCCGCGGTAAAGCTATTGCATAGCGAACGCTCGGCCGAGCTACATGGTAGGCGGAGTGGGGGGTGTTAGGTTTTATTTTCGTTACGGAATTTCTTGATTCAGTCGCCGCGCTCAAAGCTCGCGATAAAAGCTATGCAATAGCATAAAATGCGCCCCGCGTAAGTCCCGATCCCGTGGAAATATTGACATAAAAAGCTAGCCTATTGTCAATCCTGGTCTCTAGCTATGTAACATACCCAGTTTCTTCGCAATCGGTTCAGTAGTTTTTGCGTAAAGAAGTAACAAACATATAGATACACAAACTGTCATATCACTATCACTACATAGTATAAAACAAAGTCGCTTTTTCTGTCCCTATTTCCCTTTGTATGCTTGGATCTTTAAAACTACACAACGGATTTTGATGCGGTTTTTTTTAATAGATAGAGTGATTCAAGAGGAATGTATAATACATGCATAATATAGCCGTGCGAAGCCGGAGCGGGTAGCTAGTTTATAATATAATAAAATCTTTTTAATACGTTATTATATATAATTCGCCGTGCGAGCGGCATAATCATAACAATTTTCGGTACAAAAAAAGAAGAAAAAGAAAATGACACAGAACAAAATATTTTCATGTTTCAGGTCATTTTGTTCTAGTGATTGGATGAAATTGATAAAATTATAAATTAATCGAAAAACTAATCGGTTATACGGTAGACGGATATTGCGTTCGGTGATTAATTAATCGGCTTTGTTAATCCATCCTGTACTTAACTACATTATAAGCAATAAAGATAATCTCATAATCCAGCTTTAATACTAGAGTATTTATACTTTTGTCCGGGCTGTTTTCCGCAATCAAACCTCTTTTAGTTGGGACCGTTTTGCGTGGGGATTGAGTACGCTTGTCCAGTATCTACTTACCTCTCAGCTTAGTTGTTAGCAAAGATTTACGGTCGTATCGCAAATGAAAATGGCTACAAATGTCGTGGTATTAAATGTCGAAAATCTAAGTGTAAAATTGTCAAAACGCCTAAATATAATATGTAGAACGGTTAAAAAGTCTTACTTTAAGATTTTAAAGTTCATTTTTTTTATTTTGTTTATTATCTATTTAAATATTTGGAACTTAAATATGTCACTAAGTAAACTTGTCAGTTTAATTAGTTATAGCGACCCGCCCCGGCTTCGCACGGCTATATTGTGCATGTATTATACATATAAACCTTCACCGCATCAAAATCCGTTGCGTAGTTTTAAAGATTTAAGCATACATAGGGATATAGGGACAGAGAAAGCGACTTTATTTTATACTATGTAGTGATGATAGTGATTATGTTATAACGAAAATACATATTCGCAGATGGTCCTTTTAACATGGAAAAACAGTAGGATATTGGAAAACAATTCGTAAATTGGTTCGTTTGTAACGACTCAATAGATTTCGATAAAAATCCAAATCCCTCTTGTGGCTAGATTCTTATACGGGTCAAATCGCGGGACGCATCTTTTTGCTTGATATTTCTACTAAATTACCTGTAGTAAACTTCATAGTAATTATGTACTCGACCTACCCTCAGTTACTACCCTCAACTATCAGCATGTGAGGACAACGCTTGCCGCTGCTCCAGTCTCCTCGCGGCCATGACTATTGTAACATACGTCGAAACGTCGATGTATGAGAAATAAAAATAAAAAATACGCAATTAAGTCCCGGGAAAATAATTACCTATAATAGTAGTCTTGGAATGTGACAATTTGGTTAGTACTAGCAGAAATCAGACTTAGGACTGGTGGTGACGTTAGTGGCTTCAGTTTTTCCTAAAACCAGACCATTGGAGAGCTGAACTGGTTCTTTCTGTTACAAGCCCTTCCCTTTTTGAATCAAGGTACTGGAGGAGGTCTAATTTGTAAAAATTGCTTTCTACAGTTTGTCCTACAATCATACCATTGGAGAGCTGATCTGGTTCTCTGTTACAAGCCCTTCCCCTTTTGAATCAAGGTACTGAGGAGGTCTAATTTGTAAAAATAGCTTTCTACTGTTTTTCCTACAACCATACCATTGGAGAGCTGAGCTGGTTCTTTGTTACAAGCTTCGTCTTTTGATTGAAGGTACTGAAGAGTAATTGTAGAAATGTCCCCGACGGGAATGACAACAATGACTAAACTTACTATGTATTCAATCGTTCCAGATGCTTGGAATGGGACCCGGAGAAGCGGCTGACTCCGGCGCAGGCGCTCCGCCACGCGTGGCTGCGCAGGCGCCTCCCTCGCCCGCCTCACGATGACGAACCAACACAAACCAACAACCACGTTAGTATTGCGCTTACTAAGCGCGTACAACCCAAGTGCACTGATAAATAGGTTTGTTTATAGCTTTTTCGGTTTTGGTTTTTTTTGGTTTGGTTTTTTTTTTGTGGTGGTAGGTGACTTTCGAGACATAGGTACACAGTAATCTATCTATTTGCTAACATAGTTCTAAGCTATCTATTAAGAGGAAAGAGTACCGACGCTCTCTCCAAACAAACGTAGTCGACTGTTTCCTCCCAGGATAATAACACTATAGCAAATATTTTTGTTGTATAAAACTTATAACTGCCATGACTATGCCCCTATATCTTGTCTTGTTCAAAATTTGGTTGAGGGATCACGAAGGCGAAACGCCAAACGATGGACTAACCAAGTATCCAAGCAATTGGCTATTTATAAACTAGCCAGCTGCTCGGATACCTGATAAGTCTGTCGTTGCACGGCTGTCAGGCATCAGACACGATGAAGAAGATTTCAGCAGAAGAGAAGAGTCATGATCCTCAGAATAAATTTAAAGATGGAGGAATACAAATCAGATGCGAATTTTTAAGCACGAGTGCATGTTTATACATATTACTAGCTTTCCCGGCAAACGTTGAAAGAAAGAAATTTATTTGTAACCAAAATTATTTTAACATAAAGAATAATATATACATTTATTGTGGTTTCAAAAAGGAAGACAACTCAGCTTATAGCGACACCGCTACATGTTTGTTGTTGTTTTGCCATTTAAAAAAACCGGGCTGATTTGTGAATCCAAACTAACAAAAAATTCATTCAAATCGGTTCAGCCGTTTAGGAGGAGTTCAGTGACATACACACGTACAGTAGAATTATATAAACATATGACAACTATGTAAGAATTTCGGAAAAAAACACGCGCGCTTTTTCTCAGTGCCTTAACATTTCAAAACTGTAAATAATTACTTGTTAAAAAAAAGGATATTTTTATGTTTTACTGGTTTACGAAGTTTTTTTTGCAGAACCTAAATGACTAATTAATGTAGTAAGTAGTTTAAAAATTATGTTAGATGTGCAATTTATAAAATAACAAGCTTAGCCCCGCGGTTTCACTCGCGTAAGTCCCGATCCCGTGGGAATATCGGGATAAAAAGTAGCCTATGTGTTAATCCAGATCTCCAGCTATCTAGCTATAACGAGTTTCATCGCAATCAGTCCAGTAGTTTTTGCGTGAAGGAGTAACAAACACACACATACACACACACAGACTTTCAGATTTATAATATTAGTAGGATTAGTAGGAAGTAGGATTGTAGATTTTGATTTCCAACAGACTATTTTTCCATTTTTATTTTTTATTTTCGGTCATTTACTTATCTTGAAATTACTTTTTGAACATAATTTAACAATCGAAATCAATTTCCAACTTCTGCACTACATTTTTATTTTAGTTAAGAGGAAAGGGTACCAGGGGCGTTTTCCATACAAACTATTACAAACGTAGTCGACTGTTTTCTCCCTGGATAATGACACTAGAGCAAATATTTTTGGTGCTTAAAACTTATAACTGCCATGACCATGCCCCTATTTTTTGTTTTTTATTATTTTTTAATTTTTTTAATTTTAATTTCTTTGATAATTAGAAAATGAAAAAAACCAAAACATAGGGGCATAGTCATGGCAGTTATAGGTTTAATGGCACAAAAATATTTGTGCTAGTGTCATTATCCAGGGAGGAAACAGTCGACTACGTTTGTATGGAGAGACCGCAGGTACCCTTTCACCTTAATTTGCATAGATTTTACACCCGAAATGTGACCTTCAATAAATTATTTACGTTTCGTTGCATTCACACTAAGCTAAAATATGTTTGTTAGTTTATAAACTTCGAGTTTGTTTTGGTTCTATGATAATTATAGATTTTGTGTACTCTTTTACTCTTATGTGAGTATGTTTGTGTGTGTTTTCACTTATATTAAGAGTAAAGGGTACCGGTGCTCTCTCCATACAAACGTAGTCAACTGTTTCCTCCCTGGATTATGACACTATAGCAAATATTATTGTTGTATAAAACCTAGCCATGACTATGCCCCTATTTTTTCTTTTTAAATTTATATTATAAATAGAATACGAAAAAAACCAAGACATATAGGCATATTCATGGTAGTTATAGGTTTTATGCAACAAAAATATTTGTGCTAGTGTCATTATCCAGGGAGGAAACAGTCGACTACGTTTGTATGGAGAGAGCGCCCGGTACCCTTTCCTCTTAAGGCAAAAACAAAAATTTACTAAAATTTACTACAATATTTTGTTTTAGCACATACCTTAAGACATGTGACTTCAGTTATTTAGTTGTTTTTGTGAAATATTTCTTGCTTTGATGCACATACCTACTTGTTTATGATTTAAAGAAAATACTATTTCGTAAAGGGGCAGTAACTTAAGAGTGTGGAGACTGGCATATTGATCGCTTCAATTTTTTTTTGCTCGGACCCTTTCAAACCTATTATAATGCATAGAGGACATGTACAGTACATGCCATGCCATGTAACGAAATCTCGAAAAATATTAGTTATTTAAAGTTAAAATTAAAAGTTTTTTTTATTTAAATAATGAATAAATAATAATAATTGTTCGTATTTGTGTTCTCTATACAAAGGCATAGGTTTGAAAAGTGACCGCGCAACCAAAATAAAATTAGCCTAATGTTTTAATCTCTTTTGAGCTTTTTCGCATATTTTCGTTAATATACATTTTATTTCATTTATTGGTAAATATACTAGCAAGCCGTTGAGGACTTCTTCTGTGTACCTAAACAAACAACTTTTGTTCTACGACTTTTGGAATTTCTGAGGTTATTTTTACCTGAAAATCAGCTGTTTCGTACACGGAGAGGTCATCGACCTTAAGATCATACTTATTTTTTAAGCTTTATCTACTGTTCTTAGTCTGAATGACTTTTGTTTTAAAAAAATCTGCTAATTTTAGAAATTACGTAACCTCGAATTAAATTTTTTTTTTTATTTTTTTTTTATTTAAAAACTTTTTTTCTACGAATTTCCAAAACTCGTAGAAAAAAAGTTGTTTGTTTAGGTGCACAGAAGTGGCCCTCGATCGTTTACTAATATGATAACTAATAACCCTATGTATTAAGAAGTGCCTTTGTCTTATGTTGACAGCAAACAAGCGTGTGTAGCGGGGGCGGAGGCGGAGGCGGAGGCGGGGGCGGGGGCGGAGGCAGCGGCGGTCGCGGGGGCTCGCTGCGGACCCCGCTCGCACGCACACCTGTCACATTCAACACTTCTCAAGTCGCCAGTTAGTATCTATCTTCTATACACAGAAAATGCTTTGTCTTGACTGACTGACGGATCAACGCACAGCCTAACCGCTGTAGAGACCTGAAACTGGGGTGTGTTCTTTGTATGACGTACGCATCCGCATCAGTTTTATCTGAAGAATTTTCTAATTATTAAATCGTATTATGACATGGTATTGTAAAAAAAACTATTTATTTAATACGTTTTTATTGTTAAGTACAAATTAACTTTGATATTTGCATGCTAGACTAGCAAAAATACAACTTTACTATTTTTAATTAAGACAAATAAATGATCTGAATCTGAATCCTGTAAGAAAGGATTTTCCGAAATTCTACCTCCGTTTTTCAGTATTTTTACCTAAATTTACGAAATATTTAGATTTAAATTAAGGTGATGGGTGTTACCCGCTAGTACCGCTTGTATTTAAAAGCAAAAAAAGTCATAAAGTATACTCTGAAACTATAAGAGCTACGAGTCTAAAATTTTGCATGGCGGAATCAAACCTACAACCTTTGTCGCAGGCGGAAGTTCTTAGGTAATTATTATAATTAAATAAAACTTATTCCGCCCTGCAGTTTTACCCGCAAATGTTCCCATCCCTATGTGGATAAAAGAAGTGTTATTCCAGGACTCTAGCTATCTACATACCAAGTTTAATCGTATTCGGTTTGACATTTATCCTATTTTTTTTCTATTTTTTTATTATCTTTTTAAATATTTGGAACTATGTCACTAAGTGAACATGTCAGTAAGACATTTTTGAGTGAAAAGAAACTTACACAAAGTTTCATATAGGATTTCCCATTAATATATGTTTTAAAATACTAATTGTGTCCGAATAGAAGTACATATCTACTTAAAATCAGTCTTGGGTTATATTCCAGAAGCGAAACAGTTACAAGCGGCCATGTCTGAGGAGAGCGGCTCGAGTCGGTACTGGGGGGCGGCAGCCAAGTTGCCGCACCTCCCCGCACCCTCCTAGCCCCCGCCTGCGCCGCGCCGCCTCGCCAAGGTAACACATTACACACGACAAGGTATCCATTACACTAACCATAACACACGCCAAGGTAACATCTCTCTTACATAACACACGCCAAGGTAACATCACACTAACAGATCGCACGACTATGTAACACTAGACTCACAGGACAAGGTAATACGATACAGTCTAGAACACACACCAAGGTAACGTCACTCTTACATAACACACGCCAAGGTAACATCACACTAAAAGACCACACGCCTATGTAACACTAGACTCACACGCCAAGGTAACATCTCTCTTACATAACACACGCCAAGGTAACATCACACTAATAAAACACACTCTAATGTAATACTACAATCAGCATAATACTCGCCAAAGTAAAATAATACACGTAATCAAAACGATATAAGGCATACCAGGCTAAGATAATATAACTCATGGAGTAATAATACGATATAATTTTTCTACACACGCTAAGGTACATCACACTAACATAACACACGCCAAGGTAACAAACACGATACAGGCCATAAGACACACCAAGGAACTACATTTCCAAAGCATACAGAATATAACATACGCCAAGGTAATACCATGATAAATGCAAAGGTACCACATTGCATGATGAGCTATATGATACAGACAGACTATAACATACGCCAAGGTAACACAGCGCAGGACACACTACACGCGCCAAGGTAAAAAGCTACACTATAACAAGCTAACACGATACCTACATCATTTCACCTTTGCACACCTTTGCACATGAATAACTCGCTTTAAATTTTCATATATTTGAGATACACAGTATTGTTTACTTATCACAATGACATATTATCATACCTAGCATGATTAGTAGAATTTTGTGAGCTGTACCCCTGGTAAGGCCTCTGCAATATATATAATTATCTAACTTCATAAAATATGTTGCAACAGCTGTTTTAGCCTCGGCAAGCTCAATTCGCTAGGCAGTTTGTTTCTTATGCATCATTTATGTATCACAGATAAAAAATATACTCAAAATAAGTTGTGCGGAATTTTGCACATGAATATAGTGGAATCTGCCTTTGGCTTTGCTCAACATTATAAACGACACAGCTCTTGTTGCTTTTACGCATCGTTTTTGAAGTTACAGGCTGGACCATTCTAGATGAAATTTTGTATAATATGTTGAAATTTTGTATAGTTGCTAAAAATAACAACTTTGTTTATTTGTATTTTCCCTAAAAGCCAGTTCATTAGTATAAAATCGAAACTTTAAATAAAGGTTGTGCTCAGAAACTGCTTTGAATTTCAATAATTAATCTATGGTTTGAATTCCATTCATTAACGATTAATTTATAAATCAGAACTACATTTCAATTTAGGATAGTTGCAATGTCGAGTCGAGTCGTTCAATTTAGTAGTTTGAATAATTATGTTTTAGAGTCACAAATAACAACATCTTGTTTGAAAACTTTTTTTTTTAATTTAACGAAAATATTAATACCGTGGTCCAGCCCCAACGCCCTACCTCCGTATAAATAAGTCGTGGCTATGTTTCAGGTGTCGTCGCTAGAGGGCGGTGCGGTCCGCGGGTGTGCGCGGCTCGAACCCGAGCGGCGCTCGCTAGACCTCGAGCGCGAGCTGAGAGACGCGCACGCGCACAAAGAGGACACCAGTTTAGATGATACCGACCATCTTGTTTGATGCATTTAACTTCAACGTCAGAGAGAGCACTTTGGGGCAGATCTATTGCTAGTTTTGTAGCTGGAATTTAATTAGATCTACGTGAGCCAGCTCTTAAAGACTTGTGAACCTGCATTATAGTTTCAATTTATATGATACAAAGAATTCATATGATTTCAGTGTCTGTTTTTTACCGTCTGCTTGGCATCAATTAGCATTGCTGGTATTGCTCCAAGTCGCTAACCGTAACTGATCTTCCGAACCTGTAGAAATTCGAAAGCGACTTGGTGCACTACCAACAATGATATTTCTTGCCAAACAGACAGTACAAAAACAGTCACTCAAATCATATTAGAGAGACGTGGCTCATCAAATGTTCTACCTTGACCTACCTGAAGTTGCCGCAACTGCAGAATAAAACTATTTCCGCTACTGCAATTGCGATGGCACGCTGCAACTTCGGGCGAGTCAAAGACAACGCTAGCAAAGAGATCGCTTTGAATATTTCAAAGCCCAAGTACTGATACTGCCTCAAAATATTATAAACGGATATTACTCCGTTACTGGAATGGCAAAGCGAAATAGCACCTTTCTCGATTTATTTCGCTTTGTCTGTTCGTCACATACGAGCTACTTCGAGACAACATACACCTTTTATACCTAACCCCCTACACAATTTTTTGTAGATATTTTTAAACCTAAAGACAATATAGTTAAAGGGAATTCGAAGTAGCGTATTGTGATTGAACCATTGCCTTGCTTGTTCGTGTTTTTAAGGGTCTGCGTCCACTGAATCGAGCGTACGTCACAGCATGAATGTTCACAATACAAATGACTACGATCGTTTAGTGGGAGTCGACACTAAAATGTATAAGAAAAACATCGCATAAGTTTATTTTCTAATTAAAATGATTCTTTTTAATCGATAAAATATACTCTTGACCATTTAATCTACGCGTCGTTTTGAAAGAATCATTTTTAAATTTTCGTAAGGCAAATGTTTTGAGGTAAATGAAGCATTTGAGGCATATGAGGCATCAAAACAAGGCTGTCCTTTTCGTGTGAGACAGTGGTCGTAATGTGCATTTCGCTTGGCGGCGATCGTCCTAAAATTGGGCTCCGTTCTTCCACGAATATATTCACAAACAAAGCTAGTTTCAAGCAAGCAAAATAGGCCGCATGATTATGGCAGAGCCAAGCAAGTCGTGTTTTTACATACGGGGCGGTATAGACTTGTATCAGGTACTTGTGGCAAGTTTTGTATCAAGTCTTTGTTGCAAGTCTTTGTAGCAATTCTCTGTATCAACTTTTTGTTGCAAGTCTTTGAATCACTTGATTCAAAGAGGCAAGTGGCAAGTGTTTGTATTAAGACTTTGTTGCAAGTCTCTGTATCAAATCTTTGTTGCAAGTCTTTGAATCAAGGGCTTGAGGCAAGTGTTTGGATTAAGACTTTGTTGCAAGTCTTGTGTTGCAAGTCTTAGTGACAAGTATTTGTGACAAGTCCCGTGTGTGGGATTAGCGAAGTTGTATGCCGAATACTAGAGCGGTTATTAAGCGTGTTTGAAACTTGAATTGTTCTTGAATATGATCGTGTAAGACAGGCCTTAGTGCATAGAGGCAAAATTGATCTCAATATAAAATAAAGAGTAAGTTCTACTTACTGGACATCTAGTGGAATTGTGCGAGTTATTAAAACGTATTTACCGTTTTTTCTATGTATTATATACGTATGTAATAACCAATATAAGGACGTTCGGATGTGTTAGTGCCTAATAAGTCTGGTTTAGTGTATAGGAAACCTCGACCACTTAAGTAGACTTATCTACTTTTATGTTAGTTGACTTTTAACGAAACGACTTTAAATCGAGAGCTGATTTTTTGTGTATCGCCGTCAGCTTTGTTTTTTTAAAGAAAAAATAAACTCGATAAATTCATAGAATCTTGACATTGAATTTACGCAAGATTTTAACGAATTTTTTTATTGTATCCGAACGCTCGCAACTTCTGTTTGGATACGGTAAAATTAATAAATAATTTTCGTGTTAATTCATAAATAATTACGTGTTATTTGATGAATAAATTGATAAAATTAAAATTAATAAATTGATTCATAAATAGTTGCAGATTAAATTGAAAAAATTTAATAAATTGATTTACAAATAATAACGTATTTATTCATTTATTGATTTGTAAATAATTACTTGTTAATTACTTTATCAATTCATAAATAATTATGCATTAATTAATTTATTAATTCAACAATAATTATCGATTTAATTCATTAATTGATTCATAAATAATGTCATGTTAATTTATTTATTAATTTTATTTACTAAAAGAACAAAGATGCGTAGCGATGCTTTTTTTTTAATGTAAAATGATAAGCTCGAAATCCCTCTCGATGCTTTAGTTTAAGCGAAATCGTGTGTGACTATTATAACAATTTTCTACAACAAAAATAAAAAACAATGTTAATTTTAATTTTTAATTAATTAGTTAATTAAGTTCACAATGTAATTATTATTAGTTAATTTCTCAAGTGATATAGAAATTGTTGTAACAAATAAATGGTGACCTTAAACGGAATTTTAATGCGAATTAAGGGTTAAAAATAAATAAATAAAATAAGTAATAATTATTTTATTTATTTATTTATGAATTAGTTAGACACAAGGCCTTTTAAGCTAAGCTACGCGGTTTTTTTTTTGTCAATAGCGTAGTGTAAATGTTGTGATGTATATGATTTATATAATTTACGCTTATGTATATTATATGTGTACCGGTAGATATATACATCGTATATTCTTGGCCATACAAAATATATATATCTTGCGAAGTTACATGGATTCTTAAAATTAGAACTTAAAGTACATAGTCTTTTTTTGTCTACTTAATTTGATATTTGAGTCTTTATGCATCTTGACATTTTTTTCTGACCCAAAATTGATCAAAAAAGACTTTATTTTAAAATAAATTTCGTTTATTTGATGAATTTTCTCTTGACGTTTTTAAAAAATAAGAAGAAACTTTATTAAGCAATAACTAAGATTCTTAAATATAAATAGTAGATTTTGTAAGAAAAAATCCTTTTTTTAGGCCCTTTTTTTCCTAAAGTGTCAAGACCCATGAAGAACTCTCTTATTAGCCTTCAAGAATCCCTATATGTTAAAAAAATATCGAATTTTAAATTTTAGACAGTCGTTTTCACAAAGTGATGATATCATAATATGGTAGATACGTGTCTATTGCGCAATTTTACCTAATAGTAATGATCGAACGGTATTATTGCTTGAGGATTTAAATTCTACAGTGCAATATTTCTGACAGACCGCTACACTTTGAAACGCTGCTTAGCCGGTTATATTTTTTTTTTGTGAGTGGCTTCGCACCTATTTCGCATAAAGCCAGTGTCAATATTATCTTGCTCTTCCAAGTGAAATTTTACGCCACAGTGCCGCTAAGAAATGAATTTATTAATCGCTTGCTAAGCAGCGTATTTAATTGCGGTAGAAAAAAAATATAAAAATTCTTAATTTTGTCTTCCTTCAGTACTGTAATATTATTTTTACAAAGGCCTATGTATTTGTATTAAAATGAGCATTTTTTTTTCTTATTTTTTTTTAGTATTTAGTCAATTTGTGTATGTATGTGATACAAAATGAATTAATTTTTTTTGATCGCGCGCCGCTTGATTTTGTGTGACGTCACTTCAACCTATACTCAAAAAAAGCATTTTTTTTGGTTCAATATAATTTTGACTGCCTTACGTTATTAATATGCTCAATAAATAGTTTTAAGTCTCCAACGTCGCGATATCGTAACGATATTACGATATTTTATTATTTAAAACATCGCGATATTGCAGTTTTGTCTAAGATATCGCGATATTGCAATTTTGTCTAAACTATCGCGATATTGCAATTTTGTCTTAAATATCGCGATATTGCAATATGACGTTCTAAATGTAGTGATATTACGATTGTAAAATACCGCGATATTACGATATGCCCCATCTAAAATATTGCAGTATAATGTTTTAAATATAGTGATTTTGCGATATGACTTACCTAAAATACCGCGATATTGCATTAAAGTCTAAAATGTCGCGATATTGCAATATGACGCCTTAAAATATAGTTATTTTCTAAAATACCGCGATATTGCAATATCAAGTCTTAAATATAGTTATTTTCTAAAATACCGCAATATTGCGACACAGTCTAATATATCGCGATATTGCAATATCAAGTCTTAAAATATAGTTATTTTCTAAAATACCACAATATTGTGAAGCTGTCTAAAATATCGCAATATAACGTTTTGCAGTATTACGATATGAGCTATCTTAAACATAGCGATATTACTGAAATACTGCAATATTGCGATATGTTAATTATCCAATCACAAAAATATCTCAAATATCGTAAAATCCCTAAAATATCGCGTCGGCATTATGGAGATACTACGGTAGTATTGTTTCTCTCGTATAAGTACGACAATTATTATGACATTAGTTTCTTTGTGAACATACAAAAAATACCTACCAGTGTTGCCAGTCGAAAAAATCACGGCAAAACATTAAAAATTGCCATTTAAAAAGATAATACTCTCGAATGTATATTTAAAAACAATAGCAATAAATAAATAAAAAAACAGGTTTTTTGAGTGGTTTGTCCTGGCAACATTGGTGTTTTTTTGTCGATTAATTTAAGATATTTAGTCAATTAATGCATAGTTTTTTTTTTCGTTGTAATTTTTCAACTGGTATCGTGCGGCTGTTTCGATGTCGATTTAGTTCAGCCTATTGTGATAGCTTTTGTAAAAATTAACGGTTCATTTTTCAATTTTCATTGGCATTTTTATGGCTCATCTATGTTGTACTAGGATGTGTTTCATAGGGTTTAAAATGAACTGGCTTTCATTAGAGAAAAGTTATTTTAAACCTTAAACTTATACAATGAAAGTCCATTTTTGAATTCTGTCTGTTTACTCTTTCTGTCGTTAGAAACTTTACTAAGCGGGGGATTAGTTAGACAATGCTTAGTCATAAGTTATTAGTTAACTAATGCTTAGCTTAGCAACGGTTCTGAGTGCGACTAGGGTTTGTGAATGTAAAGTAATATAAGTAAAAATGTTGAACAATGTGTATTTAATTTTAATTTAGTACAATTGTTTATTGAGATGTGTAGATAGTTAAAAAACCTTGTCCCTAGAACTTATAAAAAACATTTTTTTAAACACAATTTTCACTCATATTTTTTGTGTATTTGAGATTTGGTAACTCCTCAATACTTGTTTTTAAGATTGAGCAACTGCTCAATGCTTTGATATTTGTATTTGAGATTGGGCAACTGCTCAATACTTTGATACTTGAATTTAAAATTGAGCAACTGCTCAATACTTTGATACTTGTATTTAAGATTGGGCTACTGTTCAATACTTTCATATTTGTATTTGAGATTGGGCAACCGCTCAATACTTTGATACTTGTGTTTAAGTCTGGGCAACTGCTCAATGCTTTGATACTTGTATTTAAGATTGGGCAACTGCTCAATACTTTCATATTTGTATTTGAGATTGGGCAAGTGCTCAATACTTTTATACTTATATTTGAGATTGGGCAACTGTTTAATATTTGTATTTGATATTGGGCAACTGTTCAATACTTGTATTTGAGATTGGGCAACTGCTCAATACTTTCATACTTGTATTTGACTCTAAGTTCAATATAAATAAGCCATAAACAATAAGCTATCCGCTTGGCATTGATATCAGTATTAAATATGTTTCATACCTTTATTAAATATGTTTCATACCTTCAATACCAATACTGCCAAGTACATTTACACTAGAACCTGCTTGACTTACAATTATCGACTATCACAAGGCAGCAAGGTCGAGAATTGTTTGTTTATAGCTTTTAGCGGGGTGTAAATTATTTATATTATACTAGAGGATGGATTAGTGACAATTTAACTACAAATCGAAAGAGAGGTGATCACCTGCAAATTTAATGGATGTTGCTAATCCATTAAGTTTATTGCATTAAAGTGATCTTTGGTTTAAACAAGAACTTTTCACCTTGCGGGTGCGTCCTTGGTCAAGCCTTTCCGTTTGTTTTCTTTCGTTCCGTTGATTTTTAAGACTCATTTTGAAACAAATATAGTAGTATAGGAAAATGCATCTTCAAAATTTAGCATCTCGGCGAGATTCGAACTCGTAACCTCCCGCGGTGCAAATCAGTGCGAGTTCAAATTTTGAAGATCCGTTTTCCCTTTAAAAAAAATTAAATTTAATATTTTGCACTTATGACAATTGCCTTTCTTATGGAAGTTTCCTACTAGTATAATATGGGTTATTTACAAAACGCTTCTTAATTTAAGTTTGCGTACAGCAAAGCCTTTGCTTTTGTTAGCTGCATTTCTCTATACCTACCTAGTTATTTTGTGGTATGTGTTCTCATATTGTTTTTTTTATATAAATGTAATGCTGGTGTCTCAGGAGTTGAGATTCGTAGCGCCAATGTGAATAAGTACTATACAATTAATAAATGAATTATATAAATAAATCAAGGAAATTTGTTTTTTACTACCTACCTGCGTAAACATAAGAACTTTTGAGCCTCTTCACTATAGCAACTAGCTACTACGATGGCCACTAGCAACGCTTCTACTTCATTGAAAGATTTAGTAATATGAAGCTAATGTACCAGGCGTTCATAGGTTTTAAGGAGCTCTCATTATATCTATTTACTAGCAACGCTTCTACTTCATTGAAATATTTAGTAATATGAAACTAATGTACCAGGCGTCCATACGTTTAAGGGAGCACTCATTGTATACTACTAGCAACGCTTCTACTTCATTGAAAGATTTAGTTATATGAACCAAAAGTATCAGGCGTCCATAGATTATAAGGAGCTCTCATTAAATACTACTAGCAACGCTTCTACTTCATTGAAAGATTTAGTTATATGAACCAAAAGTACCAGGCGTCCATAGGTTATAAGGAGCTCTCATTAAATACTACTAGCAACGCTTCTACTTTATTGAAAGCTTTAGTAATTTGAACCAAAAGTACCAGGCGTTCATAGGTTATAAGGAGCGCTCATTATATCTACTACTTACTGGCAACGCTTTTACTTCATTGAAAGATTTAGCAATATGAACCAAAAGTACCAGGCATCCATAGGTTTTAAGGAGCTCTCATTAAATACTACTAGCAACGCTTCTACTTCATTGAAAGCTTTAGTAATTTGAACCAAAAGTACCAGGCGTTCATAGGTTATAAGGAGCGCTCATTATATCTACTACTTACTGGCAACGCTTTTACTTCATTGAAAGATTTAGCAATATGAACCAAAAGTACCAGGCATCCATAGGTTTTAAGGAGCTCTCATTAAATACTACCAGCAACGCTTCTACTGCATAAAAAGATGTAGTAATATGAAGCTAATGTACCAGGCGTCCATAGGTTATAAGGAGCTTTTATTATAATTAGTATCCCACGTCAATGTCTTGCTTATTAAGAAGTGTGGGGGAAAACAAGGAGCTTAATAAGATGAGACCTTCTGCTAAGTATGAGCGCCTGGTACTTTTCGTTCTTAAAACGAATAAATAGGATTTTAGTTAACTCAGGACCAATCGCAGCCAAAGTTGTCACTAATGATTTTGATATCACCCAGTACCAAGCAAGGTCTTACAGTAGTTCCGAAATAAAAGGAAATGTTAGGTCATTAAGATTTATTTTTGTTCATAAAACACGTTATACTTACATAAAAATAATGATATTAGTTTTACTTATAAAATACAATTGATTGAGGTTTAAATTGTCCACAGCACAATATCACATAAATAAAATATTTATTAATCATTCAAACATTAAAAATCAAGAATTTTTGTGCGAAAAAGCTCATCTTATTACAATATACTTAGTCTAATTTCGTGTAATAAAACAGTTACGAATGTGTGTGTCAGTAAAAATATTTTTACAGAAATATGGAATGGATGATTTTTTTCCACTTTAAGCACCTAGGTGCAGGTGCTTACGAAACACTTTAGTGTCCTCTAAGCACCTGAAAAAATAAGGACCCAGCCTGCCTAGCATGGAGACCAAAATACGATACGATAAAGCGATATAACTACATCAACTCTCAAAATATGATAGATAAAGCCGCCATGTTGAATTTTTATTATAAATTGCGATAAAAATTATGATAAAAATTCAACATGGCAGCTTTATCTATCACATTTTGAGAGTTGATGTAGTTATATCGCTTTATCGTATCGTGTTTTGGTCTTCATGCTAGGCATACTGGGGTCTCTATTTTTGAATCGTTCGCCACGTATCGAGCGCTTGATTTCTACTGATACTCGTTTGACATCAGAAATTCGCTATTTTTGAATCGCTCGATCGTAACGAGTAGTCTCCACAACTTTAGATCCTTAAAAAGGCCACTCTTATAAAATTACGATTTTGGGTATCCATTAATTTATTAGACATGTCAAGTGCCCATTTATCTTTCATCCATTTTCTTACATAACTGCTTCATTACTTGGTGAAAATTAAGCCTAAATTACTTATTTTAAGGTCTGATATGGTTAATAAAAAACATAAGACTCATGTCCTACAGAGAAAAAAGGTTTTGTTAAAGTGAGATTGTGAGTGATTGAGTGAGTGATTCTGAAAATATTTTCTTGGTTTTAATTTAAGAATATTGCTTAAAAAAAGGATAATACTTAGAATTTTAAGATTTTTTACTCTAACCAAGAAATTATTATCTAGCGTCTGTAGGAAGCGTATTATTTCTCGCTTCAAGAAACAATAATATACATAATTTTGGTAAAAAAACTGGTTGCCTGTAAAGTCGGTATACGGGCGAAAGTTTTACGTGACAACAACTGTGCTCGAGTGGAAGGGACGCGTGCCTTTCACTTTTTATGTCTGTCTCTCTCGCTCTTAGGCGGGCTAACCATGCCCGCGTGCCTCTCACTCGCTCTCATTGTGAGCGCATAACGTCAGCGGAGCGTAACGCAGTTTCTTGAAGTGTCACCCGGCAAACCAATTTATAAAACGTTGTCACGTCAAAAAGGAATTAAATTAAGAATAAAGAATAAAAGAATAAAGAATCTTCGATTAAAAAGTCTTAGAATTTTAAGATTTTTTACTCTAACCAAGAAATTATTATCTAGCGTCTGTAGGAAGCGTATTATTTCTCGCTTCAAGAAACAATAATATACATAATTTTGGTAAAAAGCTAGCACCAGAATTATTTTGGAATGTTAATCCCCACCGAATCTTTGTTCCTTTTCAAGTTCAAACGACTAGACCGAGTTTGATGAACATTTGCATACGGATAGTCTATATCGACTAATATTTGTTAATGCGAAAGTAACCTGTCTGTCATAAACAACATTCATCAAAATTAGTACTTTTTCTCCGATCCCTGACTTACGCAGGTGAAACTGTGAGGCATAGCTAGTTATCAAATAATTGACGCTTAATTCAAATAATACAATGCTTCTTAATGTATTTGGACTTATCATTATAAGAAGGTTGCGGGTTCAATTCCCGCCGCCGAACAAGTATTTATGTTAGTTTCTGTATGTATAGAAAATAATATAAGTATTATATCCGTTGTTTGTCACCATATTACAAGCCTAGTTGCTTAGATTGGGGCTAGATGGCGCTGTGTGCAAGGTCTTGCATTTTTTTTAATTTAAAATATAAGGCACTTTTTACTTTAAATAGCTTAGTGGTAAGTATATCACATATTATAACAAAATTTACAAATTGCCTATGGCATGTAATTTCTAATGATTTCTGTTAATTCATATTCTGCTAGATTCAGGCCTAACTAACAAATATATTTTAAAAACATAAAATAAATTATAAGAATAATTCATAAGCATAATAATTATCGTAATAACTTAATTTTCACAAAATATTGTGTAAAATGCTTAAATATTAAATTATTAATTATAATAATGATTAATTAGGCATTTATAAATTAATTAAATCTACTGAGATAAATTATATATAATTAAATAATTAAGTAAATTCATTAACATGTCAAAACGATTTATCATAATTTAAAAAAGTCCTTACAAACTAAACTGTGACAAATACACCATACTTACTTTATTTTTGTTATTTTTACCCGAATCACAATTTTGATATTTTTTTTTCATCAATATAGCAAAAAATTGCAAATTAGGTACAGTTGGCAACAAAAGTGTAAGTCCATTGTAGAGTTCTAAAATTGCTAATATTAGAATTTTGTCACTTTAAACAGGACTTTATAATGTTGCTTAAGTTGAAGGACTTTTAACTCTACGGTAAGTCTCCATTTTTGTTGCCTGATTGTACACCAAAAGTTACAAAATGAAATGCTTTCCGAATATCTTTACCCAGGTGGGTTTTGAATCGACAACCGACAGTTTTCGGAAAGTTTAATTAAATCCACACATAAATTTCATTGCAGTACAATTGCATAATCTCGATTTTAACCATCCTATAATCCATACATTTTTGGGCTAAGCAAGTTTCAAATTGTATCAAAAAGTCTAGATTGTATAAAATCAAGATTTTACCATTATGCTGCCAGTGGCCCGAAGGGTAAGTGGAAAAGTGGGGACCGTGAATCGGCCAATCACAGTGCTTGAAATCTCCATTCCAGATCAGTAGAAACATTTGATTGGCTAATTCTTGGCCTGTTATTTTCCACACCGCCCAGCTCTAAAAATTTTGATTTCGGAATTTACAACAATCTTATAATCTGACACAAACCCCCTTATAACAAAACGAGGTTTAAGGATAGTCCGAGATGTGGATTTAAACCTTAGATTTAGACAAAGATTTACTCGTGAACTATAGTCTAAACACTATCCTTAGAGATTATATAGAGATAGTGTTTAGACTATAGTTCACGAGTAAATCTGTATCTTAATCTAAGGTTTAAATCTACATCTCGGACTATCCTTAAACCTCGTTTTGGAATAAGGGGCCAAAGGTTTTATACTTTTACCTATATCTCTTTCTTCGCATCAAAAAACAATCTAAAACAAATCTTATTACGAAACCCTCACCTACCTCTAGAAGACCCATTAATCTCCTTATCAATACTCAAAACAGCATCACAATCTAAATAATCCATATTACTCAACTCCCTCTTCAACATTAAATGCTGAGTCTTTTTAACTTTCCTTTCCTTTAAGAAATTCGGTATAATTTCTTTCTTTTCCATCATATATTCAATAATTATCCTCTCAAAAAACAATGCTATTAGGAAATTCAATGACGCTAAAGCCAAGCAAACGTAAGACAATAAGGAATCCTTAGGCATTCTTAACTGTAAAAAATTTGATAACCATTCTGGAGGAGCTACGGCTATGTAAATACAAATTCCAGTCATAATTAAAATTGATATCATTAATTGCTTATTAGTTAAGACTGTCCGTCTGTATGGAGACCCATGACTGAATACCAAAGCCATAATTATATACTGAAACATGCTAACGGCATAAATAGCATAATTTTCCCAGCACTCATTCTCTTCTTCGCCTTCATAAGTATGTCTAACGTACCATGGGAACAATGTCAAAGCATAATAAGCTAAATATTGCGTAATACCGATCAAAACTAAATTACCCATAAGTGAACATAAAGGTATAAGACCTAACAAAGAAGTTAAGGGTGGCTTTTTATGCAATTTACCTCTATAAGCCTCAGTCATACCGAAAAAGAACGCAAAATTAACAATCAAAGCGACATCTATGAATAAAAATTGGAAATCCGTTAAGTTTGAGTCGAAATAGTATAAAAAGGCAACGGAAAAGAATTCTGTCAAGGAATATGCTATCATAAATTTGAAGACTCCGAAACTTGTTGATAAAGCGGCTCTGCCTTCTCTTAATACTCGAGTGACGCAGATGATGTCTGGGTTTTGTGATGTAAAGGGTGCAGCTACACTGCTCTCCAGTTCGGAGAGTGAGATGCCCGTGTGCGCGGCCCTTAGTGCTCCGCAGTCGTTCGCTCCGTCTCCACACATACCTGGACAATTTTTAATAAGGTAAATTTATTTAACTAGCAGCGTCCCGCAGTTTCACCCGTGTAAGTCCCGATCCCGTGAAAATATCGGGATAAAAAAGTAGCCTATGTAGTCCAGTAGTTTTAGCGTGAAAGAGTAAGGGTGCGTTCACATATAACGTTCGTTTTACAGGTCCGTTAAAACGTGTATGTTATTAGCGTATGTAGTTGTATGAGCAAGTTCACACATAATACAGTATTCCGGATCCAGTAGGTATACTGATCCGTTTATCGAATCCATATCGGATAGTAGCGACGGATCCGATAAAAGGGATCCTTTATATGCTGTGTGAATACTATCTCCAGTAGCGACGGATCCGTTAAAAAGGATCCTGTAAAAACGTACGTATATGTGAACGCGCCCTTACAAACACACAAACTTCCACTAAGGCACATGTATTTCTGTACCAACATTTCTCAAAATTGATTCAGCGGTATAGGCTTGGAAACATAACATAGTAGTATAGATAATTTGCGGCTAGATAGATAGACTGTCTGACAGACTGTCTGTACAGTCATACAACAATGAACGACCAGATATCCGCACTAAGAGTTTTGCATGGTCATTCCTTATTCGTACCGCAAAGGAATGGAACCAGTTGCCTGCGTCTGTCTTTCCTGAGACGTATACAATTTGGGGGTCATCAAGTCGTGAGTGAATAGGTATCTTCTAGAAAAGCGTGCTACATTTTAGACAGCATCGTCATCTACCATCGAGGAGGTGTGATAGTGGTCATATCTAAATAAAAAAGAACTTACCGACATAATAACCCAAAGCTTGATATTCAACGATAAGCTGTTGCTTCTGATCGGAGGACATCCTCGCGAAGACCGCACCACGCTCGACTACTCGCGGGACCATCTCGTTGTAATATTCTCTTAACACCTGGGTAAAAAATATATTTAATACTAGTTGAAAAGTAGCCTATAAGTCCTCAATAAACAGACTATCCAACACAAAAGTTAGAAAATCGCACAAAAGATATAGCAAAATAAAATAGGTTTGCTTTTTTTACTCTAAATCTCTATTTACATAAAATTATCTTGTTAGTTGCCAAACTTCTTCCGAAACGGCTGAACCGATTTGTATGAAATATTTTGTGTATATTCAAGAAAAGTTTTTTTTAATTTTTTTTTGTATAAGTATGGCAAAACAACGTGTGCCGGGACAGTTAGTAATCACTACATAGTATAAAACAAAGTCGCTTTCTCTGTCCCTATGTATGCTTAAATCTTTAAAACTACGCAACGGATTTTGATGCGGTTTTTTTTAATATATAGAGTGATTAACGAGGAAGGTTTTTAGATATAATACATGCATAATATAGCCGGGACGGGTCGCTACTCGCTAGTAATATATAATCCAAAATATAAAAATAATCTAAAACAGATAGTATTGTTAGAAGTTTCGTTTATTTTCACACTAGATGTCGCTGTACGTTATGACTTACCTTCCAAGTGTCTCCAGTGAGAACAATTTTGTAGTTGGTAGGCTGCGAGGCCTCAGGATCGCGGTACATCGCCCGATCTATGTTGCCCGTGTGCGGCGGACTTTTTGGTAGCACAGTGCGACGACCTACCGGTACCTGTTTATAAAAATAATATTAAATTCTGGCTATATGGAAATTTTCATAAGCCGTAAGATTAAAAAAAAACAACCGCAGTATCATAGCCACATGTTTAGAGTGCAGTTCACATAAGTCATGTTACGTTATGTTGCCAGCTGCTTATAAAAATAATTAACTTATTTTATTAAAAATATCTTCAAGTATGACTCGGGGCACGGATGGTTCTGTACATAACATGTACGGTCGGCTGCATAATTGCAGACCCGCCGTAGAGCTACAATAGAGATAAAATAGTACAGTAGAGATAAAATATATATTTTTTTCAAATATTGTCACTTTTCTCGGTAACCACCAAATAAAAAATGGGTGCGTGTACTTATGTACGCGCGTGAGAAGTTATACATCTGTATGTCTGTCCGTCCGCTATTTATTTTGCGGGCAGCTTCTACCTATTACTTCAGTGTTAAAGTGAAGCGCGCGCATCTTAAAATCTTAAAATCACTTTTGGGTAACACAGCTGCAACATGTCACTTTTATGTTACAAATGCGCGCGAATTTTTAAATTTCACTCTCATCATTTTTTTATAATGCGTCTAAAGAACTAATAAAACTTACCCTATAACTTTTAAAATTAAAAACAATTTTAAATATTTCAGAAATAAGGGAAGATCTAAAAACGTTTTCTCGTAGCTACAGCGGTAATAAAACCTACTCTTACTGGACCCACTTAAATAGACCACCCTGTATATAAAACTTACCCCATGTAATGTACTTTCACAATAAACTGTAGGTATATGTTCGTCAAACTCTGTATATAGGGTGACAACACGTTCACCAGACACAAGGATACCGCATTCCTTTGCTACACTCACTGCAGTGTGGACATTGTCGCCTGGAAGAAACAAAATAGTATAATAAATATTGCAGGACATTCCACACATCGCCATCTAGCCCCAAGCTAAGTAACTACACTTGTGTTATGGGTGCTAGACAACGGATATACTACTTATATGGTTTCCTTTGTAAACATATATTTTTATTAAATAGAAACAACCACAGACAAATATCTAAGCATAAATACTTGTCTGAGGCGGGAATCGAACCAGCACTGACGGAGCGGTGACCATTGTGCCAACGTTAATTTAATAAGAAACCTGTAAATACATGAGAACATCTTTCTTTTTATGTCACATCAGCATCTAGCGACAAGCTTAGTAACTAGACTTGTGTTATGGGTGCTAGACAACGGATATACTACTTATATACTTTTCTTTTATATATAATAAAATTACAATTTGAATTTTATATTTATAGATATTTATGAGATTTTATTTTCAAAGAATATTTTTGTTTAATTATGATTTTATTTTATATCTCTAATGTTTTGTATATTTGTAATTTTTAGACACAATAAATTGTGTTAAAATAATAAATTGAAATATATTTACCAGTAATCATAACAACGTTTATGTTAGCTTCTTTCAATTCTCTAATAATGCCAGTAGTTGCTGGTTTCAGTCTGTTTTCCATTATAACAAGACCTAGGAACTCTAGATCGCATTCCACCTGAAATAGATAGATGAATTTTAGCAACAAGATATATTAATAACAACAAAAAACATAAAAATATATTATTCTTATCCAAATATCGAAAATCGGGAACGCAGCCCCTTCACGCAATCTCTTTTAGTTTAGAAAATAGAAAAGAAAAAAATCATATACAAAGTGAAAATCTACAAAATGAATCCTTTGAAAGTTAAGTTATTTGAACTAATTTCAAATTTCAAATTTCTTTATTTCTTTCAATGCTTATGTATTTACATACACATGATCACTTGAAATAGTCTTAAAAACTAAGTTAGGATGTGTGCCTTCGGAACGCGCCCACCAATGAGAAGAAGGCACAAGAAACTCATGGGGTTTTTTTTATGTGATCACGCTCACAAAGGTCAATATTACAAATATTTGAAGGTATTATTTGAAATGGAGCAATTAAAGTCACATCCATGGATTCTTATCATTAAGGTACGAAGAGGTATCATAGTATGCCTTACCGCACAATTTATGCTTTATAAAAGTTTTGAATTTGTTAATGGACATGTCATATACATCTTTAGGAATTACCTATTATAATAGAGCACACATGTACTATTAAACGACCTGCTTATTTTCCGGAGCCTACTACCGGGCAAGGTCAGCTCATCCCTGTTTCTTAAGTTGAAATTATGAATATCGCTATTTTAGCGAAAAATATCAGGATTTTTGTGAACGTAGAGCAAGTTTTCGTAAATATATTGTGAATAGAGCGTTAATATATTTATCTCTTTAAATTTTTCTCTAAGTGATTCCCTGGGGCCCATCTTATAGACAGCTCTTAATTGATTTTACTACATGATGTCTGTTTCTTATTTGATGTTATATTTCTCCTGGCGTAGCTATTACCCGTGAAATGCGCATTATTTTTACTGAAAACACTGAAGTTTTGATGGCTATAATTTCCAAATTAAATATAATTTGTCTATTCCGTCGCCTTTATGGGCTAGATATAGACTTGTTAAGTAGATTTAACTTTTGTTTTTTTAAATTCCATAAAGAATAAATGGATAACACTCTAAATTCATTTGTATGGAAACACGATCGACCAGCTGAACCTTAAACGGGCTTTCAGGGCATCTTAAACTATAGGAGATGGCGAAAAATGCTGAATGGAGTTGCGTGCCCGATTTTGCCTTCACCGAAATTATCACAAAAAAACGAATCCTATGAGTTTTAGTGCCTTCTTTTCATTGGGCGTGTTCCGAAGACACACGTCCTAATCTAGTTTTTAAGATGACGAATCTGATTAATTGCGAGTAATCTATTTATATAAAAATCAATTGCTGTTCGTTTGTCTCGCTAAAATTCGAGAACGGCTGGTTCGGATTTGAAATGTTTGTCGTAGTCCAGGGAAGGTTTAAACGGTGAGTAAGATCGGACTAACGCGGGTGAAACCGAGGGGCACAGCTAGTAAATAAATACATTTTGACTTCAACCTCATATTAAAGTCTGGTTATGTAATCATACCTCATCTCTAGTCATCCGTTCCAACTGCTTCAATGTAACTTCCATGATTCTTGTAGCGACTGCTATAACACGGTATCCCTTCTCCGCGTACGAATTTAACACTTCATCGAGATTATCTGGAACTATAAACAAAATAGCTTTTACCTGCGACTTAGTCTGCGTAGGAGTTGAAGTTTTAATATCCTTTCTTATTGGATGCTTACGTCATAATGGCTATCTTTATGCCAAAGAATAGTAGCAAAACTGCGTAGACAGCCATAACTTCGGTCAGCGACCGAAGAAAAAAAGAAAATAAAAGCCTGTAAAGTCCGTTTACAGACAATAATGTTACGTGACGCAATGTCGCACTAAGGTTAGTGCGACATTCCTTTCCTTCCAGGAGAAGAGAATGTACGAAACCCTCGGAACCCATAGCAGAAAACAGGTGTCTTATGCTATTCTCTACTCCTCTGAGCTCAGAATGTAGGCTCCAGAATAGGATTCACACTGTCAGCACGTTGCTTCGTATACCGGTAACAGCGCGGCGCGGTAGTTGGCCTATTTGAGACCCGAATCCAGCGAGGGCTATCAGAACCCTCGTGGGTACCTGGGGTGCGATACCCAGGGCGCGGAACCGATGGAGATACACAGAAAGTCCAACCAGGGACGCCCACGAGACGCACGAGTTGCTATCTCAAGGGCCGATGTCCAAGATGGCGTGCGATGCTAGCTAGTGTCTTGCGATAAGTGAGACAATGTAGGATTATAGATAGGGGGTAGGATAAAAATTATATGCCAACGATTAGTCTTTTGGTATAACTAATGCTACCAACATTATTAAGGAGTAAGCCTGATTGGCACTAAGTTTGAATGGGAATTTCTATTGAGAAATTATGATAGTATGTGGCGTAACCAAACTCATTTTTTTATAAGACATATTTAGAGTATTTTTTATATGCATCCTACTAATATTATAAACATGAATGTTTGTGTATGTGTGTGTATGTATGTTTGTTACTCCTACGCTAAAACTACTGAACCGATGGCAATGAAATTTGGTATGTAGATAGCTAGAGGCCTGGATTAACATAAAGGCTACTTTTTATCCTAATATTCCCACGAGATCGGGACTTATGCGGGTGAAACTGCGGGGCGCAGCTAGTTATTAATAAATATTATAAGTAAATATCGAGAAAAAAATTGTAATGAAAACATTCCAATAATAGTAATTTTAGAACTCTACGGTGGGTCTGTAATTATGTTTAAATATTACTTTTACTATGGTTTAATATGACCTATGCCCCTGTACCTGCGCTCTCTCCATACAAACGTAGTCGACTGTTTCCTTCCTGGATAATGTGACTAGCACAAATATTTTTGTTGCATAAAACCTATAACTGCCATGACTATGCCCCTATGTCTTAGTTTTTTTTTATTTTTTAATTATTATAGAAAGTAAGAGTTATAAAACATTAAATTATATATAATAACCAAGACATAGGAGCATGGTGATGGCAGTTATAAGTTTTATGCAATAAAAATAAATGGTGTCATTCTTCAGGGAGGAAACAGTCGACTACATTGGTATGGAGAGAGCGCCGGTACCCTTTCCTCTTAATGATAAGAACCCATGGATGTGACTTTAATTGATCCATTTCAAATAATACCTTAACGTATTTAATTAACTTTTGTGAGCATGATCACAAGGAAAAAAACCCATGACTTCCTTGTGTCTTCTTCTCATTGGTGGGCGCGTTCCGAAGGCACACATCCTAACTTAGTTTTTAAGAGGTTTCTATGTGATCTCGTACAAATGATATGATTCCAAATGTATAAAAAAATGGTTGTCTGTAAAGTCGTTTGGTCATTTTGATTCCCCTTTTGTTTCCATTTTGATCCCCTTTTATTTCCATTTTCGAAACCCCATTTTACTCTGTTTCCTAACGGGAACGGACGCGTCATGGTCATGTTACCATGACGCATGACGTCTCACTTATGTTACCACGACTCATGACGTCACACTTTTTTGTAAATGCGCGTGTTCCACAATTTATTAGATGTAATCTAGTCAAATTTTTTGACTTTGACTTTGTTAAACACTATAATATTTGATACTAACCAGTCTCAGGCGCAGATAGCTTCCTCAGCATCTCCGGTGCACCCTTGCAGTAGACCCTGGCTACCGTCTCTCCTAGAAGTCGGACTATCACTGAACACCGCTGCAGTGAAGACACGAACTGATACTGCTGGACTATACCCACTTCTAGGGGCAGCTGGAATTTTATTTTAGTCTGAGAATCGAACAACATCTCATCATCATCATCATGTCAGCCCATACACGTCCACTGCTGGACATATGCCTCCCCCATACGACGCCACAAACAGCGGTCCTGAGCCGCCTCCATCCACCGACTACCCGCGACTGCCTCAATGTCGTCGGTCCACCGGGCAGCTGGTCTCCCAATTTTTTATTATTTTTTTCCTTTTTTTTGCTTTGACTGTTTGCCGGGACAACTAGTTTAAATGTAAAATTATAAATTACGGGAATTATATTTTTATTATTTATAGTATAAGAGGGTGCATACTTCCAGGTTTGTCTCCGTGTGCAGTTTGTTGGTGACTGTCACGGCGTCAGCTATATCTTCGAACGCATGACGTAACAATTCCACGTGTCTATCACCGCTAGGTGCTCGCGAATCACCACTCTACGTACAATTGAACTTTCCAATCTCTTTTTCTTAAGACTAGTTTCGATAGATGGCGCTCTAATCTAAGTCCAAAATTATTAGTCGGACAAATTAAAAAACCCCGGCCTGCATATAACTTTTGAACGGCTGAACCGATTTTGATTAACCATAGCTAAGAATAATCCCGATTAACTCAACTTTCAAAAAAAATAACCGTTCGTGAGCTCCGATGCCACAGACACGTCAAACTTATAACACCCCCTCTTTTTGCGTCGGGGGTTAAAAATAGAATATTGTGTAAATGTCAAAATCTCTACGACATTGGTCTGTTTTAATCATGTAGATGGATCATATAATGGGGCACCCATTCTATAATTTATATACATCTTCCATATCGTCGGCTCCTTGGATCGGGAAATAGCATTTTGGTGGCTGTCTCTAGCAATGTGACCTGTCCCTTATTTGAGCATTGGAACAGTCTGCACATACAGGCAAACAAAAAATAAAGAATTTGATTGACCAGAATTTTAATTTTATATTCAATTGTCATTTTATTACTGTTTTTATTTTACTTTTATTTTTGTATTTCTAGGATGTGTGATATGGGTTGTTTGACTGTAATAAAACAATTTTATTTTTTTATTATTTATATCAATAAAAATTAATCGTCAAAATGTATGTACATAACATAACTTCCACACAACTACATAACTTCCGAACGAGTGTTTTTTCTGTTTGTTATTATCAGGACAAGGATTTTTCGCGATGTATTCACCATTTTATTCAAATTTTTGTGCTTTCACTACCGCCATTTTAAAAGGCAAAAGTTTAAAGAGTTTTTTATTAGTAATTCAGGTCCTCTTTCCGTAAGGAAAATTCATATGTCAATGTTGGACTTAGATTGGAGTGCCATCTAGCGAAACTAGAATTTCTAAAAATAAAAAATAAATTGGAAACTTCTCATTAGGGATTTTAATTAGCGAAATGAAACTACTTTTTATTGAAAATTTTTGATTGAAACTGAGACGCGCAAGCGATGTTTAGCGATGCAACAAAGAAAATATGGTTATTTTAGTTTATCAAGAGCCAATCACCTTTTAGCATTTATTTATCGATGTATTTTAGTATAGTATGGATATGTTAGTTAGTTAAAGCCTTTCAAAATTTTCTTTTTTGTAAAAAAAATCATTTTTTTTATACGGTCAGCGTTTGACCACTATCACACCTGGTGACGATGTGGTCTAAGATGTAGCACGTGTCGATAGAAAAGAGCCCCGTTTCGATAGGTGACACTGCGTTAGTATAAAATCTCTCTGGGTTTTATTTTCCGAAAGTTATAGCTATAATAAGCCCCTAAGTACTCCGTATGACTTATTTATGGATGCGTAATAAAAAAAGTTAACAATTTGGATTTTAACGACCTCGTTTCGGAGCGAGGAGGAGGAGTTAGATTCTGATTCAAATGTTGATGTGCGCACTGCACCCTCGCATTTGGACGCTAGATGCATGGATGTTAGATGCTGCTAAAACAGTGATTTTCATTTAGTTTAGTTAGAATTTCCTTTTAGGCTTTTTGTGGTGCAATAAATTAATATATATCTATCGAATTAAAAAAATTGTAAAAAGTTTCTAAAAATGTCGAAAACTACTCATTAAAAAATATTTTTTTTTGCTACCTTCTCAATTAACCAGAGACAATCTTACACCACAGCAGCGCCATCTATCGAAACTGTTTTATCCGCACCTCAAAAGGTAAAAAAGGAACCCTTATAAGATCACTTTCTTGTCCGTCTGTCACCACCGATTTTTTTTAAACATGCCATGGGGAAATGCCTAATTTAACCGACTTTATTTTTATTAGTTTTATAGAAACAAGCCTGGAAGTAAACCGCACCCTTTTGAAAGTAGAATATTAGAGATTTGATGCATGCAATCAGGAATAAAGTATATTCGAAACATATTGAGCTGAACATATTGAAACATACTAGCTGCGCTCCGCGGTTTCACCCGCGTAACTCCCGATCCCGTGGGAATATCGGGATAAAAAGTAGCCTATAACCTTCCTCGATAAATGGGCTATCCAACACAAAAGGAATTTTTCAATTCGAACCAGCAGTTCCTGAGATTAGCGCGTTCAAACAAACAAACAAACTCTTCAGCTTTATAATATTAGTATAGATTATTTTTAAATTATTATGATTGTTATCTGCTTTGTGAAATATTATTAAACTAGCAACGCTCCGCGGTTTCACCCGCGCAACTCCTGATCCCGTGGGAATATCGGGAGGAAAATAATGTTATTCCCAATGAATCAATGTATCCTTATATTAAGTTTTATCAAAATAGGTCCAGTAGTTTCGGAGCCTGACTGTTTTTATTTTTGTCGACCCAGTTGGCCTAATGGTCACCATGCCACTGCCAAACACAGGGTTGCGGGTTCGATTCCCGCCTCAGACAAGTATTTATGCTTAGATATTTGTCTGTGGTCTGGTTGTTTCTATGTATTAAAAGTATACAAAAGTATATAAATAGTATATCCGTTGTCTATCACCCATAACACAAGCCTAGTTACTTAGCTTGGGGCTAGATGGTGATGTGTGGAATGTCTTGCAATATTTATTTATGTATTTAAATTTTTATTCGCAAGTGAAGTAGCAGTATACGTACATGTATATCGTCTACATTAATGTTAGCAGTTTTCTTCGGTTTGACTATAGTCGGCATCAGGATCTCGTACTTGGATGGATCCGGAACGTTTGGCTCCTCCAGGGTCCATCCTGTCGACTCGAACATCTAACAATACATATATCAAAAACCCTGTAGTCATTTTAAGTACCAGGGCATTTGTCAGGCAAATAAAAAAAATCTCCGATTGATAACGAAATAGTAAGGAAATATTAAATAGTACATTATTGCAAAGGCCGTGAAAAAGGCAGATGCAGGTCGAGTATGCGTTTGAAGGCCGAGCCATAGGCAAGGACTTCATTAACACGAAACAGGCAATTGCCATTTCCGCTGAGGCATATATAGTGCTTTTCTCAAAAGAATGCAGGTAAATAAAATTCACATTACTTATACCGAAAGGCAAAAGCATTTATGGCTATACAGTCACGTGAACGCAATTGGTACTAAGCAAAGAGACTTACTTTGCTATGGTATGCTTACCCCCGAATACTGAAAAGCTACTTAATCTTAAGCGGCGTTTAAATTGAAATTTAAGTGTAGGCTTCAATAGAAAGCATACACTTAACGTCAATTCAAACGCCACTTAAGATTAAGTAGCTTTTCAGTATTCGGGGGTTTGTATGATAAAAGAGATCCAATCAAAGAGTATTTAATAACCCTAGCACGCCCTGTTTAATACAACATTGCAGGAGCGTTGTAATGTTCCAAATTCAAAAAACGCTGCCTCATATGATTTAATTTTCTTTGTCCGTAAATTCGCTACTTCGCGTGTTCTTTTCTCTAAAATAATGACAATATTTTTCCAAGCATTTTGAAAAAATTGCATTTAACTTTTGAACTGCTTAACCGATTTTGATCAAACACAGACAGAGACACGTCAACTTATAACAACTTTTTGCTTCGGGGGTTAAAAATAGGCAAGTCTTACATATCTATTCACTATTCACATCTATTATAATAATCACCTTCAAATCAAGCGGATCCCCAGCCAGTTCATTATCCATTAACGTTAAACTGTGACAGGTCGCCATGCCAAGCTTCAGTTCGTGGAGGTCGTTCAGTTGTCTCGGGTCCCTCAGCGGAGCCCCGAGACAGGGGGGCGAAGTCGCCGGGCTCACGGGGACTACGCCCCACATGTCCATACCGTCTTCTGTTAATGTACCTGTCTAATATACAAAATATACATTATTGACTATAAAAAATATATGTGTGCAAAAAATGAGTTTTTTTTCTTTAAAATACAAAATAAGAACGACCTTCATCGAGCTCTTTAATGGATGTAAAGTATTTTCTATCAAACTAGCTTTTGCCCGCGACTTCGTTCACGTAGAAGTCGAAGATTGGACCAAGGAATCACGTTGTCTCATACAAACCCCCCTTTTTTACCCCCTAGGGTTAGAATTTCGGATAATCCTTTGTTATCGGATGCCTACGTCATACAAAGAACACACCCTCTAAGTTTCAGGTCTCTACGATCAGCGGTCGATCAACGCACAGCCTATGTGCGTTGATCCGTCAGTCAGTCAGGACAAAGAATTTTATATTTATAGATTAAGGAAATTAATATTTTGCGAATGTGTTGTCTAAAAACTTCAGTCCAGAATATGATTATTTAATAATTTTGTTTTTGTTTTTTAAACCTTTCACTGGTATGTTTAAGAGACAAATTCCATACCAATCGAAAGTATGAAGCCTATAGAATACGGAAACGTTAGGTTGACTATTTTTTCCTGTCACAACTCTTGGGTAGGCAGTTAAAATCGATACCAGTCATTTGCACTGGTCTGGTTAATGAATTAAAGTTAAGTTAAAATATAGATTATGTATTTCGTTTGTATAGAATTTGTCTATTAACCAAACCAGCGAAAAGTAAAAAAAAAAAAAACATTCTGGACTGAAATTTTTTAGGCAACCCATTTGTGATATATGTATAGGTAGCTATTGAAGTAATTAATTTAATATGAAATACTTTTCATCTATAAACAGCTCGATGAAGGTTTTTCTTAAATACTATTATTATTTAATTATTCAGTAAGTTACAATAAAAGTTAAAATAAAAAAAAAATACAATTTAAAATCAAAATCCCAAATTCCTCTCAGCGTGGTTTCCAGTTTAAAATAATATATTATATCTAGTTGCGCCCCGCGGTTTTACCCGCGTAAGTCCCGATCCCGTAGGAATATCGGCTCAAAAACTAGCCTATGTGTTAATCCAGGTCTTCAGCTATCTAGATACCGAGTTTCATCGCAATCGGTCCAGTAGTTTTTACGTGAAGGAGTAACAAACATACATACACACACAAAGACTTTCACATTTATGATATTAGTAGGAGTAGGATATCTACCTTATCAAAGGCGACACAATCAATGGAACCGCTAACATTAACAGCTCTCGTGTTCAAACACGCAACCCTCGCCTTCTGTAGTCGGGACACGGCGTACAGTCGACCTACTGTCATGGCGGCAGGCAGAGCCGGGGGGATCACTATAGTTATTATGTCTAGAGCCTTTATTACTATGTCACGTGGTGTTAATGAGCGGTATGCCTGGAACAAACACATGAATAAAATAAACTAGCGACCCGTCCCGGCTTTGCACGGCTATATTATGCATGTATTATACATAATATAAACCTTCCTCTTGAATCACTCTATCAATTAAAAAAAACCGCATCAAAATCCGTTGCGTAGTTTTAAAGATCTAAGCATACAAAGGGAAATAGGGACGGCGAAAAGTGACTTTATTTTATACTATGTAGTGATAAATAAAATTGGCTGTGACATACGGCAGACAGACAGACATGACGAATCTATAAGGGTTACGTTTTTTGCCATTTGGCTACGGAACCCTAAAAATGGCTGTCTGTAAAGTCGGTTTACGGATGAAAATTTAACGTGACAACGTCATAAGATAACATTACGTTGCTATGGTTACCATTTTGTCAATAAAACTCTACGTTGCTATGGTTACCAATTTGTCAATAAAACTCACGTTCCCGGAACGTGAGCGGAACGCGATGACGTCACACTTTTTTGTGAGAGCTTTCGGTGTTCATCAATTTATAAGACGTGTCAAAAATCGGCCAAGTATACACTGAACTCGTTTTTAGTATTTTTTGTTATAGCGGCAACAGAAATACATAATCTGTGAAAATTTCAACTGTCTAGCTATCACGGTTCATGAGATACAGTCTGGTGACAGACAGACAGACGGACGGACAGTCGAGTCTTAATAAAAGGGCCCCCTTTGGGTACGGAACCCTAAAAAATTAAATCAATTTAGTATCCTTATGTTACCTTCAAAGCGACGGTATAAGCGAGTCCACAGACAGCAATAAAGGCCAGTATAACGATAAACTTGTACGAATCTCTGTCAAACTTGAAGTCAGCTGGTACTGGGTAGAGAATACTTCGAACTAGTTGCCCTTTACTTGTGTTGTAACCTGTACGTAGCACGAGGACCCTAAACGACGAAAAAAATATTATTTAAATTATATTTGTAAATAATATTTTATTTAGGTAGTCTGTAAGTAGGTACTTAGATCTCAAAAAAAAAACTCTCCAAAAATAATCTATCTAAAAAATAGAATAATCTTCTCTAAAAATATACCTAGACATATCTTTTCTTTTTAAACTTATCTAACTTTAAAAAAAAAAATATGTCTAGGTATATTTTTTGTAGTGTGCAAATAAAGCATTTATCTATCTATCTTTATTAAATCTTAAAAAAATTTATTTAATTGTGGCTTTGACTAAGAATTACCAGATTTACATTAGGCTATAATAGTAGTTAGGTTAGACCTAAGACGCGCGAGCGTATCGAGGGTCGCATGACCAATCTAGAGCTGCAGTCCAAATAAAGATGACAGCGCTGACGATTGACAGTTCACTCACAGACATTTCGCTGGAGAGCAAGGTCGTTGTAAGCACAATATGACGCCGTTGATGCCGTATTTCCTTGCATATTACGTCCTACAGTCTTTCATGAGTGCATTTATGCGCGCTCATGGCATTCGATTTCGGACCGCAGCTTAGGTTACTAAACTGATACGCGAAAGTTTAGGTAGTTTTAAGTTATGCCAGCAACCCACAGGTTAGATTAGCCCAGTCAGGTTAGATTAGCACTATAATCTATGTTAGGGAATAGACAAAAAGTACAGATCTCTGAAACAGACAGCCTATCATTAGACATTAATATAATTAAATCTACTTGACATGCACAATTATTATTTATTTACTACATTGACACATATAATAATAATTTATCCTGTTCATAACATACTTACTAATATTATTTTAAGATTTTCACAAACAAACATGCAAATTGGTATATTCTTCAATTTAAATATTATTATCCTTACTTTGACGTACATACAATAATCATAATTAAAGACTTACATGTTTCACGCTCAAAAATGAATTTACAACATATTTTGATCTAACTTCAATTTTCACTAAAAATGTAACATGACCTATCAATATGCTACGCCCAACGGGTATCATGAATGTACTTTTATTTATAACAAAACCACCTGTAATGTTTACTCATGAAAGCAATAAATAAATGAATATGAATATGAATATGAATAGCGTACCTGCTTTTAGTAACGCCATCTGTTACAAATCTAATGAAACTTACAAACTTTCGAAAATGACTCGCACAGATGGCGTTATAATAAAGAATTAGAGAACTTACGTTTTAAATATTTTTTTAACTTTTAATATTTTTCAACAGAAGCTTAAATTATTGGTGCACAAAATTTTTTAAAGTTATTCGAAATTTAAGTGGTGGTCTTTATAGAATCTTGGTCAGTGGTATAATTTTATAAAGTTTCTTGAGTGTAAGTGTTAATTAAAATATTTATAAATAAAATATACTTACTTAACATGTTCATTATTATAATATTTAGTTTGTGTAACTTTAGTTCCACAGAACAGAACGCTGGAAGCGTGTTCTTTCATGTCGAATTCTTTGTCAACGCGTAATAACGCTGTCTTAGTCACGGGGACTGATTCTCCTGAAAAATATACATCAATTTTAAATTATTTACGACTCATAATAATTTCTCTTAGTAAAATTACTTGTCGTGCGGAATAGAATGTCTTTCCTGACCTGTGCAATAATTTGTAAAATCATATTTATTTATCTATATTTATAAAACAGAAAAATACTTCACTACATAGTATAAAACAAAGTCGCTTTCTCTGTCCCTATATCTCTTTGTATGCTTAATTCTTTAAAACTACGCAACGGATTTTGATGCGGTTTTTTAATAGATAGAGTGATTCAAGAGGAAGGTTTATATGTATAATACATGCATAATATAGCCGTGCGAAGCCGGAACAGGTCGCTTGTATTAAATAAATCTCTGAAACTACCATGAGCTAAAACATCGCAAGTAGGATCCTTTCAGGATGTAAGCGAACACTAACAAAGGATTTTGACAAATTGAAACCCTACGCGGTTGGAAGTAAATAAATAATAAATATTTCAGGACATTCCACACATCGCCATCTAGCCCCAAACTAAGTAACTAGACTTGCGTTATGGGTGCTAGACAACGGATATACTACATATATACTTTTTCTTTTGTAAATATACACTTATAATACATAGAAACAATCAGACCCCAGACAAATATCTAAGCAAAATACATGTCTGAGGCAGGAATCGAACCTTCAACCCTGTGATTGGCAGTCCGGCATAAAACAAGTTTTCGCGAAAATGCAAATTGGCACAAGACCTTGATTTTACCGGCGATCACCTAATACAGACCTCAGTATCTGGTATGAATTTCAACTTGCTAGGTCCACCCGTTCCTGAGAAACACACGGACAGACAGACGGAGAAGAAAATGATATTCTAAAGGTTCCTTTTTTACCTTTTGAGGTACGGAACCATAAATAAAAAATGGTTGTCTGTAAAGTCAGTTCACGGAATGAAAAAATTAAGATTTTATTTGTTTTTCCTTCTTTTTCTTTTTTTCCTTTACAAAGTCTTCTATTCGTCACTCGCCACTATAACGCAAGCCCAGATGAGAGATATTTGTATTAAATACGGACGATAATTTTACCAAACATTGGTTGCTATGGAACGCGATGACGTCACACTTTTTTGTGAGTGCTGCCGGTGTTCATCAATTTAATAGATTCACGTTAAAAGAATGGTATGTGGACCTGTAAGCATGCTCTCGTTGACAACAGCGGCTCCACAGAGAAGAGCCGCGTCGAAGTGCATAGTGCAGCCTCGCGCTGGCAGTATGACCACGTCGCCCGGTGCCACGCCGCGGCTGTCCACACTGCGGCCGTCTGCCAGCGTCACTGTGTCGTGGGCCTCCACTGTGGCGCGCAGGGCGCTCTGGTTCTATAAATACAACAAAAAATATTCGACTAAAAAATATAAAGAAAAAATAACCATATGGTTTTCTGGTAAAGTCAGATAACGGACGATAATGTCGAAAACGATGAAAAATTAAGTTTTTTTTTCTCATTTTTTTTCTCTTCTATTCGTCACTCGTCACCATAACACAAGCCTAGATGAGCGATATTACTATTAAACAATATAAAACAAACACGAGAAGAATGCCGCATCACGTCCGCGTCCGTTCCCGGAACGGGACGCGTCGCATGACGTCATCTTTTTTGTGAATGCAAGTGTTCTATCAATTTATTAGACGTTATCACGTCAAAAACATGGTTATTATATTGGGGTTGCTTTCGGTCCGGAACTAGGCCAGACCTGTCTTGTTAAAAAATGCAGTTTAATTTCAGGCTTGTTGTTCATAAAACTTCTAAAGTGAAAGTCAGTTTTAGTCAATAGTTATGACTGAGGCAGGGAAAAAAAAAAGAAAAGTATATAAATAGTATATCCGTAGTCTAGCACCCATAACCCAAGTCTAGTTACTTAGTTTGGGGCTAGATGGCGATGTGTGGAATGTCCTGCAATATATTTATTTATTCTACTAACCTTCTTGGTCTGTATAACAGATGTGGCAACACCGAAAGTAGACATCAAGACAACAGCGATGCAGTAGTAGTAGTACGGCTCAGCGAGCCACACGGCTATAGTAAACAATTGGAACACGTAGAACGGATTGAATACTTCTAGCAGGATGAGCGTCATTATGCTTTGTACTGGTACTTTTATTTCGTTCAGACCGTAGATGTTTAACCTGGAACAAAGTCAATATGGTTCACGCTTAACGGATTACTCTCAACGGACACCCTGTCAAGAACTATCTCACTCGTCCCCCCTAGACAATTCAATGTATTTAACTACTAGCGACCCGCCCCGGCTTCGCACGGCTATATTATGCATGTATTATACATATAAACCTTCCTCTTACATCACTCTATCTATTAAAACAAACCGCATCAAAATCCGTTGCGTAGTTTTAAAGATTTAAGCATACATAGGGATATAGGGACAGAGAAAGCGACTTTGTTTTATACTATGTAGCGATTTGCTTTTAGTTGGTGAGAGGTCGCACACATCCTTACTTAGTTTTCAAAACAATTCAACGTGATGTCAATCACTACATAGTATAAAACAAAGTCGCTTCTCGCTGTCTGTCCCTATGTATGCTTATTTACTTATTATATGCTTATTACGAATTTCATGTGGTTTTTTTAACAGATAGAGAGGAAGGTTTAAGTCATAAGACAAAACTATCATGCGTACGAAGTCGCGGACAACAGCTAGTAAAGAATAAATACTAATAAACATTGAATATGATTGAGACTTCTGTGGCGAGGTAGGCGAACATACGCCTGCAACACAGAAGGTTGTGGGTTCGATTCCCGCCTCAAACAAATATTTATGTACAGATATTTGTGTCTGATCTAAAGGCCAATTCTCGTAAATAACATTGTTCAAATTACATTTCAATATTATTTTGATTGCATTTCGATCACAAATAATACCCTCAAAGTAGCTCAAAACACCCTCAAAGTTAGCTTTTTGTAAAAAAAAAACTGACTTTGAAGGTATCTTTTGCAATCGGGATGATATTGAAATGTAATTTAAACAATATTATTTACGAGAATTGGCCTTCTGAGTGTTTCTGTATGTATAATAAGCAAATACTTACAAAATCAAAGTACTTATACAGGGTTATTGGAAATTAATTGACACGGCGTTAAGGGCTTCTTCTGTGCACCTTAACAAACAACTTTTGTTCAACGACTTTTGTCGAAACTTAATACATATCCCAAAAACAATATTTAAGTGTTTCTCGTACTGTCTGGTAATTTTCTATGTCTATGCGGCAAGTGCGCGCGCGCGATCGGCACGGGGGCGCACTGCGTGCGACCCGATCAGGTTGTACCATACCTACTATGATTGATTCTGTGACGTAGACGTAGAGTTGAGTATTATTTGAACTGTTGGATTTAATTTTTTATTTTTGTATGGAATATATTTATAATGAATTTCCAAAAGTCGTAGAACAAAAGTTGATCGTTAAGGTGCACAGAAGAAGTCCTTAACGCCGTGTCAATTAATTTCCAATAACCCTGTATAAGTATTCTATCAGTTATCTAGCTACCATAATACAAGCCTAGTAGCTTAGCTCGGGGCTAGATAGCGCTGTGTATACCAAGTCTTACATTCGTATCCTCCTGTCGGGCGAGGGCACGATGTTCCCGGCCGCATGGAGTTGGACGCACGAAGCCCCGCGCTCGACGCCCGCGAGCCGCGTCCACTGCGCACGCGCACCATCCCATATCAACGTCTGTTTCTTGTGACGGAAGTAACGATAATGGGTTACGTCTGGAATAAAAACAAAGAAAAAACTTTATTTTAAACAGTTTAAGCCTTGTTACTATTTAGTATCAAAAGCGTAAAAACGAAACCCTATTACTAAGATTTCACTGTCTGTCTGTCACCAGGCTGTATCTCATGAACCGTGATAGCTAGACAGTTGAAATTTTCACAGATGATGTATTTCTGTTGCAGCTATAACAACAAATACTAAAAACAGAAAATCACTACATAGTCACTATCACTTCACTTCACTATCACTATCACTACATCACTACATATTATAAAACAAAGTCACTTTTCGCCGCCCTTATGTCCCTTTGTACGCTTAGATCTTTAAAACTACGCAACGGATTTTGATGCGGTTTTTTTAATAGATAGAGTGATTAAAGAGGAAGGTTTTTAGATATAATACATGCATAATACAGCCGTGCGAAGCCGGGGCGGGTCGCTAGTAATATATATTTAAGTGGGGCTTTCATCCTATATATCATCCTTCCAAGCCCTATTTTATGTGTGAACGTATGTCAACAGTGGGCGCAAGTTAGGGCTCCCATACAACATTGTAGGGAAATATTCGTGCGCCAGCCGGACTCGCACTTGGCCGGTTTCGGCCGCGAAGCAATGCTATTACGAGTTAGTGTTGACTTACTAAGCGTAGATCCATCGTCAAGATGTATAGGCGTATGTATAGCGTCTGCACTCTCAAACGGTTCCTTTTCTCTCATCACGTCATCTTGGAACGCTTCGTTTAATAAACCACTGGGAAACAATAAAATAAGTAAAATAAATAAAATAATTATTACAGGAAATTCCACATACCGCCATCTAGCACCAAGTTAAGCAACCAGGCTTGTCTTATGGTGGCCAGATATCGGATATAATTCTCTTTCATCAGACAAAAAGCAGTATTTTCTACAAAATACAGGGTTCCATTCCCGCCTCAGAGATTTATGCTTAGATATTTGTCTGTGGTCTGGTTGTTTCTATCTTAATATATATAAATCTCGTGTCACAATGTTTGTCCTCAATGGACTCCTAAACCACTTAACCGATTATAATAAAATTCGCACACCATGTGCAGTTCGATCCAACTTGAGAGATAGGATAGCTTACATCCCGATATTCCCACGGGATCGGGAGTTACGCGGGTGAAACCGCGGAGGGCAGCTAGTGTATTATAAGTATATATTTACAAAAGAAAAGTATATAAGTAGTATATCCGTTGTGTAGCAACCATAACACAAGTCTAGTTACTTAGCTTGCGGCTAGATGGCGATGTGTGGAATGTCCTGCAATTTTTTTTTTGTCTAAAGTAAAATCTCCTTGCTAAAGGACACATTTGGTTGGTTTAACCGAAGTTTAGTGGGTTTTGTGAATTTTTCTTTTAAATCTTAAAATTATACCGAAATGTAGAAAAATAACTCGCCTACAAACAGTACAAAGAATAACATATTTTCGTGTAATAAAAAACAATCTTGTTACAGGCATTTTGGTTTTGACCCTCATCTAAATTCAGAGTAAAATGTATTACTTGACTTACCTAGTTTCGGCAATATTCTTCTCGTCTACTTTGTGTATGTAATGACTTCTGCATTTCCTCTGATATGTTTCCTGTGAAATAAAAAATACTACATAGAATATTATAAGGAGAAAGGGAATGTATAAAGAGTGGTGTCTCAATCTTTTGGTTTTGTTTTTAGTCGCGTAGTACTTGTACTTGTATACGGTCTGTTTTCCGCGATTAGACCCTTTTTAATTGGGTCCTTTTTGCGTGAAGATGGAGTAGGCTTGCCCACCACCTACTACCCTCTCAGCTTAGTCGACCATGTCCAGAGGAGAGAACTTGTCAATACTTCTGGAGCCAACTAAGTCGCGGGTTTCATCACGATGTTTTCCTTCACCGTAAGAGCAATGTCAATTAACGCACATAAATTTTTCTTAAGAAAAATATATTGGTGCACGGCCGGCCTGGATTCGAACCCACGACCTTCAGAATGAAAGTCGAGGTATCTACCACTAAGCCAACACCGCTCTTCGCTCTAGTCGCGTAGTATAAGGCAGTAGAGCAGTGTTATGTACTTCACCTTGTGATTAATAAATATATTTGTTTTTTTTTTTGTATTTTGTTGGCCTAGTGGTAGATACTTCAGATACTTCGACTTTTGTTCCGAATGTCGTGGCTTTTCATCCTGGCCGGCTGTGCAGTAACATATTTTTCCTACGAAAAATTATATGCTCTTTGAACATTGCTCTTACGGTGAAGGAAAAACTGTGATGAAATCCGCGGCTTAGTTGGCTCCAGACGTATTTTATAAAGACGTCTTCTTTCTCTGGTCGACTAAGCTGGGAGGATGGTGTAGGTTCTGGGCAAAGTGTACTAATAATACCATCTAATTATTAGATTCTAATACATGTACAGGCACTACAGAGCGCCCCTAATAGCATAGGTTATTAATTTCTCCTAATACCTTCAAGTATTTGTAATATTGACCTTTGTGAGCATGATCACAAAAAGAAAAGAAAAACCCATGAGTTTCTTGTGCCTTGTTCTCATTGGTGGGCGCGTTCCGAAGGCACTCTTCCTAACTTTAATGTTTATGACGCTTCAAAATGATGACATGCATTGCAAAATTCCTATTAAATAAAAAAATGATTTTGACTTTGGTTTCAATGGTCACCATGCCGGACAGCCAAACACCGGGTTGCGGGTTCGATTCCCGCCTCAGACAAGCATTTATGCTTAGATATTTGTCTGTGGTCTGGTTGTTTCTATGTATAATAAGTATATATTTACAAAAGAAAAGTATATAAGTAGAAAATCCGTTGTCAAGTACACGTAACACATGTCTAGTTACTTAGTTTGGGGCTAGATGGCGATGTGTGGAATGTCCTGCAATATTTATTATTATGTTAATACTGACCACAACTAAGACGCAGTCTGCGATCTGAAAGCAGCACCGAACGCTTGTGGCGTAGAGGTGCCAGGTCGGCAGCCAATGGAACAGCAGGAACGGTATACCGAGGGTGAGGACTGATGCTGCATACACCAGGAACGATCGCCATCTACTCTTCTTGTAACCATACACAACCTGTAAAGTTAAAACAATTAAAAACCGGTCAAGTGCGAGTAGGACTTACGCACGAAGGGTCCCGACCAATATATGACGACCCAGTCGGCACAATGGTCACCGTGCTGGACTGCCAAACACAGAGTTGCGGGTTTCGATTCCCGCTTCAGACATGTATTTATGCTTAGATATTTGTCTGTGGTCTGGTTGTTTCTATGTATTATAAGTATATAATTACATAAAAAATAAATTTAAAAACCGACTTCAAAAATGAAGTAAAAAATCAACAGAAATAAACTAAAAAGTTAAAAATAAATAACTTAACATAAAAAAGAAAAAGGTAAGTAAACTTAAAATTTATAAATAAAAATCTTAAATACTGCGGATTATCAAAAAACACTACAAAGTCAAATAATAATAGAGTTTTTTTGTTCAAAAACATCGTTGTTTTGGAGGTAAAGCAAAGTTTCACTTCGTCGTATTACTGAGCCAGCGTATTATAAAACGTAGGTAAGTATTTGGTAGTTGGACTGGATAATACCATGTAAGGTTTTCTTAATCAAACCCATTTAGTTAAAAAGAAAAGTTACTATGTTATGGGTGCTAGACACATACATTAAGTATATCCGTTGTCTAGCACCCATAACACAAGTCTAGTTACTTAGCTTGGGGCTAAATGGCGATGTGTGGAATGTCCTGCAATATTTATTATTATAATATATTCTGTTTTAGGGTCCTGTAGGTAATCAAAGGGTAGAAACGGGACCCTATTACTAAGACTATGCTGTTTGTGTCACCAGGCTGTATCTCATGAACCGTGATAGCTAGCCAGTTGGAATTTTTACAGATTATGTATTTCTGTTGCCGCTATAACAACAAATACTTAAAATAAAATATAATGGTACGGAACCCAATTATTCAATAAATAAATTTTGATTTTGAAAAACCTAGACACAAATAAGTATCATGTGTACATAAATATTTGTTTGCATACTTTATGGAAATAAATATCTTTATCTTATCTTTGAGGCGAGAATCGAACCTGCAACATTTTGCGTCGCAGGCGGGTGTTCGCCTACCACGTCACAGAGGCCGTCAAAATAATGATATATTGTAGGTATCTAGTTAAAAAACCCTGACAAAAACATCGGTTTTTACAGGAATCATCATAAACCTACATCCTAAGTAGATAACACCTATTAGTCAATACCTAACTTAGAATGTATTTATATATTTTAATTTTATATATCTACATAGTATAAAACTAAGTCGCTTTCTCTGTCCCTATATCCCTATGTATGCTTAGATCTATAAAACTACTACGGATTTTGATGCGGTTCTTTAATAGATAGAGTGATTAAAGAGGAAGGTTTTTAGATATAATACATGCACAATACAGCCGTGCGAAGCCGGGGCGGGTCGCTAGTATTGGATAAAGTAATTATCTCTATTATTTATTTAATAATGTAAATAACTAGCAGCGCTCCGCGGTTTCACCCGCGTAACTCCCGATCCCGTGGGAATATCAAGGGATAATTAATATATTCCCAATGAATCAATGTATCCTCATATCAAGTTTCATAAAAATCGGTCCAGTAGTTTCGGAGCGTATTCGTTACAAACAAACAACAAAAAAAATCTTTCCTCTTTATAATATTAGTGTAGATGTAGATAGTTTAGATTATCTAGCACCCATATACAAGCCTAGTTGCTTAGTTTCGATCTAGATGGCGCAATGCAAAGTCGTACAAGATTTTTTACTTCATAGATTTTAGTTGTTAAAATTATTTATCACTTTTTAGTCTCAAATCTAGACAAAATTTTAAAATAAATAAATAAAAAATGAGTTAACTTATCATGAACACCAATTAAATAACAATTAACAATGAATATGTAATTAATGATAAATAAACTATGTAATTATTATTATGCATTTACATATTGTATAATGATTACATTCAATATTGTGACTTTATTCATTGATAACAGTAATTCACTGTTATCAAATAGGTATTACATGACTAGCTGTGACACGCGGTTTCACCCGGCTAAGTCCCGATCTTGTTGGAATCACTATATAGTATAAAACAAAGTCGCTTCCCGCTGTCTGTCTGTCTCTATGCTTAGATCTTTAAAACTACGCAACGGATTTTGATGCGGTTTTTTTTAATAGATAGTGATTCAAGAGGAAGGTTTTAGTATTTAAAATAAGTTCCACGCGTATGAAGTCGCGGGCAACAGCTAGTATCGGGATAAAAAGAAGCCTATCTTACGAGTATAATAAGACTCCAGCTATCTACATAATCCCCCTTATTTTAAAACAAGGTTAAAGGATAGTACGAGCTGTGGATTTAAACCAAAGATTTACTCTTGCACTATACGTATAGTCTCAACACTATCCCTATAAAATCTAATAGGAACTATAGTCTAAGCACTATCTCAATAGATTATATAGGGATAGTGTTTAGACTGTAGTTTACGAGTAAATGTCTATTTAAATCTAAGGTTTAAATCCACATCTCGGACTATCCTTAAACCTTGTTTTGGAATAAGGGGGAATGAGTTTAATCATAATGGGTTCAGTAGTTTTTTGGGTGAAGGAGTAACAAATACACAAATGTTCACACTTATATTATTATACTAGATGTGCCCCAGTTTCATCCACATAAGTCCTGATCCCGTGGAATATCAAAATAAAAAGTAGCAGTAGTTCCTGAGATTAGCGTGTTCAAACAAACAAACTCTTCAGCTTTATAATATTAGTATAGATACTAAATGTGCCCGGCGATTTCATACGAGTAAGTCCCGACCTCGTGGGAATTTCAGGATCAAAATGTCCTTCTCCATCCTTTAAAGTAGCACCATGTCAATTTTCATCTAAATCGGTTGAGTCATTTGACCGTGTACAGAGGACAAACAAACAAACTTTCGGATTTATAATATTAGTAGTACCTATACTAGATGCACCCCGCGGTTTCACCGCATGAATTTTGGGATGAAAAGTTATCCTATGCATGTATAATACATATAAACCTTCCTCTTGAATCACTCTATCTATTAAAAAAATCCGCATCAAAATCCGTTGCGAAGTTTTAAAGATTTAAGCATACATAGGGATATAGGGACAGTGAAAGCAACTTTGTTTTATACTACATATGTAGTGAAGATAGTAGGATTAGGGACACCCATGACTGCATAGCAGTTGAATTTTCCCAAAACTCCTTGATAGCAGCTGCCTACATCATAATACCTATCTGTGTTAAATTTTAGCACTATCTGTCCATTGGTTTTAATTGTGCTTTGATATATTATAACAAGCTTAAAATTAATGAATAGATTTACCTGTACAAATTCTGGATCAGTATTAATATATTGTTCTGTCAACCTCGAAAATACTACATCTTGTGGTCTATCATCATAACTTATCAGAGGTTGAATATCATCATCAGATTCTGGCAGCACTAGAGGCTGGTCATCATCAGTGTCAGAAATCATTGTCAAGTTTTTATAATCATTGACTAGTCAGCAATCAGCAACTTTAATTCATGGTATTAAACACTGTAGTGCCTTAGGATATGTCATAAATGACTTAGATTCTTGGGTCTTCCATAATCTATATTAATAGAGACTTAGCAAACATCTGTACTTCAAACGATGCTTGAAAACTCCCTTTGTTTCTTAACAATGTTATTATTATTTAGTAATCTAACACTCGCTGCATCGTGTGTGTATGACGAATCGTCATATTAATCTATTTCGCGTTCCAGTTAGAAGAGCAAAGTTGATATATCACATTAACAGTTGTTTTGGGAATTCTATTAAAAAATAATATATTATTCACTTGATAGGCTTTTTAATTATACTGGCACGTGAAATATGAATTCTAATTTGATTATTTTTATGTTTTGTGACCAAGGTCAGCTTATTTTTCTCAGAAAATAGGCCTGCTTTGTCCTACTAAGAAAATTCTTTGAGCACTTTGAAACTTATCGTATGAATTAGAACAGATAACTAATGGACGTGCAAATTGTTTTTAGATAATTCGAGCTTTTTATCTAAGTTGATATCCATTATTACTAAGTCAATATTTCATTTATTACGAATTAAAATTACAAATTTAATCGCACAACACACACCAAACACAACAACATTCACTGACTGACTGACAGAAATGACAGTGACAGCTGATAGAATGACTGTTTTGCCTTTAACATGCTGGGCTGCCAATACTATCGAATAAAAGTTCCAAGTTTTTTTAATTTGTTCAACTTACCATTTGACTGTCATCGATATTGATATGTTGTTCAAAGCTTAAAGTCATTTTCAATCTTGCTGCAATCTGCTGCGCCGAAACTGGTCGTCAGATGTGTGTTTGATCTGTAAAAAATATAAATTGTCGTGTTCAATGTATCGTAATTTGCCAATAAATAGTTTATAGACTGGTACGAATCGGTTGAAGCTGGCAATCATTTTAACAGCGTGAACTCAGCTGTCAGTGTCATGACTCATGTCTGTCCAATCTGTCACTGTCAATTTTTAGTTAATGGAGGACGTTTGTTTGTTGACGGTGTATTCTCATTTTACTCCAAAAACATTAAATAAAACTGCGTAAATCGTCTACTAATATACTAGATTCGACAGAAATAATTCACTGCTTCTTAGGTAAGTTGAAAAACTAAAATTCTTTAATATTACAACCATACTACCGCAAAACATTAAAACCTAACCTCAAACAAAGCAAACTCACTGCCTTACTATTGTGATTTAAATATTCCTACGCCTTAGTCTTCAGGGTTAAATGGAAAACATAATTGTGTGTTTCAGAAAACCATGATCATACCAGTCCGTTGCTTTACCTGCGGCAAGGTGATTGGTAACAAATGGGAGGCCTATCTTGGACTGTTGCAGGCAGAATACACTGAAGGGTTAGTATAATTTACAATCAGATTTATAAGCAAAGTATCTGTACATAGGTCCTGAATCTTGCTGGGTCAAAATCTGTCGTATAATTTAGTGTTCAGCCTCTACCAGGCACTCCGATAAGAACTTAAACTTATCAAGGGCTCTCGACACCCACAGTCTCATCTTCTCCACACCAAGAGGGGCTAGCCCAAAACGCTGGCCATTATTTTGCAGAGAGAATTAGCATTACTATTTGGAGTCTTTTCCTTTCCTTTATCCAGCTATTCACTTTTTAATTTTCATCCAAATTTGTCTTATCATTTTAACATGTAGAATGCTATGTTTAATTTATCAGACAAATAACTTGCCTAATTTCCTAAAAAACACGTAAGGTCTAATTAGCAACAAACAATCTTTTTTTGCTTATTAGACAAACATTCTGTCACTAAATGTTCTAACTAAAGTTTCACATTTCAAAGATTTCATCACTTAAGTTTGAAAATATACCATCGGAAACCTTTCTAAGCCACACTTTTTTCAACAAATGATAGGTCAGAGTTTGACTATCACATCTGATGGTAAGTGATAATGCAGTCTATTCAGTATATTCACTTATGCAGTATATTCACTCGCAACTTGAAGACTTGTAAACTATACACGTCAGGAAAGACAGACGCAAGCAATTGATTCCATTCCCTTACTAAAGAAATAAGGAATAAATAAATAAATATTGCAGGACATTCCACACATCGCCATCTAGCCCCAAGCTAACTATTAGACTTGTGTTATGGGTAGACAACGGATATACTACTTATCAGACCACAGACAAATATCTAAAGCATAAATACTTGTCTGAGGCGGGAATCAAACCCGCAATCCTGTGTTTGGCAGTCCAGCATGATTGTGCAAACTGGGTCGAATGATAAAACAAAACAAACAGTGTCTGTGATATCCACCATGAATCGGACAGAATATTTTTTGTTTGTCTATTTTGGTCTCTTACCTTTAAACAAGATATTTAAGTTATTTGCTAATGGCCACACAATTATTTAGTTGTTTTTACCATGTTTTTGCATTACTGTAAGGAAATTACCTCTGCTTCAATGACATGCCAATAAAATATAGCCTCCATCATGTGCTTCCTGTGTAAAATAATTGTGGCTTTTAAATCTTAGTTTAAAATAATGAGTAGGTACACCTTATAGAATAGAATAGAAAAGAAAACATTAATTTGGCCAAGCACATGACAAAACTAAATAAATATTTAGAACAGTTGAGAGATGAGAAACAAACATAAGAAACTCAATGGCTGGTTACAGAAGTAAAGTACTGAAAAGCTTTGGTTAGTCCTAGTCTTCAACTTAGTTTAATTTAATTTAGTTCCTAAGTTAAGCCTTTAGAATTTGTTATTTTAACCAGAAACTAGAAACTGTTAAGAGGAACGGGTACTGGGGGCTTTCTCCATACAAACTATTACAAACATAATCGACTGTTTTCTCCCTGGATAATGACACTAGAGCATATATTTTTGGTGCATAAAACTTATAACTGCCATGACCAAGCCCCTATTTTTTGTTTTTTATTTTATTAATCTTAATTTCTATGATAATTAGAAATAGAAAAAAAAGTGGCAGTCATGGCAGTTATAGGTTTTATGGTACAAAAATATTTGTGCTAGTGTCATTATCCAGGGAGGAAACAGTTGACTACGTTTGTATGGAGAGAGTGTAGGTACCAAGTTGTGTATACCTATTATTGGTAAGCACACTTGAATATTATTTCAGTGTGTGTTACTGTTGGTGTACCTAATAAATAAAATAAAATAAGAACACTGAACAAAGGTATAAGATAAAAAGACATAAATTATGGCTTAGTGTGACTAGTGTAGCCAAATAGGTAGGTATGTAATAGTTTTGCATTAAATTGTAATACTAGCTGCACACTGGGGTTTTGCCTACATCAGTCCAGATATGAGATTTAAAGTATCCTCCTTCATTCTGCACACTATATCCGAATCAAACAAACATTTTTTTCTATAATTACTATATTTGTTCTACTACTTTTGATGTGAAACATCTATAGCCGCACGTAAAACCGCACGAAAAACTTTTGGAAATTCGAACATTTTTTCGAAAATTTTGAGGTTAGGTTTATACTTAAAAATCAGCTGTTCCTTACACGGAGAGGTCAGTAACCTTAAAATTTTAGTTATTTTTTAAGTTTCATCTACTGTTCTTGGTCTGAATGACCTTGGTTTTGAAAAATCAGCTGTTTTTCGAATTTACGTAACCTCAAAATTTTCATGATTTTTTTAGAATTTCCAAAAGTCGTAGAACAAAAGTTGTTTGTTTAGGTGCACAGAAGTAGCCCTTAACGGCTTGCTAGTATAATTCCCAATAACCCTGTATATACAGTCTATATGCAGTAGTGTGTACGGTGTGCACACCGTAATCGACTGTGCGATTCTATCACAATCTGTTCTTTTCTGCATATTACTTTTTACAAAATAATGTCGATGTTTCACATCTGCCAGGCGTCCCGTGACGGCTCACATTTTTTTCTATTCTAGACTTATTTTTAGGGTTCCTTCCGTAGCCGAAGCGTAAAAACTGAACCCTTTTACTAAGACTCCACTGTCTGTCTGTCACGAGGCTGTATCTCATGAACCGATAGCTAGACAGTTGAAATAAATATGGACCCATGGACATGCCTTTAATTGCCCCAATTTCAAAGATATCTTCAAAAATATTTATTATTTTAACCTTTGTGAGGATGATCACAAATCATGTTTTATATTTAGTAATGTTATTTGTATAATTCTAAATGAATACAGAATTTGATTTTGAGTTATATAATACTAGCTGAGCCCCGCGGTTTCACCAGCGTAAGTCCCGATCCAGTGGGAATTAAAAAAAAGTATCCTATCCAGCCCGCTCTGCAGAGCGTGTCTGTCAGAGGAAGAGACCATCGCTCACGCAATCCTGGAGTTGCGAAAACCTGGCTGCATACAGGGACGACATACTTGGCAACCCAACAACACTCCAAGAAGCGTGCGAGAACCCCAAGATAATTCTGAGCTTCTGTTCGGAGCTGGGTTGGCTGGAGTAACAGCCGAAGATCACGCGCAATGGGCAGACTTATGCCTGAGTGCGGAAAATGGGAGCCCCTAACCTGAACCTGGTTCTCGTGGTTCTGAGCTACCTCCCTACCAATAAGATGCACGTCAGACAGATTACTATCTGTCTTACGAAAATAGTAATGATACCAACCAATGTCTGACAGACAGTATGTAACAGTTCCTACTTACAAAATACCCTTACAATTTTCAATTTTCAAAAATTCTGCCAAATCGATTCAGCCGTTCTCGAGATATAAATGGTGTAACTAACACGACTTTCTTTTGTATATTGATAAGTTAGGATTTATGGTAATTCCTAGAGACCTTCTATACATAGCTGTATTTACATTCCAGTTGTCATTGTTATAAAGATTTTCCGAGGTTTTCCTCATATAAATCGCGTAGAAAACGTAAGTAAAATGCGCTACCACATTTACGCTGTTGAATGTCATTCACAAGTCGACCCTCCATCTAGACCAGGGGTTCCCAAACTTATTTGTCTACTGCCCACTTTGAGAATATATTATTTTTTAGAGCCCCCTTTTTTACACCTACTTAAAAACCATTATAACATAAAATTAAATTAATTATTTTAAGTTTTATAAGCGGAGATTAAACATTAATTCTAAACAAGACTTTTACAAAAACCCGCAAGAGTTAGCTTGAAACTGAGCGCAGTAGGTAGTTCACAAAGCACCCATTTTGTTTTGGGTCTCTTACCGCCCCCCTTTTGGCCTGCAGATTCCACTTTTTGAAACGCTGATTGAGACTATTCTAGAAAAACGTTATACTGAGTTTATTTTAGAATTGGTGAAAATTTCACCTTATTACCTGCGCGCTCTCCATACAAACGTAGTCGACTGTTTCCTCACTGGATAATGACACTTGCACAAATATTTTTTGTGCCACAAAACCTATAACTGCCATGACTATGCCCCTATGTTTTGATTTTTTTTCATGTTCTAATTATCATAAAAATTAAGATTAAAAAAATAAATTTAAAAAAAAGCAAAACATAGGGGCATGGTCATGGCAGTTATAAATTTTATGCACCAAAAATCTTTGCTCTAGTGTCATTATCCAGGGAGAAAACAGTGGACTACGTTTGTAATAGTTTGTATGGAAAGAGCCCCCGGTACCCTTTCATCTTAATCGAAGAAAAAACACGAACACTATCTCAATAAAGAAGAATGTTTGCAGATTCTAATTACCTTTGTATAAAAATTTAAATCTGCCTGCCCCATAAGGTTGCGCAGAAAATAATTTCAACCAACCTAAAGATAGGTTCGCCAATAATAAACAGGTTTTTTCCCCTCCTTTATAACTCCCATTTAGACACTGTAAACATAAACTTTCCACCTTATTAATCTGAGATACAAAAACTACTGAAAGAACATTTTTTAATTTTTTTACCAATAAATAGTAAAATGTAAAGAAAGTAATAGTACTAAAACTACGAACATATTACTACTTCTAATTAAACAAAAAATAATCCTAAATAAATCCTTTAAATCTTCATATATCTTACCCAATCTTAATTGCACTTTGCCAAGACGTAGCTTAACCAATTATCATATTATCTAATTTTATGAATACTAATTAGAAGTTGTAAACTCTAAGCATTGCAGACCACTTTTATTAGGTTTGTAAAATATTATTATGAATCACATTTGCTTAAATATACCTATTGACGTAAATCGTTATTTATTTTATGTTATTCTTAATTATTATTCAACTTCTGTATAATACTAGCATTCTGCGGTTTCACCCGCGTATGATTATAATATGGGCTAGGTTTCACCCGCGTAACTCCCGTTCCCGTGGGAATATCGGGATAAAAAGTAATCTATGTTATTTCCAATGAATCAATGTATCCTCATACTATGTTTCATCAAAACCGGTTAAGTCGTTTCGGAGCCTATTCGTAACAAACAAACAGAAAAATCTTTCCTCCTTATAATATTAGTGTAGATGCCTCTTTTTATTCTGTTGACTCAGGATTTTTTTATACATCTAATAGAGACTATAGACCTCAGTATCTGGTATAAATTTCTACTTGCTAGATCCACCCATTCCTGAGGAAATCGGTGGTGACACACGGACAGACAGACAGACAGACATGAGAGTGATCTTATAAGGGTTCTTTTTTTACCTTTTGAGGTACGGAACCCTAAAAATGATTAGGTACTTATCACTGCATAGTATAAAATAAAGTCACTTTTCGCCGTCCCTATATCCCTATGTCCCTATTTCCCTTTGTATGCTTAGATCTTTAAAACTACGCAACGGATTTTTATGTGGTTTTTTTTATTAGATAGAGTGATTAAAGAGGAAGGTTTTTAGATGTAATACAAGCATAATACAGCCGTGCGAAGCCGGGGCGGGTCGCTAGTAAAATACTAAAACAAGAAACTTTAATATAGACAAAATATCAAACAAAAAATGAACATGCTAAGCCGATTTTAATGCGATTTTAGGTAATTATCTAGAGTTAAAAGGTATTTTTCATTGTTCCAGTGATGCCCTAGACGCCCTGGGTCTCAAAAGGTACTGCTGTCGACGTATGCTGCTTGGACACGTGGACTTGATTGAAAAACTTCTCAACTACGCCCCTCTTGAGAAGTAGAATACCTATCTGATACCTAGACTAAGTTTTAATGTGATATTTTATGGTAATAAAGTGAATAATCGATACGTAATGTTTGCATTTCTTTTTATTATCTATCAGGTTAATAATAGTCAGCCATTTTTGTTCCATTGCCAGGGAAAGGCCTCGTTTTTGTCAGTCACTGTCGCCCGGGGCAGAGGCATAAAGTGCCGCCCTTTTGACGTCATAAAAATAATAATAGTGATAATTTGCAGCCCTTTTAACGTAATAAAAATAATAATGTTGGAAATATGCTACCCTTTTGAGGTCATAAAAATAATAATGTTGGTGTTTGTGAGAAAAAACGTAACGAAATTAAAAGATAAAAGCGAAAAATATTTATTTCAAAACCATTTGATTCGTTCAGTGACTCGTGCTTTGCAACAACTGTATTGGGCGGGAGGGTACTAACGAAGCTAATTTCTTCAAAAATTGACTGACCGCCAGTGACCGCATAAAACATTTTTTCCCAATTTTGCCGCCCTCCTAATGGTGGCGCCCTGGACGGTCCGGCTCCCCTTACGCTACGCTACTGCACCCCGGTCAATAGCAATATTTGATCAGTCTCTCAAGGATAAACGGCCATTTTTCTAGCATATTTTCTATAGCAAAAATTTCAAATTCCGGCCAAGTGCGATCTGGACTCGCGCGCGAAGGGTTCCGTACCATGTTGTAAGGAAGCCACATTTAAATATTTCTCTTTAGTATGTTAGTATGTAGTTAGTATGTAGCAGTAAATACATAATCTGTGAAAATTTCAACTGTCTATCTATCACGGTTCATGAGATACAGCCTGGTGACAGACAGACGGACGGACAGTCAAGTCTTAGATCCCGTTTTTTACCTTTGGGTACGAAACCATTAAAATGGTAGTCGCAAATAAATCCTTGTTGGCTCATAGATAGGTAATTAATTTAAACCATTATATAGGCGGATGTGTTATCTACAGACCTTGATTTTGAGTTTCCTTGCGAATAAATAAAGAAAATAGCAATGTTATGGATTATAAAAGTCACCAAACACTGCTGTTGTGTTTTGTATGTCATCCTTGCTGTTACCTTGTAACACTTTTTTTGTAAAATGGCATTGATGAGTCCATTTAGAATTGATAGGTAGGTAGGTACTTATTTAATGAAAACAATAATTGGGTCCTAATAGAAGCTTGTTTGACAAAGTTAAATTAAAAAGTAAAATACCTTCACTACACCTAGAAACCCTACTAATATTATAAATGTGAAAGTTTGTGTGTGCGTGTGTGTGTATGTTTGTTACTCCTTTACGCAAAAACTACTGGACCGATTGCGATGAAACTCGGTATGTAGATAGCTGCAGACCTGTATTAACACATAGGCTTTTTATCCCGATATTCTCACGGGATCGGGTCTTACGCGGGTGAAACCGCGGGGCGCAGCTAGTAAACTATAAAGGGTTCCTTGTTAGGACTGCGGAACCCTAAAAAAGGTTTCAGAAGTAGGTAATCCTCTCCCTATAAGACACTAGTGAATCATTTTTTGGTTTATTCTTATAGGATTATTTCTTGAGACGAAAGACAATTCACTAACAAGTTAATAACGTCCACCATGTAGTGATTTAATTCACCAATCACCCGAGAGAATAAAATCTACTGAGTGGTAGGTAACTAAATTAACTCAGTAGTGATTTTTTTACATTCTTAAATTGGGAATTTTCGCATCAAATATCCTTAATGTAGGCATAATGTAGGATAAATAAGATGAAAAAAAACCGACAGACAGACATGCATTTGGTAATTTAGGTAAAGTTTGCTTCGAAAATTAAAATAATATCTAGGCAAAGTTAAATTAGTTCCATTCACCCTTACTGAGCTTAAATAATAAATTATAACATCACCTTTCAAACAAAAAAAACTAAATCAAAATCGGTTCACCCGTTCGGGAGCTACGATGCCACAGACAGACACACACACACACACACAGACACGTTAAACTTATAACACCCCGTCGTTTTTGCGTCGGGGGTTAAAAAGGATTTAAAAAGGCAATGTGTTAAAAATATTTAAATTCGTAAACTGACCTATACAAATCTTGCAAAATTTTATGATCTTTTTGACCTACAATATAAAACTGGTTTTTTGGCGAAATAAGATGCCAGACAGATTTTTTTTAACTTGTTTGCATACCTATTTATACTACTTTTATTTTATAGAGAAAAGATTGGGGATTTTTGTTGGTGCTTTGAAACTAGTGAACCGATTTTGATGGAACTGAATATGAGCAGTGGCGGGGCAAGACCTAAATTTGGTGTGGGCAAGACAGATTTCGCGAGGCCCTGTTCTGTAGCGACCTGAAGACGGATTTTATAAAATAATAAAAAAAAACAAAACAATTATAACACTGCCAAGTTTTTATTTATAAAAATAAATACAGTCATAAAAACAAACAATATTGAATAACACAATTACGTTTCTATTGTTATGCGCCTAGAGACTGCGTTGATTTGATGGGTTGGCTTTCTAGTAAAGAAAGTAAACAAATAAGTAATATTAATAATAAATGGTTTACTACAAATAAAACAAGGGATTCCCCGCACTGGTCGGCGGAGCGGCAAGGATTACTCGCGATATAATAGTTACCCAACGTAAGCAAATGTTGCCAGACTAAAAAAAACATATTTCACACATAAATTAATGTATATCTTTTTTTATTTTATTCTCGTTTTGAAGCAATGCATAAATTTTTTTTGAGGCGCGAGGCCCTTCGTACCGCGAGGCCGTAGGCGGTGGCCCACGTCGCCCACGCCTTACGCCGCCTCTGAATATGAGGATACGTAGATTGCAACCTGGGAAGTAACAGACTATAACTCTAACCAGATATTACCACCGCGGGTGACACACGTCTAGTGGCTAAGCTCGGGGTTAGATGGCGCTGTGTGCAAAGCCCTGCAACATTATAATAATAATATTATTATAAAAATATGGAGAGCGCTGAAAATAAGGGGTTTTCAAAGTGGGCGGCAGACGAAATAAGTTTCAGAACCACTGGTCTAGGCTAACTAATTCAGGTTAATTAATTTGATAGTTTTCGCGCGAGTGGTTCTAAACGATGTTCATCCAGTTGGACCGCAGCCTTTATAATTGACGTGAAAATGACAAATTCGGATATCTGGGTCTAACTGGAGCAAGCGCCCGACGACCAAAGCGAGACAGATGAATTTCCATAAACTCAATTTAACTTCATAACTTAAGTACAATGTAAAAATGTTCAAATCCTTGCAAAATCAAACTTCCATTCCAAATACATACATTTAACTTTATAATAAGGTACAAGCTGTTGCCCGCGACTTCGTACCCGTGTTAGTATTGTTTTATGTACCAAAACCTTCCTCTTGAATCACTCTACCTTATCTATTAAAAAAACCGCATCTAAATCCTTTGCGTAGTTAAGTTCTAAAGCACTACATAGATAGGGACAGACAGCGGGAAGCGACTTTGTTTTATACTATGTAGTGATTGACAAAAATAGTAGGTACTGCAGCCATCCAACTTAATTCCGTAGGACCTTAAATTTCAAATACAACAAGGAGTCAAGCATCCGCTATATTCTAACTTTTCACTGCAACGCGGCAGACCAATGCGACGATATGGCGAGATGATTTTGACTCCTATAGGAATGATTGGTGTGCTGTGCAATAGCTACAGATTGTAATCAATGGAAGAAAGGTAGAGAAGCCTTTGCCCTGCAGTGGGACAGTGTAGGCTCATAATAAATAACAAAAAATAACTATAGTTAGGTATCGATTTCGACTCATAGAAGATGCTTATTATGGCAATAGTTTTCAAGCCCCTCACCCTCTTTAATAGGTACTTGAGGTAGGCAACCATTTGATTTATCCTTGTCCATTGACTGCAGGATAATACGCGGTCAAGCTCCACTTGTATGATTGAAGGCTGATCGACAATGTGGATTCACCATCCGTGACGGATTCATACACTTCAAATTGTCTGTCCTTTTTATGTAGGTACCTACTTACTTAATTGTCTGCGTAAATTTTCCACCTGTTTATTTTTATTTTAATTTTCGAACAGTTTGTTACGCATCAGCGAAGAGTTTTGTCACACTTTACCAAAGAGTTTGTATAAAATTGAAATAATTAATAAATTTCTAAGGTTTTCCATTTTCGCGACTTGAACTTGCAGTTTCCACCGTCACAGCACAGGCAGACAACTGCAAAGTTATCGTAGCGTCAGATTTTAACAAAAAAACTAAATTAAACGTTATATCCGTTAAATTAGTCTAATTATAAAATTACTAGATGTTGTGTTGCCCGCGCCTTCGTTCGTGTGGTAGTTATGTTTATATACTTAAACCTTCCTCTTGAATCCCTCTTTCCATTAAAGAAAACCGCATTAAAATCCAGTGCGTAGTTTTAAAGATCTAGGCATAAACAGAGACAGACATATAGCGGGAAGTGACTTAGTTTTTATACTATGTAGTGATAAAACAAAGTCGCTCCCCGCTGTCTGTCTATATAGTAAAGTGATAAATATATTTATGTGACTATATTATAGTTTTAATCACCATTTAAAAAGCTAATCAATGCAAATATTTCGAGCTTGACTTCACATCATAGAATTTGACGCTCGTATTCTTTTCTCTTAGTTTCTTGCTTCACATTAAATATCAAAGAGATGAAGTGACAAAACTCTTTGATTATAAGTCAATGGATATTTGAATAATATACCTATTAGTTGTAATTTCTTTGAGCTAGACGGGACTCGGGAGTACCAACTGGGGGACGTCCGGACAACCTTGATAAAGCCCCCAACGTCTGCCGTGAGTGAATGACTAATACCCCTCTCATACCTAATGTCAACTATAACCACCTTCAATCCGAACCATTACTTCCATTACGTTTTAAATGAGCATTGGTCAAGTTTAAGGGCATTTACTATAAGTACTTACTTAGTTTTACTTAGTTAGCTGTATCACTATCACTACATAGTATAAAATAAAGGCACTTTTCGCAGTCCCTCCCTATGTCCCTATTTCCCTTTGTACGCTTAGATCTTTAAAACTACGCAACGGATTTTGATGCGGTTTTTTTAATAGATAGAGTGATTCAAGAGGAAGGTTTATATGTATAATACATGCATAATATAGCCGTGCGAAGCCGGAGCGGGTCGCTAGTATAGTATAAAAGAAAGTAGCTTCCTACTCTTTGTCCCTATGTATGCTTAGATCTTTGAAACGACGCAAAGGATTTTGATGCGGATTTTTTTAAAGATAGAGTGATTCAAGAGGAAGGTTTTAGTAAATAAAACAAAACAACGTACGAAGTCGCGGGCAACAGCTAGTGAAAATATAATTTGTAACAATTACCTAATTCTGCATACGAACTACAGCCGAAGATGTAGCTAAATTTAACCTAGTGCAGCGCCTGAGCTAAGCTGTGACAAAATTTTACTTCAGACTTCTATCTAAACCGACCCTTTACGGTCGGTTTATCTCTCGTCAGTTTAATAAATTATCCTTATTTGTCAATTTCATAAAAAAACTATTTACATACCATAAGTTTTAAGACAAACAAACAAACAAACACACACACATACAAACTTTCACATTTATAATATTAGTAGGAGTAGGATAGGAAGTAGGACTAACGTTTACCCGCGCCTTCATTCGCGTAGGAGTTGGATTTTCCAAAATCCTATAGGGATACCTAAATCAGCTATGCTGTGTACCAAATTTTGCCAAACTTCGTCCAAATTGTGCGTTGTGTTTTTTCTTTCTAAGTTTTAGCGCGATCCATCCATTGGCTTTGAATTTTATATTTATAGATAGATGAATAGCTGCGTCCCACGTTAATAGAATCATGAGTTTTCGTACGCAGCGCGAGTAGGTATAGGTATTTTCAAAAAATACCCGTATCGTGCGATAGAGAGAGTTTAAGTTCGGATGTAATTGCCTTCATTTTGCTTTCAAATAATGTTGCGGGCCGTAACGTTTTTACCCCCTTTATCCTTCACAAAATGAAATAAATTTGGTCTCATTTCATTCACTGCTTCTTATTCTATGTTTATACGTTTTTCTTTTCTAGTAATTCAGTTTAATCTATTAAAAAACAATTGAAACGCTCGATGAAGTTTTTAAGTCAAAAATATAGATATTCAGATACTAATAACTTTTATCTTATGCAATAAGTATTTCTTTAAAATAAAAACGGTTAAACTTAGTTTTCCATTATATAATTATATATAGAACATTTTCAAAAATTATCAAAATCGGATTTCGTTTTTGGGGGGGGGGGGGGAGAAACGGTAGTACCGCTTTTTGTATGGAAATTTACAGCCTCACACTGGTCTTAAATTTTAAAAACTTAAAAAACTAAAATTTGCGAAATCGGTCCAGCCGTTCAAGCGTGAGGCCGCCGTGACATAAGGAAATAGGGATTTTTATTTTTTTATATAGATTAGTTTGGTTTGATGTACTTAAGTGGTTGACTAAATAACTGCATTCCAACAAATGCACTTATGATACCATTTATCTATGTAGGTTAATTGATGAAAGTTGTTTCAGAACCTACTTTACTTACCTAAAGAACAGATAATCTTAAGTGACCGGTATTACTTTAAAGGCCATGCATTTCGCCTAGTTCTTAAATTGTTCATTTCATGGAAAAAAGTGTTAAGTGATAAATATATGTTTCGTGGAAATTTAGTGTCAAGTGTTAAATATTTGTTTCATGGAAAATTAAACCCTACCGGGACACGGCAATAGCTAGTTACCAAGAAATGCTTTTGGTAATTTTGTCTTTGAATTATACCAAAACCAGCTGCGCACCGCAGTTTCATCTGCGTACGATTTTTTAATTTTCTCATAGGAACCTTTTCCTGACAATAACAAACAACAAAAAAAGGCTGAAATATCAGATGGACGAAGGAACGGACAGACCGACGGACGTTTAACTTCTAAGTACACCTTGAGGGGCGAGTCCCTAAAAACGTCATTTACTATTTTAAAAATATTGAAGAACTCCCTGCATTGTAAGACACTAAAAAGAATTCTCGATAGCTTATTAGATGAGTCTACAGTTTCACGATGAGATATTTTGAAAATAATTCATAGTTTTTGAAAAAACAATTATCAACTTTGATGAAAAACATCGAAATCGACCTTTTCTTTTTTATGTATCTGTGCTACTTCGTTGTTATACTTGCTTCGTCCTCAACATTAGTGTTAACATGCAGCAACGCGGCTTGTACCCAGTCATACACACTATAGTTTAGATAATTGTATAAAAATAATATTTTTTAAATTTGACACTGGGTATATGCTATCTTGTGGCAACCCCAGTTGGTACTGACATCTTCATTCGCGTTTTAGTGCGCAGTCAGTGTACACCATATTTATCACTTTCTAGAATTTTATTTTAAATACATCAATAGTTATGTCTAAACAAAAATCTAGTTTTTTTCAGTGATGAATACCTATTTCGAAAAATCAAGAAGTTGGAAATGAAGCTAATATATCTTGGTCGAAATAGTCGCGCAGTTTGTCTTTTGAAAACCATAATCAAAAGTTGTCATGACAACAAGGAAAAAATGGTGTGACAGCATCGTGACATCGTGACCAAAGAGAATTTAAATACTACGTATCGTGACAGCGTCTTTCACGTCTATTTACATTATTATGTTATATTATTAAATAAAGGTATATTAATTATGTGTTGAGTGCACGTCCAAAGAGAGTGATACCTTCACAATGTAATTACATGTGTATAGTACCCTGAGTCTATCGCCTTGTATAACGTGATTGAGTGTGCTTACACGAGAGTACTACCTTCCCTATACACGAGGTTAGTTCCTTGAGTCTATTACCTTGTAATATATACACAAGAAACAAATAAAGTAAATAAACTAAAGTGTTGAGTGCATATCCAATGAGAATGCTACCTTCACAATGCAATTACATGAGTATAGTACCCTGAGTCTATCGCCTTGTATAACGTGATTGAGTGTACTTCCACGAGAGTACTACCTTCCCTATACATGAGGTTAGTTCCTTGAGGCTATTACCTTGTAATATATACACAAGAAACAAATAAAGTAAATAAACTAAAGTGTTGAGTGCATATCCAATGAGAATGCTACCTTCACTATCGCCTTGTAAAACGTGAGTTGAGTGTACTTCCATGTAAGTACCACCTTCACCATACATGAGGGTAGTTCCTTGAGTCTATCACCTTGTAAAATATACACAAGAAACAAATACAAATTGTTGCACATCCAATGACAGTGCAACCTTCACCATGAGTGTATCACCTAGTAAAATATACCTATATTAACAAATAGAAAGTGTTGAGTTCACATCCAATGAGAGTGGTACCTTCACAATACAAAATGAGTGTGGTTCCTTGAGACTATCACCTAGTAAAATATACCTATTTAACAAATAGAAAGTGTTGAGTTCACATCCAATGAGAGTGGTACCTTCACAATACAAAATGTGTGTGGTTCCTTGAGACTATCACCTAATAAATTATACTTATATCAACAAATACAAAGTGTTGAGTGCACATCCAAAGAGAGTGCCACCTTCACGACGCAACATGAGGATAGTTCTTTGAGACTATCACCTATTTTGGTTAGAAAAATGTAGATTAAATAATTACACTTTATCAAAAGTGCTACTTTTACAAAAATATTGAAAACACAGGTTTATGACAACCAACCAGAGGAGGATTCAGGTTGACGTCGAAGAAAACAAACCTGACCAACCCTCAAACATGGATATGCAAATATTACTGTACGTACAACCGTCAACTACCTACTTTATACCACACGAACAAGATATCGTTCTACATGAGAGTCTTCTAGAACTACTCGGCAAAATTCCTTTAATAAATAAGAAGTTATTATGGCCGCATTGTCGAATATTTTAGTAAAAGAAAACAAAGCTTTTGAAAGCAATCAAATCAACTAGCTCTTGCCCTATCGGGTGTAGACCAAGCGCAAACGAAAATCTTTGCAAATCAGTACAAATATGCAGATACAAGTTATTAGGAGCAGGAAAATTGTTGTGCGACTCTCAATACGATGAGTCGATGTGTTGCTGCAGCTTTGTAGCTTCAACAAAGCATGAAATTCGGCAAAAGCCAAGTCATCTGAGATATAAAACATTTTGCAATCTGAACGGACGACGTTCCTACTAACAAAATTTAATCTATCGTCTCGTCTCGTTCTTAATACTGGAGAGCTCCGCTCCCCCTGGCAAGGCAAGCGGCGCAAGTTGGAAGAAGAACAGTCGACCCAAGCGTCTACAGGTCAACTTTGACCGTCGCAAATAGCGTTGTCCTCGCAGCGCTCACGCAGGCGCACACCAGGTATGCCGATAAATGAGGTATGTCCCGCCGCTGCCGCCACCATGTAAGGTAAGCTTTGTTTTACAACAAAATGTTTCTTATTACCAATGACAAATGTCGTGGATCATAGACGGGTATGAAAAACCCTTTTAAACCATACATTATGTATACCTTTTATTTCTATTTATTCTAAAAATGGAATTTAATTGTTCTCATTTCACAATTAATGAACTTAAAAACTCGAGAACTATAATTGAATGTTAACAATGAATGAATTATTCAATTATTTACAAGTATTTTTTAATTTTAATACCAAAACCCAATGACGACAACGTTTCATTATAAATCTTTAATCCCTCAACAAGTCAGTAAAACCACATCATTTTCAAATGGTAGATTTAAAATCGACTATAAAGTTGATTTAAACATACTTAAACTTAAAAAAAAAAAAAAAACCTAATTAAACATGAAGTATCCAAGTTTTTTTTGTTACAAATTGCATGATACACTGTTTAAGAGTTCATTCGTCTGACAAGTTAGCTTACTACTAGTCTACTACTGTCCCGCTATTCAATACGGTTAGATTTATACCGAATATTGAACGTTGTTAATATATTGCCTTCAAAAACCTGACGATTACGATACCTAGTTAAAATATGTCAGTACTGAAACTTTAGACATTCCGGCCTGCTCTTTGCGCACCGTATTTATACTATTCTCTGAAGCTAGTACAACAGAAAAGGGGGGGCCGTATTTGGGGACAGGAAAGTTAACGGCAAATGGAGTAATAATGAATAAACTAAGAACCCAACATTTTTGGACTTTAAATATTATTTTATTTTAGTAAGCAATTTAGACAACCCGAACTCTTTGAACTTATTGGCAACTTAGAATAAATACAAAGACATGAAATGGTTGTTCCTCTCTGGCCAATTTTCAAAAGCTGTGTGTTGTTTTTAGTAATACTAGAAACTAAAACAATTGTTTTATTATCTGTAACTAACAGACAACTTCAGGGCAAAGTGACCCTAGTAGCCGCGAATTATCCGCACGGCACTCTTGAGAAGATGTATCTCTGCAAGTTTTTATTTTAGATAATATGATGTGTGCATCTTTGTCTTTGTCTGATGTTCAAGTTTTACAAAAACTTGACTATTAAGAAGCATCAATCTCTACGATTAATACTCTCTTTTTAGTCTTTGTCCTATATCCGTATATGTGACAGAGTAGTGCACAATTTAGTTTGTTACACTTAAAGATCCGCATTGTCCTTAATTGTCAATATTAAGATAAGGTCTGATGACAGAGTAATTAGACTTTTCAAAGGTTTTTATAAGCTCTACCTTTACGGAAATATGATGTGGCATGAAACCCTGAAATTGTTCTTAACTTTTTAAAAATTTCGTATCCTTACAATGAAACTAATACTAAGAAAGTTGCAACTTTATTAGCGCTTATTACAACACAGTGCAAACTATAAATAAAATTAAAGTTCAAAATATCGAAGTAATTGTAAATGATAAAGGGAAGTAATTGTAGATGCTTTGAACAAAATTGAGTAAGGTTAAAACAACTAAATCACTATCTTATAGTGTTATTTTCCTTCACGTACGCAATAAGAGAACGTACACCAATTTTCATTCAAAAAAAAAAAAAAACAGTAGTTTTTATCTTTCCTGAGTGTATGTGTGTATACTAGGTGGCTCTGCTAGAGAGAACACTCCACAGCAGTGCCACAAACAAATTTTTTTCCTATTACCTTATTTTCTAGTATACCTACACACAGCTGTAATGGGCAACGTACATCATGCATACGTTCCAAATACATCATTTTAAGATATATTTTTTTTTTAGATATTTATTATGGTAGCTCTGCTACAGAGCACGACATAATAATATAATCATGATAAAAAAAAAAAAAAAAAAAAAAAAAAAAAAAAAAAAAAAAAAAAAAGTAAACAGATTTGTAAAAATCATCCTCGTATTATTCCTTGAAAATCCCAAATGATGTCAAAAGAAAAACTAATAAAAACTAATTGCATAAGAAGAAATAAACAACTTTTCTCCTTAGTCCATAAGCCGTGGGATAAAAGAGGGTTTACATTAAAGTGGTAACTTTATATAGATTCAAATATATTTAATTCTCATTCTACTCACTTCTAAAGCATATACGAACGCTGTTTGTCTAGAAGTAGTTAGAAAAACGGCTGATTGGTTGAAATACTCTTGCGTATTCGCTAGATTCTATCACAATCTGTTATTACTGATATACAGAATAGCTTGGCGCTACACATTTTATATCAGATTACCTAGAAAGACTAGGTATTTTAATCAACAAACATTTATTTTATTATTTTTAAGCCTATTCTGCCCCACTGCAGGCTTGGGAGGCCTTTAGGCCTCCCAATGTTCCCTGTCTAGTGCCAGCTGCCAGCTGGGTACAGTCCCTATGATGCGAGTCAAACTTGTCCCGCCCCATCTCCTTCTGGGCCTGCCGCAGAATCTCCTGCTGATTTTGTTTACTTTTTGGTTAATCAAACTAATATTGAAAGCTATTTTTGGTATATCAATTTAATATTAGAATCTTTGGTTTTAGTTACTAAAGATTACTAAAAAAAAAAAAAAATATATATATATATTTAAAGTTAATTACAATGAGTTTCATTGTTTCAAATAAGTAATGTTATTTCGTTACTTTCCTTCAGCATCTTTTATTTACTTATAATAAAAGAACTTGATTTTGTTTACAGTTCACATATTTTCTTAATACATATACCTATGTATGTATAATTCCTTTTTTGCTTATATAAAACAATTTTATACAACTCTAAAGATCTGCATGTTAACACTAATGTTGAGGACGAAGCAAGTATAATTAATGATTAAACGAACTTACCTTAAGTGAAGTTCTATCGTAATTATACGAGGCTTCGTCTGAAACATTAGGGTCCCTCCCACCCAAAAAACCCATAAAAATTGTTTAACCAAAAAAGGAATTATCTATTCTCTGAACTAAATGAAGATGTCAGTACCAACTGGGGTTGCCACAAGATAGCATATACCCAGTGTCAAATTTAAAAAATATTATTTTTATACAATTATCTAAACTATAGTGTGTATGACTGGGTACAAGCCGCGTTGCTGCATGTTAACACTAATGTTTCAGACGAAGCCTCGTATAATTACGATAGAACTTCACTTAAGGTAAGTTCGTTTAATCATTAATTATATTTGAAAATATTTTTGGTTAAATTGTGAGACAAAAGTATAGAGAATGCATTCAACACTGCAGTTTTGTACTTATTCAAACCAAAAAATAATAATCAATGCCGAAATTAGATATTTTTTTTGGTTAAAATCATTCCTCGCTGCCCATACATTTTAGTATGAAGCAGTAGCTCGCGACATTTCGCTTTATATTAGATGTCACGGCGCGCAAAAGTGACAGTGTCTTCTCAGTATTCAAGGTGAGAGCACGTCCATTTGTTTCCCGACATTTATTGTTTGACCTGGCATAAGGGTGGGGTGCGAGTGTTGCACACGACAACTAATTTGTACCTATTCTTCGAGCAAGGAGTCGAAACTAGGTATAATCCGCGCACAATGAGAATAGGATGGAACCTTGTCAAAGTAAATCGAAAATGACAGTTTATAAATACATATATAAATAAATATTGCAGGACATTCCACACATCGCCATCTAGCCCCAAGCTAAGTAACTAGACTTGTGTTATGCGTGCTAGCCAACGGATATACTACATATTATACTGAGTTATTGGAAATTATACTAGCAAGCCGTTGAGGGCTACTTCTGTGCACCCAAACCAACAACTTTTGTTCTACGACTTTTAGAAATTCGAACTTTTTTTTTTGAAAATTTTGAGGTTAGGTTTACCTGAAAATCAGCTGTTCCTTACACGGAGAGGTCAGTAACCTTAAAATTTGACTTATTTTTTAAGTTTCATGTACTGTTTTTGGTCTGAATGACCTTTGTTTTAAAAAATCAGCAAATACCTATATAGGTACTTATAAAAATTTGTAAATATATACTTATAATACATAGAAATAACCAGACCACAGACAAATATTTAAGCATAAATACTTGTCTGAGGCGGGAATCGTACCTGTGTGGCAGTCCGGCATGGTGACCATTGTGCCAACTGGGTCGTCTTCAAGTAGCGTTAGCATAAAAGTTCTGAATAATGGGTAATTAGTTTTGTTGTAATTAGTTATTTTTTATTTATTCATATTTAGTGTAGGTACATATATAGTATTGGCATTTCTACTGTATGTGAATACTTCACGGACAAACATACATACTGACACATATACGGGTCAAACTGAGAACCGCCTTTTTTGAAGTCGGTTAAAAATACACAAAAATGTTTCATGGTTGTAATCCTTTCAATAATAAGTTTAGGGATATTTTTTTTAGTTATTCCAATTATTATTCCCCAATGCCACTCATATGTGCTTCATGGGAATCATCATCAGAGCTTTGACTTTCTTCAGAAGTATCGCTTTCTGAAAAAATGAAGTTGATGCAGCCAAAGTTCCCTCACCTCGGATGCGTGACACCGTGTTTTAGATATGCTTGTTGCTCGTTGTATTTTTGAACAAACCCATAGGTTCGTCAAAAAGATCTCTTGACAATGTAATTCCCGAATTACTAGATTCGTGATCCACAGCCAACTATGTCATCATTTTCAATGCGTTAGAAAAACCGACTTCGTTCCTGATCGAAATATCTATCGACTGCCAGAACTATTTGAGCTGGTTGACTATTCAAAGTTTTACCCCATTTTCCACTCATTATCACTAAATCACTAAAATAATCACACAATAATTAATTACATAAATCTAGCATTTATAATAAAACAAACCACAATTTATAACAACACAAACCACGGTCGGAATTTATTATTTGTTTATTTAATCACTTTAATAAGCACAGTCCTTAAGTGCTGGTTTTATTTATAATTTTGGAGAAATCATTTTTTTAAATGAAATCGCCATTGCTCCATAGACAATCTACCACAGACAATAATATTTTTTCTTTAAATCAATGGGTCTGTTTCAAATCCGCGACACTATGACCGTGCAAATAACTTATTTATACCTAATTATTATTCAGAACTTTTTTTCTAACGCTACTTTTCTGTCATTTTCGATTTACTTTGACAAGGTTCCATCCCATTCTCATTGCGCGCGGATTATAATGTGATATTGATTATTTATTTTAACCTAAGAAATAACTGTTTCTATATTTCATTTCAATTTTTGACATAGTTATGACAGGCAAACATAGACAAAAAATTAAATACTTCATGGACTGTGGTTTTTTACCTTTCGATATAGGGCATTACAACAAACAAATAATGCCTTCACACCAAACCTCTAAAGCGTCTCGGAAATGGGATATTTGAAGAAACATTTATCCTACGATTTTATAAAAGTTCGCGGTGCACTTTGAGGCCCATACCCTTCGATAGAGGGCATTACAGCGAAAAAATTATGCCTACACAACAAACCTCAAAAGTGTCACGGAAAAGGACGCGGTGATACGTCTTGTAGAAATACTTGGTCACAATGCTTTTATTTGAATATCCCGTTTCTGAGCTGTTTTAGAGGTTTGGTGTAAAGACATTATTTTTTTATTGTAATGCCTTTTATCAATAGGTATGGGTGTCAAACTGCACAGCGGCATTTTAAATTACTATGCCGGTTGTGTCCAAAGATCTTTACATTTCGATCTCTAATTGGATATGTAAAACATATCCAATTAGAGATCGAAACAATTTGCGGGAAAGAAAAACTCAACTAGTATTTGACGTTCCTGCCTTTTGCAGGACTACAGTCTCTAAAGAAATTAAAATAGGAATTTATTGAGCTGTCAAAAATTAAATAAAAATATGGAAAAGGTATGATTTAGGTAGGTAGGATGTATTAAAATTGTAGCTTATTTTTATATTTTAATCCTATATATTGTAACTTATTTTTATTCAAGGTTAATAATAATGGGAAAAGTAAAAGGAAATTACTATAAATCCCAAAAAAATAAAGGAACATTTAAGACAAACCAGTAACTATAATGTACTCATCTTTTTACCCAACTATATCGAATATTATAAAGATTGGTAGGTGTTTTGCCTGAATATTTATATAATAATATATGATGCCGATACCGACACGTTTTAACCTGTTTCTTAGTAGGGCACATAGGTACATACGAACGTTTATGTGTGAATTTTCAATATAAAGAGACGGATGTAATAATTATTTCGCATAATTATTATTATAAAAATATATAAATATAAAAATTATTATAGTACAGAACATTTACTTATTGACAATTTCGTTATCAAACAAAATACCCAAAAAACGTACACTCTGACCCCACCCTTTCCCGCCAGCTACTTACTACCGGACTGCAGTTTTGCGATGTGACAAGTTAAATACTACATACATTGCGTGTTTTCTATGATATTCGTAAACATCCTACGAAGACGAACGCTTGATGAATATGTAACTTGTACAAAATGTACGATGCATCGAAAGTAGATTTATTTGTTTCCAGGGTGCGTAATTTTAATACTGCGTTGCACCTGTGTGGCTAGAAAATATCAATGTGTGTGTTCTATCAGAAGTTCCCACGGTCAAGGATTACAGACTTAAGATCCTTCGCCTGAATACCCAAACAAACAACCGTTCACGCGTGATGCCGCCCCGTGGCCAAAGAAAATATGGAACTAAAACTACTAGACCTATTTTAATTAAACTTGTTATTAGTAGTAAATAGGTAACTTTTTATTCCGATATTCCCACGTGATGCTAGTTTAAAATATTATTATACTAGGAACAATCTTAGTCATAACTGTAACAATGTATTTGAAATAATGTTCGTGTTACGAAGCACTTATAATTTAAAATAAGTACTTACCTACCCACCTTTGTATATGTATTTAAAATAAATTGTCTCACACATGCGTGACGGACAGATGGACACGTTTTTAACTCACATTATCATAGGTACCTACCTATTTGAAATCACGTGGCCTTTATGGATTTTAAAAATAGTATTTATGACGGGTATGCAGCGATGCACTTTGAGACCTATCGATAGAAGGCATCAAAGCGAACCAATTTTGCCTTAAAACACCAAACCTCTGAAGCATCTCGGAAATGGAATATTTAATGGCATTTTTAGAGTTCCGTATCCAAAGAGTAAAGATTGGACCCTATTACAAAGACTTCACTGTCTGTCTGTCGGTGTTCTTATGTTTGTTTTTCTCTCTACTTTTCTAAATATTTAGTGTCGTGTGCTTGTCCAAATAAATGTTTTTCTATTCTATTCTGTCTGTGCGTCCGTCTGTCACCTCAAAAATAAGTAAATTTTTTAAGTTAATGACCTCTCCGTGTAAGGAACAGCTGATTTTCAGGTAAACATAACCTCAGAACTTTCAAAAAAAAATTCAAAATTCCAAAAGTCTTAGAACAAAAGTTGTTTGTTAAGGTGCACAGAAGTAGTCCTCAACGGCTTGCTAGTATAATTCCCAATAACCCTGTATATATAGTCCTTCTCATCGATTTCGACCGGTGCCACTATGGTCAAACAGAGCAGACAATGCCACACCTACTGGTGTGCTCTGCAAGCCCTGCCTCCTGCACCTTACAAGATCTCTACAAAGCAAGTGACGATGCCGTAGCTATGGCAACCTATTGGACTGGATTTGGCATGTAAATAATTATAGTAATAAAAAAAATACAAAATAACAAAATGTACAAAAACGAAATACAAAAATATAAAATTTTTAATAAAAATAAAAAAATTAACATTCGGAATCGACACGCAAAGAAGAAGAAGAATGGCACAATAGGGTTGACCCCAGGAGTTGAAGGTATATTTATAGGAGAGGTTAGGTCGCTCTTGACATTGGTGTTTTTATACATTCTAATGTTTTGTTTTGTCAACTACTCTCCAACTGTTCTAAATATGTTTTGTCGTGTGCTCGTCCAAATAAATGTTTTTCTATTCTATTCTACATTTCACGAGCCGGCTTTCCTCAAAGTTCTTAGTATGTTTGTTGATGGTAGAGAGCCAAGAGGACCATACAACATGGGACGGAACCCTTCGTCCGCGAGTCCAACTCGCACTTGGCCCGGTTTTTTAATATTTTCGCCACGTGATCATACGACACAACCCTTTGACACGTGCTAAGCCAGGAAATATCTACGAGACCGGCGGCATGTAATAATCTAGAACTGGAGTTAGATATTTATAGCGGAAAATTATATCTCCGGATAGAGCGATTCCCGCTTGTATTAGCACAAGTAGGGGCCGATGTGTGTCAGGTTCAATGGCAGGCCATTTGTTTAAATATGCGCCAACTGAATGTGGCTGTGGCTAGGTCCCGGTTACACGTCACTTTACGTCACTATTCGCTATGGAAAATACCATTTTACATGGTTACCTTGTCAATAACGGTAACGTGACATGACGTCACACATTTTTGCGAATGCCGGTGCTCATTAATTTATCAGACGTTATCACGTCAATTATAAGCATTTATTTATTTAAACATCATTACAGATACCTAAGCCAATACGATGAAGTAAGTGTTACTTACTTCATCGTAGAAGAAGGAATTTCCAAAAATCACTTCTTTTCCTTTATTTTTGTCGATTTCTAATCTAATTGCCCCGGTCTACCTTAAGTAATTAGAAATTGGTGGAATATTTCATGTAAGTACCTAGCTAGACCCAGAGGTTACAGATGACGAGTCTCTTTTGAGAACACGGATGCTTATATTCTTAGGTTCTTAAATAACTCTGAAGTGTCGCCTGTAAGGGTATTAAGCTTTTATGATGCCGCTAGAGAGGCTCCCCCGGGTTTCGATCTACAATGGCTGACCAGGCAGCTGAAATGGGTCGTCGCAGACAACATTTTAGCAATATTGCACCGACTGAAGAGCAATGCGAGTGTGGAGCCCCGTCCAGTCCATGGTGCACCTACTCCAATGCCCATTGTGCCCTAATACCTGCACATTGGAGGACCTGGTAGAGGCCAACGCCGCTGCAGTTGCAGTGGCTAGCTACTGGGCAGGAAAAATGTGACTGGTGAGCGTCACTGACTCGAAAATAAGTGAAAGGATCTGGGTGATATCCCCAAGGTCCTTTAGTATTGTAGATATAGGTTTTTGGACCGTTAGGCTGTGTAAGCTAGATATCATAAGAGATATAGCGTACGATCCAGAGAGGGAACGCTGCTAGCTTGCTTGCCTAGAGGAGATCGCTTTTAGCGATAAGGCAGCTCATTGTGCCATATTTTTCATTTTTAGTTTTTAATAATTTTCTTTTATAAAATACTAGCTGAGCCCCGCGGTTTCACCCGCGTAATAATTTTCTACGAAATTTCCTTAATTTTTTCTTTCATAAGAACCTTCTCTTGACAATAACAAACACAACAAAAAAAGAATTGGCCAAATCGGTCCAGGCGTTGTTGAGTTATGCGCTTACCAACACATTTTGCGATTCATTTTTATATATATGATATGTAAGTATGTACTTATGTTAGAATTATTTTTGTGTTTTGTTTTATCTATACTAAACTTTTATATACCTACTAATATTATAAAGCTGAAGCGTTTGTTTGAACGCGCTAATCTTAGGAACTACTGGTTCGAATTGAAATAGTACATTGCGATACAAGTGTGGAAAGTTGATCATTCCATAGAGGCGGTTTATGACGCGCGAGCGGAACGCGAGCGTGGCAAAAGCCGAGATGGAATGATCAATCCACACCTGTATCGTACGACGTTTTTTATCACAGTTGCGAAAAAAAAGGACTTGTTAAAATAATAAAAAGTATGTTTACTATTTTTTGTTAATTACACTCTCGAAAGGCTAGGCAAAAGGCTTTTAACCTATACAGCCTCGTCTGACATACAATATTTTTTTAGGGTATTTTCATTTGTTTTTGCGTCGGCGGTTAAAAACAATATAATGGTAAGGAAAAATTATATTTATGTAGGTACTTAAAGAAAAAAACAAAACTCAATTTTTAATTGTTTTCAAAGACGTTATCACGTAAAATTATTGTTCGTTATCAGACATTAGAGACAACCTTTTGAAAAGAAGAAAAAAGGTACCAACAAAGAGTTTTAAGCCAGCAAGGCTTAAAAACTCTTTGATGGTACCTTTTTTCTATAGTCAATAGTCAATAGTATTTTATTGGTAAAAAATACAATTTACAGGTCAAACATTGTGTAACATAAATACATTGTAATTCATAAGTTGCATGGTAAAAAAATAAAAAATAAAAATTCAAAAAATTATAAGTAGCCATGTGCTACTCATCAGTAGCTCATGGTCAGTAACTTAGATTAAATAATAAATAATTGTACATTATGATGTCAAATTAATTAATAAATAAATTCGTTTGGTAGATTATGAGTCAAGTATTCCTCAACACTGTAGAAAGATTGCTCGATCAACCAACTCTTCAGTCTATTTTTAAATATGTTATGACTGTTTGCTTCAGTAATTGCTATTGGCAGTTTGCATCACATCAAAACAGATACATCAAAACAGTATAACCCAGATAAATTAAGAATGTTTCATCTACCTAATATGTAATTAGCAGTAAGATACGTATTTAACTTATCGGGATAACGTATTATTTTAGCACTAGTTGGATTTTTTTATCGCACGCGTGTATAATACGTTGCATTATGAGCCTAAAAGCGGTTTAATAAGATCCACTTTATGAGCAACTGTGATAAAAAAATATTTTTGTGTTGGATAGTCCATTTTTATCGAGGAAGGCTATAGGCTCCCCCTTCTTCACTATCCCGATATTCCCATGGGATCGGGAGTTACGCGGGTGAAACCGCGGAGCGCTGCTAGTGGTGAAATAAAGTGTTTATCTCTGTCTTAACACGCCTTCGAGGACGGGAGTTTTTGTTTTTAAAATTTGTACCTATTGTGTATATTTTTAAGTGTGACATTTATTTGTACTTATGTTTTTTATTGTTCACTGTATAATTTTGTAATAATTAATAATAATTTACTTATATGAGATTTAAATTACGAAATTTTACTATCTATTCAAAGTCTTTGTATTAAGCTAATCATGCAAATACGAGATGATTTGTGAATGATCATGACGGATGTAGATAGAGATATCAATTTAATCTAATGCAAATAAGGCACAGATTAATCGACGGAGTTTTATTATGACAATTTGTGAAAGTAGTTCAGATTATATAATCAACAAATCTGTAGGTAGGTATATCTATCTACATCTATTTACTTAAGAAGCTCCCTGTTGGAGTTTCTGGTTGAATGCCTTTTGAATGCACTACTATTTTATTAATATAAGTTTTGTCCGTGGGTACCTTAGATTTTTATAAAAGTACTAGCGACGCGCTCCGATTTCGCACGACTATATTATGCATGTATTATACATATAAACCTTCCTCTTGAATCACTCTATCCTAAAAAAACCGCATCAAAATCCGTTGCGTAGTTTTAAAGATCTTAAGCATAAGGGAAATAGGGACATAGGGACGGCGAAAAGCGACTTTATTTTATACTATGTAGTGATTTAAAAATTAATATTAGCTTCAGGCTACTTTGGCCAACGGCGTTGCCATCCAAAGAGGCAATGCAGCGAGCCTTTAACCACATTTTTAATAAATTAATCTTCTATACATATAAAATCCTTTGTCCTTACTGACTGACTGACGGATCAACGCACAGCCTAAACCGCTGATCGTAGAGACCTGAAACTTAGAGGGTATATTCTTTGTATGACTTAGGCATCCGATAAGAATGGATTTTCCGAAATTCTACCCCTAGGGGGGTGAAAAAGGGGACATGGAACAACGCGATCCCTTGGTCCATTTTGACTTCTATACGCGGACGAAGTCGCGAGCATAAGCTAGTATACTTATACAATGTGTTTCAGCGAAGGGGTATTAATACGAAAGGGGATTGTTTTAGACGTCTAGGCGAACAACTTTTGTTCTACGACTTTTGGAAATTCGAACATTTCGTTCGAAGTTTTAGTATAAAACAGCTGATTTTCAAGTAAAAAATCCCTCAGAATTATCGAAAAAAAAACTTCGAATTTACAAAAGTCGTAGAACAAAAGTTGTTCGCCTAGACGTCTAGAACAACCCCCTTTCGTATTAATACCCCTTCGCTGAAACACATTGTATATGTATATGAAACGGACCATTTATTGCTATACTTATTATCATTTTGACTATAAAATAATGGGCAATATGGGATGGAAAATACTTAGTATTTTGACTCCACGCATTCGGCCCATTTGGGCCGTAGGTATATGAGACGAAACCATGAATCAGTCTTAGGGTAAAAGGGTACCTGCGCTCTCTCCATACAAACGTAGTCGACTGTTTCCTCCCTGGATAATGACACTAGCACAAATATTTTTATGCCATAAAACCTATAACTGCCATGACTATGCCACTATGTTTTGGTTTTTATCATTTTAGATAGATAGATAGATAGATAGATATATCTTTATTTGGCCAACAACAAAACTAAAAAACTTAGACAAAACTTATTTTTAAAAATAACAGACTGACTTAAATATTCTAAGCTATGTTATTTATAACACAATAACAATGTCGCCGCCAAATAGGCTCCTGCTCAGCTATGTGTTGCATAAATGCAACGCTGATTTTCAGCAGGGACCCTGTGATTAAAGAGAGTAGGACGATGCTGTAATTCTGTTATAATAGGCAGGAAACACTGATACTAACTTTATAACAAAAAAAATGATATATATATTCTAAATTGTCTTTAGAACCATAAATATAAATATAGATTGAAAATAATAATGTCTACAAAAAACAAGCAAAATGCCCATAAAGAAAACCAAAATGTTATAACTAACAACCAAGCAATCCAAAACAAAAAAACATAGAATTATACACGAAGACTTAAAGCGTAACAGGACACATCATTATCTGCCTAATAATATCAGCTCACATGAAGCCGACCGGACAGAGGCTTCAATAAAGTAAAAATAAAAGTAAACTTAATAAAATTAAAATTAATAAATAAATAAAAATTAAATTTAATTAAATTAAATTATTTTCTAATTATTATGGAAATTAAAATTTAAAAAATTAGAAAATTAAAAAAACAAAAAATAGGGGCATGGTCATGGCAGTTATAAGTTTTATGCACCAAAAATATTTGCTCTAGTGTCATTATCCAGGGAGAAAACAGTCGACTACGTTTGTAATAGTTTGTATGGAGAAAGCCCCCGGTACCCTTTCCTCTTAAGGAAGTATTTTGTGACATACCTACGCAAGAGAAGAAGGTACGCAAGGAGCGAAGCAAAGAGGACTTGCTATGTTTCTAACAAATAAGATGGATTAATTACATCTGATTTGGAAGAAGTTATTTTGTACATTGCGGTGATTTTTCTAATTAAAATCAACTAGAAATGATGTTTGCATTTTAACAATGTGGACCTAACAGTCGTGGAAAATAACTAACACTAATATTTACAAAACAAAGAATAATAAATCCATTTTATCCACGGCATAGATAAAGGCAAGCAACAAGAGATAGAACACAAAAACCTTGCAATTAAACCTACTTTGTAAATGTCTTATGATATATACTAGTTCGTGTTTAATGGTTAGGTACTGACTAATCATTTTAAACTGTATTTTTCTAGTAAGACTTTGCAGCCTTGGACAATCACAGTTTGTCAGGTATCCAGGTAGATTTTTACAAGGATTGAAAACTATACGTCCAAACTAAACGTCCAAAAATAATAATAATAATATGCCCGCAGGGCACCTTGAGGCGAGGTGACGGGGAGTAACGACCCCGCGGTCCCGAGTTCTCCAGGGGGAAGTAACCGTTCCTCATCTCCGGCTTGCCTTGGTTGGTTGATCTCGGAGTAAATATTGACGAGGAAGCGGTCCCCCGCCTCTGGCTTGCCTTCACCCCCCGTCCAGAGTGGAGTCGCAAAGCAGAAATGCTCGAAGGATGGATGCCGAACGTCAGTGATGAGTTGGCCTGCTCGCTCGGACTATACCAGCGATGACTTAAAATCCAGTGAGGCCTCTCCATCCTTCAGCCACTCACGTTCCTGTTGCCCCCTTGCTGTAATTTACTCGGCTAATTAGGGTGGCCCAGTCTGAAGTTGGCGAGTCTCCGCCTGCCATTTCACGTGTTTATTGGACATTGTTACGGCAGGTGCCATAGTATCCATAGTTCCCTAGTATATATAGTCCACTACCATCCCATCACAATAGCTCAAGTAGTTTTGTCCTGTAGATTAACAATAGTTTTATCCAAACCGGAGGTTGTCCTTGGTTGCACTTTATAGTGTAGAACAGGGATAATCGCCGGCTTAGAATCCACCCCATTGTTTGCTATTATACTTCACTATCACTACATAGTATAAAATAAAGTCACTTTTCGCCGTCCCTAAGTCCCTTTGTATGCTTAGATCTTTAAAACTACGCAACGGATTTTGATGCGGTTTTTTTAATAGATAGAGTGATTCAAGAGGAAGGTTTATATGTATAATAGGTACATGCTTAATATAGCCGTGCGAAGTCGGAGCGGGTCGCTAGTGTTGGTTTCGGGTCCACGCACGCCTTTCAAAGGTCCCGTGCTCCATAGCCCCGCGTGATACAGGGAGGATAATAACTTTTTTATTTTTATTTTAATCTCTACAATGACTACGTTGTCGGCGAAAACTAAACTTTTTATTCAGAACGGTTAATTTGACCAATTATCTTAACCTCTACGCTGACTAAGTTGTGGGTGAAAGCTAGAAAATAAATGTGAGGGTTAACATTATCTGAATTTTTCATTACCTACTTACCTATTCGACGTTTTTGAATGTGCCAAGTACTTTCAATGACTCATTGGGATCAATGTTGATAAAAAACTAACAAAGAATTCGTCAACAATCGTAGGTTTTGCAACTATAAACTGGTAAATGTTTACATAACAGAATTCTTTATTTTAATGTGGTGCAATTTAACTGGAAATGATTAAAGAAAGTCGCTTACTTGTATGATTGTCTGTGAGTTTCTCAATCTTATGAAAGTGTACGGTACGCCTTCGTGGTTGGGAAACAAAAGATAGGGGGGGACAATATGGGCATGTTAAACAATTGTATAGAAGGTGGCATATTGTCTTCCGGGACTTCTTGATTTTTTTAAACGTGTAGACGTTTTTCTGTAGAACAAAAGCATTAGTGGTGCTTACTTACACACTCTCTGCCACGGACAAAACGTTTATACGTACAGTTGGCTGCATAATTGCAGCCTCCGGTAGAGTTCGAAAGTTACTAATATTATTGGAATGTTTTCATTCTAATAATTTTGATTGATAAATTGATGAGTTAGAAGATTTTAAACTTCAACTAATGAGAATCTTGCTTGTGTTGAAAACATTCTTATAACAGCCGTTTTGGAGCTCTACGGTGGGTCTGCAATTTTGCAGCCGACCATACCTACCTACTCCACTGTTTTTTTTATATATATTTTTTGCACAATGGTACAGTGGGATATCCTTTGACATGATTTTCTTGTACCTTCTTGTCAAAGGTTTCTTTCTCTTCACGTCCTAACCTAATTTTTAAGACTTTTCAATGTGATTGTGATTTCATTAAATGAATACAAATGAATAGAGAAATTTGACTTGTCTTGACTTGACATGGTGATATTCATAATCATCAGATGGTTTCAAATGTTTGACCTTGAAAAACTTTTGATCCGTAGGGTTTAAAACATAGTCTAAACACAAAAATTGTTTGTCTTGATGTCCTCTTTCGACTGGTATACGTTAAATCCCATGACATTACGACATTTTCTTTGAAAACTTTAGTGGCTCATTTATCTTAGAAACGTGACACTTTAGGACATATTACATCATATACGATATGATATTTTTTTTTTTATTAATTCTATTCAATACATTTAAAATATATTGAAGAAAAAATCAAAATGGAGGCCTTTTACTTCACAGGCCCTTTTAACATCAAATAATCAACGCCAAAATAAATCGGAAACAGACTGTGCAAAATGTCATACCCTTATGTTCTTATACGACATTTTTCAGTGATATTCCAAAGTTTACATCACACTAATGTTCTAATGATTATTCCAAACATGAACTAAAATGGAAATAATCTTTTCACAATAATATTTATTATGAAGCTAATTATGTTTTCAAACTGACATTATTTACTGCCCTCATTGCCAGGATGATATGGCATTCGTCAAGGCTTCAGTCTTCTGACCATGGCTATTGTAACGTAGCCGAAACATTGTGGTAGACAAATATATGAAAAAACTAGCAGCACTCCGCGTATGTCCTGATTAAGAAGAATAAATAAATAGTGTACCATATTTCACACAGCGCCATCTAGCCTCAAGAAAAGCAACTAGGCTTGTGTTAAGGTGACCAGACAACGGAATCGAACAAAAAATATCGACCTCCATAAAAAAACTATTTTTCCGTTTTTGATGACCTTTACTTAAAGCTTACTTAAACTTTAGCTAAGTAAAAGTTTAAACTAAATCTTGATTTTTTAGGGTTCCGTGCCCGAAGGGTAAAACGGAACTCTATTGCCAGGACTCCACAGTCTGGCTGTGGAGTCCTGGGGGCCTACCGCGGTAAGTGCATCGGCTTCAAACCAACGCGTCGGTTTACGCCGACCCGCGCCCCACACTGGGCGAAATTTTGAGCCTGTCTTTCATAGGAGATTTGAAAAATTAAGTGGTTTTTGTCATGTGTTTTAAGTATGCAGGATTGTTGAGGACATCAAAACATTTAAAAATAAGTAATTCTGGCTTTGTTATTTCTAAAAAAACACTACAAAATATGACTTTGTTTTTTTTTAAATAATAAAACCATAATCACGTATTTTTTAATGTTTTGATGTCCCCGGCAATCCTGCATACTTAAAACACACGAAAACACTACTTAATTATTCAAAATTTCTATGAAAAGCAAGCTCAAAAATTTGCCCATTGTAAGGTCCGTATTAATAAACCGAACTCAATATCGATTTCAATCTTGAGTTTGCTCTTGAGTTGTTGCGCTGATTAATAAACCTATCTTAAGACGCGGTTAAAGAGCGACGTATCACTTGAGTCATACCGTATTAATAAATCAAACTCAGCTCTCAAGATATGTCTCAAGATGTAGTTTCGTGAACTCGAGTCTGATTGCGGGTCATACAAATCTTACATTTTTTTAAATATTTTCACATTAAAAACAAGTTGACAGCAAAATATGACGACACTACCTACCATAGGGTAAGAACATATAATTCAAGGTAAGAACAAAGCGTTACTGTCATTCAAGATCAGTCTCAAATCTCAAGAGCGATATCAGCCTGGTTAAAACTTGAGTTTTATCTATTAATTAACGCCTAATAGTGACCACATCTCAAGACTCACTCGATTGATACGCACTCAAGATCGATATTGAGAGCGATTTATTAATACGGGCCTTAAGACGCGGTTTGGCATATCGACGTCGGCTTGAAGCCGACGCACTTACCGCGGTAGGGCCCCTGGTAATAGTCAGTCACTCTCACGAACTGCCTAGCTAAAAGTTGAAAACACAGATGATGTACCTATTTATGTTATAATCCGCGCGCAATGAGAATGGGATGGAACCTTGTCAAAGTAAATCTAAAATGACAGAAAAGTAGCGTTTGCAAAAAAGTTCTGAATAATAATTAGGTATAAATTGAAAATTTGCACGGTCATAGTGTCGCGGATTTGAAACGGACCCACTGATTAAAAGAAAAATTATTATTGTCTGTGGTAGATTGTCTATGGAGCAATGGCGATTTCATTTAAAAAAATTTGGTTTCTCTAAAATTATAAATAAAACGAGCACATAAGGACCGTATACGTGTCAGTATGTATGTTTGTCCGTGAAGTCTTCAGATACAGTAGAAATACCTATACTAAATACCTACACTAAAGATGAATAAATAAAAGAAATCAAAACGAATTACCTATGTATTATTCAGAACTTTTATGCTAACTCTACTTGAAAACTGTCATTTTCGATTTACTTTGACAAGGTTCCATCCCATTCTCATTGCGCGCGGATTATACCTCTATTACAAAAATAAAAACAGAATGTTATGGTACGGAACCCTTCGTGCGCACTGCGCGAGGTCAACTCGGACTTGGCCGGTTTTTTTATTAAATAAGTACCTACCTACCTACCTACATAGATGATTGTCTGCTAATAACTTGTTTAATTAATAAATAGAAACAGGTAAATGACTAAAGCCTATCCAAAGGCATCTGGTTTGAAAGGACACATTTTCAAATATACCTATTATCTATGTTTATTATAATTAGTTAAAAAAAAACTAAAAAAACACGCTTTAATAAAAAAACAACTAAAAAATAGAAAATTGAATTAAATAAATTTGGATTAAGAATATTGTAAATAGTAAGCGTGTTACATTGTGATGCTACACCTTCATTATTTTTCTTTTGCAATCACAATGTAATACGCTTAGTACCTACTATTTACAATATTCTTAATCCAAATTTATTTAATTTTATTTTCAATTTTTTAGTTGTTTTTTTATTATATCGTGTTTTTTTAGTTGTTTTAACTATTCATTTATTTTATAAGTACTTTTTGGTCTTTGATAACGAAATAATAATATGTTAGATCAGACCCTGGTTACCATTGAAAGACAAACTACTCGTCAAGACGATTCTAACGAGCCCAAACTCGATGGGGTTGTGTCGTTTCATTGCGAAGTTCCTATGACCACCTTCCAGTTCCATCATCAAACCCTGGTTACCATTGAAAGACAAACTACTCGTCAAGACGATTCTAACGAACCCAAACTCGATGGGGTTGTGTCGTTTCATTGCGAAGTTCCTATGACCACCTTCCAGTTCCATCATCAGACCCTGGTTACCATTGAAAGACAAACTACTCGTCAAGACGATTCTAACGAGCCCAAACTCGATGGGGTTGTGTCGTTTCATTACAGAGTTCCAATGACCACCTTCCAGCTCCATCATCAGATCAGCACCATGTTATAATATTGCATTGTCATCGGTCTGTGTGCATAGTTTAAATTAAATCTGATCGTTCTAAGTAGGGCAAAATCGAGCCCAAAAGAGTCGGTTACATACATACAAACAAGCAAGCAAGCAAACATACAGGTGAAACTAATAAAAGCGTGTTAAAAAATAGTCCCCCGACGCGTCTGTCTGTCTGAACACGATAAATTTATTCAATGAACGAAGTCACGAGGTACGTTTTTAAAGGGTAAAACGGGACCATTTTACTAAGACTCCACCGTCTGTCTGTCACCAAGCTGTATCTCATGAACCGAATAGCTAGATTGTTTGAAATTTTCACAGATGATTTATTATAGTTTCTATTGTCGCTATAACCCTTTGTTCGCGAGTCCGAGAAGATTTGTAGGTAGAAGAGTTAGCTAATTATACTATTAAATGTCAATTTAATGACTGACGTATTTTCCCGCAAGTGCATGAAATAGCATAAAGTGAGATAAATAAGTACATTTACTTCACGAGTAAATCTGTGACTAAATCTAAGGTTTAAATCTGCATCTCGGACTATCCTTAAACCTCGTTTTGGAATAAGGGGGATACTATCTAACCTAACCAATACTGCAATGATTTGTCTTGGTTTTTTTCATTTTTTAATTATCATAGAAATTAAGATTAACAATACCAAAAAACAAAATACTTAAACAAAACATAGGGACATGGTCATGGCAGTTATAAGTTTTATGCAACAAAAATATTTGATCTAGTGTCAGTATCCAGGGAGAAAACAGTATACTACGTTTTTATGGAGAGAGCGCCCGGTACCCTTTCCTCTTAAGAACGACCGAACGACTTCATCGATCTGCTTAGTTGATTAAAAGTATTTTACATCAAATTTAATAGGTCAATAAATAAGGGTTGACTAAAAGAATTTAGTCCAGAATGTTTTTCTTTTTAATATAGACAAAGTCCATATCAATGAAATACACATACATATTATATCCACATTCCACATGCATAGGTATTTACAAGCTATATAAAAACTGCCTTTTTGTCTTTTTTATAATATTACAGAATTTTACGAAGATGAGGAAAAATAAAAATACCTACAGGTTACATATTATGAACCTACTAGCGACCCGCCCCGGCTTCGCACGAGTGCATCCCATCGACCCCGGTGGTCCCGCCCCGGTAACGGGGCCGTTGGGAAAAATTGTTTCATCGACCCCGGTAGTGCCGACCCCGTCGTTTACCGGGGTAGATGGCACAAATCAAGTGTCATCTACCCCGGTGTGTTTTAAATGAAAAGCGCTTTAAAACGTAGTAATGTTTAAAGCGGGGAGAATAGAGTATTATTGTGTGACCAAAAAATACGTTTTATAATTAAAAAAGGTATTCAACGTGAAAATGTCTTATCACCAGACCGATAACAACGTGAGCAAAGCTAACGTAATAATAAAAAATCAAAATATTTTCAGTAGTTCGTCCATCGCTCAATATTTATGACATATCAAACAACAATAGGCACTTAGACGAGTCAAGTTTGAAACGGTACCTAACGAACAAATAAAATAGTCTATCCATAACTATCTTTCAACCAGTGCCAGACAATTCCAGACAGTGACAGACATTGACAGACAGTGCCAGACAGTTCCAGACAGTACCAGACAGTTCCAGACAGTTCCAGACGGGCGGACGGACAGACAGACAGACAGGTATAAAAAAATTAAAAAAAGTTAAGTGGATCTCCCACAACATGGTACGGAACCCTTCGTGTGCTAGTCCGACTCGCACTTGGCCGGGTTTTTTAATACTCAACATTATTGTAAATGTAGTTAAAAAGTAATCGAGTAATCGTGATTGCAACTACAATTATTAGTTAGTAATCAAATTGTTTAACTACTTTTTACGATTATTTTAGGTAGTTAAACATTTTGATTACTAACTACTTAAAGTAATCGTAGTTAGTAATCAGTAGTTAGATTACATATTGCCCAACTCTGTTTTTAACCGACTTCAAAAAAGGAGGAGGTTCTCAATTCGTCGCATACACAAGCATAATATATTATGTATATTTTAATTATGTTCATAAGTGTACATGATAAAAAACTGACGATTTCCTATATAGACGTTTTGATATATAGACCTCTTGATAGTTAGACGTTTTGCTACATGGGCGATTAGCTAACTAGGCAGATTGCTCACTAGACTTTTCGCTTTGTTTGACGTTTTGCTACTTAGACTTTCTGATCGTGAGCCATATTTTATGGTATGTTCGCCGATTACTCAAAAACACCTGGACCGATTTAGAAAATTATTTATTAGTTTGAAATGGGATAACTCATTATAAATGTTAGAGATGGTAGGCCGGTAGAGCAACTTGGAATTCTTCATCCATTTTTTATCCTGCAACTCAAAAATTTAGAATTCCTACACATGTTTAGAATCACTCACATCTACTAATAATAAAATAATAGTTTAAAAAAACTATAAAAACACGCTTTAATAAAAAAACTAAAAAATAGAAAATAAAATTTAATAAATTTGAATTGAGAATAGTGTAAATTAGAAATAAATGTATATTATTGTAAAAAAAGCGTGCTTTTTATATATATATTTTTTTTTATATTATTAAAATGATAAGCCTTTTACTCATATCTGTCAATAAAACATTTATAACTATTGACACTATGCACCTACGCTTTTTTTTTACAATAATATACATTTATTTCTAATTTACACTATTCTCAGTTTATTTATTATTTATATTTTTTAAACTATTACTTATTTTTCATTTTTTAGTTGAATTTTCTATAAAATCGTGTTTTAGTTTTTAAAGAGTTTATTTTTCGCTTTTTAGTAAGAACATTGTGATAGAGTCTATATTTGTAGCGGTGCGCAAGCGGTACCCGCGCATCGCCGTTTCATACAAAATGTGACGCGGGCGTATACAGATATAGACTCTATCCCAATGGATTTACGGTTTCCAATCGTCTGTTCTGCGCCTGAGTCTGGAACTGCGCGCATGCGTATGCAAAGGATACGGAAAGAAATTGATGAATCTTGGCAAAACTAATCAGGATAATCGGATTGTTTAATCGAATAATTGCATTAAATTGTCATCGGTCTTTGACGGGTGTGCAAAGTTTGAATAAAATCTGATCGTTCTAAGTAGAGCAAAATCGAGCCTGAAAGAGTCGGTTACATATAAGCAAGCAAATATACAGGTGAAACTAATAAAATCGTGTTCAAAATACATTGTCTCACATTTAATAAGAATAGTATTTAAATCACTTCACTTACCTAGTCACATTAAGACACCACACGACTTTGATCGCTTTAAAGCGACTGACTGCATGACGTCACTGGACAATGCATTTGTGAATCGCTTTCTATTGGTTGAAAGATAGTTATGGATAGACTATTTTATTTTGTTCGTTAGGTACCGTTTCAAACTTGACTCGTCTAAGTGCCTATTGTTGTTTGATATGTCATAAATATTGAGTGATGGACGAACTACTGAAAATATTTTGATTTTTTATTATTACGTTAGCTTTGCTCACGTTGTTATCGGTCTGGTGATAAGACATTTTCACGTTGAATACCTTTTGACGTGACAACGTTTTATAAATTGGTTTGCCGGGTGACACTTCAAGAAACTGCGTTACACTCCGCTGACGTTATGCGCTCACAATGAGAGCGAGTGAGAGGCACGCGGGCATGGTTAGCCCGCCTAAGAGCGAGAGAGACAGACATAAAAAGTGAAAGGCACGCGTCCCTTCCACTCGAGCACAGTTGTTGTCACGTAAAACTTTCGCCCGTATACCGACTTTACAGGCAACCAGTTTTTTTTAATTATAAAACGTATTTTTTGGTCACACAATAATACTCTATTCTCCCCGCTTTAAACATTACTACGTTTTAAAGCGCTTTTCATTTAAAACACACCGGGGTAGATGACACTTGATTTGTGCCATCTACCCCGGTAAACGACGGGGTCGGCACTACCGGGGTCGATGAAACAATTTTTCCCAACGGCCCCGTTACCGGGGCGGGACCACCGGGGTCGATGGGATGCACCCCTTCGCACGGCTATATTATGCATGTATTATACATATAAACCTTCCTCTTGAATCACTCTATCTATTTAAAAAACCGCATCAAAATCCGTTGCGTAGTTTTAAAGATTTAAGCATACATAGGGATATCCTAGAGAAAGCGACTTTATTTTATACTATGTAGTGATAGTGATACTTAGTAGGTAGGTAAAAAGTACATAGACACAGAATATACAGGATGTCCCGTAATGAATGGATATGAATGGAATGGATATGGTATGGACCTACGGATAGAGGACACTGTGCCGTTTCAAAAATTTAAAAAAATCATAAAGTTTGAGTTGAATCTTAGCTTAAAAAAAAACTTTCGATGTGTCATAAAAATTATTGTTTGCATTCGATAGCAAATATTTTATCCTGGAATACTATCAAAAAATCAGATTGGAATACTTCCTTTATTTGAAGCAATAATAAAAAGATTGGTAGAAAATATTCTGGACATGATATGCTGACTATTGCTGATCTATAAGAACATCATGAGGTTCGTGTGACGAGTTGCGAAAATGACGAGTTGCGAAAATGACGAGTCGCGAAAATGACGAGTTGCGAAAATGACGAGTCGCGAAAATGACGAGTTGCGCATGAGTGACGAGTTTGCGTTTATGACGAGTTGCTACTAGTTCCTTTATTTGCAGTTTGGCATCAAAAAACAAATAGAAGGGAGTTATTTTTTTAAATTTTTAAAATGGCGGATATCTCGGAATCCGAGAGACTTTCATGGAGCATAACTTTTATTTTTCTAAACCAGCACAATGTCCTCTATCCGTAGGTCCTATTCATTCATTACAGGACACCCTGTATAGAGTCAAATAATTACCTAAATAGGTTATTTAATTGTGTTCAAAGACATAAAAAAAACAAGAAAAAAATCTTTACCTTATTAATTTTCTTGGAATGAAAGTTAATAGGCTCACTAATGGAATAACGGAAGAACAATGTAATTCAATTTTCGGTCGGTGTAATAATTTTTTATACTAGTAGGTACAAATAAGTTTTACTAATCTTTAAATTAGTTAATCTATACTAATACTAGCGACCCGCCCCGGCTTCGCACGGCTATATTATGCATGTATTATACATATAAACCTTCCTCTTTAATCACTCTATCTATTAAAAAAAACCGCATCAAAATCCGTTGCGTAGTTTTAAAGATCTGAGCATACATAGGGACATAGGAACGGCGAAAAGTGACTTTATTTTATACTATGTAGTGATTATAAAGCTGAAGAGTTTGTTTGTTTGAACGCGCTAATTTTAGGAACTACTGGTTCGTATTGAAAAAATATTTTTGTGTTGGATAGTCCATTTATCGAGGAAGGCTATAGGCTCTATTTATTTTGAAATTCCCACGGGATCGGGACTTATGGGGGTGAAACTGCAGCTAGTGAATCAATAAAGTCATTTATTTAGAATCTACAGGCCGAAGTCTATTATGGAATTGTTTCTAATAAATAATGATTTGACAAGAAAGTGATCTTGTAAGGGTTCCTTTTTTACCTTTTGAGGTACGGAACCCTAAAAATTTACGATACTTAACTATCTTGATACTTTTATCGAACTTCAGGAATTGATCGGGATCGGGACTTACGCGGGTGAAACCGCGGGGCACAGCTAGTGTTTAAATACTGAGTTTCCATTTATATTTTTGACTACAGAATCATCACTAGTAAACAAAGTCGCTTTCTCTGTCCCTATATCCTTATGTACCTATGCTTAAATCTTTAAAACTACGCAACGGATTTTGATGCGGTTTTTTTTAATAGATAGAGTGATTCAAGAGGAAGGTTTATATGTATAATACATGCATAATATAGCCGTGCGAAGCCGGAGCGGGTCGCTAGTCTTGGTTATAAGTTAGGTGTCGCTAGTCTTGGTTATAAGTTAGAACAACATATAAAAACCCTTAATCCAACAAAGTTTCCACTAATGCACCGTTTCCATAATGGTACGGAACCTTCGTGCGCGAGTCCGACTCGCACTTGACCGGTTTTTTAACCCCCGACGCAAAAACGACGGGGTGTTATAAGTTTGACGTGTCTATGTGTGTGTCTGTCTGTGGCATCGTAGCTCCCGAACGGATGAACCGATTTTGATTTAGTTTTTTTTTTTTGAAAGGTGAATTAGTCGGGAGTGTTCTTAGCTATGTTTGATCGAAATCGGTCGTCTTAAAGTTATGGGGGATAAAAGTCAGGATCAAAAATCGAATGTGAGTAGATATGCTCGAGTGGGGTATCAAATGAAAGAGCATGATTTGTACATTACAAATAGCTATGTTTAATCAAAATCGGTTCAGCCGTCTCTCAGTTATGAGTTAACAAAGTCAAGATTAACAACCGAATGTAAGCAGATGCTTACATTCGTTTATGTAAGCAGAGTGGTGTATCAAGTTAATTTGCGTCTTTTGGTTTCGTTTGTGTCTTTTTACTATTTCTCCCTAGTCCCGTTTTTAGGGTTCCGTAGCAAAATGGCAAAAAACGGAACCCTTATAGATTCGTCATGTCTGTCTGTCTGCCGTATGTCACAGCCACTTTTTATTTACACCAAATTACCTGAATCATAAATCGCAAGAAAATAAAGAAATGAAATAAGAAAATTAAAAAGTCCTTCCCTACAAAAAGGATGAAATAAAAAATTAAATTAAAAATTTAAAAAACCCCCGACACAAAATAATAAAAATAGTAAGAACGTAAAAAGCCAACAAAAAGGAAAAAAAAATTATGAAAAGAAAAAGCCACAAATAGAACAAAAAGGTATAAACGTGAAGCCCTACAAAAAGAAAAAAATTACGTCGAAATTATGACCCTACGTAAGTACATGTGAATTTTTTTGATTAAATATTGTCACGTCGGGGGACCGTACCTTACCATAACCGATACCTTAACATTTTCGTTGAAATTTTCTATAGGTAAAGAGCGGTCCCCCGACGTGACAATATTTAATCAAAAAAATTCACATGTACTTACGTAGGGTCATAATTTCGACGTAATTTTTTTTCTTTTTGTAGGGCTTCACTTTTATACCTTTTTTGTTCTATTTGTGGCTTTTTCTTTTCATAGTTTTTTTTTCCTTTTTGTTGGCTTTTTACGTTCTTATTTATTTTTTGAGATACGGAACCCTACAAACTTGGTAGGTATATATTTTAACATTCATGCCAGTAACCGTAGATAGGTACTTAATTTATGAATTATGCAAATTACGAAACCACCATTAGTTTTCACGTCATTCTGCCATACTTAATGAACATTCCTATTGTTTTGCAATTTCTTGTAATGGGTAGGTACTTTAGGTAGGTACGTATTTGTTGTGCCTGTCTATTTAAACGTCCTGTAAACGATCAAATTGTTTGACAAATTTTACGTTTTTATCAAACAACAGCTTAAACGATCAAACAAAAGATCAAACAATTTTTTTTCATTTTCTCGTAGATTAGGTTGTGACGACTGAATTTTGACAAACCCCTGGAAAAACGTGCAAACACCGCTGCACACCTTCAAAGTTATTGGTCAAATAGCCCACCAATAAAAATTTCCATCAAACACAACGCTTCAAACAAAGCTGCTTACTATCAAATAATTTGACAAACACGTAAAATTTGACAAACAATTTGATCGTTTACAGGGCGCTTTATTTCTACAGAATTGTAATAAGCACACAAATATGTAAATAAATATTGGAAATACCGAGGAAAAAATATTTAGACAGGTAGTAAGACTTCTCTTACTGTAAAATTCGGCCAAGTGTGAGTCGGACTCGCGCACTAAGCCGTACCATGTTGTATGGGAGGAAGCCCCACTTAAAAATTGTTTTCTTCTATTTTTTTTACCAAATTTGTTACTAAAGCAGCAACAGAAATACATCATCTGTGAAAATTTCAACTGTCTAGCTATCACGGTTCATGAGATACCTACAGCCTGGTGACAGACGGACGGACAGCGAAGTCTTAGTAATGGGGTCCCGTTTTACCCTTTGGGTATGGAACCCTAAAAATAACTCATGATTCCCTAAGACTATTTAACGATGTCAAATGCTAAATACTACTTTATTAACCTAGCATTTATTTAAGAAAATATGAATTACCACAGAAAATATAGGCATGAAGATTGAAGATACAATAGCTGCTAATTGACTTTGTTTAATGATAGTTTGTGTAATCTTTTTAGTAATTAAGGTACCTGCTGTGGTCATTAAGGGACACCTGCCACCTTGATTAAAAATTAAATATTTCGTAAAAATAGGAAAAACTCCTTAAAACAGGGTCGTTAGATAAATATTTATTTTTTTATCCATCTCTGAAAAACGATTCATTTGTTTATTTTCTTGTTATTTTGTTTCTAATCAAGGTTTTGGACACCGTACCGACGCCATATTCGGCAGTTGGACCGTTTCCACCTCAAATGTCTTCGCACCATTCTTAACATCCGCTGGTCTGATCGTGTGCGTAATAGTGAAGTCTTGAGACGGGCCAATGTGGGTGGCATTGAGTCGTATCTCATGAGGAGACAACTTCGCTGGTGCGGCCATGTTTCGCGTATGCCGGAGGAGAGAGTGGCGAAGCGCATCTTTTTCTCTGAACTTCAGGAGGGCAAGCGAAAGCATGGCGGGCAACTCCTGAGATTTAAAGATGTGCTTAAGCGCCATATGAAGGGATGTGAGATAGATCCCTCTTTGTGGGAGGATTTAGCATCCAACCGTGGAGAGTGGAGATCACGCGTGAAAGTCAAAGTCTCAGACTTTGAAGCGCGCCGCCTTCATGACCTCGATACCAGGCGTGAAGAGTTGAAAGCCCGACCACCAGCGGCTATCAGTTATAATATTAATAACTGTGTTCTGACATGTCCACATTGTGCCCGTACCTTTGTTAACAAAATTGGGTATGTGAGCCATGTTAGAGCACACGTACGACGTCACTAGTGGAGAGTCGAAGTGGTCGCCGTGGCCGAAACCGGTCAGGATGATTATTATTATTATTAATGAAGGTTTTTAATTTTTTTTATAGTGGCTTCTTATATTTCTATTATTTATTGTTTCTTCGTACGTAAGTACCTACTAAGGTTCATAAAAGTCGGTTTAGTAGTTACGGAGATTATACATTACAAACATACATCCAAAGTTTACATAATTTCATAACATTTTTTGCAAACATTTTTATTGTTAAATTAAAAAAGACGTTTTTTCCTTGATTAATTTATCTTACCTAATTACCAACTTAATAAATACAATTTACCTACATAAATGAAGCAAAAAATAATGTTAAGAATCCATATAAGTTTCCCTAGAAGTTATCTTACCAACTTCACACAATAAAATACAATTTACCTACTTGAATAATATTAAGCAAATAAAAAATATTAAAAAACCCTAAAAGTGGGTATCAGGTAGCAATGATTGTAGCTCATAGTTTTCATTCTTTTCTTTTTAAATAATGTTGTTTCCTTTATGTCTTTGTCACTTTTTGTGTCATTTTCTTGTCTAACTAATTATATTTGTCGTGTGTTTTCTATACTATTCTAGGTAGGGTGTCCAAAAGGCTACCGGAATTATCTCTTTGAAAGGCAATGACAATATTATGCCAAACTAGCTCTTTGGTCACCTGAAGAAAATTCTAAATTAACAAAAAAATGTTACTTACCAAAAACCACCCACAATTTTTTATTCACTTCACTTCACTTAAATTATTTTTTTCACCTATAACTATAATTATATAATTTTTGCGCGAAAACCTCGCGCAAACTCGCGCCACAAGTGGTGGTCGGCTTATAACTGTCAATGTGCGGCGCGGGTGTCGATCGTGTCGCAAGCGCAGAAGGTCGCTGGAAGACGCGTGCAGATAAACTAAACTACTTGCATCACATTAGTGAGAAAGAAGCAAAAAAAATACTCAGAATTGATCAAATTAAACAAGAAATATAAAAAAACTAGAAATATAGAAATTAAAAATGACTTATTAATTGAGCGTGGTAAAGAACTGTTTTATTGTGTTTTTAGTATTTGTTGTTATAGCGACAACAGAAATACATCATCTGTGAAAATTTCAACTGTCTAGCTATCACGGTTCATGAGATAAGTACAGTCTGGTGACAGACAGACCGATGGACAGTCAGTGGAGTCATTAAAGGATCCCGTTTTGACCCTTTGGGTACGGAACCCTAAAAAGGGAAAATAAATAGAAAATAATTAATAATGAATTATGTACTTCCTTACACAACTTATACAACTAAAAACCTACCGGGATACATTGGGTACTTAATTGATACAGTAAGTATCACATATTTGCGTTAATTTAACATTTAGAAGTTTACATACAAACAGTAGAAATTGTTTGAGGAATAAATTAATAGATACCTTCAGACTGGATATATAAACCTACAAACGAAACGTCGTACGTCGTTGTGTCTCAGTTTATTTTGAAACAGGTTTTTTATCACAGTTGCTCATAAAGTGGATCTTATTAAACCGCTTTTGGGCTCATAATGCAACGTATTATACACGCGTGCGATAAAAAAAAATCCAACTAGTGCCAAAATAATACGTCATCCCGATATGTCAAATACGTATCTTTTTTTTTTTTCCTTTGTCCAGTCAGCTCTGTGACCGTATACGTATCTTACTGCTAATGACATATTATAGTAGATGAAACATTCTTAAGGACATCGTTCAAATCGTACCCAAAACTTAAGGTGCCGGCCAGAAAAAAAAATACTACAGAAAAAATATAAAAATAAGTAGTAAATGGATAAGCTTTGTCTGTTTTTATTATATTTATATAAATTGGTATATCCAATAACCCTTTCAGAAGTTTTAGTGGGATCTTAAAAGTGGTCAAACGGATCTCTATAAAATGCATTTTTTGGGTTTTCAATGTAAAATAACTCAACGATTTTTGATCGTAGCTCTTTGTTGCCTTACTAAACATTGTTTAAAATGTTATTCTCTACCTACAAGATAGAAACAATTTTTATTACGGGCCGGCATTTTTTTTTGTGGGTATTTTTTGTTAGAAACATGAATGATCTCCTTTATCTGGGTTATACTGTTTTGATGTATAGAAAAAGGTACCATCCAAAGAGTTTTTAAGCCTTGCTGGCTTAAAACTCTTTGTTGGTACCTTTTTTCTTCTTTTCAAAAGGTTGTCTCTAAAGTCTGATAACGAACGATAATATTACGTGATGACGTCTTTGAAAATAATTAAAAATTGAGTGTTTTTATTTTGTTTTTTCTTTAGGTACATAAATGTATTTTTTCCTTACCATTATAGGTATTCTGTTTTTAACCGCCGACGCAAAATCAAATGAAAAAAACCCTAAAAAAATATTGTATGTCAGACGCTGTATAGGTTAAAAGTCTTTTGCCTAGCCTTTCGGAAGTGTAATTAACAAAAAATAGTAAACATAACCTAAAATTCATAAAATCTTTTTATTATTAAAATTTTAACAAGTCTCTTTTTTATTTTAGTCTCTTTTATATTTTTATAGATTAGGTACTTTAAAAACTTTTTTTTTTATATTTTGTTATTTTTAGGGTTGGCAGGTATTTTTTCTTGAGAGTATATTTTTCCACCTACAAACTTTCTTTAAAGTTTGGTGGATTTTTTTTGTAATCTTTGCCTATTTTCTTTTAATAAACGTTTTTTTTTTTTTTTTTTTTTTTTTTTTTATTCGCAACTGTGATAAAAAACGTCGTACGATACACGTGTGAATTGATCATTCCATCTCGGCTTTTGCCACGCTCGCGTTCCGCTCGCGCGTCATAAACCGCCTCTATGGAATGATCAACTTTCCACACTTGTATCGCAATGTACTATTATTACACGGCCAATGACTTTTCTTATGCTAAAATGTATGTGTTAACTCTTAAAAATTAGCATTCTCATTAAAACTGTGTTTTTACATGGTTTTTACAGAAACAAACGCAGGAGACATCTTCAAAATTGTAATAGTCGGAGATCCCTTTAAGGTCAACCTTCATCGAGCTGTTAAATGGATGAAAAATATTTTATATAAAATTAAATAGGTCAACAAATTTATTGCTAATGGGTTGCCTAACAAATTCAGTCCAGAATATGATTAATTACCAATTTAATTTTTCGTTTTGTTTTTTAACCCTTTCACTGGCTTGTTTAAGAGACAAATTCCATACCAATAGGAAGTATGAAGCCTATAGAATATGCAAACGTTGTGTTGCCTATTTTTTCCCGTCACAATTCGTGGGTAGGCAGGTAAATCGATACTAGTCATTTGCAGGTCTGGTTAATGAATTAAAGTTAAGTTAAAATAAAGATTAGGTATGTATTTAATGGTACGGAATTTGTCTATTATCCAAACCAGTAAAAAGTCTAAAAACAAAAAAAATAAAAATACATGAATCATTCTGGACTGAATTTTTTTAGGCAACCCATTTGCAATTTATTTATTAGCTTATTTAATTTGATATAAAATACTTTTCATCCATTAAACAGATCGATGAAGGTCGTCCTTAAAGGGATCCCGTATAACCCGTATTAAAAAGGAAATAGGTAAAGATCTAAGCATACAAAGGGAAATAGGGACATAGGGACGGCGAAAAGTGACTTTATTTTATACTATGTAGTGATAGTGATAGTGAAGTGATGATTAAAAATGTTGAATGATACCGCGCAGCTTTTAAACCGCTGTTCCATGATATTTTGAGGGTATATTGGTCTTTGTGAAGTGTAGGTATTCAGGGTTTTTCGAAATTCCGTTTTTGATGTGAAACATCTATAGCCGCACGTAAAACCGATTTCTGCCGTGGCGACGCACAGTGGGTCGAAACTGCAAATGACGGACATAGGGCTGTTTTTCGATGCAGATCGTTAGAGCTCACTATAGCCGCACGTAAAACCGATTTCTGGTGTGGCGACGCATGCCGTGGCGACGCGTCGCCACGCTATACGATAGTATATATATATACAGTCTATATGCAGTAGTGTGTACGGTGTGCACACCGTAATCGACTGTGCGATTCTAACACAATCTGTTCTTTTCTGCATAGGTATTACTTTTACAAAATAATGTCGATGTTTCGCATCTGCCAGGCGTCCCGTGACGGCTCACATTTTTTTTGTAGGCACTCGTGTAAACCCGTGGGCAGAATATTAAATGAAGTATAAATATTAAATAGCACCTATCCTTCATAACTAATCTTATAAATCTGAAAGTTCGTTTATTTATTTGCTTGCTTGTTTCCTCTTCACGTTCAAACAACTATAAACCGCTTTGGATGAAAATGGTGATAGTTTAAATTATGGAGAAGGACATAGGATACTTATGATCCCGATATTCCACTGGGATCGGGAGTTATGCATGTGAAACCGCAAGCGCAGCTAGTTTGTTTATATTTTACGTAGTAAACTGATGTAGGTAGGTACCTACTTAGGGATTACCCAAAGTACTTTAAGACTCACACGCAAGATATGTTTCTAAAGTAAACTGTGTCTTATCTTTACAATCTTATGACAATGAGATAGGTATGAAATATTAGAATACCTATCGTTCGTTCATTTTCAGTTCAAGTACCTAACTAAAAATAGGTTTGTAGATAAAATACTCAGTACATTCACCATTTTTTAGATACTTTTCACACTTTTTTATAGAAATTAACTAGCGACCCGCTCCGGCTTCGCACGGCTATTTATGCATGTATTATACATATAAACCTTCCTCTTGAATCACTCTATCTATTAAAAAAATCAAAGTCCCAGACATGATTTGAAAAATCTTATCGTATAAGCTAGTCTGTATAGAATATTTTTTATGGAATGGTTTCACACTTTAAACAAGCCATGTTGTTTATTCCATTGCCGCTTGCGACGCAAAAGGTTGCCGGTTCGATTCCCGCCTCAAGCAAGTACTTATGTATAGATTGTTTCTGGTCTAGGTGTTTCTGTAAGTAAATATTTTCTAAAGAAAATTTTATAAGTTTTCTATCCGCTGTCTGGCCACCATAACACAAGCCTAGTTGCTTAGCTTGGGGCTAGATGGCGGTGTGTAAAATGTCCTACAATAATTTATTTTTTAAGGGCTAGAGGTCTGTAATTTGAAAGGGATCTTGATAAAGGAATCATAATTGATAAATAAAAAGCTTTATTTTTGCAATAACTGTTTATTATTATTACTTACTATAAAAGCAATAAATAGAATAAACATAGACTCTATCTTTTTATAAATAAACAAAACTATAATAATTAACTTTACATTTCATTTGGCATCACAGTAGATCCGACATTTTGTAGGCGTGTTGTTTTCTAATGAAAATTATTATAATTCACTAGTGATTTAAGATTTTTTTCTAAATTTTTGTAGATAATTACCTAATTCTTAGTAATTAGCTAGTAATATTATGAATATTTTCGCGTAATTAAGGGAAAAACTCACTGAACTGATTTTGATTAAGTTTTGTATGTAGACAAGTAGCTGAACTGTAATTGGTGATCGAGATTTACGTGGGCAAAACCTCGGGGCACAGCTAGTATTTTATTACAAAAAGTTTTTGTATCTAAATTCATTTAAAAAATTAACTAGTTTTTTTTCGTACCATATAATATTTAGAACAATAAAATATACAATCACGATTTAACATAAGTATTCAGTTAGTAAATATAATCTATATTTGATATTAAGTGCAATAAGGTATAGAATAGTGAGAGATATTGACATTTTGTTTCGAAATATTAGGGGAAAAATATCTAAAAAACTTGCAGTATATTTTAATATTTTCTATTAATAGACACTTTTCTCTATAACTTTTTGACAGTTTTTTTTCTGAGAATAATTATTATCAAAAAGTTTTTAGTTTTCTAAAACTGTATATGATATAAATAATAATTTATTTAATATACTAATTTTAAACTGTTTTAAAAACTTTTAAGGGTCTTGGTTTGCGGGCTAAAATCCCGTCCTAAAAAATGGGCCCATTTTTATAAATGGATTTATCAGAATTCTGAAATATAACTAAAAAGTTAATACTAAATTGTACGTTTATCTAAGTAAATAATTTTTTTATCCATTTTTAAATAATATAGCAATTTTAAATTACTCAGGATAAGATTAAAGACACAATTTAGAGCACCTATATTAAATTGGTAACAAAATATGATTAAAAGCAATCCTAGCTTACTTTCTAGTAAAAAAACCTACTTCAAAAAATGATTTAAACGTCATGGAAAAATCATCTTTTTGAAACTAGATTTCAAAAATAATAAGCCGAATTTAAAGCCTAGACACAGACAGACATATGGATCAAACATTTAAACCCTTTTTTGTTAGGTTATTTTAATTTAAATATTATGCTAGAAGCGAAATTAACTTATATTTTATGGAACACTTTATATTACTTGGGAATTTTGATACCTACAACAATTATTAAAGCAGCCATTTTAATTGAATAATAGATACGAAACCACTTTGATCTAAATCCCTTCTAAATCACCTTAGAATTATGCTGTTTTTTTTTCAAGTAATGGCTAAGCATATAGCCAGTGTCAAGTTACACTTGCAAGTGATTTCATATCTGTTTTACAAACACGTGTCTAAAAAATTATGGACACACTTAAACATTTATTTTTAATTATATTTATTTTATAAAAAAAACGTAATTAAAGTCGACGCGTTGGTAGATCTTCGATTTTGATTACTTACGCCGTAATTTGGAGAAAAAGCTGGAACATACACAAAGCAAATGCTATTATATCATATCAAAATATAGTTTAAATAGTATGCATTAATGTTTTATGTCTATTTAACTATGAAAACAGGTTTTTACAACTTTTTCGAAGTTTATCGAACGTTTAGGAATTTATTAGTTCCCATTTTCTGTTCCAGTAACTTTCTCAGTGATTTTTACATAGTAGAAACTAAAATAACATTTAATTATTTCATAAATCAATATTTGAAGCTTGATTTCTTAAAAATATCTATCACAGAAGCTGTCAGTTTTTTTTTTAAAGTTTGAATAGACATAAAACATTAAAAAATAACTTAAAATGCAACTTAAACTTACCAAGTGAAAAGTGCAGTGCAAAAAAATGCTATAATGAAATTGGTTTGACATAATGCCTGCAGTGCGGATAATCACAATGAACTGAAAAATGCACCTAACCTTGAAAAAATAAACAACTTAGGTATAGTGACAAACTATTTGATCCAAAGCTCTGATTTTTTAATAGGTGGCGTTGGCTGCTGAATAAGTTGTCATAGACTTTTAGGTAAGAGAGAAATGCAACACTTGACGAACTATAGCGACATTTGAAATTCTTTGAGCCCGATTCCTGAAAATCAGGCCATAATTTGATTCAATATATAACTTGATATTGGCTATATCACAAGCCGTGCTAAACCATAATTAATTTAAAAAAGTGATAAAAAAATGCCATACCATAAGTAAAAAAGTAAAAGAAATAAGATTACTCGATACTGGCTAAATACACAAAACGTTGGAAGACAGAAATTCAAAGAAAAACTTGTAGACGATATATTAGGGTAAAAGCATAGAGGGGTAAAAGAGAACAAAACCATACTTCATTGAAAAAACACTTCTTGTCTACTCAAATCGCTCTGTGCTATTAGCATAGCTATTAGGTCGCACTTTGGCTAATGTTCTTTACTTTTGTTCTTTTATTTATAATTTTTTCTTTGATATATAAAAAATATTATTTTTATTTGCTTCATACGACCTTTACGTTGTAGCCACTCACTAACTTTTAAAGACTTTTAGCCTTGCTTTTAGTACTAAGGATCAAAAACTTTGTTCCAGAATAAAAAAAATTATAGAACCAGAATAAAAACCCAAGAATATTCGAGAATGTAATCTCATATAATAACAACTTACAGAGAGAATCACAAGCGACGTAAAACGCTTACTAAATTGTACATATATAAGCATTCGTAAGCGAGAATACAATATTTATTCAACTAATATTGTGACACCTTTTTACAATTAATATTAAACCTATTTGACTATCTTTGAAAAAGTTGTTAACAAATTACATGAAAGATTTATCTGGCTCGTTGTAGTCTCTATTTTGAAAGCAAAGATTAGTTTTTTTTTCAGTAACCAGATTTGTCGCACTGATATAGTCAAAATTGACTTTAAATAAGTCAAATTTGTTAGAAAAAATAATTCGAAAGATAGTAAAATAGTTTGTGACAGTAAAAAATAAATAGTAAATCTAGCAGATCTATATCCAATCTACTATTTTAATAATTCTAAAAGCCGTGACATGCTTATTCGATTCTAAATATATTTGTACAAGCGTGTTAAACGTATTTAAATAAAATTAAATAAAAAAATAAATAAATTATGCAACACAAACACTATAAGCGATTTAAATATTAATAGGACTGATTTAGCGCCATTTTATAATCACAATTATGTATACTGACTTTTTTTAAAGTTTTGATCTATGCATGCACCTAATGTAGCCCTACTATACTTTCGTTGACACGTTGAAACACTAGACAGTCATTATTTCATAAAAAATAAATTATTAAAAAATATTGTGTCTTTTACGATTGACATTATGGTTTTTTTATATATCTTTTATTTGTATACAGTCAAGATACGTATTCGAAAGCTAACTTCATTCAATACAACCTGACTGAAGTTAGGTTATCTTTTAAATGACCACAAAATGGCGTCAAACCAGTCCTAATATTATTAAAATCGCATTTTTAATATATCTAAACATTTAATAAAGTCATCGATTCAAAATGTATATTAATATAATATAATAAAGATTAGTTACGATTTAAAATATCTAGACAAAAATCTAGGCAAGATTACAGACGATTTTTATATTTAAGTGAATTTGAATGATAAAAAAATAATGATTTCTTTGAAATCTTAGATATACAAATTGTACTCTATGGTACTAATTATTGACATTCAAAATAATGTACAGTTCAACAAACTAATTTGTCGTTTTGCTCGTGTCTTCACCATCAAAAACTAACCAAATAAGTTTGCTGGACTGCAAAAACTTCTGTGGATTTTAGTACTGTTTTAAACCACAAATATATAGTTTTAAAGTTCTCTGTAAGTAATATATCTATACAGTAAAACAACGTAACGATTCGTTTAAAATTTCACCTTTTCATAGCTATCCTTACATATAAATAAGAGATCAGACAATCTGTTTGTAACAATCGCTAACTTGTTATACGATGCTTTTAAATAAAACTTACTTATAAACCTTATAAAATACTGCTTAGTTATTAGTTTTGAATCATATTTTCTATATTAAGCTTCTATAGAGTAATCTTTTTCTTTTTATAAAACCTATGTTTGTTTCTCTGTTACTTATCCTTTTTTCTAACAATTGAAATAAAAGGAAATATTTTCTAAAGTATTTAGTTGTTAGAAAAATGGAAAGCAGAGGGGCATGTGTGCAGCAATACTAGGACTAATAAAAAAAAAGTCTAGAGGTTTTGTTTAAAAAGGTTGACGATGCCTTTGTAGGACATTATGAACCAATAAGGCAAAATTTAATGCTTTATGTTTAAATATTCGCAAACTAAGCAGCAATTTTAAGGAATATTAGAGTTATTTAAAAAACATTGTTTCTAATCCAAATATACATTACGGTTCTTTAATTTAACTTTATGTAATAATGTTTTAGTAAATAGTAAATGCCAAATAAAAAAAACAATGGCCGTAACAATAAATATTAAATTAATATATTACATGTTCAGTGTTCGTCGTTCATTCATTCGTTCGTTCATTTTTTCTTCTTTAACTTCGGTATTCTGTAATGCGTGCATGTGAGGTTAGAGGGCGTGAATGAACTTATTTCGATATAATATAATAATAAGAATGGTTTCAAATACAATTCGACACGGATAAGATGAACACGGCGAAAAAAACAATAGTATATTCCAGATTTCGCGTCAAATCAGGTAATGCAGGTAGCAATATTTCGTACTCTTTTGCGCTAGTAAGATCTTTCGGGCGATCATGGGGTAACGTAAGAAGTGATAAGTATGAATGTAGAGGTTTTTATGGAGAGGAAGAGTACGCCTTAAGCAAACAAGGGAGTAATCTTACATGTTTTTTTTTTATCTTTTGAGGCACGGACCCCTAAAACATGTACGTTGTATCAGGGGAGCATCAGTAGAGTACCTACGTGAAACGTCTACGTAAAAAGAGTTCTAAACCTGTTACATTTAGTTTTCAAAGAGATCTTGTTACATTTGTTTTTCAAAGAGATTGTATTGACGACAAAGACGTTGTCATGTCAAAAGATGTAAAAGATCCGACGATTGCTCGCAGCACGCGGTCCTTACTCGTGGGTTTTATTACCTCGCGGGACGCGAGTTCTGGCTCTTACTATAATTAGTTCGTATTAGATTTGATTAATGCCTCAGCCGTGTTCATTATAATCCGTGTCGCACTATAAAAAGGGGTTATAAGCTTTTGACGGACCCCAACTAATTCAGCCTGCCTAGCATGAAGACCAAAACACGATACGATAAAGCTATATCACGCGATATAACTACATCAACTCTCAAAATATGATAGATAAAGCCGCCATGTTGAATTTTTATTATAAATTGCGATAAAAATTATGATAAAAATTCAACATGGCGGCTTTATCTATCATATTTTGAGAGTTGATGTAGTTATATCGCTTTATCGTATCGTGTTTTGGCCTTCATGCTAGGCTAGCTGAATTATAGTTTATTTATCCCATTAACCATCAAAGAAAAACTCGATAAATATTACTAAAGTTATTTAAAACTGGATATATAGGTTTACCTACCATGTTTATTGTTTTTTATTTTTTGGAGCTCGATATTTCGATGCTGTTTCAAGCACCATTCACGAGATTGCTTCGTGAAAAATCATGGGAAATATCCTGTTTTAAATAACTTATGTAAAATAACCATTGTAGTTTGAAATAATCTCTAAATATTCACTAATATTACATAAAAATCTTCTTTTATTAGATCTTTTATGTATTTATTTGATATGTGAAATCGGTGAGTTTGTTTTTGAAGTTGACTATTTTTGTGTAATGAATATGTTCCGTGAATATTAGTTTTGTGTTTTCGTGCTGTTATGTACAAATAAACACATAATATTCAGATAATAGGTATTGTAATATTGCAGCAAATAAATTGGAAAACGACTAAATATTCATTGGGTAGAAAGTGTTAAACTTTCTTGTCCTTCTGCCTGTCTGTCAGTCACCAGGCTGTATCTCATGAACCGTAATAGCTAGACAGTTAAGACAGAAAATTTTCACAGATAATATATTTCTGCGTATGAAACCCTTCGTGCGCGGGTCCGACTCGCACTTGGCCGGTTTTTTAAATGTTTCGCGGCACTTTTGCGTGCTTTGGCTTTGGCCATGTATAGAAGACCTTAATAAAAACAACAAAAGCCACGAAACAAAATCTCTTTAAGTGTCAGGTTTTCCAGTTATGCGGCTAAAATACTTTTTTTCTAAATATTTCTTTGACATCAATTAACAAGAAAAACTGACACTTTATGAGATTTTGCTACATGCCATTTGTTGTTTTTATGAATGTCCTATATTTATATGGGTTTAAAAGGAAATGTGAGAAAAAAAACCAAAAGATCTAGGCGAGACGACTGCCGTGCCATTCTCCATACTTATAAGTTATTACTCCTTTGTATAGTATTTGTAAGTTCGATTTATTAGGAATACTTTGCCCGCCATCTTGACACGAAACTTATCCAACCACAGACTATGGTTTATTTTGTCTATGGTTCAACTAATTGATATGAACTTATTTGCTGTAATATTAAAAATATAAATCCTTATTAATATATTTAAAAAATAAATTGTATGGAACTTACCCAGAACTTTTCTTGTGGGGTGAAGGTGTTGAATGCGCTTTCTCCGTCTCCAATAGCTTAGTGGTGGAATCTTTCATTAATCCTGAAACGTTGGTCAAATTCTCATCATACATCATTTGATTAATATATAGTAATATTTGACTGACTGACAACGCGGAGCCAAAATGAAGGGTCAACCGGGAAGCGCCTTTATTTTATACTATGTAGTGAAAATCTAAAATAAAGTCGCTTCCCAGTTTTTTAATAAATAGAGTGTCAGTAAGAGAAAGAAATAATAAAGGAGACCAAAGAGAGAATGAAGGAGTCCGATAATTTTACTTATGCCTTCTTGAAAAAAATATATTAAAAAAGGTAACGGAACTTTGTTCCAAACAACAGTAACAGTAAGAGAAAGAAATAATAAAGGAGAACAAAGAGGGAATGAAGGAGACCGATAATTTTACATATAGCCTTCTTGAAAAAATTATATTAAAAAAGGTAACAGAACTTTGTTCCAAACGCTTGTTCGTTCATTTTTCTTTTAATATTTACCTTTCCCCGATGATCCAAAAACAGTACTGCCCAAATTGTTAAGGTTGCTCGTGAAATTGTCCGCCTCCCCCGCAACAGTATCAGATATCGATTTCTCAGCGGCTTTCAGATCCTCATGAGCTTCGTCAAGCCTCGCCTCAGCCTCGCTAACTCCATCCTTCACTGACCCTTTCACCTCTTCAAGTTTATTATCAGCGCTTATTTGGAACCCTTCAAACGATTGTTTAGCATCACCGAATAATTCTTTAGCACCCGCCTCCGTGTTAGATTGGACATTTCCGAAAATTTCTTTCGCCGAATCGTCTAAGCTGTCAAAAGTATTGCCTGCTGAACTCTGAAAGCTGTGCAGCGTATCTTGTGCAGAATTACCAGCGTTATGAACATCGTCTTTGAAATCAGCGTACGTATCTCTCGTTGAACTTTGTAAATCTTCCCAGTTGTCTCTCACTTCGCTCACTTTGTCCTTGGCTGAACTTTCGACTTTATCGAAAGCACTCAAGGTTGTGTTTTGTGCGTGATCGAACGCCTGTTCCGATGATCTTTGTAGGTCATCCAGTTCTTTCTTGCCTGCTTGTGTTACTTCGTCATATTTGCCGACGATCTTCGATTGTAATTCTGATTTTTTATCTGCGGCAGCGTTCAGAGTGTCTTCAGCTTTCCTTTTGATTTCGTCTGTGGTTTGTTCGGCTTCCTGTCTTATCCTTTCCAATTCGCTTTGCGCTGCGTTTTGTACTTCATCTTTTTTGTTGTGTAATGCTTGTCCGGCTTCCACTCTCTGTTGGTGTAGAAAATCAGCTGTATCGCTAGCAACTTGAGACGCTTCGTTTGCTTTACCATAGACAGCATCTTTCAGTTCAAATCCTTTGTTATCAATGCCTTGTTTCAATTCACTAGCTTTGTTAGACACAGCATCTTTGACTTCGTTGGTCTTGTCGCAAACGGCATTCTTGAACTCAACGGTCTTGTCGTGAATGGCTCCTGTTACTTCACTCGCTTTCAGTCCAGCGGCGTCTTTTACTTCACTAGCTTTGTTTGAAACTTCGCTAGCTGTATCGTAAACAGCGTCTTTAAACGCAACGGATTTGTCGTGAATGGCACCTGATACTTCACTCGCTTTTTGTCCAGCGGCGTCTTTAACTTCACTAGCTTTGTTTGAAACTTCGCTAGCTGTGTCGTAAACCGCGTCTTTAAACGCAACGGATTTGTCGTGAATGGCACCTGATACTTCACTCGCTTTCTGTCCAGCGGTGTCTTTCACTTCACTAGCTTTGTTTGAAACTTCGCTAGCTGTGTCGTAAACCGCGTCTTTAAACGCAACGGATTTGTCGTGAATGGCACCTGATACTTCACTCGCTTTTTGTCCAGCGGCGTCTTTCATTTCACTAGCTTTGTTTGAAACTTCGCTAGCTGTGTCGTGAACGGTGTCTTTGAAATCAACGGATTTTTCGTAAATAGCACCTGATACGTCACTTGCTTTCTGTGCGACAGCATCTTTCACTTCACTAGCTTTGTTTGAAACTGCGTCTTTGACTTCGCCAGCCTTATCGTGAACGGCGTCGTTGATTTCAACTGTTTTATCGTGAATAGCACCGGTTACTTCATCTGCTTTTTGTCCAGCAGCGTCTTTTATTTCACTCGCTTTATTGCTGGCAGCGTCTTTGAACTCTACTGTTTTATCGACTACAGCATCTTTTGCGTCAATGAGCTTAGACTTAGCCTCATTTGTTTTATTTTCAATAGAATCTTTCATGTCATGTGCTGTGTCGTGAGCGGCTGTCTTGATTTCTTCTGTTTTACTTTCAACCGCTTTCTTAGTGTCATCTACAGTATGTTTTACTGATTTAGCAACTTCGTCCTTCTTATCACTAACCGCTTTACTGACTTCCTGTGTCTTATCTTGAACTTTTTGCACCATATTGTCAGCACCATCTTTTAATTGTTGTTCTTTTTTGGTAATATCGCTTTGAAGTTGATCTTTCTTCGCTGAAGCCTGCTGTAGCGCTTCGTTGGCAGATTGCTCAGTTTTGGCTACTTTGTCCTTTACTTCAGCTTCTATTTTGTCCTTCTCACCAAAGATGTTAGAAACGAGACCAGTGAAAAAGTTTTTGCCCTCTTTAGCTTTCTTCTTGGCTTCTTTTTTCGCCTTTTTGGCGCTTTCCTTCGTGTTTTCCTTTGTACTTTCAAAAGAGTCACCTAGCTGTTGTAGTTTTTCATTCGTTGCGTCTTTAGCTTTGCCGGCGCTTTTTTCTGCATCAGCTTTTAATTCTTGAGCTTTATCGCTGACGTTGTTTTGGATGTTGTGTACTGAGTCAACAACTGCGTTGGCACCTGCTTGCGCTTTATTCTTAATGTTTTGTGCTGTGCTGTCCGCAGCGTCGTCGATCTTTTTAACTTGTTCTTCTCCTCTAAGTCTTAATTCTTCGGCTTTTTCTCTGGCCAGGAAATCCAGTTCATTTGCCTTAGCTTCTAAACTGTCTTTTGCATCAGTGGCTTTATGTTTAGCATCTTCGACTGCGCCTTTAGCAGCAGATTTAGCATTATCAATATCAGCAGCAACATGTGTTTGTATTTCTGTTGCCCTTGCACTTACATCGCCTTGTAGTTTATGAGCTGATTCTGAGAGGTCGTTCAGTTTGTCATTTGTAGCACCTTTCAATTCTTGCACTTTGTTCTCAGCACCAGATTTAACTTCTTTTCCTTTGTTTTTAATATCACCTTTGACAGCGTCCGTCTTGGCGATAAAATCCTCAGTAACTTCACCAGCTTTTTGGGCAAGGTTGTCCTTTTCCTTTTCAAGTTTGTCTAGACCTTCTGCAACTCCTTTGTTCGCTCCTTCAGATAATTCGTTCAGTTTCTCTTGGGCAGCGAACTTTTCTTGTTCAATGATATCTAAAATGTTAGAAGTTTCGTCGTGACGATGTTTCTGTCCCTTGTATTTAGCTTCGCAGCAGCCAGTGTAAAAAGCGAATGGATCAGACTTAGGGTTAACGATAGGAGTGTTAACTGGTTGCATTAACGCATATTGTTCATAGAGATCCTCATTGTCGTGTTGGTGGGGTGCGTCTTCGTCTACCACTAACTTAGTTCGATAAACTTGACTGTCAACTTCATCTTGGTGTGGTTTAGTATGCAGATCTTTAAACATATCGTCTACTTTATCCAACAAGTCCTCGTTTATAATTCTAGGAGCGGGTTTTGGTGGAGATTTTTCCTTTTCTTTGGCTTCACGAGGCTTGGGCTGCGGTTTCGGTGAAGACTCTTTAGAGTCTTTTTCGTCTTCTTTATCGGTTGAACTGAAAACATTTTTGACTTTGTCGGCGAGGCCTCCTAGGAAGCCAGTTTTTTCTTCTTTCTTTTTGCCTTTTTCTAGGGTATTCATGGGTGTTTTGTCTTCATCTGAATCGAAAGTAGCCTTTGTTTTGTTAGAATCGACTTGAACCGTGTTGCCATTTACTGAAACAACAAACTTATAATTCAAATCTTGTAATTGTTTTGTTGTTGTTACAGCTGTTGTTATTATAGCTTTGTTGTATAATTTACCTTGTGGTTTGGTGTCTTTGATGTCTGTCTTATCATCTTCTGTATCTTTTGTTGGGTATTTGACATCGCCATTTGTTATGATTCTGTCCTGCAAATTTTAATTGATTGCTAAGTAAAACACACTCATATCAGATTTAAACTTTAAGAGAAAATATAAAAGGACCTCCTATTTGTTACGTATATAATATGTTAAATATATCTAAAATCTTAAATACTAATAAAGCATTAAAATTATAATAAAAGGGTTAAGGGTTTTATCCTAATTTGATCTCTTTTTTCCTAAAGTTGAAGCCATGATTTTCAACATTTTTTTGAACTTTTTATATCAAGAATTTACTTACATGCCCATTAACTGGCTTCTCAGGATGGTAAGGTAGAGATCCCGGGCCAAAACTGTTGTTATGTTCGCCCCAATGGAAACTCAGTTCATCTTTCAACGCATCGAAACCTAAAAACATTACATATATTAGAAATAAATTAACTATAGAATTAAAATTATTCTATCTAGGTACCCTACTTTGTACGCAGCGCAACTAAAAATGTGTTTTATGACGTTTATTTTAGCGTCCACGGTGGCGATCTGATTACGTGCAGATATTACGAAGTTAAGCGTATTTTGTCTGGATATTACAGAACGATCCAAATTTACTGCTTATCTTATCAATGGCCGTAGTTTTCTTTATCTATATTTTCCCGGATCAGGAAATAGCCTTATTAAAGGTAGCTCTAATTCTCTTGACCCTATTAATACTACATAAGAATTTTACAATTTTAATAAATTTAACTTTCTTAGAGGATGCCTAGACATAATAGCAATTTGTATGCCAAATTTTAGATCGGTCCCTTGGTTTAAGCTGTGCTTAGATATCAGTCAGTGAGGACTTTGAATTTTATGTTTAAAGATATTCAAATATTATAAATGGGACAGTAAGTCTGTAACCTCTTTACATAAAATCTTCTGAACTGATGGCGGTGAAACTTGATATGAACACAGCTAGAGCCATGGAATAACAGTTTATTTTCCTGATATTCCTAATATCCAGACTTACGCGGGTCATAGCTACCCTTATAAAACTTATTACTTAAGCACAAGTACTTTGATCACCACCAAGCACGCTATTATCAAAATTTAGAAGAATAGTCAAATCAATACATATTAGTACATCGCAGCCGAATCTGTAATGACACGAATGATTGCATTTAAAGCTTCAAATTATACTTACTGTTACCGAATGCTGCATCAAGAAAATATATCTCAATATCATTATTATTTAGATATTAGTTGCGCTCCGCGGTTTCGACCGTGCAAGTCCCGATCCCGGGATGAAAACAGTCAATGTGTTAATTAAGTTCTCCAGCTACCTACGTATCGAGTTTCATCGCAATCTGTCCAGTAGTTTTTGCGTAAAGGAATAACAAACAAACACACACCCCCTTATTCCAAAACGAGGTTCAAGGATAGTCCGAGATGTGGATTTAAACCTTAGATTTAGACACAGATTTACTCGTGAACTATAGTCTAAACGATTATATAGGGAACTATAGTCTAAATATTATTCCTATAGATTATATAGGGATAGTGTTCAGACTATAGTTCACGAGTAAATCTGTGTCTAAATCTAAGGTTTAAATCCACATCTCGGACTATACTTAAACCTCGTTTTGGAATAAGGGGGACAAACTTTAAATTTTATAATATTTATGTAACTTGTGTGTGCAATAAAGCATTCTATCTATCTATGTTTTTATCTATCTATTTAGTAGATAGGATTTAACTAATGTCGGAGAGTGGTTCTGTTTCGCGGCAGCCGCAGTTGGTTGGTTGAAATAATTATAACTAGCTTATTCTCGCCGCTTCGTTCACCAGTGGGAATATTCTATACAGACTTTCGCAGTGAGAACAATATTGAAGATAACGCCGTCTATTGTTAGAGACTTACCAGATTGGTCCAAGTTGAGGTAATCGAGTTGGCTCTTCCCTGCTCTAGGCGCGATACGGTCCGGTAACTCAACGTCTAGAACACACGCAGGAGTTTGGGACTGTTCACCTTTTGGTACCTGAGAATTATACAGACAAAAATATAGAAATTCCAGATACGCAATTTCGATTAGGGCTTTTTTTTTCTAAAAAAGTTGGAAATTGATTGATGGTGCTATTTAAGGTTTAGTCTAGGAATGACCGATTCTCGAAATTATTTTTTTATTTAATTATTTATTTATAGGCCAGTCAAAGTTCTTTAAGGCCAAGATTAAATGCAATGGTTATTTTTTGTCTAAGTGAATGTGAATTTTGGTAGTTTTTAGAAGATTTCGAATTTCCTTTTAATGTTAAAATTTATAATTATCTACACTAATATTATAAAGAGGAAAACTTTGTTTGTTTGTTTGTTTGGTTGTAATGAATAGGCTCAAAAACTACTGGACCGATTTTAAAAATTCTTTCACCATTCGAAAGCTACATTATCCACGAGTAACATAGGCTATATTATATCCCAATACTCCCACGGGAACGGGAACTACGCGGGTGAAACCGCGGGGCGCAGCTAGTCGTTTATAATAATATAGAAGAAGTAGGCATTATTTTTCGTCTTCTAATAAGAACCGTCATTTAGAGCAGGGGTTCCCAAACTTATCTTGTACTGTCTTATTTTGTAGAATATATTATTTTTATCGCCCCTATTTTTTCACCTACTTAAAAACCACTATAACATAAAATAAAATTCATTATTGTGAGCTATATTGGCGGGGATTAAACATTAATTCTAAATGAGACTTTTACTATAACCCGCAAGAGTTATCTTGAAACTTAAGCGCAGTAGGTAGTACACAACACATCCCTTTAGGCCTGTAGCACCCACAAGGGGGCGTTATAGCTTACTTTGGGAAAGGCTGATTTAGAGATAAGTACCTATGTATGGAGCCCGATATTTTCTTAATAAGTAATAAATAAATATTGCAGAACATTACACACATCGCCATTTAGCCCCAATCTAAGTAACTAGACTTGTATTATGGGTGCTAGACAACGGATACTACTTATATAGGTACTTTCCTTTTGTAAATATATACTTATAATACATAGAAACCGCATATCTAAGCATAAATACTTGCCTGAGACGGGAATCGAACCCGTAACCCTGTGTTTGGTAATCCGGGATTTTGACCATATTGTGCCAACTGGGTCGTCGATATGGAAGATTTTGGTAGCTCTAATAAGTTTTTCGTTTTTTTTTTAATTATTGTAAATAATAATATTAGACACCATAGAAGCTGACACGCACGTCTTCTAAGTAGTGCCTCTATCTATAGAGGTAAGTATGGCGCTATGGACCTCCATATTTTCTTACAAGCCTCATTGAAGAAAACTTCAATTTTTTTTACTAGTTTCGTGTTAATTTACCTTTGGTTCATTCATGAAGTATATCCTTCCCGCCGGGCTTTCCTCGTGGTGTTTCACGCGGACTGTGAACTCTACGCGATTGTCTTTGAACGCCTGTTGAAGAAAAGACAACATAGTATGAATCTTTTAGATACTACTGTCTTACTTTACTAACTTTGCATCGCAGTTCAGGGATAAAAACTGGGTTTTGTGTGAAAAAATTCCAGGACTATATCTATTGACGAAGCGAACTAACACACAAACTTTTATAATTCATAATATTAAAGTGAAAGGGTACCTGCGCTCTCTCCATACAAACGTAGTCGACTGTTTCCTCCCTGGATAATGACACTAGCACAAATATTTTTGTGCCATAAAACCTATACTTAGCTGCCATGACTATGCCCCCTATGTTTTGGTTTTTTCATTTTCTAATTATCATACAAATAAAAATAAAAAACAGTTATAAGTTTTATGCACCAAAAATACTTGCTGTAGTGTCACTATCCAGGGAGAAAACAGTCTACTACGTTTGTAATAGTTTGTATGAACAAAGCCCCTGGTACCCTTTCCTCTTAAGCAGGATTACAAAATTATTAGTTTCAAGCAACATAAGGGCTGGATTAGAGAAACTTTATTTGAATTTCCAATATTCTTACATATGTAAGTATGTAGGTAAATTGTATTAAATTATTGCTAGCTGCACGCTGCGGTTTCACCCACATAACTCCCGATCCCGTGGGGATATCGGGATAAAAAGTAGCCTATGTGTTAATCCAGGTCCCCAGCTATCTACATACCGAGTTTTATCGCAATTGGTCCAGTAGTTTTTGCGTGGAGGAGTAACAAACTAACACAAAAACTTTGACATTTGTAATATTAGTAGGATAAGTAGAATATAATATAACTAGCGACCCTCTCCGGCTTCGCACGGCTATATTATGCATGTATTATACATATAAACCTTCCTATTGAATCACTCTATCTATTAAAAAAACCGCATCAAAATCCGTTGCGTAGTTTTAAAGATCTAAGCATACAAAGGGACATAGGGACGGCGGAAAGTGATTTTATTTTATACTATGTAGTAATACTAACCTCAAAAGTTAACATGGGCTGGCTTCCAGACTTGGTGACTGGGATCAGGTTCCCTGAAAACTCCAGGAACACCTCCTTGCCATCCAGGAACCTGACGGATGTCGAGTGGGCCACTTCTGTGTAGTGCTCCTATAAATTATACAAAATTATGATAATATTTCTGGAAATTTACTCCTGTTGATAACATAAAATGGTAGAAGGTAGAAGTCTATGGCTTATGAACACCCGCTTTGGATGGTTAGGGATCGATTCTCGCCTCAAATAAATATTTATGCTATAGATATTTGTTTCCATTATCTAGCACCCATTACACAAGCCTAATAAATAAATAAATAAATATTGCAGGACATTCCACACATCGCCATCTAGCCCCAAGCTAAGTAACTAGACTTGTGTTATGGGTTCTAGACAACGGATATACTACTTATATAAGTACTTTTCTTTTGTAAATATATACTTATAATACATAGAAACAACCATACCACAGACAAATATTTAAGCATAAATACTTGTCCGAGGCGGGAATCGAACCCGCAACCCTGCGTTTGGCCGTCCGGCATGGTGACCATTGTGCCAACTAGGTCGTCTTGCCGGACTTTCCGGACGGAAATTACTTAGCTTGGGGCTAGATGGCGCTGTTTTAAAATATTCTACGTTATTTGTTTATTTTATTATAATTTCTCAGTTGTGAAAGTGAAAGTAAAGCTGCTGTTTTTATGTTCATATCTACACGCAAATCTATATAATTACAGTCCGCTATAATTCCAGTGGATAAAAAGACTCCAAAATGATAATAAAGTACCCAGTTATTCATACCAATAGGGTAAAAAACTGTTTTTAATATGGGTAAATGTTGCATGATGGGATATACTCGAAAGCCTATGGCATCATGCATACATAGTTGACGCAGCTGTGGTATCTAAAAGTTAGGGAGCTGCCTATCCAATTAGAGTAACCGTGTTTGTAGTTTTAGAATTTCATCAGGTCAACGTCCCAGACATTGGGAGGCTTTGTCTGGAGTTTTTGACTGGTCCGGAGACCGCTCTGCTGCTTTTGCGTAGGTAAAACTTTACAGACTGCCGCTTCAATATATCATCACTACATAGTATAAAGCAAAGTCGCTTTCTCTGACCCTATTTCCCTATATATGCTTAAATCTTTAAAACTACGCAACGGATTTTGATGCGGTTTTTTTACCCGCCCCGGCTTCGTACGGCTATATTATGCATATATTATACATATAACCCTTCCTCTTGAATCACTCTATCTATTAAAAAAACCGCATCAAAATCCGTTGCGTAGTTTTAAAGATTTAAGCATACATAGGGATATAGGGACAGAGAGAGCGACTTTGTTTTATTACATAGTATATATCTACCAATATATTGAAGCGGCAGTCGGTTACCGGTTTGACTCAAACGAAAGACCGGACAACAGTAGCAAATATCACCAAGTTTCATACAAACTTTTAGTGTAGTGTGACGTTTAAAATAAGGAAAAATGTTCATGATGATAAATAAATATTTACCTGTTGCAATAGCGTTTCGTACGCGTATCTATCAGTGATGTACATAACGAGTAGCCTGCCTTCTAGCGCGTCGAGTCGCTTGCCCAACACTACGATGCGGACTTCGAATGGGACTAGTAACATTTCTCTGTAAATAAACGGAAGAAATTAGTGGATTTGTAATACGCGGAGTTCAAGGTTGCTCAAGGCAATAACAGCGCCCTGAATAGATAGATATATATAACGTTTATTTGTTCTTCAAACACGCATATTGTTATACAAAAGGTCTTAATCTAATGATTACATTTTCTCTCTAAGCAAAGTATAGGCATGCGTGTGTTGGTGCAGGACAAAAGGGCTATGACTCAGTGTGTAGTTTTACTCTGGCGAGCGAACCACAGATGTTGAGATATAGAACAGCACGAATTAAACTTTAAAAAAAAAATATGAGCCGTCATGGGACGCCTGGCAGATGTGAAACATCGACATTATTTTGTAAAAGTAATATGCAGAAAAGAACAGATTGTGATAGAATCGCACAGTCGATTACGGTGTGCACACCGTACACACTACTGCATATAGGCTGTATATATATACCATCATATAGCGTGCGCGGCATGCGTCGCCACGCCAGAAATCGGTTTTACGTCCGGCTATAGATGTTTCACATCAAAAGAAGAAGGTTATTAAGGTTGTCTAAAGTTGGATTGAAAGGCATCGCAGTAGAGAAGTAGTACATTGCATCACAAGGGGCGAAACGTTAGTATTTGAGACTGTGCAGCCAGCCCTACATTTATGTTTTCGTTATAACTGGTGCCGACTAAGGTCAATCCGATAGGTGTGATTTGCAAAATAAAAAACTCAATGATATAGCTGTAGTTTGACAAAAGTCCCAACTTAATTTTTATAGACCATTCAATGCAATCTTTAGCGGGTGAGAAAGTTGCTTTTGCACCCTGGGCAGAGAAGTTTTAGTTTCTGCCTTTGGGTACGGAACACTAAAAAACAGATCATGAGCACGGTTTTCTTCCTCGCTGCAACTTCAGATCAATCAATTAAGAACGCGCATATTATAGTTACTAACTGTCTAAAGCTCCATACCTGTATAGTTCAGTGGCCAGTTTAGTTGCATCGCTGACGTTTTGACAGTTCATTAACCAGAATCTGAAATGAATAAGACATCATTATTAGTTTATACAAGTACTAAGAAATACCGTATGAAAATCCGTTTAGTAGCTTTTGAGTTTATAAAATATTTGCGACCCGCTCCGGCTTCGCACAGGTATTATTATGCATGTATTCTACATATAAACCTTCCTCTTGAATCACTCTATCTTTTAAAAAAACCGCATCAAAATCCGTTGCGTAGTTTTAAAGAATTAAGCTTATATAGGGACATAGGGACGGCAAAAAGTGACTTTATTTTATACTATGTAGTGACTATGTAGTGACAGTGATTATCAACCCACCCCGGCTTCAAATGGGTAGCATAGCACATACCTATATCTACATATTTCAGCCAATTTAAACCTCAATGAATTATAAACCTTTCTCATTAATCACTCCGCCTATTCGTAAAAACCGTATCAAAATCCATCTATGATAAGTATAGATAGATTAAAACACAAGAGCTCGTCATATGTCCTCTTTCCAGTCAAAACGCTTGCATGTCTTATTAATTTGTAAAAAACCACACAAACACTTACCTAGCGGACACAGTGGTAGTAAACGAAGCACAATCGTCAGTGATAGTGAGAGGTGTAGATCCAGTAACGTCTTCCCAGACCGCGCGCGCTTGGCCACCCATTATGGAGCATAGCAGTCGCAGGTTCGATGTCGGCGGCTTGTCGTGACCGTTCTGTGGGATAAATATCGATAGATTACTGACGAGTTGAAATATTGTGGGAATTTTCTCCGTCATTATACCAATTTATTCGGTGTAGAAAATTCTGAAAATTGGTTTTATAATTTAAGCTGCGGCTTCACCAGCGTTGCTTCGAGATAAATTGTCATGTTATGCATCCTAATTTTAAATTGGTGAAAACTAATATAGACTACATTTTGCCCGCGACTTTGTCCGCGTAAAAATAGTAGATTGGACCAAGAAGTCACGTTGTCCCATACAAACTTTGCCCCCCTTTTCCACCCTCTAAGGGGAGGTAGAATTTCGGAAAATCTTTTCTTCTCAAATGCCGACGTCATACAAAGAACACACCCTCTAAGTTTCAGGTCTCTACGATCAGTGGTTTAGGCTGTACGTTGATCCGTCAGTCAGTCAGTCAGTCATTCAGGACAAAGCATTTTATAAATGACATCATTATTAGTTTATACAAGTACTAAGAAATACCGTATGAAAATCCGTTTAGTAGCTTTTGAGTTTATAAAATATTTGCGACCCGCACCGGCTTTGCACGGGTATATTATGCATGTATTATACATATAAACCTTCCTCTTGAATCACTCTATCTATTAAAAACCGCATCAACATCCGTTGCGTAGTTTTAAAGATTTAAGCATACATAGGGATATAGGGACATAGGGACAGAGAAAGCGACTTTGTTTTATACTATGTAGTGATAGAAAAAGAAGATTTTCTACTATCATCCCATTTAAAGGTCGAATTTCTTTCGAATTAAAAGGAGTTTCTTTCAAATCTTTTCAGAGATTTAATGATGAATATTTTTCTCTTTTATATATTAGTTATCATACCTGTGCAGGTGGTAGTGGCACGGTGAGCGTGATGGACCTATGGAACTTCCTCCGCCTCGGTTCCACCGTGATGACTGGTGAAGCAGACGCATGTCGTGGGAGGAGGCGGCGCGCGAGTGCAGTCGGCGGCGCATGCGCCTGGAGACCGACGCGGATGCGCTTCGTGAGAGCTTGTGGTGGGAACTGAGCCTGGACCTAAGGATAAAGGCATTGGCAAGGGTTAGATAGTTCATAAATATTGTATATTGAAATCAAAACTTTTTGATGTTTTATTAGTTTACTAGCTGCACTCCGCGGTTTCACCCGCGTAACTCCCGATCCCGTGGGAATATCGGGATAAAAAGTAGCCTTTAACCTTCCTCGATAAATGGACTATCCAACACAAAAAGAATTTTTCAATTCGAACCAGCAGTTCCTGAGATTAGCGCGTTCAAACAAACAAACAAACTCTTCAGTTTTATAATATTAGTATAGACTAGCAGTGCTCCAGATCCTGTAAGAATAAAAAAAAATCATCAAAATAAAAAGTTGATTGTCTTTCCGTCCGTCTGTCTGTTTTTTTTAATACATATATTTCCCTAAAAATATGAAATGATCACCATAAACCAAAGAAGACGTTAACAAAATATCCAACAATATTCTCCAAACAACACTACTTGAAATAGAAAGAGTTATCAAAATCGGTCCAGTAATTTCGGAGCCTAATCGTTACAAATAAAAAAATCCTCTTCACTATAATATTACTAGCTGCTACCCGCAACTTCGTGCGCGTGGTAATTTTGTCTTATATTCTAAAACTTTCCTCTTGCATCTATTTAAAAAAACCGCATCAAAATCCGTTGCATAGTTTTAGAGATCTAAGCATACATAGGGACAGACAGACAGTGGGAAGCTACTTTGTTTTTTACTATGTAGTGATATACTTAGTGCAGTTAAGTAAGTATAGAATAAACAGACATTTATTAGAAGAGTACACGGACAAGAAAAAAGTAAAAAAAACATAAAATAAAAAGTGTTTTGTTTTTCTCAAAAGTGCTGAGATGGAATTGTAGGTGAAATTTTTATCGATATTTTGGGGTAATTTTGAGGCGAATATTCCTTGTCATTTCAATGCTAGACTAGTTTTAATTCTTAATTTTAGGATAGCTTCAAAACCATAGGAAATTTTTGGCTCAAAATCACACCAAAATGTCGGTAAAAATTTCACCTACAATTCCATCTCAGCACTTTTAAGAAAAACAAAACACATTTGTAACAATCAACAATTTTCACCAACGAAGGCGACCGGTGCCAAGAGTAACTATTTAGTAGGCTGTGTACCAAGGTCGTTGACGTATGGACCCCCCCTAATTTGATGAATTCTGAGAGGTTCCCCTATAGATGAATGTTGTAATAGTAACCTGTGGCACATGATGACTCGAGACCGTCCCCCCGTCCGCGCCGACAGCGTGCACCTCTTGCCGCACGCGCGACACACACGCCAGGTAGTGAGGGAAGTCACACGTGACGACACGAGCCACTCGCTCGCCACACTCGCCGAGCGCTAGACCTTCTAGGCCGTACTCGGCACGCTCGCGTGCTAGGGCATCCTAGAACGTAAATGATAGGTCAATTTGGTTACGAGAAATGTTTACCGCTTTTTGTTCTGCAGTGGTTTTGCCAGATATACAGGGTTATTGGAAATTATACTAGCAAGCCGTTGAGGGCTACTTCTGTGCACCTTAACAAACAACTTTTGTTCTACGACTTTTGGAAATTCGAACATTTTTTCGAAAATTTTGAGGTTTAGTTTACTTGAAAATCAGCTGTTCCTTACACGGAGAGGTCATTAATCTTAAAATTTTACTTATTTTTTAAGTTTTATTTACTGTTCTTAGTCTGAATGACATTTGTTTTAAGAAATCAGCTGTTTTTCGAATTTACATAATCTCAAAATTTTCATTTTTTTTTTCGAATTTCCAAAAGTCCTAGAACAAAAGTTGTTTGTTAAGGTGCACAGAGGTAGCCCTCAACGGCTGGCTAGTATAATTTCCAATAACCCTGTTATACCAATGAATTAGTCTTAGTTCAAAAGTATGATATAGCAAAACAGCTCATAACGCTCTGTGGTCTCAATACTGGAAAAGGCCCACGGCGTAACAACCGACCAAAATGGAACTAAATTAATAAGAAATCAAATTTGTCCAACCAGAGACAAAACATTATAAATTTCCTGGGGCACTTTAAATAATATCTAGTAAATTAAGTATGTAGGTATTTAAATATACCTGTATCAAAGGGTTGTCATTGTTATGCAAGTAGTGGTCTTGCCAGGTCTCGCCGGTGTCCGAGCGGAGTATGACGATCTCTCGTTCCTTGCACGGCGCAGTGAATATGGGCACTTCGATTATTACAGGCCTAAAAAACACAAGAAATAAAAATCAATAAATATTGTACACATCGCCATCTATCCCCAAGCAAAACACTTGTGCTATGGCTTGGTTTCGAGTGTCAGATAAGATAGATAAATTCTTTATTGCAAACAACATTTTTAAATTACATAAAATATAAAAACAAAGTGTTACAATGGGCGGTCTTATCGCTCAAAGCGATCTCTTCCAGGCAACTTATGGATGGACAGGAAGTTGAGGAAGGTCAAGGGTAGGGTGTCCAAACTTACGGACACGAATTACGGATATTTAAAAAAAAAAACGGCCAAGTGAGAGTCGGCCTCGCGCACGAAAGGTTCCGTACCATGTTATATGGGAGCATCTTATTTTTTTTCTGATTTTAGTATTTGTTGTTGTTGTTTTTGTTCTGTGAAAATTTCAACTGTCTAGCTATCATGGTTCATGTGATACAGTCTGATACAGACAGACGGACGCACAGACAGTGAAGTCTTAGTCATAGGGTCCCGTTTTTCCTTTTTGGGTACAGAACCCTTAAAACCATATTGATTTATTTTTTATCTCTGTAAAAGTGAAAAGAAATCTAACGGTCACGCCTAGAAAAAGTCCTAACAAGTAAATCAATGCTTGAACGAAGTGAACTTACGCCAAGAACTTAGCACCCTGAGGTTGTAGTTCGAGCAGCCTGGAGGCCAGCGCTTCGCCTTCCATCAACGGCGGTGGAGCTGCTACCGGAGCCCTACGAGATGCCGCCCTGAAAACGACAAATAAACATTTAAACTAAAGAAATAGACCAGTGCATCTACTAAATAAGTAACTCATTAAATTTAATTCAGGATGCTGCAGTGTTTGGGACTTGAATTAGATGGATGGAGTAGACTTGCCTAGCCTCTATATCACCATCTCAGCTTAGTGGACTATATTCAGAGGAAAGCAGTCGTCAATACAACTGGAGTTACCTAAATCACGATGTTTTTATTCACCTTAAGTGCAATGCAAATCTTCATATCGTGTCGCAGGTGCAGATAATTAAAAACTGCTTGACCAATAGATTGTAACATCGAAGGTCTTCTGCAGGTGTTATGGCATATTGGCAGTCACAATCCTCACCAGAAGTGAAATCCTATCAACTTATATCACTACATTATTTTCCTTATCTCTTTTGCAGCCTCAAGTGTTCATAAAATAACTAGAACTTGTTTCTTTCTAACCTGCATGTTACCCTAGTTGGAGCAGCGCAAGCAGCTGGCGGTACGATGATCCTCACGCCTCCCCGCCGCTTTGCTTTCATGGCACCACCGCGTGCGTCAACCACGAACGATACCAAGAAACTGTAAACATAGACAATATAGAGTAGAAATACGTTGCATCCATACTTCAGTGACAGTTTATGAGGCAAAGTCACTGCGGTTTCGAACTTACCCGATATCGACGGGTTGCCGTTCAATGGTGGCGACTTTCTTGTCATTGTTGCTTGGCCAGAGGTGTCCATCCGTAACGCTGTCTTCGAGCGGCTTCGCTCGGTGCAGCGTGCCCGCTTCGCTGTTCATGTAGCGGTATTGTTGTTGCTGCTGGATTGGACACTCTACTTCGCCTGGAAAAGAAACATTATGCTTAGTAAAGGACTGGCCGACCTATGGTCTGCTGAAAGTTCCTGCTGCTGGACTAAAAACCCACTTCAGAATGGCAGGTCTTTTAAAAACATCCACCTAAGTCGCTGGTAAAGAGACTTTAGACTCAAACATGGACGACTTTTCTAACCTGGCCCTAGACAGAAGGAAATGGCTTATCCATCTTCAACATACCATTTTCTCTTCTGTCAAGAAGAGAAGGAAGGCATTAGCAAAGAGTCCATGTGAATTTTTTTGCATGATTCTAGAGCTTATGCATTGACTAAGAATTACTATTATTCAATGTCATAGGTTTTGGTTGTGCGTCGTCTCACAAAGATCTTGTGACCACGAGAGAAGGTTAAATCGGCTTCACCTCGCCAATTTTCTGTGAACTGAGTCCTTTTTGAGTTAATGTGTTATACAACCGTTCATAATGTGTATGATCCAATTCCGCCGGCATTCAATGCCAATTTTATTAGGTCTACAACTGGAATGGTACCGTCCAAACGACACGCCTACAGTGCAAAGATGCATGTAAATTAAAATTTCCGGTTTTGTAATACTTGGTGGAACTAGATATTATTATCATAGTTATTTGTGGATATTGCGAATTCTGAGGTCATGTATTTCATATTTATTTAAACAACCTTTGTCAACGACTTCGGCCGCGTAGAGGTTGAAAATGGACCAAGGAATCACGTTGTCTCATACAAACTTTGCCATCCTTTTCCTCATTCTTATCGGCTTCGTCATACAAAGAACACACCCTCCAAGTTTCAGGCCTCTATGATCAGCGGTTTAGGCTGTGCGTTGATCCGTCAGTCAGTCAAGACAAAGCATTTTATATGTATAGATAGAGTTATACGTAGCTACAAACTAAACAACCAGATTTGTAATAGAATTAGTTGCCTGCGTCTGTCTTTCCTAACGTGTAAAATTTGGAGATCTTCAAACCGCAGTTGAACAGGGTTTCTTCTAGGAAAGGGTTCTACATCTTAGACCGCATCATCACCTACCACCAGGCAGTGATAGTGGTCAATCACTGACTACTGACCCACAATATGTAAAAAAAAATACGGTGACCGCTAGTATACCGCTAGTTTTCCATAAATAATTTAATTGGAAACGCGTAGTAAATCGTTTCTCAGTCACTCGTCAATAACTTCTGTAAACAATTTAAATCCGTAGCTCAAGGTTTGACGTTATTTTTGTAACTGAAAACGATGGTCGATTAAATCTATTTTAAAACAGATTCGTGTTATAAAACTTAGGTACGAGTTTGTGCAGTGGCATAAATAAGGGTAGTGAAAATAGCAAATGGCAATTTCTTTTTAAAAAACATGATACTATATCACTATCACTACATAGTATAAAACAAAGTCGCTTTTTCTGTCCCTATATCCCTTTGTATGCTTAAATCTTTAAAACTACGCAACGGATTTTGATGCGGTTTTTTTTTAATAGATAGAGTGATTCAAGAGGAAGGTTTATATGTATAATACATGCATAATATAGCCGTGCGAAGCCGGGGCGGGTCGCTAGTTAATATTATAAAGAGGAAATATTTGATTCTTTGTTTGTTTGCATTGAATAGGTTTCGAAACTACTGGACCGATTTTGATGAAACTTGGTATGAGGATACATTGATTTATTGGGAGTGTTATTACGCTACTTTGTTATCCCGATATTCCTAGGGATCGGGATTTACGCGGGTGAAACCGCGGAGCGATGGTAGTTGCTATAAAACAGTAAATCAATTAATTATTATTATTTTACTGAAATTATACCATACTACCAGTGGTCCGCGGTTTCAGCCGCATAAGTCCCGTTCTCGTGAGAATATGGGGATAAAAGTAGCTCATGTTACTCCCAAGTTTTATCAAAATCGGACATTAACTTCGGAGCCTACGCGTTACCAACAAAACAATCTTTCCTCCTTTTATAGTGTAGATTTTTTTTTCCAGGAATATAATGTAGGAACAACTATGTAAATACATATTAATTTTCAAAAATATGGTGAACTAGCTGTACCCTGGCACGCTTCGCTGTGGTTACGGTCGCGGATATGTGACTAATGCAAAAAAAACTGGTTGCCTGTAAAGTCGGTATACGGGCGAAAGTTTTACGTGACAACAACTGTGCTCGAGTGGAAGGGACGCGTGCCTTTCACTTTTTATGTCTGTCTCTCTCGCTCTTAGGCGGGCTAACCATGCCCGCGTGCCTCTCACTCGCTCTCATTGTGAGCGCATAACGTCAGCGGAGCGTAACGCAGTTTCTTGAAGTGTCACCCGGCAAACAAATTTATAAAACGTTGTCACGTCAAAATTAGATAAAAACAATCCTTGATGCGGATTATATATCATTCTAAAATTTCAGCTCGATCGGTGCAAACTTTTTGAGTTTTTGAAGCGTACACAAACCAACATAACATTTTTATATATATAAGATTTAAAGCCTCACCTCCTTCGTCTTCGGAATCACTCATGAAGGTGTCCTGCATAAGTTCAGGTGCTGCCACTCTGTATTTGCCTTCCAAGCCACCTGAAACAATACCAAAACATTTAATTATTAAAGGTAGAAGAAATAAGAAAATTCAGTACAAAGACGCTGACGTATACACAAATCGTATGAAGTCAAAATAAAAATAAAATAGTTTTGTGTATTTTAGCGCTAGATGGCGTTGTGGGTAATGAGGTATATTTACCATTATACACATCATTTTTTTTAGTTATTTAACTTTAACAGCGGGCGGGCACCAGGTCCAATTTCCGCTTTTGATTAAGAGGAAAGGGTTCCGGGTGCTCTCTCCATACAAACGTAGTCGACTGTTTCCTCACTGAATACTGACACTATTTTTTGCATAAAACTTATAACTGCCATGACCATGCCCCTACGTTTGGCTTTTTGTTTTTTAAATCTTAATTTCTATGATAATTAGAAAATGAAAAAAACCAAGACATGGGGCATAGAGTCATGGCAAAAATATTTCTGCTAGTGTCATTATCCAGGGAGGAAACAGTCGACTACGTTTGTATGGAGAGAGCGCCGGTACCCTTTCATCTTAAATATATTAATGTTGAGAGATTTCACATAGGTAGGTATAACGGTTCCCATGTTTATTTTAAATCAAAGCTTCTCGGTCCCCCCAGTCCAGGGGGACCGTTAATCTTGAAAAAAAAATTGACCGTTTTCCATAGGGGGATCGTTAGGGGGACGGTTAAACGTGAACCGTATTAACTAGGTAGGACAAACAAACACGTGGAAAGTACAAAAAAACTTTCGAAATTATTCATACAATACCCAACATATTTAGTTAGGTTCCACAATACAATATGGATTGGTAATGCGTACACGCCGTCATGCATATAAAATGGTAACTAGTAGAAATTTTCTGTAAAGGAGTGTTTACACTATTGATATTCTCTAATGCAAACTAGCTGTCCCGGCAAAACTTGTATTGCCATAAACAAAAAAAAACTAAACAAAAATATACGGGCGAAAGTTTTACGTGACAACAACTGTGCTCGAGTGGAAGGGACGCGTGCCTTTCACTTTTTATGTCTGTCTCTCTCGCTCTTAGGCGGGCTAACCATGCCCGCGTGCCTCTCACTCGCTCTCATTGTGAGCGCATAACGTCAGCGGAGCGTAACGCAGTTTCTTGAAGTGTCACCCGGCAAACCAATTTATAAAACGTTGTCACGTCAAAAAAGATGTTTGATTCTCAGACCTAACGAATGGTACAGTCGGAATACCAATTAGCTGAACCCCACGTGACCCAGAACTCACTCACTCTCTCTGGTTGTAATGTTACCTGATTATGTTTTTGAACAATATATGTACTAACTAAACAATATAAAAAATAACAAAATAAATAAATATTAAATTTTTACAGATGTGAGAGTGACCCAGAGGTCACGTGGTATTCCGATTGAACACAAAAAAATCATACAAATCGGTTCAGCCGTTTAGGTGGAGTTTGGCAACTAACACAGCGACACGAGAATTTTATTTATACGGATTTTGTCCAGATAGGTTGTAAAAATACGACCTGTAGAGTACCAAGAAAGCTTTGCCTGACTTGAAATTCCATACAAAAAATCAGTTAATTTTGTGCCTAATAAACTCTTTGGGAATAGTGCAAAACTGCTAAGTATATATTTTTCCTCATTATAGAAATAAACGGCTCTTAATTTTCCATACAAAAATTTTATGTTTTGGAAAAATACCAAGAAATTGGGGTATTTTCAAAATGTGACCTCACGATTATTTACCAAAAGGCCTATGATATCATGAAAATTTCATTACCTTCAGTAAATTACGATAATCTTTAATAAAATGACATATTTATTTTCATACAAAAATATTTTTTTAGTAATGTCCTGTTGATCTTAAAGTACTTATGAGCCTCATTTTTTATACGCAGTTCTTTGCGTCGCGACGCTTCACGTCTGTTTGTATACACCTTTATACCCTACAAACTTGATTCCGACAAAGTTAGACGAATGGCCTACGTATAATCTTTATTGCCGTATCATATTGCGTGACGTGTATTATAAATCACCGGTTTATTATTAAAAAACATTTCGACGTGCGCAGGAGTGCATATTTTGCATTCTGTCATCCGGTGATGTACAGTTAGGGGTCAGTGACAGGTTTTTAACAATGACAGTAAGTACTTAGTAGAGCTATGAATAAATTACCTAGGTATTTTTACAAAATTGAAAAATAACATGTACCTACTTTTAACGGGCTGTTTTCCGCAACTAGATTTTCAATTGTCAGATCAACTTTATTATTTACTAGCAGCACACAGCGGTTTTACCCTCGTAACTCACGATCCCGTGGGAATATCGAAATGTAAAATAGCCTATAGCCTTCCTCGATAAATGGACTATTCAACACAAAAATATTTTTTCAATTCGAACCAGTAGTTCCTGAGATTAGCGCGTTCAAACAAACAAACTCTTCAGCTTTATAACCACTTCACTTCATCACTACATAGTATAAAACAAAGTCGCTTTCTCTGTCCCTATGTCTCTATATCCCTATGTATGCTTAAATCTTTAAAACTACGCAACGGATATTGATGCGGTTTTTTTAAAATAGATAAAGTGATTAAAGAGGAAGGTTTTTAGATATAATATATGCATACATATATGAATACAGCCGTGCGAAGCCGGGGCGGGTCGCTAGTATTAGTATAGATTTAAGTCAGGTGGATGTGGACAATGTCATTCACTTATATAGAACACATATTGCAGATACCTACAATATTGCATTGTGTAAAATTATACTTCACGGAACGTTGTCATCGATATTTTTTGCTAAAGTCGAACAGTTGTTATTGTGTTTAAATTAGGTATGATCTCAGAGTGTCAAATAGATTATCTTTTTGCCTTTACAGGGTGGTTAATTTGAGTGAGTCAGTAAAAGCATGTTCTAGAAAAAGGCAGCTACGAGAAAACTTTCTTTTGAGACGCTTATTTTTGGAATTATCATCATAATGTCATTTAAAAATGGTGTTTACAATAAAGATCTATCTTTAAAAATCCTGATTTACTTTTCCTTGTCTTTTCACTACATAGTATAAAACAAAGTCGCTTTCCCTGTCCCTATATCCCTATGTATGCTCAAATGTTTAAAACTATGCAACGGATTTTGATGCGGTTTTTTTAATAGATAGAGTGATTCAAGAGGAAGATTTATATTATGTATAATACATGCATAATATAGCCGTGCGAAGCCGGGGCGGGTCGCTAGTATTTCATTTCCAAAAGGTCTGTTTTGACGTATTACGAAATAATTTTATTATCTTACAAAATAATTTAGTTAGAAATTATAGCCATGTATGAATATTTTATTATTTAGTAGGTATAATGTCAAACTGAAAATATGAAATGTTACGTGTTGGAAACTTTTCCAGTTTCTTCGAAAGGTCAACCGTCAATTATTAACTCACAGGACACGACCAAGCAGAGAGTCATGGTCAAATCGTAGCCTTAAAGCCGGCCGATATCTGACCAAAAACAGCTGAATTTAGAGGTAAAAGGAAAATCGAAAACATAAACAGTTAAAAAGTAGAGTGAGTTTTGGTATGAAATTCACAAATTTTAATCAATCTTTTGAGTTTCGGCGAAAATTGGATATGGCCATGTCTTTTAATCGCGACTCGCGATTAAAAGACTCGCGTAGACTTACTATACTTATTTCTTTACACCTCATAGGACCTTAATATTTGATAAAAACAACTCGATATCTCTACTTTTCCTAAGAAAAAATATCTTAATAAAGACAAGCTAACAATCCCTACCATTAAAAATAGGAAACTACCAATAAAATTATAAGCTACGAGTATAAACAAAAAATTGCTCTGGACTTATGTAGGTATTTTTTTTAAATTTTTTTTTATTGGTTGATCGTTGATGTATAAATAGATACTTTATTTAAACATTAAACTTAACTTCAATTGTATTTTATTCCAATTCTTAACAGTGTTAATATCTATCAAAGTTTACGCCTCGAGACCCAACCTACATATCCCCAATTAAATTACTACAGACCTTCCTATCAATATATCACCTTAAAATAATTATCAATAGCATTCCATCGTTTCATCACAGCGCTTAGGTCATCCCGAATATCTGGATGTCAATTGGTTGCCCCGAGGTGATCTCTGTGATCCCACGCAATTTGTGACGTTTTCATTAAGTCGCAGTGGTAAGACCAGAAGCGCGATAGAGGTGTCTTTGAAACAGCTTTTGGGTATCAACCACTAAAATCCATATAATGATATTCTTTCTGTCGTTAAGGTGAAGAAATGCTTGGTATTGTCATACACTTCGAAACACGATTAGAGTGATTTGCCTCGGTAGAAAGAAGTGGTGAAAATCGTAAAAATTCGTAATTTCACGGCGATTGTAAAGAAAAAAAACAAGTACAAAATTTACATTTTCATAAACTTTACATCAAATCCCATAAGGTAGTACAGATGGTTTATCACTAAAATAGATGTAAGTCTTTTAATTTTATAAAACAGTTAAAATGGCCATTTCGCGGCGTGAGGAGGAAAGGGATAGAATCATCGCGCGGCCCACTTGAGAAAGGGATAGAATCATCGCGCGGCCCGCTTGAGAAAGGGATAAGTAGGGGTTTTCAGGTCCTACTTCACCTTAAATATATTGTCTTCTACACTAAACCTGAGGACTATGTACTGCGTGCAATAACCATAAAGAAATGTCGATCCACAACACGCAATAATTATGCATCATGACTTCAATTGGCAATGCATTTATACAAATAGATGCATGTATTAATAATTGTTTTATGAATCAGATGCCACTTTTATTCTAATACGTAATCTTGGCAGGGGAAATCAATGAAAACAGATGACTCTGTGAATGAACACAATTAGTATTGAAGTTTACGTAAAATTATTAGAAAAGCATGACAGAATTATATTTGAATAATCATACATTTTCTTAACGTGACAATTGTTTGAAAACTGTTTATAATTCTTTGGATACAGGGATCAAATTTTTAGCTGTTTTTTGTCGATTTTCTTTTCTATACGACAAGCTACGCCCTGCGGCTTTACTTCCATCTATATTTATCTATCGTTAAAATCGTGAGTTATGGTCTTTAAGTTCATACGAATATCACATAAAAAATACTCCCTTCATATTTTTCCTTTTTTAAAAATTTTCGGTAAATTTTAAGAATAGTCATATCGTTAAAGGATCTGTTTTGAAATGATGCCGTTACAAAATAACTAAATTTTATTTTTATTAACCAACTTCAAAAAATGACGGAAGTTCTGCATCAGACTATAAAAAAAAGCCGCGTATCCTAATCTTGAAATGAAAATCGGCATAGACGTAGTGTGAGGCTGTCAATTTCCATACAAAAAGCGGTAACGTTTCCCCCCCCATAAACGAAGTCCGATTTTGATAATTTTTGAAAATGTTCTAGATCTAATGGAAAACTAGGTTTAACCGTTTTTATTTTAAAAGAAATACTTATTGCCTAAGATAAAAGTTATTATCTGAATATCTATAATTTTGACTTAAAAACTTCATCGAGCGTTTCAATTGTTTTTTAATAGACTAAACTGAATTACCAAAAAAGAAAAACGTATAAACCTTAATAAGATGCATTGAATTAAATGAGACCAAATTTATTTCATTTTGTGAAGGATAAAGGGGGTAAAAACGTTACGGCCCGCAACATTATTTGAAAGCAAAATGAAGGCAATTACGTCCGAACTTAAACTCTCTCTATCGCACGATACGGGTCATTTTTAAAAATACCTACTCGCGCCGCGTATCGAAAACTCATGATCCTCTTAAGAGCAGATTGAGAAAGACACAGGATACATTTGATCCCGGTACTTACGCGGGTGAAACCGCGGGATGCAATAGGTATTTATGTTTTTTTTGATCTAATGTATGTAGATTGTACATCTACGCCCATTAATATACTCTGTAGACCTTTACTCACTGTTATCAAGACATTAATTTACAAAGGCAATCACGTCTAAGTGCTTGTGTTTTTATGAATCATAATATACGAGAATACATAATATCTAAAAATATACTGTGATTTAAGATCGAAATACAATTGCTTTGTAGAGAATTGATGACGAGATTTTTTGGCAACCACACGTTTTGCAAACGTAAGTATGTAAGAAAGTCTTTCTGAGAAAATATATACTTGTCTTTTACTGATGAATTATGTTTCTGTATTTACTGTCTTACATGTAAATGAGTAGACTGTTTATAAGCACTATTTATAAAAGAGAAAATTACTCATTCATCACAAAATCTCAGAAGCTACAAGCGCTAGCAGTCTCAAATTTTGAATAGGAGTTCCTTTTAGGAATTTTGTGAAATTCAACCACAAGGTGAGTAAAAGGGATGTTAAAAAGTTTGCAGTTGGTAGTAACTATTATGAATTCTGTGTTCGTAGGATATCACTACATAGTATAAAACAAAGTCGGGTAAACCCGCGGGAGCGCAGCTATAATTTAGAAGACAGTATGATAAGGGATGAGAGAAAAGGCATGAATAATAATTCTAAGGGATTTACAAATACAAGAAATACAAATATATTTATTTAAACTCATTTTACATAATAAACTATAAGCACTTAATACTAAAGAGAACAAAAATAACACATATGCCTCGACCACATTTAACCCATAATACTTGTAAACGGGCTGTTTTCCGCACCTAGACCTGTTTTAGTTGGGTCCTTTTTGCGTGAGGATGGAGTAGGCTTGCCCAGCCCCCTATATTACCCTCTCAACTTAGTCGACCGTGTCCAGAGGAAAAACTCATCAATACATCTGGAGGCAAATAAGCCGCGAGTTTCATCACGATGTTTTCCTTTACCGTAAGAGCAATGGTAATTAGCACACATACATTTTTCGTAAGAAAAATTTACGACGCCTGATCTTCTGGCCTTGCCAGACATGGCATGTGATAGGTCCGCCAGAATGAACATATGCATTTAGTCATATTTAGTAGTAGTTTGAGTGAAAGCACTCACTTAATATTGTATTAGTTCACACATCATTCAACAAGAGCTTCTGTACAATAATATGTATTCAATTTTAAGTATGAAAAGTTTGCATACTTATTAAAATTATTCATTTAAAATTATCCTGAACTTTGATGCAGTTTATGTTTCCGTGTGTTTATTAGTAGGTAACAATTTAACAAACATTTCAGAACCACTAGCAAATATTTATCGATAATAAAACCTTAATATATAACATAAACAAACAATGTTGTCATGGTTGCTCTACAAAATATAAGATTTACAAAACGTAGTAGGGCAAACGAAATAGTTTAGTTTATTTTGTTTACGTTTCGTTTTCTAATTTTAGTTAAACGGATATTAATTTTACCAAAACACCAGATTGTTTTGAAAGAAATTAAGACTGCTGCTATTCGATGTTAACTTTATCTATGATCCTATTCGAAAAACAGACGAAAGACTATACCTAATCTTTGTATGAGGATACATAGTTTTAGTTTTAACATGAGGATACATAAAAGTAACATAATATGTTACTTTTGACTATATTCTTCTTACGCGGAAGAAACCGTATAGGTATGTTAGTTTATTTTGGATTTCTTTGACTATTAATTAAAAATAATTTAAAATTTTATTATGTTTTTTTCTGACGGTACCTTTGCTACTTTTTTTTTGAAAGAAGAGAAGTGGGATGAAAAGGAAATTGAAAAATACTGTGGTATGAAACGCCTAAAATTTAACTCGTGGGAAAAAATAGTGGGATGAATCAGCAATATGCCTATTTAGCTTGTCTGTAGACTTAGATGGCAGTATTTCTTTAGACGAACACTGCTGGCTCCAGTTTGATTCCCCGTGTTCCATTATCATCTATGATCTTAATCGAAATACATTTAGAACAAGACAGACTGAAGACTAAACTTGGTTACCCTGAGAGTAACATAATATGCTACTTTTGACTCCGATATTTTTCTTAAGCGGGAAAAACCGTAGGTGCTTTTAGTTTCATTTATATTTAGCTTATAATATGCAGACTTAGATAGCAGTATTTCTTCATAGGAATACTGCTGGCTCCAGTTTAATTCCCCTCTTCCATATATCCCTACTGACATAGCCTCACTGGTAGGTATACTTGGATTTTTGTTCCAATTGTCATTACCGGTGGAATATATGGAACGTTCTACTCTATATATCCCTACTAATCTGCAATGGCAGGGATACTCTACTGAATCATCCACCAATTTGCAAAACCATTCAGCAACAAAAGCTGATAAAATCACAGAAAACGACGCCCGCTATTCTATCTATTAAGGGTAGATATAAAAACCAAAGGCGCGGCTTCTGACATCATCAAAGGTCAACTGATGCACGCCACATGTACTGGTAGGTACCAACATTTAATACTGCATTACCTGCATCGCATGTTAATGGATAAACAATCATTCTCTGTGTGCATTGATAATTGCCACAATCAATGGCTAGGGAATTTACACGTGCCTAAGAGATTTATAGTAGACGAGACAGTTTGAAGGTTATAATGAACTTACGAATATAAAGGCCGAATAATTATTGATATTTATGAACTGCTTAGTTAAACTTCGTGATTTCACCCTCATCAAAAACCTGTAAGTATTCTCCATGGCTTTGCTTCCTCCACTAGGTGTTTAGCGAGGACCTGAACAGGACCTGATAAACCCATGTCCGTTCCCAAATCACATCTGATGTCTCTGACACGACAAAAGAAGAAGACTTCTGGCAATTGAGCCAACAACCGTAAAGAAACAGCATAGTGCAGGAAGCAGTGAATGACTCTTTCATTTCGGAGATCAAACTCAATTCGATTAACCCAGTGGAGTAAGTATATTTTTCACAATATAGACTACCCAAGAAGAAATTGATAAGGACGTGAAGAGGTACGGAACGAAATTTTGCATTTATAACGTTTTAGTAGGAGTCTTGATACTCTTGGCCTTAATCGCCCTAATTCTGTAAACCATAATACATTTGTTACTCAAAAAGTGACACAACATAGTCTGTTAGTAGCTTTTATAACTTTAAATATCTATTGAGTGATAAAAAATCACATTTTCTTAAATAAACGCGATTGCTAAAGTCTTACTTCGCGCTCGCATCTTCAAACAATCTGCAGCTTCTATTATAAGGATTGGTAGAAGCTGCAGATCGAATAGAATGGAACAAGAAAGAAATAGTATCGCATAAATAATTGTGAGTTACAACCGTAGTAGTAGAGGCCATTAATTAACAGTTATCTAGGTTAGGATGAGTCAATTAAGAGATCTAAATGGGATCTGGTAACTGGGGTTAATATACGAAATAACTTTAAAACGTATTATTATTGCAGTCAATAAAAATCAACTGAATTAGACAACAGAGACTACCTGTCGCTCCAAATTTTAACTCATTATCTTAATCCATTGAAGAGTTTTTAATTAGAAGGTGGCAATCAAAGCATAGGAAGTGCAGTAGAAGTGAGGAGCAATTCTGCTCATCACGTCGAAGACCCAGCAAAGCAAAGCCTAACCTAACCTAGACAAAATGGTGTACAGCAAACTTAAATTTTATGGTAAGAAAATTGCTCAGCCGGCATTATTCAGAAAAGAAATAGGTGTTTGAAGAGATCAATACTTAAAATACTTCTTATCAAACAAAAATACATACAACCGAATTGAGAACCTCCTCCTTTTTTTGAAGTCGGTTAAAAATAAACAATGTTTAGCTAGGTCAATTCTACTCAAATATAAAACGAACATAATCTGTTTTGTAATAATAATTAATGTGCACTAATTGACATTGCTCTTACGGTGAAGGAAAACGTGATGAAATCTGCGAGTTGACTCCAGACGAATAGTCAAGTTCTTTCCTCAAGACAAGGTTGACTAAGCTGGGGGTAAAGGTGCTGGTAATCCTACTCTATCCTCACGCAAAAATGAGGCTTAAGAGGTCTAGTTGCGAAAAAAAGGCCGTATCACTATCTCTACATAGTATAAAATAAAGTCACTTTTCGCCGTCCCTATATCCCTATGTCCCTTTGTATGCTTAGATCTTTAAAACTACGGATATTGATGCGGTTTTTTTTAATAGATAGAGTGATTCAAGAGGAAGGTTTATATGTATAATACATGCATAATATAGCCGTGCGAAGCCGGAGCGGGTCGCTAGTATTATTATAAGTACAAGTAATTCTGCATATTGCTTGCATATTGTGAACGTAATAAAACACATACGGTGGACAGACAAGTGAATTATTCAGAATTATTCCATTCAATGTCACGTCAGATAACATCTTCAATGTGTTGCATAAAGGTAATCAAAGTATGCATGTTACAAATATAGGAACTGTCCATAGCACTGGGCTTGAAAATCTGTTAAACTTCTAAAGAAACCTGGTCCACCCGTTCCTGAGAAAATCGGTGGTGACACACGGACAGACGGGCATGTGGGTGATCTTAGAAGGGTTCCTTTTTTACCTATTGAAGTACGGAACCCTAAAAACTTCCAATAACTCAACTCAACTCATTAAAAACGTTTAAGGCGCAAATAACCTGAACCAAGATGCGTCTCGCCTATCACTAAATAAGGTTTCTGAAGCCAGAAATAATTATTTTCCTATAGACGCTAGAGAGTGATTTATTGTTTTTAGTAAATGTTATTAAGCAGTATTCATAATTAAAAAGAAACGGCTTATCTTTTTAATTTTTTTACTGAAACCAAGGAATAGTTTTTTGTCTCTATAGCGAGAGAATGATTTCTTGCAAGAAACAAGAAACTTTTGTCTATCGTATGCCCTGTTTTTTCTACATAAGTTTGGATAAGCTTAATTTAAATTAATATGTAAGAAAACAAACGAACTCACCTACAAACGGTCAACACCACTTAACAAAAAAATTATATGCAATTTCTAACAATTTTATATATCAACGGCATTTTGCGTCCCTAATTGCACCTTAAATAGTTTTTTATTCCATCACTTTTTCAGTCGAATTAAAACACCAGATTTCCACTTCGATAAACACTTAAATTGGGTAAAGTTATAGTTTTTCTAAACAGAGGAGGTTGGGTATCGGTCATTTTACGATCTTATTTACAGTCAGTGCTGATTAAATTTACATAACCGTGGAATGATCTCATCGTAGGTAAAGAACTGCGTAAATGGTGCTAAATATTAACATCCTTCGCTTTAGTTTAGACTTACTGATTCAATAGTTCAGGGTCTTTGGTCAAAGAACTTTTGGGAGAGAAAATATTAGGGATACTGGATCAAGAATAAGATATTATGACAATCGAATGGATCAGTTGCCTGAGTCTGTGTTTCCTGACTATTTGAGGCTCTTCAAGTCACAGCTTACCTTCAGATGAGAGAGTAAACGTCAAACGCCATATATGTTTTTTTAACTATAAATATAAAATTCGAAGTCCTGACTTAAGCTTAGTTTGTAGTTTGAGGGTGTATTCTTTGTGAAGCGTATGAATCCATTAAGAAAGGGTTTTTGAAATTTCATTTATAAGAGTAGAAGCTAGTAACTTATAAAAAACGAAGACAGCTAAAGACTGTTCAAACCTCTGAATAAGGAATATATTTTATTCTTTATTCAGAGGTTCAAACGCTCCGTTCAATTTGATGGTTAACAAAAAAATGCAGTTATTTCAGATTAATATGATCCTATGTCATGATCCATAATTAACTTATCGAAAATTTAAATCAAAATTAAATCACTACATAGTATAAAATAAAGTCACTTTTCGCCGTACCTATGTCCCTATGTCTGCTTAGATCTTTAAAACTACGCAACGGATTTTAATGCGGTTTTTTTTAAATAGATACAGTGATTAAAGAGGAAGGTTTTTAGATATAATACATGCATAATACAGCCGTGCGAAGCCGGGGCGGGTCGCTAGTAATAATATAAAATAAGTCAAACAATAAAATTAGGACAGTTTATAAATGTGTGCGAATTTAAAAATGACGACGTTTGGCGGCAAAGTCATAAAAAAGTTAACATTCTGCCATTTCTGCCTTTAAATTAAATGGTCGACGAGGAATAGGTTGGATGTAGTCAGATTGTATAGAGATTCTACTGAATAAAGTACGCGACGTCTCTGTTGAATGGAGGCTTAAATTGTCTGATAAGGTCATTTATGAATGCTTGCAATTGCACACAAGAATCTAACTCATCGTGATAAAAGGTGGCCTGCCCTGAACACATTTTAACACATCTATAAAGTTATCCATTGTTTTGTAGTAATGTGAAGGAATTTGGCTAAACTGAATTATTCTTACGGTGAAGGAAAACATCGTGATGAAACCCGCGGCTTAGTTAACCCCAGACGAGAGTTCTTTCCTTCAATAAATAAATATTGCAGGACATTCCACACATCGCCATCTAGCCCCAAGCTAGACTTGTGTTATGGGTGCTAGACAACGGATATACTACTTATATACTTTTCTTTTGTTTCCCATGAGTTTCTTGTGCCTCCCATGAGTTTCTTGTGCCTTCTTCTCATTGGTAGGCGCGTTCCGAAGGCACACATCCTAACTTAGTTTTTAAGACGTTTCTATGTGATCTTTGTACAAAATGTACTTAGGCATCTAAATGAATAAATTTTTTTACTTTGACTTTTTGTAAATATATACTATATAGAAACAACCACATCACAGACAAATATCTAAGCACAAATACTTGTCTGAGGCGGAAATGGAACCAGCAACCCTGTGTTTGGCAGTCCAGAATGGGACCATTGTGCCAACTGGGTCGTAAAACCAATATTATTATTTTGCGTAAGTATAGCAACAAAATAAACAGAAGTACGTAATAGTAGTCAGGTAGATGGGTACCGCAGCTCGCAGGGCGGTCATGTGTATCCAAATGCGGTAACGATGATGTAAACGAAAACATTAGTGCCTGTGCAACCTTGAATATGCCGATGCGGGGCCTCCATAGAGAATCAAGGTACGGTATAATATAAGTACTTTCAGCTGAAATCATTCTCTATATTTTCAGTACAAATGCTAGAACTAGCTTTTATCCGCGACTTCGCTACCTTTGGGAGCATGATCAGAAAAAAACAAGTGCGAGTCGAACCCGCGCACGAAGGGTTCCACTATATTGACGACCCAGTTGGCACAATGGTCACCAATGCCGGACTGCCAAACACAGGGTTGCGGGTTTCGATTCCCGCCTCAGACAAGTATTTACGCTTAGATATTTGTCTGTGGTCTGGTTGTTTCTATGTTTTATAGATATATATTTACAAAAGACAAAAATATAAGTAGTATATCCGTTGTCTAGCACCCATAACACTAGTTACTTAGCTTGGGGCTAGATGGCGATGTGTGGAAACTCCTGTAATATTTATTTATTTATATTCTGTTTTGACTATTTGTTGTTACAGCGGCAACAGAAATACATCATCTGTTAAAATCAACTGTCTAGCTATCACGGTGCGTAGAAATTATTTTATATTTTGGAACTTTAATATAACTACTTATTTGCACTGCATTTTGAGAGCCTATTCTGGTCATCACCAAATTTAAACGAGACCAACTTGAAGCCACTACCTCCTTAACCCCCGACGCAAAAACGACGCGACGGGGTGTTATAAGTTTGACGTGTCTCTGTGTGTGTTTGTGTGTCTCTGTGTATGTCTGTCTGTGGTATCGTAGCTCCCGAACGGATGAACCGATTTGGATTTTGTTTCTTTGGTTTGAAAGGTGAATTAGTCGGTAGTGTCCCGATTGCGATCAAACATAGCTAATAGCTAAATCGGTTCAGCCGTCTGAAAGCTATGGGGGATTAAAGTCGAGGGTTTTGTAAAATTCTATATTTAAGTTTTTTAAATACGGAAACGTAAACTCTTTAAACCTACATAAAATAATATAAACAAAACTTTAATGACATCATACACTACTGCTGCAAATATTACATAAAGCAAACAGTATGCAAGGTTAAGTGTTTTTTTAAATATGGTACATCGCTTGAGGCTGATGGTTATTTTAAAGTCTCTACAGATCATTAGACTAGCTATCGGGCGATAATTTAGTAACTTGAGGCGACAATTAGCGTGTCAGACACGGCGGGCGATTCCGTCTGAACAATTACCTATTATACAAATATGGGCCAAGAGGGAGAAGAACTTTGTTGGCCTAGTGATATATACCTCGGCATCCATCCCAAGGTCGTAGGATCAAATCCCGACTGGCTGGAAAAATTGGCTGTCTTAATAATCCGGAAACCGAAAGTCACAAAGAGAGCCATGGGACGCATTATGCTCGGAGTATCTCTACGAGACAGTGCTCAACACCATCATTCGACAACCTACTAAAATAATAGACGTAGGATACCACGTCGCTAAATTAAAATTAGCGTGGGCTGGACATGTGTGTCGAAGACGGAAGGTGGAGCAAAGCTGTTCTCGAATGGAGACCAAGAATCGGGAAGAGAAGTGTAGGCAGACCACCAGCCAGATGGTCCGACGACATGAGAGCTCATGCTGGGGCAGCGTGGTCCAGAAAGACCGGTGATAGGGCGTTGTGGAGAGACGATGGAGAAGCATATGCCCTGCAGTTAACTAATTCATGCTGCTGAAGAAGAGAGAGAATAATGACAAGAAAAGGATGAAGATTACAATATTAAAGTGAATTGGTGTTGATTTTCTTAATAAATAAAATAATACAAAGAAATATGAATCTTGATTGTAAAGACACAATTACATGTAAACAGACAGACAGACGGACAAGAAAGTGATCTTATAAGGGTTTCTATTTTACCTTTTGAGGTACGGAACCATTAAACAATATTTCGGCCGTTCGGCTTTTGCTTACTATCTGTCTGCTATCCGAAAGTTTGTTATCTGCAGCCATAAGGGAGCTGCGTGTGCGCAAGTTTCGAAACCATAGTTATTCGGGACGTAAACATAACGCGATATAGGTCGTACTCGTAATGAAATGACGCTAATCTCACACGCATGTTTAGATCATTATTATACGAATATGAATTTATAATTAGAATATACGTTCCTATTATTCGGCTAAAATCGATTTGGTCGACCTATTGCGATATGTTTTTGAACGTAAACAAAAATTCTTACTAAAGTATGTGAGAATACCATGTCAGTTTACAAAAAATCGAAACATAAGCTTAGAAATCAGAAGATTGCGCTGTTTAAAGTAATAGTTAACAGACAAGTACTGTCAAGTAATAATAATATAGTTTACGTACTGTATAAACATTGGCAAAATTAAATTAGTTATCTTAAAAAAAAGGCTTTCTATGGTCGCAACACACACACAAACTCAAACAACTATAAATATTAAATGCAAATTTTCTTAATTATTAGTTTTAGCTTCGGGTGACCAAAGGACTGGCTCCTACCTCGGACAGCGGATAAGCATCGCCATCCAACGAGGTGACGCAGCCAGCCTTGCTGGCTTCGGAATTTTATCCCAATATACCCCCGGGATCGGGAGTTACGCGGATGACACTTGACGGCGAAAAGTGACTTTATTTTATACTATGTAGTTTATAATATACTAGCGACCCGCCCCGGCTTCGCACGGCTATATTATTCATGTTTTATACATATAAACCTTCCTCTTGAATCACGCTATCTATTAAAAAAACCCGCATCAAAATCCGTTGCGTAGTTTTAAAGATTTAAGCATACATAGGGACGGACGGCGAAAAGTGACTTTATTTTATACTAGCGATCCGTTCCGGCTTCGCACGGCTATATTATGCATGTATTATACATATAAACCTTCCTCTTGAATCACTCTATCTATTAAAAAAACCGCATCAAAATCCGTTGCGTAGTTTTAAAGATCTAAGCATACATAGGCACATAGGGACGGCGAAAAGTGACTTTATTTTATACTATGTAGTGACAGTGAAGTAGAAGCAGTATAGATTTATTTAATGAATAGTAGTTGTCAAATCCATGACATTTAGGACACTGTCTGAGACATGTATTCGAAGGCACGGCCATAATGATAATGAAAAGCTTCCGAAAATAGGCCATCAATACAATAATTTTAGGCCAATTAATCTGATAAATGATCACGAACTAGTGTTCGTGATTTTGGTATATAGCTATTTATTGGTATCGGAAATGTTTATTGCGAACATTTGTCAAATGGGAACATAATTTAAGGTGTTTTTAGAGGTTTTATTTTTGATTTCTCGGAAATGTTTCTTTCATTCTTTATTTTAAGGTTTCACGTTAACTGTTCCGGCAACAGATTTTATTTGCAAAACACGCAGAAGCATCATCCCTATATATATCAAATTCTCTCGTGTCGCGGTGTTAGTTACTAATCTCCACCTATTTTATCCTGGAATAGCACATTTATCCTGGAATACTATTCAAAAAACAAATTGGGATAATTCCTTCATTTGCAGTTTTGGTATCACAAAACATGGGGAACAGAGTGATTTTTTTTTTATATGGCGGATATCTCGGAAACCGAGAGACTTTCATAGAACATAACTTTCGTTTTTCTAATCCGGCACAGTGTCCTCTATCCGTAGGTGCCCGCTTGGCCATTGATTACGGGACACCCTGTATACATACATACATTACATATACATATATAGATCAAAAACATAACCCCCCTTTGGCTTCGCCGTAGTCGGGTAAAATTAAAAACAGTGGACGGAACCCTTAGAGAGTTAAGAAATGGTTGCAAACTAATTACTCAGCTGACGCAGCGTAAGGTTTCTTATTCGCACTGCAATCTCAGAACGCGGTGGGTTTTCTAAGAAAATGTAAATTTATCGACTTCATTAAGTTGTGTTTTGTTACGTACCTAGTACATTTTTCAAGAACAAAATACTGTTTATTTAGAAATAGGTTAAGTATAGAAAAATCCGGCCAAGTGCGAGTCGGACGAAGTACGAAATGTACGAAGGTTTTCGTACCATTACAATCGATACATGTCGAGCAACAAAACCCTAAAAAATATTTTATGTCCGACAAGGCTGTATAGGTTAAAAGTATTTTACCTACGCTTTTGGGAGTATAATAAAAAAAACCATTGTCTAAAATATAGTAAACATGAAAATAACCTAAAATTCTTAAAACTATACTCAAAAAATATTTACATTTTTCTGTTTTTAGTATTTGTTGTTATAGCGGCAACAAAAATACATTATGTGCTTAGGAAGCGTTTATGCTAATAAAAAAAAACATGTAAGTCGAGTTGTCAATGTATTCACGCCAGGCACGGACATAATCTGTGAAAATTTCAACACTAGCTATACAATGGTTCATGAGATACAGCCTGGTGACAGACAGACAGACGGACAGCAAAGTCTTATATAGGGTCCCGTTTTTACCCTTTGGGTACGGAACCCTAAAAAAGAATCAAGAAATCTCTGAAACTACATGAGTCTAAAACTTGAGTTCCTATAATTATAAGCGTAGGCGCTCACTAAGAAAATGGAAATTCGGATTTTGAAGGAGTAAAAACAGCTGTTAAAGTTAGTAGTTATCTAAGTTATCTTTCCTCTTTATACTACCTATCCTATCAGAATATCCATGTTGCAGAAGAGAATATCACTCTTACGTTTTGGTATTAAAACGCCATGTTAACATACTAAATAGACATAAACGCCCTCCCTCTTATTCCAAAACGAGGTTTAAGGATAGTCCGAGATGAGGATTTAAACCTTAGATTTAGACACAGATTTACTCGTGAACTATAGTCTAAACCAGTGATTCCCAAAGTGGTCTATATTGACCCCCAGGGGTCGACGGCAACCTCCAAGGTGTACCAGAGCGAAAACAAAATTGAGGGTTTATGAGATCCACGATAGTCGATCTACAGATAAGCAGGTTGTGACTTTAATTTTTCATAGCAAAAATGAAATAAGTATAACTCAAATTGAAATTACCGAGGTAGAGTAGTTTGGGGACCACTGGTCTAAACACTATCCCCCTTATTCCAAAACGAGGTTTAAGGATAGTTCGAGATGTGGATATAAACCTTAGATTTAGACACAGATTTACTCGTGAACTATAGTCTAAACACTACCCCTATAGATTATATAGAGAACTATAGTCTAAACACTATCCCTATAGATTTTATAGGGATCGTGTCATAGTTCACGAGTAAATTTGTATCTAAATCTAAGGTTTCAATCTACAACTCGGACTATCCTTAAACCTCGTTTTAGAATAAGGGGGCCTAAGACCAAAACGTCTGGATCTTAAGCTGTCGTAATTCAATGAACTCTACTAGAAAATCGTCTAGTATTAAAAGTATCATATTTATTACTAAATATTTATGAAACATAAATCCCCATATAGTTGCTGACTTTGTTGTATTATTGTGCTTAGTTATCTCTATCAATCTATACTAATATTATAAAGCTAAAGAGTTTGTTTGTTTGAACGCGCTAATCTCAGGAACTACTTGCGCGAATTATTATGAATATACGAGTTAATTCACGGCAATAAACTAAACAATAATAGCGTATACAATTTCGTTTGAAACGTCAGAAAGGAAACGGGAAATGAAAGCAATTATACTCCAGACGAATTACAATTACACAGTGTAATTAATAGCCACACACAGATAGGCTACTCTATAGGTCACGGCTGGTTCCCCCCCTAATTAATAGAACCTCAAACAAAAAGGAACCAAAAAACCTCCGCTCTAAAAAATAACAATAAACTTTACCATCTTTAACTGGCTTGATGCACTGTAAACACGACACTGTCTTTTTCTTTTTCACTTTTTCATCATTTTTCTTGTTGTTCGAAACTTTTTTATCGTCTTTCGTTTTGTTTTTCTTATTTTTTACAACACCCATGTTTTTTAATTACCGCGAGGAAAGCGCGGGTTTTTTCTCGGTGGTGATAAAGGCGCGCGTAGCAGTTGCGCGTTCATAAACTAGTGGTGGCACTAGCAACGCTAACTGCATACGTCGAACGCGTGCGAGGAAGGAAGCGCTGACACTGGCATACTGGCCGTCTACAATGTGCTGGGCTTTGCCTAAAAGTATCTTATGCCGGATGCCCGCCGAATTCAACAAAATCGGACAGGCTGTGATTACAACTGCTATCCTATTCTGTCCTAGGGACGCAGTTGCTATTAGTTCCCTAAGCGTCTCATCTCATCACGCGGTGGGAGAACACTCACTTGCGATCAATACTTTGCGGGTTTGATTCCCGTCGCCGAGCAAAAAGTGTACAGATATTTATTTTTGTGGACAAATATTTTGCATTGAGGATTTCTATTCGTTGTCTGGCTACCATAACACAAGCCTAGTTGCTTAGCTTAGGGCTAGATGGCGTTGAGTAACATGTCCTACAGTATTTATATTTATTTATTGGAATTTGTTAGTTTGCCCACCGTGCCACAGAAGTCGTCAAAGTAAATTTATATAGAAATACAGTAGTTAGTATCAGAGCCTAATTAAAGTTTTAAAAGTTCGCCGTAGTCGGATAATAACGTTACATTACGGCTTACAACTGATTAATTCGTTATACATTGGCTGACCTATTTGTCAGCTAATAACAACGCCAAAGACCTGACAGCAAACTGGAGTGGGCGAAACTGACCCTACCTAATCAACTTTAATTTGTGCTATCGATACGAAGAAGAATAAGACTGATTATTTTTTTTACGAAAAACTGGTTTTGTTTCTTCAATTTAGCGGACATCCGGCTCGCACATCATTGTTCGGTGGCTACAATCCGCGCAACACTCGTGGCATAGTCGCGACCGCTCGCGAGCTCACTCAGTCAATCCGGATTGGGAATCAAGGCCAATAATACTAGGATTAATATTCCGCCAGCTTTCCACATCCTAAACACAATGTTAATTTCACATAATTAATATTTTGTTGATGTAATATTTCGATGCACATTGTAATAAAAAATATTTTGTAACGACTTATAACAGTTAAGTTATACATACATAGTTACTATTTATAAGTCCTAAATTATACACTAGCGGTCCGCGGATTCGCCTGCGTAAGTCCCGTTTCTGTGAGAATATCGGGATAAACGTCTGTTACTCCCAAGGATATAATGTATTTATTTTTTAATAGCGACCCGCCCCGGCTTCGCACGGCTATATTATGCATGTATTATACATAGAAACCTTCCTCTTGAATCACTCTATCTATTTAAAAAAAAACCGCATCAAAATCCGTTGCGCAGTTTTAAAGATCTAAGCATACAAAGGGAAATAGGGACATAGGGACGGCGAAAAGTCACTTTATTTTATACTATGTGGTGATAGTGATAGTGAACACAATCAAAAAATCTATCCCCTTTAGGTAAAAAACAATAATATTGGTATTTGACGACCTCTGTGGCGCGTCGGGCGAACACCCGACTGCGACGCAGAAGGTTGCGGGTTCGATTCCCGCCGGGAACAAGTATTTATGCTGACCATAAATTCTTGTTTCTGGTTCTGGGTGTTTGCTATATGTATAATATGTATATATTTCAAAAAAAAAAAAAAGTATATAAGTAGTTTATCCGTTATCTGGCACCCATAACACAAGCATTAAGTTGCTTAGCTTGGGGCTGGATGGCGATGTGTAATATGTCCTGAAATATTTATTTATTTATATTTACATTTTTTTTTACGTCAACAACTTTCCATGCTATTAAAGGCGATGTAATGCCTAAGACATGTATTATATTAGTAGGCTTGCCCATACCACCCTCTCAGCTTAGTCGACCATGTCCAGAGAAAATAACTATTCAATACGTTTGGAGTTTTCCTTCGCCGTAAGTAGAGCAAGGTTAATTAAGTTATCTAAAAACTACAACACACAGACAGACGGACGAGAATGTGATCTTATAAAGGTTCGAGAACCGGAACCCTTAAAATATCTTTTTGCATGAAAACAAAAGATTTTTTTAAATTTTAAGTTCGAATAAATTACTCAAATTTTCAAGTTGTGACAATTCGCAATTAAACGAACTTACCCTAAGTGAAGTTCTATCATAATTATGCGAAGGTTTTGTACGAATTAGATTAGCAAAGTAGTTATATAAGTTACTAGCGACCCGCCCCGGCTTCGCACCGCTATATTATGCATGTATTATACATATAAATCTTCCTCTTGAATCACTCTATCTATTAAAAAAACCGCATCAAAATCCGTTGCGTAGTTTTAAAGATTTAAGCATACAAAGGGACATAGGGACAGAGAAAGCGACTTTGTTTTATACTATGTAGTGATTATTATCAGAGGACCCTTAGTACCATAGACAAATATCTAAGCATTAATACTTGTATGTGGCGGGAATCGAACCAACAACCCTGTGTTTGGCAGTCCGGCATGGTGACCATTGTGCCAACTGGGTCGTCAATATGACGATAGCTAGACCAAGGGCGATCGGCTAATCGTAAACGAGCACTAAACTCGAGTAAAGTCAAGGATAGGCAAGCGTGACTCTTAGCTATTAGCTTCAACTGTTATATGATTCCAGTAGATTAGGAAGAAGTATTAGGTATAGTTTAGGTAATTTAGAAACTGTTACATCAGTAATACGGTGATTAAAATCTCTTTGTCACAGTTGCTCATAAAGTGGATCTTATTCAACCGCTTTTAGGCTCATAATGCAATGAATGAATGAATGAATGAATGAATGAATAATTGTGTATTTCAGGCTAATTTGCCCATATATCATTAATTAGTGACAAATAAAATAATATTATAAAAATTACAAAAAAAAAAACAAATGTATACAAAGTAATAAAAATACAATGTATTATGCACGCGTGCGTTTTATATTACCTTGACGCCACTAGTGGTGTAAAAGATTATCCTGATAAGTTAAATTCGTATCTTACTGCTAATTGCTGTTGGCAATTGGTAATTGACCCAGTTGGCACAATGGTGACCATGCCGGACTGCCAAACACAGGGTTGCGGGTTCGATTCCTGCCTCAGACAAGTATTTATGTTTAGATATTTGTCTGTGGTCTGGTTGTTTCTATGTATTATAAGTATATATTTACAAAAGAAAAGTATTTATGTAGTATATCCGTTGTCTAGCACCCATAACACAAGTATAGTTACTTAGCTTGGGGCTAGATGGCGATGTGTGGAATGTAAAAAAAAGCTATTGGACCAATTTTGATGAAACTTGGTATGAGGATACTTCAGGATACATTGGTAACTTATGCTTCTTTTTTGTAACCGTGGAGCGCTACTAGTTTATAATAAAAACACTCAGTCAGGACTGATTTTACACAGGGAAAAAGGTTGAGGGCTACTTCTATGCACCCTAACAATCAATTTTTATTCTACGATTTTTGGAAATTCGAACATTTTTTGGGGTTATTTTATTTCTAAAATCAGCTAATGTTTTAAATAAAGGTAGGTACCTAATTCACACTTGTACCTAGATTGTTTATGACCAGAAGATTACTAAAATGAGCTATTTCCTATAATTTGCCAGACTATATTTGTTTCCAGGAATTGATCTCTATTAGCGCAATACTATCGATACGTACAAAAAAATTGGTTGATTATTTTTTGGAAAATAAACGGGCACGCAACTCTTTTCACCATTTTTCCCAATCTCTTACCCTCTTATTACAAAAAAACTGCAAAACCATAGTTTAAACCTGTACTAAAAGATCTAGGTTTTTGTGTTAGTTTTGGTTTAAAATTGATTCTTATTACAAAAAGTAAATAGACCAAGGACCAGAAGATCCCTGGTTTTAGTCGCAACCATAGACAATAGATAGCAAACTCGAAACAAACCATTCTTTTGTTCGTTCAGCGTTCGAAACACCGTTCCTTTTCACAAAATGGTTGTTAAGTGAGTAAATATTAAAAACTTATTTAATATCGAATCGAAATCGAATACTAAAGTGATAAAAATATAAATTGTGTGTTCAATTATTGTGAAATAGTGTGACTTGTATTTGTTATTCTATGTTCGCGATTACGTTGTTGTATTTAAATACATCAATTTATGTAGCGTATATCGGAACGCGGCTCGAGTTGAGTTGTCAGAAGAGGCTGTATAGGTTAAGCCTTTTGCCTGGCCGTTTAGAAGTATAAAACAAAAAAAAAATTACCTAAAAAATAGTAAACATGAAAATAACCTAAATTTCTCAAAAACATAAGCAAACGTAGTGATTATATCCTCTTTGAACATAAGTACGTACTAAAAATATTTACTTATTTATGTTTTTAGTAGGTTTGGGTAATATGTTATTAAAATCTGTGAAAATTTCAACTCTCTAGCTATCACGGTTCTTGAGATAGAGCTTGGTGACGGACAGAAGACGGACGGATAGCGAAGTCTTAGTAAGAGGGCCCCGTTTTTCCCCTTTGGGTATGGTACCCTAAAAAGGAGCGAGAATTGGAGTAACGAGGAAAAGGTGAACGTCAGAATTTAATTTTTTGAGGTTATAATCTGCGGACTAAGTATAGTTAAACTAGGGTGCTCGGCAGTTTAACTTTGACAGGACAGACAAACCTGGTTTTAGCGGTAAACTTCTTTTTGTAATAACGTTTATCTAAGTCCATGGTTTTAATCTCACTAAAACGTAGTTTAATTTTTAGACTTTGTTTTGGAATAAGGGGGTTATAGTTTACAGGGATATAGCCATGAAGGCCCATGTAAAAAATTCAGCCTGTATAGTACCCAAACTATATAATTAGTTATGGTCCGTTTGTTTTGGTACAAGATCTCTACTATGATTTGTGTCTCTCCTTCCTTCCGTAACGATCAATGTCAGGGACAAACATACACACATGTGCGAACATAACATTCATTGAGTACTTTGTAATAGCACATGAGTAAATAATACCTATGTGGTAATAGATTGTATCTTCTTCTATGTATCTATGATTTAATCGTCATAGTACTTACTTATAATTATGTCAAATTTTTATTTAAAAAAATTGCAACTTAAATATAATATTTAGAAACAACAGTGGCAGAATCGTTTATAGTAGTTTATTTTAATATTTTTAGGGTTAAGTATGTTATTTTTATTAGTAGTTTTCGTTTAGGTAGGTTGTCTTATTTTGATACAAGTAACGCCATCTAGGTTGGAATAGATGAACTTCTTTTCCAAAACTTTTACACATTTTTTATGGTATTAGCTTATTTTTTACGCTATGCTCATATTTTATTAAACCAAATTAAATGAAAAATAAAAATGCAATTTTAAAATTATTTATAACAGCGCCATCTAGTACAAAAGGCCGGTAGCTTTACCACAACGTAGAGCGCGGTAGTTTAGTCACATGAGTGTGGTTTAGTTCCACAAAGTTGGCGCGAATCCAAAACTATAAAATAAACTTGGCATAATAATAGTGATATTAAAACCCGAAAACAAGACAATCAAGGTCAGAGTTTGTCTACGAATATTGTTTACTAGCTGCGTATCTCGGTTAAGAGATAAAAAAGGAATCATCTCAATCGGTTCAGCCGTCTTTGAGTAATCGGTGAACATACTTACATAAAAAAATATTGGCGAAAATACTTACTTACATGAAAAATATTAAGTAAGCCAAGTTACGAATTAAGAAACTTCTATTTTTATGAAGTCGGTTGAAAAGTAGTTCAGTATAATCATTTTTATATTTACTTACCTACAGTTATTAAGGGAAAATCAATCTTATATATAAAAATGAATCGCAAAATGTGTTGGTAAGCGCATAACTCAACAACGCCTGGACCAATTTGGCCAATTCTTTTTTTGTTGTGTTTGTTATTGTCAGGAGAAGGTTCTTATGAAATAAAAAAATAAGAAAATTGCGTAGAAAATAATTACGCCGGTGAAACCGCGGGGCGCAGCTAGTCATAAATATAAAATTCTAAATTTTGACTGACCGCACAACCTAAAAGAAACTTGATGGAATACAGCTAAATAACATACTGCTGTTAAATAAACTGCAAGCTGTTAAAAAACAAAGGCATCCGATAAGAAAGCATTTTGGAAAATTTAAACCCTACGCGGTCAAAGTCGCGGGCAAAATCTATAAATATTGAAATATTATAGAAAATGCCTTCATAATATTATATTGATACCTACCGCAATTTTTTATCAAAATCTGTCGAGTATTTTGACCTCGTAAAAAAACAGACGGACAAGAAAGTGATATAATAAGGGTTCCTTATGAGAACCGTTTCACTACATAGTATAAAAAAGTCGCTTTCTCTGTCCCTATATCCCTTTGTACGCTTAAATCTTTAAAACTACGCAACGGATTTTGATGCGGTTTTATTTAATAGATAGAGTGATTCAAGAGGAAGGTTTATATGTATAATACATGCATAATATAGCCGTGCGAAGCCGGGGCGAGTCACTAGTATTATATATACGAGTAAAGATAGGAATAAATTAAATATCTAGCCAGATTATCATCTTTCTCACAAAAATCTGTTAGATTAAAAAAATCTTTGCGCAAAATATACAGCAATGTACACACAGTAAAATCGACAGAGATATTATTTCAATTGGTGATGGCGCTAGTGTCTTTGAAATATAACAAATTATCTACCATATTATTTAGTTCCGTGGAAATCCGTCTGCACAAATACAAAGGTAGGTTAAGTTTGTTTATAGGATAAAAAGAAACCCTATCAATGTTTTTCTTTAATCTTTACGCACTGGTTGTTCAGTTTTTCTGATTTAAAAATTGATAGGAATCTCGACTTAATGTTACAAACTAACTACGCCGTGGTTTCACCCGCGTAAGTCTCGATCCCGTGGGGATATCGGCATAAAAAGTAGCCTATGTGTTAATTCAGGTCTCCAGCTTTCTACATACCGAGTTTCATTAGAATCGGATAAGTAGTTTTTGCATGAAGAAGTGACAAACATACTAACAGAGAAACTTTTACATCACTATCACTACATAGTATAAAACAAAGTCGCTTTTTCTGTCCCTATTTCCCGTTGACTGCTTAAATCTTTAAAACTACGCAACGGATTTTGATGGGGTTTTTTTTAATAGATAGAGTGATTCAAGAGGAAGGTTTATTTGTATAATACATGTATAATATAGCCGTGCGAAGCCGGAGTGGGTCGCTAGTTTATAATATTAGTAGGATTGGATGTTTTTAGAAAACACTAAATAGATTTTTAAATAGTTACTTGGTAAAAATTACAAACAAAATAATTTTTCCAAAACAGTAAATATATTTGAAAATAGATACTAGGTAAAAATGTAAAAACAAAAGAGTTTTTAAAAAACAGTAAATAGATTTTAATAGATACTTTGTAAACTTTTTAGTTTTTTTTTAAAACAGTTAATAGATTTTAAAACAGATACTTGGTAAAAAAGTTAAACAAAAGAAACAGTAAGTAAATACATTTTAATAGATACTTGGTAAACTGTTTAGATTTTTTTTTAAAACAGTTAATAGATTTCAAAATAGTTACTTAGTAAAAATGTAAAATTAAAACAAAGATTTTTTGCATTATTTTTTTTGGTAAAAATGTAAAAAGAGTTTATTACAAAACAGTAAATAGATTTTTAAATATATGCAGACGCAGTATCTGTTACTAGACACATTATAACCCTCATTACACTAATGGTTTAACTATTAAATAAATTGGATGGTTTCAATCTAGAAAACTTGAAACCCACCGCAGTATGGTCAAACGGGTTCTTGGTATAACTTGAATTCTATCTAATAAAACAAAAATCGGCAGGTCTTAGCTATATACACTAATAATATTAACTAGCAGCGGTCCGCGGTTACACTCGCGTAACTCCCGATCCCGTGGGAATATCGGGATAAAAAGTAGCCTATGATACTTTCATTGAATCAATGTATCCTCATACCAAGTTTCATCAAAATCGGTCCAGTAGTTTCGAAGCCTATTCGTTACAAACAAAAAATCTTTTCTCTTTATAATATTAGTGTAGAGTGTAGACAAAATAACTATACATTTTAGTTCTACTACTTTTTCCAGGTTTCCTTTTCTCGTTTTTTTATAATTTGCTTTCAAGTACAGACTTTTTCTCCAATTTTTATTATGAAAGGTTAAAATAACAACTATTTTAAAACTATTAGTAAGAACAGATAAGATAGTATGACTGTAAAGTTATTTCAAACAAGAAGCACTGGTAGTTTCAATTGCGTAAGTTCCGATACCTTGGGAATTTCAGGATAAAAGCCTGTGTTAATCCAGGTCTCCAGCTATCTACCTACATACCGAGTTTCATCGCAATCGGTTCAATAGTTTTTGCGTGAAGAAGTAACAAACCAGATTACTGTTAGAAAATCTTATTACTGATTTTTATTTGTATACTGCATGGCCTGCACTGAGTTATGTCACTTGTCAGTAAAACTAGTCACAATGCAATTTTTGAAGACACATTTTAAAACTTTAATCTCTTTTTTTGTGTTGTCTTATATAATTGGATACTATATTTTTATTTATAAGTATTAATAAATACAATTTTAAGTATATATTCATATTTAGTTATTTAAGTATTTATTAACAAAAATGTTTGTGTTGTCCTTAGATTGGCTCTACTGCTCGGAGGTCATCATCCGGATTTCGTTTTTATTTTTTATCAATCTCCATCGTTTGCTGTTCTAACTTCCTACTTTGTAACCGACTCATTCGACCACTGCTGACATCTTAAATAAACCCAATCTCTCTTCTATGAGCAAGATTATCACCGTACCTTTTCATAGTGCTCCGCCACCTGATTTTTCCACGTGATACTGGCCGAAATTGCACATCGTGTCAGCAGAAGGCCATAAAGAAGAAATTGAATTGAATTCCTAGAAAAAGATTTCTCAAATTGTTACTTTTTTTAAAAAGCTTTTATTTATCTTGCACTGTTCGTATGTAAGTAAGTTGTCCGTCAAAATTTACAAACTATTTTTCGAACATTTATTGGCATCCGATTAAACTGATTTTTTTTAATAATAAATAGGTTAGCGTTTGACCACTATCTCACACGATAGTGTGACGATAGTAAGTGACGATGCGGTCTAACATGTAGTAAGATTTCTAGAAGATACGCTCGCTCGCTCGCTCGCTAAAGGTAGGGGGAAGACGGCAGTGGAGCAAATACTTTTTGTTTAAGAAAAACATGTGACGCCGAACAAAACAGCTAGTATCACGCTGAGGTCAGACAAGGTGTTACATCACTATATTGCTATTTAATTTAACCATCGACGCTAAAATATGTATAATGTGTTCGTGAATCAACAGTTGAAAGGTTTTCCTACAAATATTATAGTCGGAGATCCCTTTAACGACGATCTTCATCGAGCTGTTTAATTTATGAAAATAATTTTATATCAAATTAAATAGGTCAATAAATATATTGCAAATGGGTTGCCTAAAAAATTTCAGTCCAGAATATGATTAATTAACAATGAAATTTTTTGTTTTTTTTAACCCTTTCACTGGCTTGTTTAAGAGACAAATTCCATAAAAATAGAAAGTATGAATCCTATAGAATATGAAAACGTTAAGTTGTTTTTTTTTTCCCGTCACAATTCGTGGGTAGGTTATTTATATAGTATATACCTACCCTACCCGTTATAGGGGTACTAGTCATTTGCAACTGGTCTGGTTAATGCATTAAAGTTAAGTTAAAATAAAGATAATTTATTTCATTGGTACGGAATTTGTCTATTGACCAAACCAGTGAAAAGTCTAAAAACAAAAAAAATACATTAATCATTTTGGACTGAAATTTTTAGGCAACCCATTTGCAATAAATTTATTGGCCTATTTAATTTCATATAAAATACTTTTCATCCATTAAACAGGGATCTCGTACTATTAGTGCTATTATGTTGATGTTTGATTGGTATAGACAGATAACTAAACGAAACACAAGGACAACGCCATGTTTTTCATTTGGCGGTAAAAATCCGTTAACATTAGCAACAATTTATATGCAGTCGGAACACTGATTAAGGGGGCGTGACTATAAGAACAAAATATATGTAGTGGTACGGTCTGAGTCAGAATTGCAAACCCACCGTAGAGCTCTAAAAATTAGTATTATTGGAATGTTTTTATTCTAATAAAATCATGAGTTGAAAGACTTTAAACAGCAAGTCATTAGAATCTTGCCTGAGTTGAAAAAAATCTAATAATAGCTATTTTGGAGCTCTACGGTGGGTCTGCATTGCTGACTCTGACCGTAGTTATCACTACATAGTATAAAACAAAGTCGCTTTCTCTGTCCCTATATCCCTTTGTATGCTTAAATCTTTAAAACTACGCAACGGATTTTGATGCGGTTTTTTTTAATAGATAGAGTGATTTAAGAGGAAGATTTTTATGTATAATACATGCATAATATAGCCGTGCGAAGCCGGGGCGGGTCGCTAGTCTAATAAATAAATTCTTTTTTACTTTAGGACTAGATAAATGTCCTAAATAACAGGTACTTATTATAATTTAAACTAAACAGCTTTTGTTTTTCCTTCCCAAGGGCCGGGACTCCATAGCCCCGTGATATAGGACACATAATATTGATTTTTACATCTATTTTAGATGACTTTAACCCTTGCTAAGGGCGCTGCCGCTGTAGTGTTTGGAATATATAATACTAGTGACTCGCCCCGGCTTCGCACGGCTATATTATGCATGTATTATACATGTAAACCTTCCTCTTGAATCACTCTATCTATTAAAAAAAACCGCAGCAAAATCCGTTGCGTAGCTTTAAAGATTTAAGCATACATAGGGATATAGGGACAGAGAAGCGACTTTGTTTTATACTATGTAGTGATGATAGTGATAAGATGTAGTAAGTTTAAAAAAATAAATATAGCAGGACATTCCACACATCGCCATCTAGCCCCAAGCTAAGTAACTACACTTGTGTTATAGGTGCTAGACAACTGATATACTTTTCTTTTGTGAAATATCACTACATAGTATAAAATAAAGTCACTTTTCGCCGTCCCTATATCCTTAGATCTTTAAAACTACGCAACGGATTTTGATGCGGTTTTATTAATAGATAGAGTGATTAAAGAGGAAGGTTTTTAGATATAATACATGCATAATACAGTCGTGCGAAGCCGGGCGGGTCGCTGGTATACTAATAATATCTACATAGAAACAACCAGACCCCAGACAAATATCTAAGCATAAATACTTGTCTGAGGCGGGAAATCGAACCCGCAACCCTGTGTTTAGCAGTCCGGTATGGTGACCATTGTGCCAACTGGGTCGTCAAGTTTGCCTAGTACCTATACCTTCTTAATTGACCATGTCCAGACGAAAGAACTTGACAATACGCGTGAGCGCATAAGCATTAGGTAATTGTTCAAAATAAAAACAGAATCATAAAACGTTATCTGTTATGTTTCACTTATGACCTTTAAAAACAGATCTGTACTTAAAATATTCATACGGTACGTGAAAAATGAATATTACTTGCTTGCGTAAAATTTAAATTCCATTCAATGGGTTAATAATACATTTTGGCTTTTAGCCATCTCTTTAAGTCATACTCAGACGGAAAATTAACCATAAAAATTACCGTACATGTGACATATCTGTTTTTTTTTAGAATTAGCTTCGCACGACTTGTGCAATATAGCCAAGTTTTTTTTAATATTTTTATTAAGTCAAAATTGGCTGGTTTGTTGTCTATGAGAACTTTAGTTTTAATATTTAAATTAAAGAAACGGTTGGATTAGCTAGTCTTTGAATTCGAAGGTTGTGGGTTCAATGCCGACTAGGAATAGATTTTTTGGCAAATTTCTTTTGACTAATGCTCTTACAATGAAGGAAACCAAAATGCCTTAGAATTTACTACGATACGAAGTCAAGATAAATTAGTCAGCCTAGAGTAGGCCTAGGCACCTGTGGCTTTTGTTAAGCTACTTATTATACTTTTACTAGCTGCGCTCCGCGGTTTTACCCGCGTAAATTCCGATCCCGAAAGAATATCAAAATCAAAAGTAGCCTATAGCCTTCGTCGATAAATGGACTATCCAATACAAAAATAAATTTTCAATTCGAACTAGGAGTTCCTAAGATTAGCGCGTTCAAACAAACAAACAAACAGATTTGGTACTTAAATAAGTATCCAGTACTTACAGTAGGAAGTTTTCCGTTTTAGCGTAACACTAAAACACTTGAATACACTACGAATGCACTGTTTTGAACACTGAGGAACAAAGCGTCTCACATCACACGATTCGCAGAAATTAGTAACACAACACTAATTAGACATCCATACGTATTCTGTACACTAATGTAAAAATTCCACTACCACTACGCTTTTAAGGGTTAAAAAAGTTTATAAAAATAGTTTTTCAATCGTTTTGTTTTTAAATATTACGTGCTTTAATTGAATTGTAGCCGTGATAAGCGCAGAAAGGTCGCGCCGCAACTGAGCGGCGATGTATCATTCAATGCCGGTTTCACGTGGGTTTGTGTGCGAAACTTTCGAGTTTTAAAACTCATAGAGTTAAACTTCTAGGCAATTAATTAATGTAGATTTTTTTTAAAACATTGATTATAACCGTTTTAAATAATAAAAAAATGGAGAGAAAAGTAAAAAGATCCAAACGAAGCCAAAAAACTCAAATTAACTTGATACTCGGGCATATCTACTAACATTCGGTTGTTATTCTGAGTATTATCCCCCATAACTTTCAGACGGCTGGACCGATTTTGATCAAACATAGATATTTGTAATGTACGAGTCATGCCCTTTATACCCCACTCGAGTATATCTACTTACATTCGGTTTTTGATCCTGACTTTTATCCCCCATAACTTTAAGACGGCTAAACCGATTTTGATCAAACATAGCTAAGAACACTCCCGACTAAATTACCTTTCAAACAAAAAAAACTAAATCAAAATCGGTTTAGCCGTTCGGGAGCTACGATGCCACAGACAGACACACACAGACACATACATACACACACACACACACAGACACGTCAAACTTATAACACCCCGTCGTTTTTGTGTCGGGGGTTAAAAAGGAGGAGATTTAAAATTTAACGAGTATATCTACTTGCACTTTAATTATTCAATTTCAGTTTCAAAACTTTTAGTAGAGTACATTAATTAAATAGTGTGTATTAGGTTTTGTTTTAAAAACATTCGAACACCGTATTCAAAAAAATGAGGAAGGTATTTATCTGGCTTCAAAAAAGGAGGAAGTCCTCAATTTACCGCGTAGTTTTTTATGTAGGTACGTGCATCGATTACTCGCGAGTACAATAATTTAAATAAAAATAAAGGGTTTCTAGAAATGACTACACTTGAGGTATCAAATTAGAAAGGTTCCAACAAAAAGTCACAGAAGCAAGATATGCAATTTCTTTTCTTTGGATGACATCTATACTAATATTATGAAGCTGAAGAGTTTGTTTGTTGGAACGCGCTAATCTCAGGAACTACTGGTTCGAATTGAATTTTTTTTATTGTGTTGGATAGTCCATTTATCGAGGAAGGCTATAGGCTACTTTTCATTTTGATATTCTCACGGGATTAAAACTTACGCGGGGTCAAGTAATCCTACTAATATTATAAATGTGAAAGTTTGTGTGTGTATGTATGTTTGTTACTCCTTCACGCCAAAACTACTGGATCGATTGCGATGAAACCCGGTATCTAGATAGGTAGCTGGAGACCTGGATTAACACATAGGCAACTTTTTATCCCGATATTCCCACGGGATCGGGACTTACGCGGGTGAATCCGCGGGACGCAACTAGTAATATTATAGGTATATAAAAGTTATTCAAACTACTGAACCGATTTTGAAGAAATACCGTAGTTTGCTGGTAGTTTGAGTATTTTATGTTTGATTTGTGTGTACTGAATATATTTACAAATTAGGGATAAATAATTAAAAATCTAGTAGTAAAATAATTAAAAAGTAGGTATTGAGGTAACAAACATTTAAAAATAACAAATGAATTGAGATCCTTTATTGTGACAGTTAAAATATTATTTTTAAAAACAAATAATACTTCGCTATAGAAATAATACTTGTTTCTATAGCGATGTTGATAGAGTTAGAAAGAGAGAGCTAGTCACATAGGTGAAAAATCGAAAGTGTTGTTTGTTTTTCAATAGTTTCTCAGTTGGTTATAGATTCTGTAGGTAAGTTCTAGTAGGTACTAACTGCTTAAGTTAGTGACGTAGTAACGACTAGACAATTGTATTTTAAATAATACATTATTCATAAATCACGTCATATTTATTTATAGAAATTGTGACGCATAGAAGACTTATAGTTCGATGAGGCAGAGAATTCAAATATAAGGTATCAATTTTTTAAAGAAAACTAGGTTCTGAGAAATTTGTGATTACATACGAACAGACGGACGGACAGGCGGACAAGAGAGTGATCTTATTTTTTTTACCTTTTGAGGTACAGAAAAAATACACTATGGTTCGATCAGTAAACATATTTAAAAAAAAGAAGAAGGAAAAACATTGATTAGGCAAGCACATATGAACAACAGAAAATAAATACTAAGAAATAGAAAAACTGTTACACGAAATCTTAATTAGGTTCAAGTTTGAAGACAAACTTTGAAATATTTATTCAAAGAAATTTATATTTTTTAAGGTAGAATTTTTGGAGTTTCTCTTTTGCTCGGGTAAAGGACCGGCCAAGTGCGAGCCAACTTAGAAATTTTCTTTTCTATTTTGAACTAGCGACCCGCCCCGGCTTCGCACGGCTATATTATGCATGTGGTATACATATAAACCTTCCTCTTGAAACACACTATCTATTAAAAAAAACCGCATCAAAATCCGTTGCGTAGTTTTAAAGATTTAAGCATACAAAGGGATATAGGGACAGAGAAACCGACTTTGTTTTATACATAGTATAAAACAAAGTCGGTTTCTCTGTATGTATATATTGTAATCTGTGAAAATTTCAACTATCTAGCAATCACGGTTCACGAGATACAGCCTGGTGACAGACAGACGGATGGACGGAGACGGTCGGACGGACAGTAAAGTCTTAGTACACGCAGAGAAATAGGAGTCAACCAGAAGTACAAAACTGTAAAGTTAAATTAGTTTACGACAATTTTAGTCTGAAATACTGTTTTCTTGTAATCTCTACGATTTTATTTTAAACCTCACTAAATGTTTATTAAGGTACACTAGAAAAATATTTTAAATCAAAGCTACAATAATTTTGTATTTAAAACAATAATTCTTGCTTCATAAACGAAATGATTTGTATTGTTTACTAGAATAAAATGTACAGTTAACGAAGTTAAGTGTTCTGATTAATGATCGTCATGTTGGTAATGCACTACGAAGTTGCCTGTAACCACAACAACATTATTTTAATTACTACAAGAATGTATAATTATCCTTACTATTCTGTTTGTTTCTGAAAATAACTAAAACAAATTGTTATAATAACAAAATAATTAAGTTGTCATAGATGAATATCATGTTAATTTAACACTGTGTTCTTTTATATATACAACAAAATTATTGTTAAAACTACAAGACTACATTTTTGTGAATGCAAGAATATTCTAGTTGAATAATTATATTTATGTGTACCTACTTATTTATTTAGTTTCATGAGTCGTAACTAGATGGCACCAGTAGTAATTTTAGATCGCGCTATCGTTGTGTTTTATCAAATTACCTTAGTCGAGACGAAAATTTTGTTTTGTATCGCGGGTGCGTACGGATTACGGACTCCGCACTTAAAGCAATATGTGGCTATACTCCACTATAGCCATAAGTGCTGCATTACTCGTAGAGCGTGCAGACGCGTAGTCTACGAGACAATGTAGTCTAACTTTAATATTCCTTTTTGCTGTCTAGGATTTACTATACTTAATTGATTTATACATCAAACGCAATTATCGGAGCTAGAATATTTTATACACTACAAAAATATCTAGTTACATTTACAATAACCTAGTAAACGTAACTAGATTGTTTCTCCGTGTATACTAGTAGACTAGTAGTGTGTACAATAATTTCTAGTTGGTCCTCAATAAAAAATATTTGGTAAAGACAACTAGTGGGAACTGCTGTCACGGATCCAAACAGAAGTTCTGGTTGCACTTACGAGATTTCTCGTACGTCTAACAACATTTTTCTCTGTGTGTAATAGGGTCCCGTTTTTACCCTTTGGCGACGGAACCCTAAAAAGGATTCTCCAAACATTTGCAGATTTCATTTATCGATCATCATCATATCAGCCCATACACGTCCACTGCTGGACATAGGCCTCCCCCATACGGTGCCACAAACAGCGGTCCTGGGCCGCCTCCATCCACCGACTACCTGCGGCCGCCACAATGTGTGTGTGTGTGTGTACAATGAATGCAATATACGGTCGGCTGCATAATTGCAAACACACCGTAAGGCTCTAACACGGCTGTTATAAGAATGTTTTCAACACAAGCAAAATTCTAGACACCTGCTTTAGGTGAAGTTTAAAGTCTTCTAACTCATCAATTTATCAAACAAATATTATTAGAATGCAAACATTCCAATAATAGTAATTTTAAAACTCTACCGAGGGCTGCAATTATGCAGCCGACTGTACAATCCACGGTCAAAAGTCTCTGCCCACCGCAACGTTTACAATCCTGTGCAGCACTATTTGAACATTATAACAACGTAACCTGTGGATCGAACCCACGTCTCGGTTAGTGTAGCGGGTGGCGGCTTATACCTCTCGGCCAACTAAAGACATAGCTAACATGTTGAAAATAATAATCGCACTGAGTACTTTTAATTCAAGTATTTAAGTTTGTGTATAACGTCTATTAGAAAAAAGTAACTCCAATACTTGTTGATAGTATTGTAGCAAACTGATCGACATTTACTTATGAACCATACTGTATGTGTGATCGATAGGATCATATAAACTTGATACTTCACAGGCAACAGGAATATAGTTCTATTAATATCTAATGGAAAGAGAAATTCCATGCAATCTTACGACCCGCGGCTAAAACTAGAATCTAATAGTACCTAGGTGACTGCACACCGGTTTGTGTTCACTATTTACGCAGAAATTATAAACAGGTAGATATCTAAGAAAATATTTACAGATAACTAGCAAACCCGGCGAACTCCGTTTCGCCAATTTCCCGCTTTTCTGTTGAAAATTTTCCTGAATTCTTTTGATATAAACCTCACGGAGCCCGAGACCTTTCCAACGAATGCAAAACCGTGGAAATCGGTTCTTGCGTTCTGGAGTTATAGCGTCAGGAAGGAAAACCCGACTTATTTTTATATAGTAGATTAAGTACTTTTTAGCCGGAGATTGTTTTTTAAAAGTTCTAGTAACTAGTTACTCAGAGGTTTAGGCCTGGTTTAGAAATGTCGCCAGCCTTTTGGGGGGCGATACTGTGTGGAAACGCTCTAGCTAGAGCGTGTATTGTAAATAGATAATTTTTTTGCTAATATATCGTTAGCAAATGAAAAAGGCTTGTAATATTCTGGCATAGAAAAGGTCAGCTTTTTTTTCGAACCTATGGCAATCTGCAATTGGCAATTCGTCGCACAAGATCGCGATCAGTGGAAGGGGAGTAGAGCGGCCTTTGTCCAGCAGTGGGACACTACAGGCTTATAATAATAAATAGGTTAGGTAACTATATATCAAAATGTATGTTCAGACCATAAAAACTAATTTGATGTTATTTCTGTGAGAGAATGCTCCTCATTTTGGCCTTCCTGTCCAGTCCCCTACAGAACACGCAGAGCGTAACGTCAATTACATTTCGAATCGACCGACGATGTTTAAATTACAGTGGAATTTGTGTAATAGACAAAGCACCTGAAGTTTCACCTATCTCCTACTGTGGGCGACTGCTTAGTCGCCCACAGTGGTGATCATTACAAGGTCCCCAAATTGCTTAATTTGGGGACCTTGTAATGATCATCGCACTTTGTATGTTCCAGGCGTTGCCGGTGGCTGCAGTAATCTAAAAGGATTGCCAAGGAGGGTATCATGATCAAAGACAGAGGGCATGCAATCGATGCTTCTGGAAGTCAATGTTCATCAGTAAACTTTCTGTGGCTGACATGAAATGCTTAAAATTACTTTCTTCGGATACCTACAGTGAGGCATTCTTAGTTTTCCGATAATGATACTGGAAGGAAAGATTCAAGACAAAACAGCCCAGAGCAAGCAGAGGCGGACATGGTTAAACGACCCTAAAGAGTGCAAAGGCCTCAGCTACCAGCAACTCAAAATTGCGGCTAAAGACCGCAAATACTTTCACTAATAAACTGCTGACCTTCTTTAGCAGATGGCACTGGATGATGATGAAGCAAAAATAATATTGCAGTATATAAGACGTACTGTGTCGAGTCCAAATAAATCTGTAGACATGGGCATCTGTAATATTGGAATATGTAGTGTAGTCATGGGAATCTGTAGTATTGGAAATCTATAGAATTGGGAATTTATAGACGTTGGAACAAAGCCTCTAGCATCTTTCTCCTGAGCCTCAATATGACTATAACTTTAAAAAAAGTTAAATGTCTTTAGTATCAACCATCAGTGAACTAATAAGCACTCTCGGCACCCTTGGTCTATATTCAAAACAATAGAAGCAACTAAACTCGTTTTGAAGGGAAAAAATGGCGGACAAATTAAATTTAAAAACGGTGGCGGCACCGAAGGGAATAAAATAAAAAAATAAATAAATGCAATTCAGTTCTATTCATTGTGATACTGTCAAATTGCATGCGATCCTTTAAGAAAATACGTAAGAAAGGTATAAGAATCAGCTGAATTGTATGGAATTCCGTCAAAACTGCACGTGTGTCCGTCAAAATTGCATGTGTTCAAGTCAAATTGTATGAGTATTTGAATGCTGTATTTGAAATCAGTCAAATTCAATGAAATTCCTCTAAACATAGGATTAGGATAACAATCGTGTTATTTACATTTATACTTTTCAAAGTCATATACATTGTTTTCAATTACGTGGTAGGTCGAACTGAAAAAAGCGCAATTTCATTAATAAAGAATTCCAAAACATTTATTTCTGTACATTACATACATAAGAAATTCACCTCATCTCGGTTTCGTGAGGCAAACAATGGCATGGAGCCAAGAGATGCCGGTTGTGACGTATACAGTACTATAAAAATGCTGTAGCTATAGTTGGTATAATAGTGAACCTTTGTTGATTAGAAATTAATAAGATATTTCACTCATCATCATCCGAGCGATATTCTCGGGAGCCCGGGGTCCGCTTTCCTACTTTTACGCCTCCACTTCGCACGATCCGGCAGTCTGGTTAGGCATTTACGACGTCAAGCCAGCTTCTTGGGTCTACCCAATCTGCCACGACTTAGCGGAGGTGCCATGGCAAGACATTAATTGTGACATGTATTTTATAGACGAAGATTACCATTATGATCACAGCATGTGCTGCATTACTTTGGCTATATCGCGCGCACAAGCTCTGAGAATCTCAAGGTCCTAATGGCACCACTGGGGAAGGTTGAGGGCAAAAGACCCCAAACGATGGGCTGACCAGGTATTCGAACAGCTGGATATAGCTTCAGCCAGATATCCAGCTGTTGTGATTTCAGCGCAGCTCTATATCAGCTCTTTCTTTCTTGTCCAAAACTCAGCCAGCTTAACCATATGATATGATGACCTGTTGAGATCTGCAGAGCAAAACGGGGCACAGGAAGCAGCCTGTCAAAAGGTCTTACCGTCGTTTAGGTGACTCTGTCACAGTGGCACATCCCACCAAGTCATGATTTCCTTGCAATGCCCAACATGGATCCGCTGGCGATTGAAAGATTACCTGATTGGCTACTGGTGACGTGAAGGTCCTACAAGTGATTATCCTATCTGTTTGACAGACTTTAAACGCCGTGTGTTTGACTATGAGTCTATGAAGTTATGAGTTTTCCTCAGTCTTAGTGCTGATTTTATACATCGTAAGTCAGCGCAAGAAGCGTCACTACATGGCCACTTTTCTATAATTTATCTAGTATTGTCTTCAAATTAGTTTCAATTGACGTCAAACAAATAAGTACATGCTTTATTATATAAACATAGTTACGAGTTTACTCAACTACGGCGAAGCCAAGAAGGAGGGTAATGTTTTGATCAAACTATAAGGATTTAAAAAAACTGGTTTCGATAAAATGGAGGTCACCTTTCGCCCTTGACCAGAGAAGATTGGCTCTGGTCTCAGGTGAAAAGTTCATATAGCCAAGAGATTTTGACATTGACACATGACTCTTGCACAAGACTTACATTAGAGCGCCATCTATCAAAAATAGTATTTAAGAAGAAAAAAATAAATTTGAAAAACTCCTCAGTATCAAAAAATTTCGACCATTTTGCTAGTTTATTGAAAACAAACAGACCGACAACGTGACACAGTGACTTGTGACTCTGTGATTAGATAAATGCAATGGCATGATGCGTCGGCGCACGAATATGGGATGTAATGATGTATTGTATGACGAATTTCATAATCAAGCCCTTTTATTTGATAACTAACACGGCCCCTTTCGAGTTTTTTTTATTCGTGACTAATTAGAATTATTTATGTATAGAGGGCGCCATATTGACTTTATTGTGATGTCACATAGCCTATAACCAGTGGAAGATCAAGACGCTCTTATCTATACCTTAGTAGTTTAGAAGATGTGCGAATAGATCTATTCCTAGATGAACACATTTAATAAATTACATACAGGTCAAAAAACATACCCCCCCCCCCTTTTTAGCATCGCTGTATTCGGGTAAAAATAGAGATTGGGTCGATAACATTTTTATCCTCTCAATAAATACGAATATTTTGTACTAAGTTTATGTTTAAACGAACTTTAGATGAATTAGATGAAAAGTACCCAATACTAAGGTACTTTTCAATCCTGTTTGAGGTCAAAGGCAGAGGTTGCACATACGAAGTCGCTGGTAAAAGCTAGTATAAATAATTTCCAATTGAATGGATAATAGTTTATCGTCAAACTATGAATAAAATCGACATTTTGATGAGGCAAGTCGTAAATTATGTAAATTTATCTAAGGATGAAAATAGACTACAGAATTTTCTTATATTTATTGGAGAGAGGTATCTTGTAACTTAAAATAATAAACATTGCAGGATATTCTACACATCGCCATCTAGCCCCAAGCTAAGTAACTAGACTTGTGTTATGTATAAATGTATAAAATATATTAATTAATACATGAAGCAGATACCCAGAATTAATACCAACAACAAATTTCACGTAAAGTATCAGGTTTTCCTGTTTGTGACGAATATAAAAAACTTAAAGATTTTCAAATATTGTTTTGTTCTGTAGCAAATAAATTAACAATTAACATGAAATAACTGGATAAACTGACACCCAACGAGATATTGTTACATGTAACAAAATCAATCAACAAATGCAATGGCATTTTTTGTTTATGTCTACTATATAGCTATACATTACCATAGGTTTTTAATGATTTTCGCGCAATTAAAATAAAATGGCTGACTGTTGACTATGCCAAAATGTTACAATCCCAACCAAATCGATTAAATTATTCAATAAATAAATATTGCAGGAAATTCCACACATCGCCATCGCCATCTAGACCCAAGCGAAGTAACTAGACTTGTGTTATGGGTGCTAGACAACGGATATACTACTTATATACTTTTCTTTTTTATATATTAATTCCCTACTCCTTCTAGCACACTAAGAGTTATTTGATAATAGGAGAGGCGTCAGCTTAATTGTTAACTAGCTACGCTCCGCGTAACTCCCGATCCCGTGGGAATATCATGATAAAAAGTAGCCTATGTTATTCTCAATGAGTCAATGTATCCTCAAACTAAGTTTCATCAAAATCGGTTCAGTAGTTTCGGAGCATATTCGTTACAAACAAAACAAAATAATCTGTCCTCTTTTTTAATATTAGTATACTTAGATTCAGTTCTGTTTTTCAGCATCCCTCCGTAAGATTTGGCTTATCTTGTACTTGTACTTGTATACGGGTTGTTTTCCGCAATAAGACCCTTTTTAATTGGGTCTTTTTTGCGTGAGGATGAAGTAGGCTTGCCCAGCACCTACTACCCTCTCAACTGATTAGTATACTTAGATTCAGTTCTGTTTTTCAGCATCCCTCCGTAAGATTTGGCTTATCTTGTACTTGTATACGGGTTGTTTTCCGCAATAAGACCCTTTTTAATTGGGTCTTTTTTGCGTGAGGATGAAGTAGGCTTGCCCAGCACCTACTACCCTCTCAACTGAGTCAACCATGTCCAGCAGAGGAGAGAACTTGTCAATACTTCTGGAGCCAACTAAGCCGCGGAAAACATCACGATGTTTTCCTTCACCGAGAGCAATGTCAATTAGCGCACTTTTTTTGGCTTATCATTGGGAAGTCAAAGAGGCGGAAATTCTAATATCAAAAATGTAATAGACATTAAAAAATATATACCACAATGAAACCCATACATTTTGATTGTAATATGGGCGAGTCGAACGGGCATTGTAAGCAAATAGTATCAAATTTTTTTTTTACTAAAAATACTTTGATACATAATTCATACATTATTATTGGTTTACAATGTTGTTCGATTCATAAATAAGTATTATTATGGGTAGTATAATGTACAGTATGCGTCATAAATCCACTATCAGTTTGCAACAATCACTACATAGTACATATAAAATAAAGTCATTTTTCGCCGTCCCTATGTCCCTTTGTATGCTTAGATCTTTAAAACTACGCAACGGATTTTGATGCGGTTTTTTTTAATAGATAGAGTGATTCAAGAGGAAGTTTTATATGTATAATACATGCATAATATAGCCGTGCGAAGCCGGAGCGGGTCGCTAGTAATACTATAAACAAGTATTGGACTTACGACCTTCTTCTATAATAGACGTCCTAATAGACGTTACCCACAAACATAAATACTTACTTGAATTAAAAGTACTCAATGTGATTATTATTTTAAACATGTTAGCTATGTATTTAGTTGTGTGAGTGGTATAAGCCGCCACCCGCTACACCAACCGACATGGGTTCGATTTACAGGTTACGTTGTTATAATTTTCAAATAGTTCTGCACAGGATTGTAAACGTTACGGTGCCAGTAGACTTTTGACCGCTGATTGTACAGAGCGGAGCGGTGATGGCCTAGTGGCAGATACCTCGACTTTCATGGGTTCAAATCCCGGCCTTTCCCGGATTTTCCTTATAAAGAATTGATGTACCAACGCTATTAAAATTCTATAAAACCTATAAGTATTTTATATTATAAACTAGCGACCCGCTCCGGCTTCGCACGGTTATATTATGCATATATTATACATATAAACTGCGACGCAGATGGTTGCGGGTTCGATTCCCGCCGGGAACAAGTATTTATGCTGACCATAAATTCTTGGGTGTTTCCTATATGTATAATATGTATATATTTACAAAAAAAAAAAAAAAGTATATAAGTAGTTTATCCGTTATCTGGCACCCATAACACAAGCATTAAGTTGCTTAGCTTGGGGCTGGATGGCGATGTGTAATATGTCCTGAAATATTTATTTATTTTATTTATAAACCTTACTCTTGAATAACTCTATCTATTAAAAGAAACCGCATCAATATCCGTTGCGCATTTTTAAAGATCTAAGCATACAAAGGGATATAGGGACATAGGGACGGCGAAAAGTGACTTTATTTTATACTAGCTGACCCGTGCCCACTTCGTTGGGCATAATAATGTTAATAAATTAAATTATCTATACTAATATTAAACAAAAGTTTTTGTAACTTAAATATAAAAGTTAGACATATGCCGTCGTTGACTTTTTTGTAGGCATTTTCAAGCTCCACATCGTTTTCTCTAGAACTCAAAAATATATCTTTCATAGTTAAGGCAGCGTTCGTAAGAAACGCATTCATTCGACCGTTTTTTCTCCGATTCACTTTGCAAAACGGACTACCACGTAAAAGCCTTTTTATTTTTCGGTTCTTTATATAACCTATGACACTCAGCAATAATGTGGCTTTATATTGGTCAAAGAATTTTTAAAATCGGTTCAGTAGATCCCGAGATTACCCCTTACAATTTAACAAATATACAAACACACAAACTTTACTTCTTTATAATATTAGTATAGAAGTATAGATAGTATAGAAGTATAGACTATGTAGTGATATTTTAAGGGCTGGCTTTATAAAATATTACAACTTCACCAAATCCGTAAGCCGTAATAAAAAAACGGACAAGTGCGAGTCTGACTCGCGCACGAAGGGTTCCGTTCCACGTTATTTAGCCCTGCTTATTTTATTTTCTGTTGTTAGTATTTGTTGTTACTTATAGCGGGAACAGAAATACATAATCTGTGAAAATTTCAACTCTCTTGCTATCACGGTTTATGAGATACAGACTGGTGACAGACAGACCAACTGACGGACAGACAGAGGGACCTGTTTTTTCCCTTTGGGTACGGAACCCTAATGAACGCGTCGCGGGACACGCCTTTGGAACAAAGTTCCTTTACTTACCTTTTTTTTATTTCTTTCTATTGAATAATATTTTTTTTTGAAAAAAATATCGGTCTCCTTCATTTTCTCTCTTTCTCTTACAGTTTTTCGTTCCCCAATTTTCGTAACGCGTTACATTTTTTTCCAGTTAGGTGCCTCACCAAAACCCGCGATAAGGTATTTCGTTTCAAAAAAACTTCTCTTTATAATACAACTAGCGACTTGCCCGGGTTCGCACGGCTATATTATGTATGTATTATACATATAAACCTTCCTCTTGAATCACTCTATTTATTAAAAAAAACCGCATCATAATCCGTTGCGTAGTTTTAAAGATTTAAGCATACATAGGGATATAGGGACAGAGAAAGCGACTTTGTTTTATACTAAGTAGTGATTATGGTGCGCACAATGGTCCAAATAATGAGGCTAAGTGCGGAAACAGCCCCGTAAAACTAAACTAAATACAATTATGGTTTTTCATACAATAGGTTCCTAATAACAATAACAACTAAAGTCAATACTGTCTGACTCACATCAACCACAAGGCCCTGCGATGACCAACTGGCTGATAAAAACTACAAAACTGGCTGTAATAGAGTTACATATTATATTGGTACAAAATGGGTACAAAGTATTGTCAATGACTAATGTTTTATTGCTTGGATTTCGTATTCAAATGTTTATAGATGATTGTCATGACGTCATTTAACGTGACTTTATGTGAATTGTTTAGGAATCAAGCGTTTATGAGGTTTTTTTTTGGATTTTTAACCCCCGATGCAAAAACAGTTTGATGACACTTTGTGTGTGTCAGTCTGTGGCATCTCCCGAACGGATGAACCAATTTTGATTTTGTTTCTTTTGTTTAATAATCGGATTTATATTATTACTAGCTGAATCCCGCGATTTCACCCGCGTAAGTCCCGATCCCGTCTCCAAATCTATCTCTAGATACCGAGTTTCATCGCAATCGGTCCAGTAGTTTTTGCGTGAAGGAGTAACAAACATACATACACGCACACACACACACAAACTTTCACATATATAATATTAGTAGGATACTATCGGATTTATCACTACATAGTATAAAACAAAGTCCCTTTCTCTGTCCCTTTGTATGCTTAAATCTTTAAAACTACGCAACGGATTTTGATGCGACTTTTTTTTTTAATAGATAGAGTGATTCAAGAGGAAGGTTTATATGTATAATACATGCATAATATAGCCGTGCGAAGCCGGGGCGGATCGCTAGTATTATTATACTATCGGATTTATATTATTACTACCTGTCCTGGCAAACCTTGTTTTGCCATATACAAAAAAATAGATGTTTTTCGATTCTCAGGCCTAACGAATATACACTGAAAAATTAATACAAATCGGTTCAGCCGTTTAGATGGAGATTGGCAACTAACATCGCGACACGAGAATTTTATATATATTTTGCCGTTTGACTACTATTATCACAGGTCTAAAATGAATAATTTCAAAAATGAATCTAATCCGAAACTTAATACGAATTTGTATTTTTCTTTGTTTGAAATTTTTATTTGGAAATAGCTTTCTCCCGCTATTTCTGGTCCGCTTAGAGTTTTTTTTTTAAATCCTTTTTTATCGGATGCCTACATCTTACAAAGAACACACCCTAATAGTTTCAGGTCTCTACGATCAGCGCTTTAGGCTGTGCGTTGATTCGTCAGTCATTCAGGACAAAGCATTTTATATGTATAGAGAAGATAGAAAAAAAGATAGAGGACTTGTTTTTTGTCTATGGTCATCATACTGCTTTTAAATATGTCTTCTACCAAAGATAATTGGTACGACCTGAACCAAAATATTTAAAAAAAACTCTTATACCAGGAAACAACTTTAAAACGCCATAAGTCAAACTTAATTGCAATCTACTATTCAAACAATAAACACCATTAAAACTGAGGTGTTAACGTTGAAAATTGTAATAAAAAGCGTTGAAATTAGATAATTATACAGCTGACCTTACAAGAAATATTTCGCAATACCATAATAATATCGATGATGTAATGTTAGAAACTCGTTTTGGTTTTCGATTTATAGTACTACTACATCCCAACTAACCATATAAAGAGAAAAATTGTTTTATTTGTTTATATTTGGTTCGGAAACTACTGGACTCATTTCGTCGTGTTTTGGTTTTTATACCTCAAAAGGTAGCCATGAAGGAACCCTAGGATCACTCTCTTGTCCGTCTGCCGTCTGTCCGTGTGTCAGCACCGATTATCTTAGGAACGGATGGACCAAGTTGATTTATTTTAGTTTAGATCGTTTTTTGTTATAGTTCATATATCTTAATATATATAAATCTCGTGTCACAATGTTTGTCCTCAATGGACTCCTAAACCACTTAACCGATTATAATAAAATTCGCACACCATGTGCAGTTCGATCCAACTTGAGAGATAGGATAGCTTACATCATAAGAGATAGGATAGGGATCGGGAGTTACGCGGGTGAAACCGCGTAGGGCAGCTAGTATTATCATATATTTCGACGAGAACGGAACCTACGCTGGTAAAACGGGCGTGTTCAAATGACACGAGTCGACCACGCGCCCGCCACGCGCTACACACGCGTTGAAGTTTGATCTATATATATTTTGGGTCGTATGACACTTCAATATATCTCAAATTGCATTTATGCAAGTCCACCCGCTCACGCCCCGCGCCCGCTACGCGCACGCCACGCGCCCGCCTCGCGCCCGCCCCGCGCCCGCTTGTAGAAATGCAATTTGAGATCTATTGAAGTGTCATAAGACTCAAATTATACAGGGTGTCCAAGAAAATGCAACTGCTGCGCATGGAGGTGGTAGACCTTGGTACCCCTCAGCTATAAAAAAAGTTTCAATTGAAAAAAGGGTTCCGTTTACGAGATATGTAAGTTCAAAGTTTTCATTTTTTCGTCATACTTTTTGAATAAATCTGGTTGAAACATATCATGCAAACGGAACTTAATTCAAAACATTTTTTTATTTTTCAAAATTCCCATTAGATTTTGAAAAAAACACAAATTTACGCCGCAAAAGCAAGGTGCGTATCGCCTTAACAACATCGATCAGCTGATTAGGCCTTCCGAGCATTGCACTATTCATGTAAAGAATACCGACAAAAGGGGATGTATTAAGGTAGGAAAAATGTTGCTGTTAGTTTTAAAATTAGATACATTTCGATTCAGCTCTGTTTGTTTTAATTGTCATTTTGGTACCGATTAGGTTCATTACCATGGGCCATATGCCACAACTAAAAACACCGGATTAACCTTTGAGGAATTAACATAAGTACCTATGAAAATTAGAATCTCATTTAAAAAAATACGGAATTTCTTGATTCAGTCGCCGCGCCCAAAGCCCGCGGTAAAAGCTATGCAATAGCTTAAAAGTTAAGACACTTGACACTCTTTTGTAAATGATAGATCATAATCTCCATCGGAGAAGAAAAACTTCCGGTTAAAGTCCTTTACTAAGACTGGTCAAAGTTTTCCCCTGGTCTGTTGCCTTTGATCAGGAACAACAATAAGATTGGAGCGCCATCTATTAAAACCATGGTTTTCTTTTAGACGAAAAAAAATGTAAGTAGGTAATTTTAATCGCAATCAAAATTCGGCCCTGTGTTTTATTTGGCGGGCGCGGGCGCGCGGCTTCCTTTGAGCGAAAGGCGACGGACGGCGGACGGTTTCGTTTTGAAATAGTGTTTCCGAACTATCGACAGTTTGATTATCGATATTTTTTATTCAAAAACACTGATAGTATCCGATAGCACCAAAGTATCGATACTTTCGATAGCTTAGAGTGAAGCAATATTATTGATTGAGAACAATACTATCGATGGTATCGATAGTATTGTTACTATCGATAGTATTGTTGCTCACGAAGAATAAACTATCGATAGTATAGCCTCATTCTGAACTATCGATATTATCGATAAGCCTATCGATATTACTGCTGTTGATGACTATCGATAAACTATTGAAAAACTATCGATACTATCGAACTTTCTATTGATCGACAACACTATTTTGAACACGCAACGACCGCGCCGCCCGCGCCGCGCGGCTCAACCGTTTTTGTTTTTATGTCAGTGTATTCCGGGATATTGGAGTGACAAGTGCGAATTATTATTAAGTACCTACCGTATTTAGACTTCTACCGCGTGTGGTGACAGTTACCCAGTTAGTTTACGTGGTGCTTTCCATAATACCTTTTTTTAGGTTTACCAACGTCCAAAACACGGACATAGTGTTAGCCTACCTACGGCATGGCTTGTGGTAACCGTCTGTACTTACTTCGATTACTTTGGACTTCGAAGTGATACTCACGTGCCATCAGATGACAGAGTACTAAGAGAATACTAAGAGTGGTTCAAAGGTTGCGAGATTTTGGAAGTTTTACTTCCTGCGCAAGTGATTCCGGTGGGGTACAGAATCCACTTATTCAAACTCACAATAGCCTTCGACAAATTACTTACGAAGTGAGACTATGCAAATTTTGCCTCGCGTGCACCGCACGAAGAGCTCGTGCATGCATTGCTGTGCTGCTAGGACAAAACTTTGAACATTTACCGAGAAATTAATAAACAGCAGTAAGTAATAGTGGGTGAAAAAAAAATTCAGTGTTCCTAATTTGTGGTGTTATTAAAAATAACACAAGTGAAATCTTAAGAGTACCTACCTAATTTGTGGTGTAATCAATGTAACACAAGTGAAATCTTAAGGGAGTGGCCAATACCTACTGCTATGGAAAATCTACTACGGCAATGTTTATCAAAAGGTCAGTGGATTCACTTTCATTATTGCAAACACAAACTACTCGTCGAAGTCGGGTAACAACCTCACAAAAATGTGCTTCTTATTTTAGACAAGGACAAACGATTAAAAAACTGATATACCTACACACACAGTGCGCTCGCGCTACAAAGTAAATACCTACCTACCTATTCGCGATGCGCTCAGCTGTTTAATACCTACATGATACCTGTTAAGGCAAAGCGCGTTTGACACGTATAGTTTAAACTAACACATCTCGTAAACGGAACCCTTTTTCCAATTGAAACTTTTTTTAATAGCTGAGGGGTACCAAGGTCTACCACCTCCATGCGCAGCAGTTGCATTTTCTTGGACATCCTGTATAATAGAACTTTCAAAGCGTGTTCAACGCGTGTTCAACGCGTGTGATGCGAGTGGTGGGCGCGTGGTTGACGCGTGTCATCTGAACATGCCCTAAGGCGCAGCCAATTATAACTATACAGGGTGAATTTTTTATGTGGGCCTTCAGGGCTATATCCTACACCATAAGAGATAGCGAAAAATGCTGAAAGGAGTTGCGTGCCCGATTTTGACAAAAACTAAAACTGCATCATTAGATTTTTTAAAAAGTCATTACCCTAGCCAGGAATCGAACCTGTTCATTTTCCAAAATAATAATCATCCTATATTTTTGTACCAATCGATAGTGTTGCTAATAGAGATGAATTCCTGGAAACAAACATAGTCTGGCAAATTAAAGGAAATAGCTCATTTTAGTAATCTTTTGTAATTTTCATACAACCATCCCTGAAAAAAAATGCAGTAAGGAGGTATGGCCAATGACGTAACAAACTGCTGCACTAAAAATATGAACTGTTTTTATAAATTTTATTAAAGAATGTCAGTAACAAAACGAAAACGACTGAAGGAAAGTCAACAATACAGTGCTTCATTTGATGTATACGTCAGGGCGCCGTCATCTTGACTACTGTTTTGTGTCTATAAATAGGAATAAAATGACGGAACGTGGTGCAGTCTGTCGGAGTAGCTTCATGATGTCCGAACCTTTTTATGGTCGTACCATTTATTTGAGTTAATTAGTTTAATACCTTTTAGTGAGTGGATTAGGTGTTGAGGTAAAATAATGCCGATGGGTATGTAATTTATATTATTAAAATATGTTCTGATGATAAGTGCCTTTATATTTACATAACCTTACGCTCAGATTTGGTGAAAATAGCTGCTCCTTTATAAGAACTTCATTTAGAACTTATTTTATAATTTTTAGAATAATTTCACTTGTCCTCTATGTCTCACACTATTGTTTTGCCAGAGACAGAAAGATGAAAATTACAGAAAACTACAAAAATCAGCCATTTCCTTTGTTTTGCTATACTATGTTTGTTTCTAGGAATTGATTTCTATCAGCAACACTATCGATTGGTAAAAAAAATATAGAATGATTATTTTTTTGCAAAATCAACAGGTTCGATTCCCGGCTAGGGTAATGACTTTTTCAAAAATCTAATGATGCAATTTTAGTTTTTGTCAAAATCGGACACGCAACTCATTTCAGCATTTTTCGCTATCTATCATAGTTTAGGATAGAGCCCTGAAGGCCCACATAAAAAAATCACCCTGTATACTTTACTAGGTTGATATGTACGTCGGCAGCATAATTCCAGACCCACCATAGAGCTCCAAAACGGCAGTTATAAGAATGTTTACAACACAAGCAAGATTCTAGGCACCTGCTTTAGTTGAAGTTTAAAGTCTTCTAACTGATAAATTTATCAAACAAAAATTATTAAAATGAATACATTACAAAAATAGTAATTTTAGAACTCAACGGTGAGTCTGCAATTATGCTCTCGACTAGTATGTCTATCTATTTTTTGTATAGTCTGCAGAAAAAACAGCTGAAAATAGGCGAATAAACAATAAGGTTTTAGTAGACAAATAGACAAAGATGAGTGAGTGAGTTACGCAAACCAATGTTCGTTCCTTCATAGATCGTCTATTGTTTTTTTTCGATCGTCTTTTGTTTCCGTTCCGGTCGTTTTGTTTCTGGTTCGATCGTCTTTTGTTTCCGTTCCGGTCGTTTTGTTTCCGGTTCGATCGTCTTTTGTTTCCTTTCCGGTCATTTTGTTTCCGGTTCGATCGTCTTTTGTGCCCGTTCCGGTCGTTTTGTTTCCGGTTCGATCGTCTTTTGTTCCCGTTCCGGTCGTTTTGTTTCCGGTTCGATCGTCCTCCATTTTCACTTTGAGTTTGGAACACAATTTAGCCTATAGATGTTACTGTATCTTCATGGCAAGCTTCTTCATTCATATTAATAAATAATAATAATAAAACACGTCGTGTTACATACCATTTATAGCTCAAAAACTGAACCGATTGGCATAAAACTCGGTATGTAGATAGCTGAAGACCATTAAGACATAGCCTACTTTTTATCCCGTTATTCTCACGGGATCGGGACTTACGCGTGTGAAACCACGGGACTTAGCAAGTAAAAATATAAATATCTGTACCTACGATGTAAAATCAATGATCACATGTTTGTAATTCTGTTTAATTATAATTAATAAGGAAGGAAAGAAAATAAAATATTTTACAAATTATCAATAATTATTATTTATACGTTCTACACAATTGACTATTATTTTTGCTGTAAGTTTTTCTGGTAGATACCTCGATTTTAAACTCGAAGGTTGTGGATTCGAATCCCGGCCGTGTACGAATTGATTTTTTTTTTGAAAAAGTAAAGTGATAGGATCACTTTACTTTTTCAAAAAAATAATAATATTATAAATGTGAAATGTGAAAGTTTGTGTGTGTGTGTGTGTGTATGTATGTTTGTTACTCCTCCACGCAAAAAATACTGGACCGATTGCGATGAAACTCGGTACCTAGATAGATGGAGACCTGGATTAACACATAGGCTACTTTTTATCCTGATATTCCCACGGGATCGGGATTTACGCGGGTGAAATCGCGGGGCGCAGCAAGTATTGATATAAAATACATAATAGTTAAAATAAACTACAAACTTTACCAGCCCATTATGCCTTTTTAAAAAAAATAGTTGTCTGTAAAGTCGGTCTACGGACGATAATTTTACGTGACAACGTCATAAGTAAACATTGATGGTAACCATAGCAACGATAATACGTTGCTATAGTTGCCTTCTCAATAACAGGTCGCATTCCCGGAACATGACGCATGACGTCACACTTTATTGGGAATGCAGGTGTTCATCAATTTATAAGACGTTATCACGTCAATAATTTCTTAGCGCCTAAGCAAGAGATTGCTTGATGAGTAGGTATGTTTCTCTTTTATATTAAATGCGTAAGTTTGTTAAATATTTTATTCTATTTCCTTGTAATAAAGTAGTATTTAGTTTGATAAGCTCGTAGAATCTGGCAAAACTCCAGTATTCTAGTTTATTGTGAGTTTCGACGGATATCGTTAAAATTAGGTGCGCCTGCGCAGCCGTGTTATGACGTTTATAGATCAAAAGATTTATTAGTCCCACTGTTGGGATGTTACTCGTATATTTTAGGAATAATTAGTTTAGTTTGAGACCTAGATTTAATTAAGACGAATAGTGATAGATTTAATTAATGATGTTTTTTTTTTTTTACAGATGAATGGATTCATTGTATAGAGTTAATAAAATTGTTTAAGTATTAAGACGAAGATTATAGATTTTCAATAAATGGGAGATTTTATTGAAAATCAATGGCACTCTCAGCCCCGGTCTCTCATATTACCACTTAATTTTGTAATTATATTTGGTTACGATGAACGCGCAAAAGACAAACATCCAGACCAGAATATATGTACATAAATACTTGCTGAGTTGAGAATTGAATCTGCAACCCTCATCTACTAGAATACATAGAATACTTCTACTAGAAAATAAAACTAAAGGAGGCAACCATTCTAATATTGTAACAAAATCTGGGACAGCCGATTCGCCATTTTATTGACACAAGTTTTTGTGCTGTCTTGGCGAACGTTAAAAATATAACACCAAAATATGCCTAACACTGTTAAAATCCATCATTTTATTGACCCAAGTTTTTGTGCTGTCATTAGCTATCAAACCCCTCATGAGTGCGACGTCTAAAACGCAAAATGCCATCAAAAATATAGGAGCAACATATGAGAAATACTACTAAAATCCGCCATTTCATTAAAATCTATCTATATATATATAAAAGAAAGTCGTGTTAGTTACACTATTTATAATTCGAGAACGGCTGTACCGATTTGGCTGAAAATTGATGGAGAGGTAGCTTAGAACCAGGAGACGGACATAGGATACTTTTTTTTTTCGATATTCAAACGAGATCGGGACTTACGCGGGTGTAATAAATATACGAATTATATAAGCCATATAAGCCCGCATAAGTCCCGATCCCGTGGGAATATCGGGATAAAAGTATGCTACACTATTATGTATTCTGTGACGTTCGTCTTTGTTGTAAGGCGTTCGACCGGGGGGTTTTCTCGATTTTTCTCAGATTTCACTTGGTTTAGGCGTTTTTAATTGTATATTATGTAACAAACAAACAAACAAACAGACAGATATATTTTTGTTCTACTACTTTTTCGAAGTCCCACAGACCCATTTTTTTTTTATTTGCTGTATTACATAAAAATCAATGCCACTTTTCGTTGTAATTTTATAACTCAAGAACGGGCTCACCTATCCAAACCAAATGTTTAAGCTTTGTTCGGACTATTTAGTAGATGGTTTATGTGAAGTTTGCACAAAATCGGTCGAGCGGTTCTTCATTTATCTCAATTTTTTTTATATGGCAAAACAAAATAAAAAAAAATAAAAAATAAAATCTTTATTTGTCCAGAAATTACATTTTTAGCAGCTGTTACTCATTATAGCTCAGGTTTGTTACAAGTGTTTTGGTAAAATATCTAAATTCTCTAGAGTAACAGCGAAAAAGTGATAACTACCCTCCGCACTAGTTTAATAACCGTGTTGCGGCAGAGTAGGCTCACCGTTCGGCTATGAACAACTACATCAGATACCTACATACCTACTTGTAGATGTAAACATTGCAACGATGCGAACTTACACAGTTTATGAGTGGACGCGCTTTAAGAACTAGCTAGTTTTATATAAAGTTAGCACTGCACGTAGCTTATTTACATAATATAACCAGTCTGTAAAGTAGTTTCTAAGATCCTTGTAAAAGATTGATAAGTCTGTGTAACTAATTTTATTGATTCTGCATTCAATTGACCTACCTTTACTTATCTCAATTTGCTATTCAAATGTTTGTTTTAAAACTTATTGCACAAGATAAGTAAGATAAGTGATGAGCATACATAAATAAATTGTACAAACAGTATGGTTATTGAGGCAATATTTGTCAATGACTTTAGTGTCTGAGACAACTTGAGACAAAGTTAGTTTCACTGAAGAGGATGACAGTGTAATTTTTTGATGAAATTTTCGTGCCGGGGCATATCTGTTTTCATCCATTAAATTGCGACAAAATGTTATTTTATTGATGTCAATCGCTTGATTAGTTTCTACTGTAGGCTTTTAAGAGATTTAATTTATTTATTTTTTAACTCATTCCCACAGTCTGGGACCATAGGACCCTCCGTACCAATGGTCCCAAGGCTGTGACGGGGACATATTTTATACTAGTTAGAAGTAAATATTTGTATAGAAAAAAATAACTTATGTTCTATTTTAAAATAGATGATAATAGGACACTCTACAGCAGTCATGTCAAACAAACGGACCCGCAGTCGGGATCTAGATAACAAAAAATTTAAGCGTATTTTTTAAATTTTGTTTCTCTCGCACTTGCAGTGACCAATCTGCAAGCTAGCTTTCGAATACTCAAAGTCAAGGGTGACTTTGAGTATTCGAAAGCTAGCTATCCTTTTTCGTAGTTCGTATTTATGTGAACAAAATGTTTTCTATTATGAAAATGAATAAGAACAAATATCGCTGAAGACGTGATGAACATCTTCGGTCTATTCTTAAAATAAATACCACTAATATGACACCTGACATGTGTTATGAAAAACAAAAGAAGTCATGTTACTTCTTATTCTATACTTCTCCTTTTTTATTATTTTTGTAGTACCTACCTATCTACAGTTAGAAAAACTTACTACCTAGCCCAGTTAAAATAGCCAAATTTTAGGGATAACTATAATTCGCAGGTCGCTGCGAATTATTGTAAGCTTAAAAGTTATTTTGATTGGGGTATACCTACCTATTGAAAAAGTGCTAAATAAATGTAAGTAGGTACCTAACTCACCAAATTAGCTTATTAAAGATGTACGTGTTTAATTGTTTTATGTCTGGCCCGCTAACACATTTATAATTTTCGAAATGGCCCTATGGAAAATCCAGTTTGACACCCCTGGTCTACAGATACTCCTTCCAAGGACATTCAATGAAGAGAATCAATAAATAATACGAACTTTTACAACAGCTACATATTGTCGCACGTGACATATTCTGTAAGTAACTTCTGTCTGTTTCAATTTTTATGGTAACACCAGGGTAACACTTACCATTATCGCCGACGGCTTGGCTGAGCGTGTTCTCTGTGACAGGACGTAATGCTTCCACAGCGCTGATGTAGCCGAGTCTGTCTGCGATCGCGCATGCTGTCTGCCCGTTCTGTTTTGATAAAGAACATTCATACAGTGCCATCTAGCTCCAAAGTAAGAAACTAGGCTTGATGAGTGCCAGATAACGGCTATAATATTTATATCAGGGTTTTTTTTAGTTCTTTAATTTGGGTTGTTCAAATTGTCAAGGATAACTATACATTTTCTATATTTATATGTATTTATTATTTAAATACTTACTTATCCTTTTTGGATAGTTCTTATACGTTCGAAATTTACTCCTATATGCAAAAAACACAACTGATTGCGATAAATCTTGGTATGCATATCGGGATGAAAAGTACCTAGCTTCTAGCTTAAACATATTTAGGCTTTTTTATACCGATATTTTCGCAGGATTGGGACTAACGTGGATCACGTCTAGTAACATACGGGCCAGAAACATAACTCTCCCTTTTGACAGTGCCGGGCTGGCTTCAATAAAAAAAAAGGTCCCGGGAAAATAATAATTACTCAAATTAAATGAATTGAATACTTACAGCGGACAAAGCGTTGGGATCGGCTCCATTCTTGAGCAGTAACTGTATGATCAGCGTGTGGCCTTGCTGCGCCCCTTGGTGTAGTGGTGTGAATCTGTTCAAACGAACATCATTATCATTTCTTCTTTTCGTTTCCATGTCTATTTAGAATGTAGCACAAAAATTATAGACCAAGAACTAGCCACATTTACTTTGTATTTCTTTGTGCAGGTGGATGGACATGAAAGGCAGGAAAGCAGGATATGGCCGGCTTTGCACCACCTAGCTTGGAGGGGTATTCACACGCCCTGCCCAGAACGAGGCCAATTGAGCGACTTAAGATGAAGTTTCCATATAAATGGAACAGAAATAAAGTGAAGGCCCACCGTAGGTGGAATCGGTGTTATGGGAGGATATAGACATTGGTGCTACGCCCTGGCAATGACGTCAGCTTCACCTTCACCTTCAGCAAGGAGAGCCATTGGGATTGCGATAAGACCTTCAGAGACAGCTAGGTCGTTACACTAACTGGTGTTGCACCATGGTGGTGACGTCAGCTCCACTTTCACCTCCATCTCTAGCAAGGAGAAACATTAGAACTGCGCTACAATTTCGGAGGCTGCTAGGTTGTTACACTTACTGGTGCTGCACCATGGTGGTGATGTCAGGTCTTCTTCCACTTTCAGCTAGGAGCCATTAGAATTGCGTTAGGATCTTCAAAAGTGACATCAGGTTTACTTCCACCTCCAGCTAAGAGAGCCTCCAGAATTGCTATACGACCTTCAGAGGCAGCTAGAATATCATACTTACTGGTGCTGTGCCCTGGCGGTGACGTCCGCTCCAGCCTGTAGCAGAGTCTTGGCAGAAGCGTGGTGTCCGTGGTGTGCTGCCGCGTGTAGAGGAGTGTACCCGTCCCTGGTCCGAGCACCACATTGTCCACCTCCAGCTAGTAGAGCCTTTAGAACTGCTGTACGACCTTCGGAAGCTGCTAAGTGGACTGGTGTTAGACCTGGACATAAGGGACCAGTTGGGTTATCTGCTGGCTGATTCACAAACCGTCGGAAGGCAACCGAAAAAAAAATGCTAATCTTTCACTCCCGCGACTTTCGACATGTTGCCATACTTGTCTTTTCAGATTTATTCGTTTCGGTAGCTTTCCGATGATTTGTGAGTCTGTCTGCTGGGGGGTTTCCAATCCCGTGAAAGTTCTTCAAATCCTTGTTTTGCTTCTGACTTATGAATCTTGTACAAAATTTCTTGAGATCCAAAAATTTGGGATGTTATTTTGTTAGAAATTTACCATTATTAGCAGGTACATTGACGTCTGCTCCTCTCTCGATAAGCATCTCGACGCAGTCTTCATGTCCCTCCTGAGCTGCCATGTGTAGGGGTGTGAAACCGGCCTTAGATTTCACGCTTGGATCCGCATCTATATGAACATACAAAAAAAAACAGATACAAAAAAAAATGTAGTAAGACATTGCACACATCGCCATTTAGCCCCAAGTTAAGTAACTAGACTAGTATTATGGGTGCTAGACGACGGATATCCTACTTATAGACTATTCTTTTGTAAATAAATACTTATAATACATAGAAAAAACCAGACTACAGATAAATATCTAAGCATAAATACTTGTCTGAGACGGTATTTAAAATAAATAAAATACAAAATCAGGTAGAAACTGGTCATTTGCTAACCATGATTAGGCGATGCAGTTGTTGAAACCAAATACCGAAATAGTTGGAAAATAAGTCAGAGAGAAATAATCACTGGTATGTACTTGTTATTTTACGCAATTAGACCCTTTTTAATCACTGGTATAGTGATAGGGGGAGGCTTATGTTCAGCAGTGAACGTCTTGTGGCTGATATGATGATAGTAAAGTTCAAAATGTGGTGCACTTTAGTCTAATATAAATGACCATGGAAAACCTTAAGACCCTTGCACACTACAGATCTGTCTAACAAATTATTCAGTAGATATAAAACGATAGTCCACAAAGGGCATAGAGAAACAGATATATAGACAAATACTCACCATGTTCTAATAGAGCGAAGGCTATATCCGGATGGTTGTGCCGACAAGCAATATGTAGCGCAGAGTGACCGTTCTTCGCCAGAGAATGTGGTGATGCACCTACGTCCAACATACTACCTTATAATACTAGCTTTTACTTATATCTACAGAAGTCTATGCTATTTGCTATGTGACACAATTTAGTATTAATATTAATGCTATTTATTGCGATAAAGTAATGGCTATTTTTCACGATAGACCGTTTGCACTTTGGATACAACCTCTTTTTTTTTGGAACGAAAGTTCCTTATCGCGGGTTGCGAAAGGGGGCTAGACGTAAAAAATTAAGACCAAAAGTTGTAACGACACTTTTTGCATAGAAAGCAAGCCAGTTATTTTCGTTTCGTCTTTCTATTTCGCATTGAACGAACAGTGTAGTGTCGCGACGCTTATTTACAAAAAAAAAAATTACAATTCCTTCACTAATTAATCGAAAGGAACTTCGTTCCCTCCAGGTGTCCCTTGTCACCTCTCAAGTTTTTTTATTTCTATCGTTTCCACTCAAAAATTGCTGTAGTTAGATTGTCATCTGAATTACTAAAACAAAAGGCTTTGCCACCAGTTCGGTCCTCGCAAAAAATACGTATACGTGCGTTTAATAGTTACTTAAACAGTCGGGATTGTGTGCACGAGTTAAAATCGTATAGACTAGCGTCCAAAGTGCGACTGGCCTACTGGCCCATACGCGTTGTTTCTTGTCAAATGAATAATGGTCCTTTTATTAAACTGTGGCTTTTGTCATTACATAGAGCAAATTACATAGGTAAGAACTATACAAACACATATATTTTTGCTATGGTGAGAGTAAAATAAATCTAGCAAAGTAATGTCACCAAATAGATCTGTATTTACATAATAAAAAAGAGTATAAAGATATAATTTCAAAAGCTCTCAAACCACCAAAGATTAGGATAAAGTAATCATTGAGATTGCAATTTTAGATGACATAATATGAATTCGTTTTTTTTTCAACTTAGGTGCAGATATTTCTTAACCTTACCTTTATCGAGCAATAACAACGCAATATCCGGATGTCCATAATAAGTGGCCATATGCAAAGGTGTGATATGACTCTTCCCCGGTGCGTCAGGTTGAGCACCCCTGGCCAGAAGTAATCTAGCCACGCCTATATCGCCGTACTTGGCCGCTAGGTGCAGGGGTGTGAAACCTTTCCGGGTCTCGGCTTCGATTGGTGCGTTGTTGTCTAGAAGGATGCTCGCTACTTCTTCTTTGCCTGTGGTTTGTGAAATAAGCGGTTTTTTAATTATTATCTATGTGTATGTGCGAGTGAAACAGCGATATTACACAGTCTATTGCGAGGTTGCTGCTGAAAATCAGTATTTTGCTCTTAAGGAAACTTTTTACTGAGTAGTGTCCCATTTGCACCACTTCAGCAGTTTCAGCACACAACTCATCTCACAATTTAAAGAATGATGGCATATTTAAACATATGACTAGATTACAATGAAATCGATAGTATTTCGCGAACTAGATTTGGAAAAAAGATATAAGCATTTTAAGTCACATATTTTTCATTTTCTTCATCAGCATCTGACGCCATTACTCATAGGAACTTCAAGAATTAGGTTCTTCTTCCTCCTCCTTGCAAACAAGTATTTTTTTGTTCGAAGTTATGCCATTATTCTTTTGTTTACACATTTATCTATCTACTATTTTAACTAGTTTTGCAGCCAGGATTATTACACTAATAAGATCTTGGCCCTTTTTAAAACCTTATCACTAAAAATGCCACTAACGGCTGTTAAAGAGATCCGTACCTTCCTTGGCAGCGATGTGTAACGGTGTATATTTATCCTTCGTAGTTGCAGCAACGTCTGCGCCATGTTGCAGCAACAAGGCAGCGATGTCGCCATGTCCGAGTCGTGCCGCCACGTGTAGTGGTGTTTGTTCTTCACGGGCTCTTGCGTCGACCTAAAAACAACGTCAAAACCGTTTTTAAACCAAAATAAAATATATTGCCTCGCGGACTTTTTCGCGGACTAAGGCCTAAAAACTTGTAATACATTATTTTGTTTTATCATCAACTAGCGACCCGCCCCGGCTTCGCACGGCTATATTATGCATGTATTATACATATAAACCATCCTCTTGAATCACTTTATCTATTAAAAAAAACCGCATCAAAATCCGTTAGGTAGTTTTAAAGATTTAAGCATACAAAGGCATATAGGGACATAGGGACAGAGAAAGAGACTTTGTTTTATACTATGTAGTGATAGTTTTCACAGCGCACGCTAAAAACTGTTGTAAGTTTTCTACCTTAGGTTACAATATTACAATTGCGAATCCCTAATTTTTTGAAAATAAGTAATAGCCTACGTTATTCTCTAATATTTTACCTTTCTATTGGTGAATGAATTTTGGAAATTGGTCAATCACATACTTTTTATTCTCTAGATATTTCTCACGGAATCGGGAGTTACGCGGGTGAAATCGCAGAGCGCTCGCTGCTAGTTTATAAATATTAAATTATCGTGTCGCGTTGCCAAACTCCACCTAAACTGCTGAACCGATTTGTATTAAATTTTTTGTGTATTAGGTCTTACAATCGAACAACATCAATTTTTTTTTCCCTTAAATATATATTTTTAAACAACGTTTGCCGGAACAACTTGTTAATAAACAAGGAAAAAAAAAGATGGATTTACCTTGGCATTATTCCTGAGCAGTACCCGTACTAGATCTGTTTGATGCGCGCGCGCAGCGAGATGTAGCGGCGTCTCCCCTCGCGCCGTGGCCGCGTCTGCCGCCGCCCCGGCTCCCACCAGGACCAGCGCTATGTTCATGCATCCCATAAACGATGCCACGTGGAGCGGCGTCAGACCTGACTCTGTTGTTGCTGATTTACCTGTAGAAAGAAAAAGTGTGACATCATGCAGCATGTTCCCGGTACCATGACAGCGACGACTCATCTGGTCTTGTGTTATGGTGACGAGTGACGAATAGAAGACTTATATAAAAAAATACAAAGAAAAAAAAGGGGAAAATATATTAAGGAAAACAAAAAATCACAATTATCGTCCGTAAACCGAATTTACAGACATTTTTATTTTATTAAGAGCCTACTCTTACCCACTACAGCCTGCATAGCATGAAGACCAAAACACGATATGATAAAGCGATATAACTACATCAACTCTCAAAATATGATAGACAAAGTCGCCATGTTGAATTTTTATTATACATTGCAATAAAAAAATGAGAGTTGATGTAGTTATATCGCTTTATCGTATCGTGTTTTGGTCTTCATGCTAGGCATACAGGGGAAAGGACTCTCTACCTTTCTTCCATTGATAACAATCTGTAGCTTTTTCAGCTCAGTTTTCAAAATACAAGCACTTGGCGATATGGTATAAATAACTTACTTGCACCATATTTGAGCAGCAACTCGACGACTTTGAGTCTGTTCTTCTTACAGGCTATGTGTAGTGGTGTGAACCCGTTCAACGCCCGTGCATTCGCGTCCGCGTTTCTGTCTAGCAGTAGTTTTGCTACCTGGAAACGGGAAATATGAATTATGATTGTTTAAGAGTGTAAATATCTTATATCAGGTCATTTTGCTTTTAGGTAAATTGAGCTGAAGAAGTTTGGGGGCAACAAGAAAAATTCCTGATATCCCATTGTAGGTATTTCACTTTCACTTCTTCTTCTTCTCGTATAGTGGTTTGGCTCACCTATTGTTAGAGTTATCAGATCGCCTTACGGTCTCTAACTTGACCTATAACGACTGCTACTAGAGGTAGCGACCGGGACAAACGGCTTAACGTGCCTCGGAAGCAAGTAGAAGCTCACGGAAACACATTTTGCCACACTACTGATTGGCCACCCATAGAAGTAATGACCGCGCCAAGCGTCGCTTAACCCGCTTATTAAAAACGCTGAGATGGAGTAGTAGGTGAGCTCTTTGCCAATATTTTGGGGTAATTTGAGATGAAAATTAATTGTCATTTCAAAGTTATACTAGTTTTAATTCTGAATTTTAGGATAGCTTGAAAACTATACTATGGCTCAAATTCAAATTAAAATATCGGTAATAATCTCACCTACAATTCTTCAGCACTTTTAAGAAAAACAAAACACATTCGTAACAATCATCAATTTTCACCAACGAAGGGGACTGATGCCGGTAGAAACTATTTAGTAGGCTGTGTAGCAAGGTCGTTGGCGTATGGACCGTTATGCAACGATTGCGCGATTCAGGATTACTAAACGACTACTAACGCCATCTGTTATCAGTTTACCTTAACATGTCCACAATGAGCGGCCACATGTAGAGCTGTGAGGTAATCGACGGTGACGTCATCGATGGGCGCCCCTTCTGACAGGAGAACCTTAGCCGTCTCCACGTGTTCGCCTTGCACGGACATGTGGAGAGGCGTAAGACCGTTCTAGAAGGAAACAAACAATTAAAATAACCACATGAATTAAATAAATATTGCAGGACATTCCACACATCGCCATCTAGCCCCAAGCTACACTTTTGTTATATGTGCTAGACAACGGATATACTACTTATATACTTTTCCTTTGTAAACATATACTTATAATACATAGAAACAACCAGACCACAGACAAATATCTAAGCATAAATATCTGAGGCGGGAATCGCATCCAAAACCCTGTGTTTGGCTGTCCGGCATGGTGACCATTGTGCCAAACTGGTTCGTTAATTTAGAATCTTCTTTCTTCCAGCGAGAGCTCGACCGAGACTCGGTCAGCCAATCGCAGTGCACACTACATCGAATACTCAAACGTTTAAGAATCCCCTAAATATTTAAGACGCTCCTATCCTATTTAAACATGACGCTTAAATGTCAATTTAATCGCCACTTAATAAAAATAGTCTTTTCGGGGGTAAGTCTCGCTGCTACGCAACGATTGGCTTCGAGCCTTACTTTTGCTATAGAAAATAATAAATCTTCTTATCCTTTCTAGGTTTCTGTAACCAAAGGGTAAAAAATGGCCCCTATTACTAAGACTTCACTCCGTCCGTCTGTATATCACCAGGCTGTCATCTCATGAACCGTGATAGCTAGACAGTTGAAATTTTCACAGATTATGTATTTCTGTTGCAGCTATAACAACAAATACTAAAAACGGAATTTGTCGTGCGTAAGTCCGACTCGCACTTGGCCGGGTTTTTCTGTAAAGGCAATCCTGGTGCCCACGATACAGGATTAATGCTTAGTGTGGTCACCAACAGTAATTTATATTTTTTATAAATGCTCTTAACACTAACACATCCTTTATACACTAGGATATACTTTGTTTGTAAAATATACTTATATGTAACTTGGTTTTGTGCTGTAAATAAAATATTTTTCATTAAGATATTGCTGGCTAGTGTTACAGGTTTACCTTAGTCTTGCTAGTGATGGGCGCGCCGTGATGCAGTAACCTGGCCACCACGTTGCTATGGCCGGAGCGAGCGGCGCAGTGTAGTGGTGTTAGCCCATCCCTAGTTACTGCTGCTATGTTTGCACCTGGAAAATAAAATATAAGTTATACTTAATCTTGATAAGTTCTGAGGCATCATTCGGTCAAATAAGCGATCAGGCCAAGATTTTAAATCCAATTCCGAGAGTAAATGAGGTTATACATTTTTTAACCATGGATTTTGTAATGGCAGTATTGATATTTAGTTTTTAGTTCCGAACCTAGTGCAAAAACACAAAATTCAATGTGCACCGAACTTGAAGAGGCATTCAATGAGGACAAGCAATAATTACTGTTAGTGACACCATTCATACTAACTAAAAACTAAATATTAATAATTCCATTACAGATATGGAGTTCCGAAAAGTAACGCCGGATTCAATCAAATAATAAATAAATAAATATTGCAGGACATTCCACACATCGCCATCTAGCCCCAAACTAAGTAACTAGACTTGTGTTTTGGGTGCTGGACAACGGATATACTATTTATATACTTTTTTTTTGTAAATATATACTCATTATACATAGAAACAACCAGACCACAGACAAATATCTAAGCATAAATACTTGTCTGAGGCAGAAATCGAACCCGCAACCCTATGTTTGGCAGTCCGGCATGGTGACCATTGTGCCAACAGGGTCGTCATTATTGATATTCTTTTTTTTTTAGAATAACAGAAATGACAGAAGCTTTTTGAATTATCTGGATTTTGTGCTTGGCAACTCTGCCCATATAGCGCGCAGCTGTTTCCAGGGGTGTGAAATCTTACCATGTTCGACCAGTAAATCCAGCATGGCCAACTGCCCCCACTTGCTCGCGACGTGCAGCGGTGTGATGTTGTGTTTGGCAGCCCTGCCCGCGTCTGCGCCTGCTGCAAGTAATGCCTTCGCGACGGCCACGTTGCCGTAGTGAGCTGCTATGTGCAGGGGTGTGAAACCAGACTTGGAACACGCGTCTGGGTTGTGCTCGTTCTGGAAAAAGGTGTAAAAATGTTTGTTACAAAGTTCGAAAACAATGAAGAGGATCTCGACTCCCCAGAAAACTGCAGATTTTTGGCAGCTGACATAAAAATCACATGGATATCAGACTTGGGACGATTGGTAACGCTGTAGTCTACCACATTTCTTCATCTTCCACATTACCTTTTTATGGAAAAGCTGGGCTGGTTCTCCCTGTGACAAGTAGAAATATTATGCAAAAGGGGGGTCACCCAGTTAAAGAGGATTAGTTGCCATAATGAGCCCGACAACATATCCATGTTAACTGTTAGTTAACTATCAGCCGAGACATAAATCTGTATTCTGAAGCTGTAACACCTGCAAGAGATCCTGCATTTCTTACCTCTAATAACAAAGTGGCCGCTTTAACATCGTTCTTTTTCGCCGCTATGTGTAACGCGGGAAGTCGTACTTTGCCCCTCGTGTCGGACTCCAGAAGTTCTGCTACCACTCGGTCGTGTCCTTGTTGCATGGCCACTGCAAGGGGTGTGAAACCGTCCTGGAAAATATAGTAGATAATTTAGTGGTTACTGTAGACGAAGAGGTAAATTAAACTGATTAAGAGTTCTAGAGTCTAGGCCTCTAGGCACATTATGCTATGTCAATCTCTCAATTCTGTGGCCAGGGTGTGGCTGGTCCTAGCCGCTAGCAGCTTTTTAACGCAACTGGTATAGTTTTCCGTGCAATGATATACAGCTGCGTTAGGCCAGCTGCTCACTGAGCGTCATCCTATGTTCATCTCTTACCTCTGTTGCCAGGGTCTGACTGGCTCCTGCCGCCAGCAGCATCTTGACGCAGCCAGCATGGTTCTCCTGCGCCGCCATATACAGCGGCGTGAAGCCAGCTGCAGACTGAGCGTCCGCCTTCGCGCTGGCTGCGAGCAGGGCCCGGACAACTGCCTCCTGACCCGCTAGACATGCTATGTGGAGTGCTGTGTTGCCTGAAATTAAGGAATTAACCTTGATAAATTGGTACCTTCCTGCTGATGCAAACTTTCTGGTTAAATTAGTTTTATCGTAGCTTCAAGAGCGAAGGACAAGACGTAAGCAGGTTAAAATTGAGATGGAATTTATGTTTGTATTGATGCAAAGTCGCGTATAATAAAAAGGGATAAGTTATTCAAAAGAGAGGTACGCTTAGTTCAATATAAACTTGCTTAGTATTAGATGCTATTTGGTTGGTTTCCTTGCGAAGTTATTCTTCTATGCTTTTACTATAGCCAAGCCGAGAAGCACGAAGCACTTCACGGTACTTTCAAGCTCATAGTCACGAAGCACTTCACGGTACTTTCAAGCTGGTAGATTTATGTATTTACCTTTTTTTGTAGCCGCATCAACAACCGCGCCGCGTTTGAGTAGCTCCTCGACTACTGAAATGTGTCCATCTTTTGCAGACAGATGGAGAGCGTTCAACCCGTTCTGAAATGGAAAATAATTAGAAAATTAATAAAACACAGCTTAAATTATATGCCCACTTACCCTGATCGTAATAAGACCTGTTTATTTTGTTTCTTCATAGACTAAAAACATACAGTAGGTACAATAAACAGGATTACACTGGCCGCAAAAAAATTGACACACCCACGGTTTTAGGTGAATAGGCATTCCGAAACCAACCATCCTATTCCAGATTCAAGCCGACCGCCCAACCGCCAACTAAACTAAGTTAGTTTTAACTTAGCTCGCATAGTTGAGCCAGTTTTTCATACATTTGCATTGTGCGTCCACCGCAAACTATGCCAGCTAAGCTAAGTACCTACAATTGAAAAACTGGCTCAACTATGCGAGTTAAGCTAAACTAACTTAGTTTAGCTGGTGACGGACGATCGGCATTAGGGTCTCGATACTCTATCGTCTCCAAGACAACATCAAGGGCCTATTCAATTAGGCCTAAATAGGGTAAAAAAGCTATTGCATCGTGCGAGCTTCGTACAGTCGTACCTTATACATACGTTAAGCGAACGCTCGGCCGAGCTACATGGTAGGCGGAGTGAGGGGTGTTAGGTTTTGTTTTCGTTACGGAATTTCTTGATTCGGTCGCCGCTTTCAAAGCCCGCGATAATAGCTATGCAATGTCCAATTAGGTTATATTATATGTTATCACTGATAGTTTTATACTGTAAGTAAACAAAAAACCCTAAACCCTAAACCCTTAGTAACCACTTAGCTCAACCGAAATATTAGATACGTAAATATGTTACACTAACCAATATTCAATCAGAAAACTTAACTAGTCATAGTCACCTTCTTTTCTTCTAAAGTTCATAGCAACAAATCATGAGTAGTCCAAATAAAAAATCAAAATAACATAAATAAAGTTCAGTAAAGCGTAAAATCTGCGAGTCAGCGGCACGTCGAAACTACTAATTAGACATGACTTAATTAGAAACACGAACTTGTTAACACAAGTAGCTAAATTGCAAGTCACTTTGATATTATAAGAACTAGGATTCTGCCTCTTGTTTAGCACAGGACGCATTTTTAAAAGGGTACAGGGGCTCTATTTTTGAATCGCTCGTGTGACAAAGCTTCGTCGTATACGCCTACAAGTCACGCTCGACTTCCAAGTCGCATGACACAAATTTACTGTATTTTTGAATCGTTCGTCGTCGAAATTTAAAATGTCAATTTTTATTCGTTTTACGCAGTTATTTGAAAAGCGGTAATTACCAGCGGACATCCGAAATTATCCCAAAAGATATAAATATTTTTCAAAGACCGTTTCCGAATGTTTGACTATGATTGTTTGATGTTTATTCTACCACTCGCCTGTCGGCGACGAGTGGTGGAGACCACTCGTTACGATGGAGCGATTCAAAAATAGCGAATTTCCGATGTCGAACGAATATCAGTAGAAATCGAGCGCTCGACGCGGGGCGAACGATTCAAAAATAGGGCTCCAGATCTGTTCACTCACGAAGGTGCGCCCCTCCAGGGTAAATTTTCTCGGTGTACATTACTATGAGTGTCGCACGTGCTAACAATATGTCTTAATGTGTGTGTGAAGACTATCAGTAGAGACAGCATACATGATACAACAGAGATAGAATTATATACAGATTATGTTAACAACAACATTCAGAAGGTGTGGAGGGGCGCACCTTCGTGAGTGAACAGATCTATACGCACAGGTAATGCTTACTCCATATAGATGCATTTTCCTGTTTTTTCCTGATTAATGTATATAGAGCAGTGGTTCCCAAACTTTTTACCTTGTAGAACCCTTGGCATGTATTTTGGTTTGGCTTAATTCATACAGTGTTAAAAATGGAAAAAACAATGTTAAAAAAAATATTTCATAAATAAATTTTTTTTATATGAAAATAATAATGATTATTTTCACTTTTTGGACTATCAAGTTCTAGCCGAATGAAACTTCAGGGTATATTCTTCATGTAAGCCAGTAGTTTTAAAGATAGGTTGCAATAAAAAAAACTCTGTAAAACATATTTTTTAGAACCATACAAAAATAATGTAAATATGCAGCAACCGATGATCCACCCCCCTTGTTACACCGTGTATAAGACGGGTCGGAACTTTCAAAACCCTTAATATGTTCTCAGTAATTTCTAGATCACTTATTAAACACTGGCTGCGGCCCACGGTTTTACACAGATAAATTACCGTACTAAAGCATTAAATAGTAATTATTTTAATAACGCACACAATAATTGCGTAGATACGTCGACGCGTAACCAATTTGGTATGCGTCATAAGTCCACTATCAGTTTGCTACAATAATACTCTAAACAAATATTGGACTTATGACCTTTTCTTTACACAAACATAAATACCTACTTGAATTATTATTGAAAGTACTTAGTGTGATTATTATTTTCAACATGATAGCTATGTCTTTTGACCCCTATGTAGAGGGGTCAAAGATGGCCCAGCACTGGACCAGCGAGATGGCCATGCGATGGTTGAAACGCAACTACACGATGGCCACGTTCAGCCATCGTTGCCCACTTCCTTTGATTCCTTTGACACCGTGGCCATCCAGTCGCCATTTACGAACCATAAGTCATCAGATAACACTACGCCCTCTACATGCTGGTCCATATTAGTGGTCCAGTGATAGCCCATCATGTAGAGGCGCTATTTCGTTGTGTGAGTGGTATAAACCGCCACCAGCTACACCAACCGACGTGGAATCGATTTACAGGTTACGTTTTTATAATGTTCAAAAAGTGCTGCACAGGATTGTAAACGTTACGGTGGCGGTGGAGTTTTGAGCGTTGATTGTACCTAGTATGCATAAATGGGTCAAACTAAACACGCTCTGAATAATATATTTTTATGTTTACAATGTTATTGTCATATGGTTAATTAATTTTGCTTGTAAAAGATTAATTTCAGAGATTGCAAAATTGTTTTAGTGAGCTAGCCGGTGCAGATAGCTCACTAAAACAATGTTGATATCGCACTAGTGTGTAAATTCCTTATTGTTTTCTTTGCAATATGGTTATCTATACTAATATTATGAAACTGTAGAGTTTGTGTTTGAACGCGCTAATCTCAGGAACTACTGGTTCGATTTGAAAAGTTCTTTTGTGTTGGATAGTCCATTTAGCAAGGAAGGCTTGTAGGCTATTTTATATTTCTATATTCTCACGGGATCGGGAGTTACGGGTGAAACTGCGAAGATATATGGGTCAGGGCTAAATCCAGAGCGGTTTTGGCTTAGTGGTAGATACTTCGACTTTCATTTCTAAGTAGTCAGTCAGTAAATTAGTCAGAAGTTCCATCATTACTGAAATAGCTTATTGTTATCGGTGAGAACTAACAATACTAATTGATGGTTTTGATCAAAATTAACGTTCACAAACCATTAAGTTTCAGATTATTATGTTTTCATTAAAATAGAGGGAAATAACAGTTTTCCACACACTTTGAGTAAAATACTGTGAACTTTTGCTCGTTATTTTCAGCAGTTTATGATATTAGCGCGTTCAAACAAAGAAACAAACAAACAAACTATTCAATCAGCTTTATAATATTAGTAGTTATAGCACATGAGTAGACTCATGTGGTTATAGATTGAATTCTTTATTCCAATAATTTTTTTTAATTCGGTACTGACATCAAAGTTCAAGTCAAGGCTTGCGTGAAATTAGTTATTAAATCATCAAGCTAATATTAAATAATTTGCTTGATTAATTTTACAAGCAATCATTTTTTTGCGCCTTAGTCTTCCGTATCCAGAGAACTCTTCAATAAAGCTGGAGCCACGCTCTGGGGCCAACTAATCCGCGGGTTTTTATTACGATTTATCATTAACTAGCTGCGCCCCGCGGTTTCACCCGCGTAACTCCCGATTCCGTGGGAATATCAAAATAAGGAGTAGGTAGCCTAAAGCCTTCCTTGATACACGGATCCAACACAAAAAGACTAAGCCGCGGGTTTCATCACGATGTTTTCCTTCACCGTAAGAGCAATGTCAATTAGCGCACATAATTTTTTTCGGAGGATTCGAACCCACGACCTTCAGAATGAAAGTAGAGGTATCTACCACTAAGCCAACATCGCTCCACTATATATTTTCTGTGTGTATATACCTACTTACTGTGTTTAATATGAAAACATAGTGCATTTATTGAGGACATCCGCACAGGTGCGGTATAATGATAAAAGCATTTAGTCACGTGTCCATCTTTGTAACCTATATATTCACGGTCATTTCTCACGGAATATCCGTATAAACATAATGGATACATATTACATAATAGATAGTTGGCTAACATAATTTTTCAAATTGTAATTTGGACTGGAATCATTTTCATCAGTCACTCACAAAGTTCCTGCTGTCTGTCCTTATGTATGCTTAGATCTTTAAAACTACGCAACGGATTTTGATGCGGGTTTTTTTAATAGATAGAGTTATTCAAGGGGAAGGTCTGAGTATATAAAACAAAATTACCACGCGTACGAAGTCGCGGGCAACAGCTAGTCTTATATATAAAAATGAATCGCAAAATGTGTAGGTAAGCGCATAACTCAACAACGCCTGGACCAATTTAGCCAATTCTTTTTTTGTTGTGTTTGTTATTGTCAGGAGAAGGTTCTTATGAAAGAAAAAATTAAGGAAATTTCGTAGAAAATTATTACGCGGGTGAAACTGCGGGGCTCAGCTAGTTAAATATAAAAAACAAAGCTTAAGGTGAAAGGGTACCTGCGCGCTCTCCATACAAACGTAGTCGACTGTGTCCTCCCTGGATAATGACATTAGCACAAATATTTTTGTGCCATAAAACCTATAACTGCCATTACTATGCCCCTATGTTTTGGGATTATGCACCAAAAATATTTGCCCTAGTGTCATTATCCAGGGAGGAAACAGTCGACTACGTTTGTAATAGTTTGTATGGAAAGAGCCCACGGTACCCTTACAAAGGGCGGTTTCACCGCTCAAAGCTGAATCGATTTTGATTTCATTTCTTTTGTTTGAAATGTGAATTAGTCGGGAGTGTTGTTAGTTTCACACAAACCGTACTAAATATCTCTAGGGAGTTGTTGCAACGGTACCTCGTAACTAGAGTGGACAGTTATGCACTGATGCGATTGCATTATATCGTTATAATTAGGCTTTGTGTTCAGTTCGGGCTAGTTAGGTTTAGGTAAGCGTTAAGATAACCTAGTATAGGTTAGCAGTAACCGTTGCAACAACAAACTTACAAGTGTATATTTAATTGGTTATTCATATGAAAAAAGGATATATTCAGTGATTTTATAATACTAACAAAGGAATGAAATATTCTTACTCTACTTAGTAATCTTGAAACTAAGAATATTAAACAAGAAAAAGATGCATTCAAAAAATTGCACCGCGAAGTAACTTGAACTTGCAACTCTCTGAAGGGCAATTCTCGTAAATAATATTGTTTAAATTACATTTCAATATCATCCCGATTGCATTTCGATTGCAAAAGATACCTTCAAAGTCAGTTTTTTTTATACAAAAAGCTAACTTTGAGGGTATTTTGAGCTACTTTTAGGGTATTATTTGTGATCGAAATGCAATTGAAATGATATTGAAATGTAATTTGAACAATGTTATTTACGAGAATTGGCCTTCTGTTTATCATCCTTTCCAAGATTACTTTCCATTAACGACATCGTCAATCGACAGAGCTTTTTTGCATGAAATTGGCTTAGACCAACGAACAGTCACGTGGTGTTGCCTTAGAAAAAAAAATGGTAGTCAAGTTTAATCTTCATTTTCATACAAAAAAAATGTCTAAAAGTAATCGTGTAAGAAAAATAAATTAATCTTGTCTAAGGGGGCAGATGCGCAACTATAATTGCGCCACACGGTCAACTACGTGATAGGTGAAACTTAACTTACTTTTTGGGAGACGCATTTTTACTTGTACTTACTCAAAATATTTTTTTAGAAAGCCATTAAATAAACCGGTCAAGTGCGAGTCGGACTCGCGCACGAAGGGTTCCGGTACCATTATCATCACATACACACATCATTAGAAACCTCAATATTATTTTTGAAGACCTATCCATAGATACCCCATACGGTTTGATGAAAATTTTTTTTTTGAGTTTCAGTTCTAAGTATGGGGAACCCTAAAATTTAATGTTTTTTTTTTCTATTTTTGTGTGAAAATCTTAATGCGGTTCACAGAATACATCTACATACTTACCAAGTTTCAACAGTATTATAGTTCTTATAGTTTTGGAAAAAAGTGGCTGTGACATACGGCAGACAAACAGACATGACGAATCTATAAGGGTTCCGTTTTTTACCATTTGGCTACAGAACCCTAAAAAAACTAATATCTAAGTACCTACTAATATGTAGTGTGACGCATCTGGTTCGTACCCAATCCCTTTTAAACCCATAAAAAAGTAAGTACATCAAACCCATAAAAACAGTAAAAGTTACCGAATTGCATGTGTTTATGTCTTTAACTGCGCCGGATTCAAGCAAATCGACGACTGTGTCGAGTTGACCGGCACGCGCTGCCCGTAGAAATGCTGTGTTCGGCTCTATCTGTTAACAAACAAACAAACAACGTTATTTTTTCATAAAACTAAGTAATATTAACTACGTATAAGTTACACACACGTTTCCCGCGCATATTTATAGCAAACTGTCGATGAGTCCGCTCCGCCCGATCGCCGCACATGCGCGCGGATATCTCATCTCAGCTGCCTTATAGGTAGCGGCACGTAAGTTTAGCGCTGAGCGAAATGTAGAGGGGATAGCTGCGCATGGGTACAGTCACGAACATTAAGTATAACTTTATTTAGTACCTATAACCAAAAAAAATTGCGAACATATTTAAATAAATATAGTAGATACTTAAGTCTATCACTAACCGAAACGTGGAAGATATATTAGGTACTGTCGCGCGCGCAAACATTAATGAATAGTTAATGTTAAAGTTTTGTATAGCTTGTAACAGGTTGTTTTACTATTCAAGATTAACCTCTTTTTTATTTTAATCAGGAAATGAAATAAACGACTTCCATACATAGTTGATCATGTGACAAAGTGGATAAGTTTGTAGGGGGTAGGAAATAATAATACATTCGAAATAATATTGTAATCGAATTTGTCAATTTTTGTTTAATACATGAACGGCAATAACAATACACTTTAGAACGCGACTGTACAGTCAGAAGTCCGCGGAGCGTCGTATCGGTGCGGGGGACGGAATACGACAGGCTACCAACCGGCGCAACGCACGCGCACCCTTCGTCCCTCTAGCACCCCTGTGATACCTATTTTTTTACTTCTGCGCAATAACGGTCAGCGCTAAACTTACGTGCCGCTACTTATACTCTTCAATTTAATGTCAATACAAGGTCAAGCTCAATTCAATTCTAATACAAGTCCAATGTTGCCGTCATTTGGTACTCTTGAAATTAATTTTGCCGGGATTGTGTTACCCTTGAGATTGTGATGGGATTGTAAATAAGACATGAAGTTAGTAACATACGTCAAAGTCACAGACTAACAAAGGCCGAAATCAAACGAACGAAACTCAGACCATCTAACTAACCTCTATGGAATGAAAGAATAAAACTTACGAAAAAATAAGCAAAATACTATATTATATTAGAATTATTTATTTTAATTGCTATTTTACAATAAAAACTACCATATACTTAACATTTAAATGTATTTACACAAGAATTTAATAAAAAATGAATCATGGCACTATTGCAAATTGTACGGGGACCATCCAACAAGAAAAAAAATATTTCGTCAAAAAGACAAGTCACGTCAAAGTCCTGTCGTAAAAATTATATTGTTTGTTTTGAAATTATTTTGTGATTATTTTATTAAAATCCCTGCGAAATTGAGGTAAGAAAATCTTTTTTACAATGTAAAATTAAATTGTGTGCATGTTAGTTAATAAATCAAGTGTTATCAAGGTGAATTTATACGAAATGCCTGCTTTTCATTGTAGAAAAATGGCAAGCCCACGACCTCCCGTATCCATTCCTTGAATGTAAATATTTCCTATTAAAAACCTTTCTTCGTTTTTAGATGGACGTATTACAGCCACATGCATCCCGTGAATGAAGCCTACGCAGGGATGCCAAATCTTTCAGAAAATCTGAAAATGTAAAAAATGTACTCAGCTACAGAAGTTATCAAGCAAATAATGTGTAATGCTGAGCCCGATGGCAGGTTCATAGTAAATAAAATGATTCAAAAGAATTTTACAAACCGTCTTTTATTACGTATTACTTTCTTCTTCAGTTTGTGGAAATTTTACTACAAGTAATGTGTTGAGATGGGGTAGTTGGACTGAATAGGGAACTATGGAGACTGTAGTCCTTCTGTACTCATGTGCTGTGGACTATAGGGACTGTTACGGTGGCCTACCACCGTAACAATGTTCAAAACACGTAAAAAATATTAATTATGTAACCTTGTATTTTGAGCTAATATCATTTGACTTGTTGTAACTGGCATCAAGGGCTCCAAATTCTTGGTACAATTCACGAAACATTACCTTGGTGATGCCATAGTTCGCCATTCGTCTTCGTTCATAGTAGGTAAGGCTTTATCGATGTAGAGGGCAATCAGACGAAAATTACGTCTTTCTCGTTAATCCATCCTTTTGGCTTCACGGAGGATAACATTGTGCAATATTAAACGAGCCATTATATGTAAGTACCTACAGTTTTACTTGAAAATTAAAACTCGCAATTTCAACAAAGTTCAACACTTTAGTTATTGGGACTATTCGCAATACAAACACAATCAATATATGCAATATTCAGCTGTCAAACAAGCGTCAAAGAGTACCGTTTCTCAATCCCGTAATCCAATCCCAATGGCATTTAGTTCCACTAATTACCACGCAATTCAATTCCAATGTGGCGCTAGTCTTGTTTTCAAGAGTGCCATTTGACATATTTTCGCTTGAGATTGGGATTGGACATTGGGCTTGTAAGTCAAGAGTAAGGCAGCAGGACATCTCTAAACGTGCCTCCCATACTTTATGCCGTTCATACGTCTTTAGAGCCAACAACAGTATGGAATAATTCATTTAAAGACTATCATCATGAGATGCCTGAGATACAGGAATCTCCTTGTTCAGGCATATGTGTTTTTATTGTTTTCTTACTTATATGTTTAGTCCTTAGTTTACTATGTAAAATATTTTTGATTAAATTTATTTATTTTATCATAAATCTCCAATTTCCTAAATTCAAGAGAGGGAAATACCACGGTCCGCATTAAGAGTTTTGCATCGTTTCCTTATTCGTACAGCAATGGAAAGAATCAGTTGCCTGCGTTTTTCTGACGTGTACAATTTGGGGGTCTTCAAGTCGCGAGTGAATAGGTTTCTTCTAGGAATGCGTGCTACATCTTAGGCCGCAACGTCACCTGTCATTAGGCAGGTGTGATAGTGGTCAAACGCTGACCTATCATATGTAAGAAAATCAGATTTATCATTATCAGCTGATCCTTTGCTTGAACATAGGCCTCCCCAAAGACTTCTAGAGCGATCAGTCGCATGCTCTCTCAATATCTTATCAAACTTTTTTAAATCAAGCGACTAAAACAAGACCTCTATGTATACACGATCCGTAGAGCCGGAAGATTGTGCTCACGACATTATTTTTAGTTAGCCGGTCGTGCCCTCCGATTTCACGGTTCGGCCATAAACCCGACCTTTTTGACAATTTGTACAAAAACATTGAAAATTCCGATTTTTCGCTCCAATTATTGTGAGGGAAATTGAGAATCACGTCGGGTTCTGAACTTGCAGAGCATAAAAGTGCATAATCTTATTTTAGTACTAACTAGCGTCCCGCCCCGGCTTCGCACGGCTATATTATGCATGTATAAACCTTCCTCTTGAATCACTCCATCTAATAAAAAAAAACGCATCAAAATCCGTTGCGTAGTTTTAAAGATTTAAGCATACATAGGGATATAGGGACAGAGAAAGCGACTTTGTTTTATACTATGTAGTGATAGTGATAGTGTAGTTTAGGTCGAACTTATTTCTTCAAATTCTGCCTTTATATAAAAACATTTCTGATAATGTATGTAAGCCAAAACGAAGAACGAAGAGCTTGCTTTTAACTTCACTAGAGCAAGCTAATTTTTAAACAAAATAATTAAAGGTAAGAAGTATAAAGTGAGAGAAAGCTTTAGTCTTCACCAATTCAACCTATTTTGAACCTTATGTAACGGCAGCATATTAGTTATTTTTCCCATATTCAAAAGGATCCTTTTCAAGCTATACTTAGGTAGGATATCTACCTATCCAATACTTATTGTAATTGCTTTAAATCAGGGTTCATTGAGATACTGTTAGCAAATTAAATTGGCACAAATGTAGGTGTTTAACAAAGGCCATTGCTCCAAGGGCTAAATTGGAAAATAATTTGAAGTCTTTATTCAAAGAGAAATATTTTTAACACTGGCTTTGAAGTGCTAACACAGCCATTAATTTAATTGTTAATTAGAACTTCAGAAAAACATACTTAACCCAACTCTGTAATCAGTTGCAAATTATAGTCATTTTTAGGAGTTTACTTGGAGTCTCAGTTAGTTTTAGGTAAATTGGCACCAACCAAACAACTGCAAAACTGTTATTCAAATTTACAAAGTTTTCCAAGCAAGTCTGTACTGGGGTAAACTTAGCTAGTATCTTCTTCAAAGGAAATGCATTTAAAAAACAGACAGACAGACAAACGGTCAAAAAGTGATATTATAGGGGTTCCTTTATTTTACCTTTTGAGGTACGGAACCCTAATAAAACAGAAATGCCTACGCAGGCTTACGCACTTACAATTAATAAAATACCTAAATACTTGAATTAAGGTATATCTTATCTACATTTGTTGAATGAAATGCTAATTAGAGATAATCAAATTAATGCCAAACCCGAAACAACACAAAAATAAGTAAATTTTTCGGCTATTCGAATACACGACAAGAAAAATACAGCCAAAAGAACCACTTCTTTTTTGAAGCCATTGCAAGACTTCTAACACTTCACTCAAGATCACGTTAAACTTCAAAATTCAAAACACTATGAAAACCTTGTGAAAAATACAACGAACCACAAGTGTGATGGAGTAGACACGTCTTTCGAGAGGCAGTATGCGCGCGCCGCACCACACCGCCATTGCGGTACTGGTGGCGCTTGCGCAGGCCGTCACGCTTCACCGACCTTCCCGCCTGGCAATGGCTAGACTTAACTAGATCATCTAGCTAGATCATAATGAGCTTTGAGGATCTATAAATTAACTTATAGCTGTGCATGTCTGTATGTATGTTTTGTTTTTAGAGTGCAATAAAGTGATAATCTATGTCCGAGATCGGGATCAGGGTTAAAAAAGTTAGGCTAAAAAAAATGTGTAGGAATAACACAGCTAACTACATGCAAAGTTTCGCATTCACATCTTCTATAATACGTATAAAATGATTTGTCCTGAATGATTGACTGACGGATCAACGCACAGCCTAAACCGCTGATCGTAGACTTGAAACTTGGGAGTGTGTTCTTTGTATGACGTAGGCATCCGAAAAGACAGTATTTCCTAAATTCTACCTCTGAGGGTCACTCCCTCAGAGGGGGCAAAGTTTGTATGCAACAACTTGATTTCTTGGTCCATTTTAGACTTCTATGCAGACGGTCTCGCAGCAGTCTCGGGCAAAAGCTAGTACATAGATATTAACACAACTGAAGCCAGTCGAAGAGCTCTGGTTGGCGGCTTCTACACTCAAAGGGTGTGCTTGGCTATCCTGAGGAAATCTCGCCGGCCGTTTAGGGACAATGCCGCGTGGATTTTTTTTGTTAAACTTACACATAAAATTAGTAGGATCTAAGGATTAGATAAACAGTGGTTTTGTGCACTTGCAACATTTCAAAACTTTAAGAGGAAATTACCCGTCTCTTTCTCCATACAAACGTAGTCGACTGTTTCCTCCCTGGATAATGATACTAGAGCAAATATTTTTGTAGGATAAGACTGCCATCACCAATGACTGATGCCCCTATGTCTTGGTTTTTTTCATATTCTAATTATCATAGAAAATAAGCGTCTTTAAAAACGCAAAGCACACTACGAATAAGTAACTCTTAACTGATAAGAAACGATTAAGTTAATCGTAATCGTAGCCAGCACAGGAGGAATATTGTCTGAAAAGTAGGAAACTTTTAGCCAAACTACGTAGCGCGCTATAAGGTTGTGGTTTCGATTGCGGCTTATTCTTAACGACCCGCCCTGGCTTCGCACGGGTATATTATGCATGTATTAAACATATAAACCTTCCTCTTGAATCACTCTATCTATTAAAACGGGAGTGCAGGCAGAAGTGAAAACAATTAGGGATATAGGGACAGAGAAAGCGACTTTGTTTTATACTATGTAGTGATAGTGATGTAGTGAAGCCGAATTTTCACTACACTAATTAATTTTCATCCAGAATATGAATGAACTCGTACATATACATAATATCACTGCTCGTATAGTGTTATCCCCGCTTTATTAAATCAATCATTACAGTGTTTTCTAACAGAATGCATTCTATTCCAAACTCAATAAAAACGTTAGTTATTTCACTAAATTACTATTTTACGTACGTCAAATTTCGATTCGTCCAATTTGTTTTGGTACCGTAATTTACTTCATAATACCGTGAAGAAATGTGTCTGATACTGTTATTCGATCTCGTCTGATTGTGGTTTGTTTATTGTTAGGGACACCCACTCGGTATGATTGAAATTACAGAGTTTTGCTTCTATTATTATCTGGATAGTCCTACGGGATGGGTAACGAAGAAACCACGGAGCGCTGCTTAGAGAAAATAAAAATCAACACCAATAAAGAGAGATGTTTTTTTTTTGGTAACAAATTGGCTCCCAAACTACTGGACCGATTTTGATGAAACTTGGTATGAAGATTGAGGATACAGTGATTCATTGGGAGTAACTATTACCACGGAATTAGGTGTCAACTTATGTGCTAGTCGTCAGTAAATATTCTGTTCTAATATTTTAAAATTTGCAAGGAGTTTAATTTTAAAGATGAAAGTACAAAAGATTTTTGGGACTAACTTTCAAATACTTTAATTTTAGAGATTGTGTAAAATTGACCGCAATAATTAATCACGATGCTAAACATCCAAAAACCAGAGAGATTTAAAAAAATACAATTACTAGAGATGACATTATGACAATTTTCATCCATAAAATAAAACCTGCGCAGCGTGTTGCCTCTACGCAGAACACAAACGCCACACTATGCTGAGCGCTATTTTGCCACTACTTTGTACTAATAAAAGCAAAGAAATATAGGTACATACACTAGCAGCGCTCCGCGGTTACACCCGCGAAACTCCCTATCCCGTGGGAATATTGAAATATAAAAAATAGCCTGTAGCCTTCCTTGACAAATGGACTATCCAATACAAAATTTTTTTTTATTCAAACCAGTAGTTACTGATATTAGCGCGTTCAAACAAACAAACAAACTATTAGTATAGATAAGTTATAGATTTGGTTCCGAATCGGAATATGTCATTGTTTGTCAGTTGTTTGTAGAATGTTTACATATTAAAACATCTATTAGCGTATTAGCTGACAATGTCCAGAATGGACAAAATGATTATTTTACTTCGTAGTAAGTACCTATAAGTGTGCTATAAGTACAACATTTTGCGACAATTTGTTGCTGTTGTCCGGTCTAGGTATTCTTGTTACATATCTGTTGAATGTCTTTGTCAAAAACAGATTGACGTTAAGATAAATTCCAAAGATTAGAAATTAGGCTAGATTTAGGCGACAAACATTTAGGTAACGTTTGACAGCGATAATTGGTCAGCGTTCTTGATTATTTATTCAGATAAATAGATAGTATACAAGAGGTAGCTTTCGCTTTTCTAATCTTAGTGCTTTATCTGATCAAATATTTTATTGTTATATTTTCATGTCACAGCCAAAGAGATTAAAAGATTATAAGAGTACTAGCAGCGCTCCGCGGTTTCACCCGCGTAACTCCCGATCCCGAGGGAATATCGGGATAATAAAATGAATCAATGTATCCTCATACCAAGTGTCATCAAAAACCCAGTAGTTTCGGAGCCTATTCGTTACAAACATAAAAACAAAAATTCTCAATAACATTAGCATAGATTTATTCATGGTCACTTCATGGGTTGGGTTTATTAGGGGGAAAATTATGTATTTTTTTTATACTTAAGTACAAAAACTTTCATGTTTTTTCTGCCCTATCCAAATTTATTTGGGGTCTGCGCAGTACGTCTTCTTCCTTCATTCACCTCTATTAGTCGTCATCATCATCGTTTACATCCATCTCTCTCATATCTTGTCTCTCTTAGTCCACCTTTTCTAAGGTCCTCTTCCTCTACATCTCTCTTAGTTCAATCAAACTCATCACTTGTTTAGTCACATTGTGTCTTCTCTCTCATCTCTATAGAACATCATAGAGATTTTGTAATTATAAGTAGGTATAGGAGAACTTAACTTACAAACATTTTGGGACAAAAAAATTTAAAAACATTTTTCAAGGAAAAATGCGTCTTCAAAAATTGCAACAGACGCATTTTTCTTTAAAAAAATATTTTCAGATAGCCCAGTGCAGGCCATGCAGATGCACTATAAAAAATCATTGACAATTTTTTTTTACTGTTCGGTCTAATTTTGATAATATTTCAGTCTTTTTAGGTCATACAGCTAAAAACTTCCAATTTTATTTGTTACAATTTCTCTGGTCTCAGGTTTGAACTAAAAAAAAACAAATTAGCTTAGTAGGTAGGTAGCCATATTAAGAATTTAGTTAACAAATGCTTCTTTTCTGTTATCCGTGGATGAGAAATATGGCACAATCATGGGAATCGTTTAAGTAGGAAATTTATCAATGGAAGCACAAATTGCAGCTATTTCTGTTGCATCCTACACATCCCATGACGTGAGGGAACCATGCAAGGATGTCCTGTTTTACTGTGCAATGCGCAGTCATGAAAACGAAACTACTCTATTTTCGCGCGCTTAGAACATAAACTGCTATAGCTAAAAAAAGTTAATTTTTGGGAAACCGCAAAAAGTTTGAAAGAAAGAAAAACCTTTAAATTTTATTTTGTGGACTGTACATACACATCAAGGCAATAACATAAACAAAAATAAGATAATACTTATTTAGACTTATAAAAAAAGTAGTATACAGCGCCCAGAAAAAAGGTTCGTCCTCAGCACGATGCTAGAGCAAGAAGACCCAACGCTGATTTTCAGTACGAATCTTACTGAGAAGTTGTTTTTGACGAGATAATGTCTTATAAATTGATGAACACCGGTAGCACTCACAAAAAACTGTGAAGTCATCGCTCACGTTCCGATAATGACAAGGTAACGATGGCAACGATAATACGTTGCTATGTGACGTTTTCACGCAAAAAATTATCGTCCGTAAACCGACTTTATTTGTTGAACATATTTCTGTAATTTGTTACAAAAAAATATTTACGTTCCTAAAATCTTATGTCGAGATTTGAGCATATTTAAGGTTTTCACCACCTACAAAACTTTAAAAAAATCTGCCTCTTTACAATCCACAGGCAGCATAAAGTACCTATTGTGCTGGACGGTAAGAGGTCTGAGAGTAGGTACCTCAACGGAAAAATGTAACAATAGAATCACAAAATGAAATCTTGCCCTTATAACAGGGCACTTTCTTAGACGACAAATTAAGCTGTGTTACATTAAATTACATTCTATTCAGCAAGATCTGATACGGTTGCTAATAGAATTCGATATTTAGGGTCTATTTCTATAATAGCGTACCTGCAACGGACTGACACCACAAAATAAATGATGTCGACGAATTAAAAATAATAATACCTACTTACAGAAAAACTACCCAAATCACAGATTTCATACAATATTAATGTATTTATATCATTTATATTAATTTCAATTAAATTAATTTCATTTATTTATTTTTACTATTATTATTAATTTTAATTGTTTGTGTCTGTGGTGTTTAATGTTTAAATTTTGTATAAAGTGTGACATTTGTTTGCTTTTTTTTTGATAATTTCGTTTTTTGTAATTAGATATAAGTATCCTTGTATTTTGTAATTTTGACATTTAATTTTATGTTTTAAATTGGAATAAAGTAATTATCTATCACAAAAAAAAAAAAAAATTGCCACCCTGAGTCGTTTACGAGTTATATAAAATTCAAAGTTCAAAGTAAAAATAAAACTGACTTATCGATATATCCACAGACCTTTAACCGCTGGCTCTAGCTAGAGACATAAAATTGAGTGTTTAGTTAGAGTATGTATTTTTTTTAATTCAATAAGGAAGGGTTTTCAAAATGCCCCCCTGAAGATGGCGAAATGGCGGGTCAAACCGCGGTCAGAAGCTGGTTACGATACAATGGATGTAGAGCTTTATTTAAAACTAAACAGTAATTTCACGGAGCGCTATTACCATTGAGATGCCTATCTAATCTGCGATAAAATTGCCGTAACTTCTTGAGCAGCTAACGAATTCGGAAACTATGTTAACGAACCGATGTCGAGGGATAAGAAAGAAAATAAAGGTGGAAGTAGTTTACTTCATATTTATTTTGTTCACGGACTGTTAACTGGGTATTAAAGAAACCCATGTTATGAATGAATTAGGAACTATGAATTATAAAAGATAACACCGTTGTTATAATATTCAAAGATTGTTTACCGGGGGACCGCTCTTTTTATTTCGAGTCAATTTAATATAATGTACCTAAACATTTTTGTTTTAGCATTCATTCATTCACCTTCGCAAGATTCGGACGTATGGAGGACGCGGGTCAAAAAATGACGGACGATTCTAATAATAAAATCGTAAAATGCCAAAACTGTAATATAGTGATATGTGAAATATTGTGTTTTATTCAAAACAAAGTGGACATCATGGACGAGGAAAGTTTAGTGAAGTTATGTACCTCGACTTACACAACAGAAGACATTGAAATAGCGAAGAATCTACTATTCACCTCGGTTTCCTCTAAACAGAGAAATATAAATAGGAAGGGAACGGGAAAGGCGTTACGCAACTTAAACGACGTGATAGCTATGTTTAAGCAGACAGATCCTGAAAATGTGCCGATTTTTGTGGCCAAAGATTTGTTCCGGTTACCACCAATAACGTTCGATCACATAGATGCGACAAGGCTGCTAAAAGACATATTGGTGCTTCAAAATGAGATCAAGAACATAAAGGACAGCTACGCTACGGAAAATGACCTGATGGAATTGAAAAACGAATTGAAAAACCTAAAATTAGCGTCGATTGTTAACGATTTCGAAATGTCCAATGTAAACAGAAATCGTGGAGGTAGCAGAAAAACGGTTCATGATGATTACTTTTGGGATAGCGGACCAATCGGCTTGATAGTGAACGATTCAAACCAACATTCGTTCACACAAAGTCCGAGTGCGATCACTCAACAAAACGAAGTAAGCTACGAAGAACAAAGCATGCAGAGATCTCCCTCACACAAAGTGCAAGAGCGCCGTTCTGTCTCGTTCGCGCTTGACCGAAGTGAAGTAGAGGTGAGCGATGCGAGTAATGTTCCGGGTGACTATAATGCAGAAATGCAGCATACAACGCGGCGGTTCTCTTCGAACAGTGTGGATGGGCATTTAACTGTCTCGCTCGCACCGAAGCAATCCGAAGCAAGCAGCTCCACCTTGCAAACAGTAAAGTGTACCGATAACGTTCCAAATAAAAAATCTTTTGCCGAATCATTGTCAACAAGCAAGATGGACAATTTTAATGGAAATACGATTCAAAACACTTGGAAATTGATTGAAAAGAAGAAAAAACGTTTCACTACATCAGAAGGCAGCGCGAAAATGGAATCGGACGTAAAATTCAAGGCGGCGAGTACATTTGTGCCCTTATTCATCAACAACGTGAATAAAGAAACTAAAGAAAAAGATATTCGTGACTATATAACGAACAAAATGAATGTGTCAATAAAGTTGAAGAAAATAGAAATGAAAAAAGAAAAAGCGTATGACGCCTATAAACTTTTTGTGCCACGTAACAAATTAAATGACTTTTTGAAGGATGACTTGTGGCCCGAAGGCATAAGATTTCGGCGCTTTATCTACCTGAACAGAAACAATTACGACAATAGGCAACAGCAATATGACAAAGGACATAATATTATGTCAATTGATGTGAGCGGACGAGCAAAATCAACGAACAACAATGGTTAAATGTCAAGATTCAAATGAAAAACAACATTGCAAGATGATCAGTTTTAACTGTAGGTCTGCAAAAAGATCTATAGATTGTATTAGAAGTCTATGCCATTCTGCTAATATATTATGTTTGCAGGAAACATGGTTGCTGCCACAAGATATTCCTTTCCTAAGTAGCATCGATGAGAACTTTGAATACACTGGGAAGTCAGCGGTAGACACCGGCGTGGACATACTACGTGGTAGACCGTATGGTGGAGTTGCAATTCTCTGGCGTAGGGGTGCCTTCAAGTCTGTATCCATAGTGCAATGTAAAAGTGTTCGTTTAACGGCTATAAAAGTAGAACTATCAGATAATAACTATGTATTACTTTTTTCGGTGTATATGCCCACAGATAGCAAAGACAATTTAGTAGAGTTTACTGAGTGTTTAGGTGAGTTAGCGGCAGTGATTGAGGAATGCGATATTGCCTCAGTGTACATACTCGGTGACTTTAATGCCCATCCAGGTGAACCATTTGGTATCGAACTTATGAACTTCTGTACTGAACAGTCACTGAGATGTGCAGATATCGATATTCTAGGATTAACATCTAACTCATTCACCTATGTAAGTGATGTCCACGGTACACACAGTTGGTTAGACCACTGTCTTGTCTCGGAGGCAGCCTGGATGTGTTGTAGTAATGTTCAAATTTTGCAAAGTAATGTTTACTGGTCAGATCATCTACCTCTGGAGATAGAATGTACTTTTAATATGAATGGGCAATATGTAAACCTAAACAACAATAGTAGATCAATAAATAAAATTATATGGGGAGAAAGAGATACTCAGCAAATTAAAATGTATAATGAATATTGTAATGAAAGACTAAGGGAAATTGATTTTCCACAAGATTTGATGTTATGCTCTGACAAATACTGTGATATTAGAGAGCACCACCGCATAATTGACAAAATGTATAATGAGGTTGTGCAAATACTTCAAAATGCTGCAACCTATACTTTTAAGGAATCAAATAAATTAAAAAGGAAAAAATATGTTACAGGTTGGAATAAGCATGTTCGGCAGGCTCATTTGGAGGCTCGACGTGGGTTTCAAGACTGGCTTTATTGTGGAAAACCAAAATCGGGTTCAGTATACACTAAAATGCTTGAAACAAAAAAGTCTTTCAAATCTAAGTTAAAATGGTGCCAAAAAAACAAAGACAAAATTAAATTGGATATAATAGCTTCCCATCACTATAATAAAGATTTTGGTAAGTTTTGGAAACATACAAATAGCTTGAATCCCAGGTCGAGTCTTCCCTCAAGTGTGGGGGGTGAGTGTGGACATACTGAGATAGCTAATAAATTTAAGAATCATTTTATGTTACAGTCAACGCTAGGTACATCAGGGAATTTACCGGTCACACCGGGTGCTGCGACACCTTGTCATAGGTTCAGTGCTAGGGAGGTGAGGCAGGCATTGAAGAGCATGAAAAAGGGGAAGTCACCAGGTTATGACTCTTTGAGTATTGAACACCTACAAAATGCTGGTGTACATTTATCCCGAGTACTTACCATGCTTTTCAATTTCTGTATTAACCACAGTTACCTTCCGGAAAACCTAATGAAAACTATAGTTGTACCAATTGTAAAGAACCGGACAGGTGACTTAACAGAAGTAGGCAACTATCGTCCTATATCATTGGCCACGACACTGGCTAAGGTACTGGACGGCATGCTTGACACACAACTGCAGAAGCACCTTACTATTAATGATGCTCAATTCGGTTTCAGGCCGGGCCTCTCAACGGAAATGGCAGTTTTGTGTCTTAAGCATACTGTCCGTTACTATACAGAGAGGAAAACACCAGTGTTTGCCTGCTTTTTAGATCTCTCCAGGGCCTTCGACCTGGTTTCATACGATATCTTGTGGAAGAAGCTCTATGGTGAGACGACGGTGCCGGCGGAGCTGGTAGAATTGTTTAAATACTGGTACTCTCATCAGAGTAATGTAGTGAGATGGTCGGCTGCTTATTCTGACCCATATAAACTGGAATGTGGTGTAAGGCAAGGGGGACTAAGCTCACCGAACCTTTTTAATTTGTATATGAACAAACTGATTGGCGGACTCAGCGGCACCATGGTTGGCTGTTCGGTAAACGGTAAAATAGTTAATAACATAAGTTATGCTGACGACATGGTGCTGCTGGCCCCATCAATCAGTGCGCTGAGGAGACTACTAAAGATTTGTGAGGTGTATGCAGAAGCCCACGGCCTCAGGTACAATGTTGAGAAGAGTGTAATTATGCAGTTTGCGGCGGGCACTAAACGTTATGAAATTCCTTTAATCCCTTTTGCTGGAGGCTCTCTCAATTCAGTAACCGAATTTAAGTACCTGGGACACTGGGTGACTGCATCACTGTCGGATAATGTTGACATGGAGAGGGAGCGGAGGGCACTGTCAGTCAGAAGCAATATGTTGATCCGTAGATTTGGTGGGTGTACAGACGCTGTCAAATGTACATTGTTCAGGTCGTACTGTCAAAGCTTCTACACCTGTAGTTTGTGGATCGACTATACTCAAAAGGCTTACAGTGCCCTTCGTGTCCAATATAATAACTCGTTTAGGGCGCTGCTGGGGCTGCCACGTTATTGCAGCGCATCAGGGATGTTCGTGAATGCGCGTATCGATGACTTCTATACAATAATACGTAAAAGAACGGCATCTCTGGTGAGGCGGATTCGTGGTAGTGCCAACAGTCTCATAGCGACGGTCTCAGAGCGGGTGGACGGGCCATTTGTTGGGCACTGGAGGATAATGCATGCTACATCGCTTTCCACTGCCAAGTAGACTGACCCCGCCTATGTATTTTAGTTTGATTTTAGTTTAAATAATAATATGCTACCTAATTTAATTTTTAATCTTATTAATATGGAAAATAATGTTCTTTTTTCTGAAATAAATGATTTATTATTATTATATATTTATTATATTTATTTGGATAGTTAAGTTGTGTAAGTATTTAGTTTTTAAGTAGTTTCACTTGTAATTCTTAATACTTAACATTTTCGTTGAAATTTTAATATCATTTTACTTAGGAAGGTGTTTCTATAGGTAAAGACCAGAATTTGTAACGGAGCGTGTATATTCTGCGATGTCGATGTACAATGCATCTTCGACATATCCGTACCCTCAGTTTGTCGTTTGGTTGATTTTGTTTAAAACTTGAGTCATAAGGTGTAACAATCAATGTAACTGAAGCCTCGACATTAATAGGTCAACTGCTCAATTGTCGCCTCCGATCTTCTGTATTTATCCAATTGTACGATTGTTTCCTTGCGTACGAGTTTCATTGATAAATCTGTTGTTTTAAGCTTAATACTTTGATTATGTAATAGTAATGTCAACGATAACTAGTTTATTCTACTTTATCGTCACGCATAAAAGACCCAAGAGGTCTGGGTCTTTTTTGCGTGACGATAAAGTAAACTAGCCCAGTACCTACCTACCTTCTCCGCTTAGGCGACCATGTCCAGAGAAAAGAACTTGTCAATACTTAAGCTGCGAGTTTCATCACGATGTATTTCTTTACGCAAAGAACAATTTTAATTAGCGCACATAAATGTTTCTTAGGAAAAAATCATCAGTGCACGGCCGGCAGGGATTCGAACGCACGACCTTCAGAATAAAAGTCGACTAGACTGAAAATCATATTATCATGTGCAACGTCAATGAAGTTATTAACTGTTTATGCCTAATGATCTAGTAGATTCCGAAGAACACAATCGTATTGGTCACGGCTCAGTAATCGCCTCGGAGTAGGTATAGAATTACTTCCCATGGGTGTCGATATCACCTGACATTATCAGGTGTCGTAAGTAATACCTTTAACTGTACCTACTGTACTACTTTATTGTTTAGCTAGTTTATGGTGTACTTAGATGTTACGTCTTGCAAGGAAATATCACTTAAAAATTGTCTCTCTTTCTTCAGTGCAGTTATTAATCCCATCTGATTGTGGGGTCTATCTTACTGGTCTTCTCCTTGCACTCTTTGTGTCTATTTTGTGATTTTGTGTCATTAATTGTCCTTAAAATTAGTCTTAAAGTCCATAAGTTGACGATGGAAAAAATGTTTTTAATTTATAATTTTTTATGTGTTCATTGTTTCTTAAAAAACATAATAAGTAACAACAATTACGGGATATTGAAGTTAAGTAAGTATTTTATTATCAAAGGATTTTAAATAACGTGAAAACAACAAGACATACAACTTTAAAATACCTACTGTAAAGTTGAATGACACAACGAACTCCTTACAAAACACTTAGAGCAAGATAACTTCTGCGTAATTGCGTATATTTTTGTATCAGGCGCGCGAATTTAATGACTACCTACCACACAACAGAAGCGGTTACAAAAGCCATAATAACCAGTCATTACTGCATAATTTAGTAAGAAACTTGTGCTCACACGGAAGTTTCAGATCAATACACTATGAAAAATTTATTCGTTGCTTTGTTGCCCTTACCACACATACGTAAGAAAAGTACTTATTATAAAACTAGCGACCCGCCCCGGCTTCGCACGGCTATATTATGCATGTATTATACATATAAACCTTCCTCTTTAATCACTCTATCTATTAAAAAAACCGCATCAAAATCCGTTGCGTAGTTTTAAAGATTTAAGCATACATAGGGAAATAGGGACAGAGAAAGCGACTTTGTTTTATACTATGTAGTGATATTATATTTTTACTTTCTTACAAACTTTACCTTGATGGACGCGATAATAAACTTTAAGTGCAATAAGTAAGTTTAACTACATTTTATTTTAGCGTAATATAAATTTCAATGCAATACCACATGAGTAGTACGTCTTGTTGACTCCAGGGATAAGACTCCGCTGACTTTGTGGCCACGGCCTTACTAGAACATTCCCAATCCAAACATATCTCCGGCTTCACTTCAAGCAGCACTACATTCAAACATTACTAATTCCATCTGTCTAAACAAACTTGTTACCACACTTGTTTTCCCATGATAACCAGAACAGTAGCAGAATAAACAAAACACGAACGTGGTTTACACGAACATCACGCGCGTGAAACCTATTAAGTTGTCTTTCATTAGTCAACGACTGTCAGGGTTTGTTGTTAACCGTCTTTTGTTTATATTTCTGACTGAAAGTTGATGATCATGATCAATTGATCAATGACAGGAAACCAGTACATAGTGCAAAGAGAGAAGTGGCGGTTCGAGCTGTTGCTATGATGTCCACATGATGATAAAATGTATCCTTTACCGACAACAAAAGCAATATGACTTACATTGTATCCATCACTAAGATTTGAAGATGCAACGTCTTAAGTGCCTGTGTCTCACCGACATCGACATCCTTAAAATCACTACTGGTTGAACGTAAAAATAAAGTTATTATTTGCGACGATGCTCATCTATCTTTGAAGACTAAGCTTGGTAATTAGGTCAGGTCATGTAGAACGAAGTCAACTCTCGAGCTATTGCCAGGAGCAAAGCGATGGTTTATCGACTCATTCCTATTCATTCCTTATTCACAATGAGATTGAAGGTTGTAATTGCTTTTAGACATTGCGGACTGAAATATCAATTGCTTCGCTTTTCTATTTGTTTAGTGAGCAGGTGTGTAAACATTGGTTGACTAGAAACAACCTTGTACGTAGTTTGTGGAGGGAAATACAGACTGCTACGTTATACCTATTAAATAGGAATCAATATGTATAACCTCTGTAAAGCGTGTTTGTCTAACGAAGAGACCATCGCTACCGCAATCCTTAATGCATACTTGGTAATCCAACAACACTCCGAGAAGCATGTGAGGACTTCAGGAAGATTCTGCTCTTTTGGTCGGAGCTGGGTTGGCTGGAGTAGCAGTCAATAATCAAGCAAAATGGGCAGAATGATTGCCTGAGTGTGGAAATCGGAGCCCTCAACCTATCTAACACTACATAGTATAAAACAAAGTCTTCTATTATAAAATAGAAGAAGACTCATTAAGAAATCTTTGAAACTATAAGAGCTACGAGTCTGTAACTTTTGAGCATGGAGTTTTTGAAAATTCGACCTTTAAAAGGGAAATAAAGGGCTGATTTTGTAGTTTATAATATCTATTATGTATTTTTAGGAAATTAAAATCACTTTTAAAGAGACACTAACGCTCTGGGGCGTATGAAGGGGCTATAAAGATTCAAACATTGGTTTCTTATCGAAAACCGTAAAAGTCGTCTTCACAACAGAAACTCTATTTATAACAAACCACTGAAAGTGGTAGGTATATACTGTCCATTCATACCAAACATGGTCATTGAAATCTAAGCTTTATTGCCTCTAGATAACATTTATAGATAGTTCAGTTGAGCGGAGTAATAATTAATTCATAATCCAATAAGACCGTTTGAGTGTTTGTTGACCGATATACTACCAATGTAGAATCGGCTTCAATGACTTATGTAATAAATATAGATTATATTCGGTTTGTTTGTTGATATTCGTGCCGCTACATATACGAGTACCTACTTCAGTCAATCAAATATACATTTGATTGTTTGAATTGGTATGTGTGCTTTCTATAGGTAAGATATATTTCATCATTTTTCAAGTAGGTTTGGATGTAATATATTTATTTTTAGTGTCTGATTGGTATGTCGAAAGTAATGCAACCAAAAATAATATTAATCTGTTCCTGCACTCAACTATTTAAACGAAGGTATTCAATGAGAAACTCACAAGATGTTGGGGCGAGAGAAAGGCATGACGTCAATAAGCTCGAAACTTCGTCATACGTGAAGTTAATGACAGACTGCATACTACAAGAAATAAGAGAATTACTTGTAAAAAATAGGAAACATGAAAATAACCTAAAATTAATTAAATTAAATTAAATTAAAATCATTTATTTCAGACGACTAATGTGGTCCATACAAAAGTGTTAGTAATAAAAAATAAAATAAAATAAAATTTATACGACTAGATGTTAGTAGCTTACAAACTAAACTTATGTAGGGAGTAAAAATAAGACCAGTGTACAGAGGCAGACCAGCAGTTATAGAGGTGGCAGTAAGGGGAACTCTGCTATTACCCTTCTCATTAGAGACTGCCATAGTGGGGAGTCATACCTATCTGCCACTGTCCTCAGGATGCTGTTGCCGCTGCCCCGCAACCTGCGTATCAAGGATGCTGTTTTTTTGCGCAGCATGGCATGAAATCCATCTGTCTCGTAATGAGCAAACATCCCTGAAGCACTGCAGTAACGAGGCAACCCCAACATCATCCTGAAAATATTATTGTATAGTATACGCAAAGTCTCCAGCGAGCGCTTAGTATGTCTAGTCCAAAGACTCCCCGTGTAAAGACTCTGGCAGTAAGCCTTAAAAAGAGTAACTTTAACTTGCTCAAAAAATCAAAACATAATTATACTAAAAAATATTTACTTTTTTCTGTTTTTAGTATTTGTTATGTCTGTGAAATTTTCAATTCTCTAGCTATCATGGTTCATGAGATACAGCCTGGTGATAGACATACAGACGGACGGACAGCGAAGTCTTAGTAATAGGGTCCTGTTTTTACCCTTTGGGTACGGAACCCTAAAACACATAAGTACGTACAAGTCATAGGTACTTGACAAGTACCTACTTCAGTGAAATTGACATTTACAGCAACAAGGAACGCAACAAAACCTTCTACCAATCAACGTTTAGAAACTTTAAAACATGTTCAATCGTTACTGACAGACGTAAAGCCTCGCAATTATTGGTGTGACCTACTTACTTGACGTGCACTGCCCTGTTTGTGGATGACAGTTCCATTAACGAGCAACTTTACTAACCGTATGGAGGATTTTATATGAGGTTAACAACAGATTGCCGATGTTGATAAAAATGTTGTCGTCGTGTTTTACATAGAATAGAATATTCTTTATTTTGGTATAGGTACACTGAATTTAAACAAATAATCGCACTTATTCATAAATAATTAATAAGCCTTCGTAAACTTTTTTCTTTCTTTGTTCAGTCGCAGACCGAGCACGTTATACTTCGTGATTTCAAAATATGTTTTGTCAATTTCACACATCTGTCATCTGTCAAAGTGCGATATTGACCAAACCTCTGAATGACCAAACACATTTTTACTGACTATGACATTACATTAAATGTTATGTATACTCACTGGAATTTCTGTAGAATTTGGAGTAAGTTACAAAGCACAGTGCTAAAAGGATTATACTCCTACAATTTTGTGGTGGTAGACACCACAATGCTGATTTGGGGTAAGGTTAACAGCGGCAGAAATCAGAATAACATTAAATTCAGAACATAAAATTAATCATCTTAATTTTAATTACGTAAAAGGTTCATGAACCTTTTCCCAAAGGGAAGGTTTATTCACTCTGAAACTTTCAAGATAGGATTTCCCAAAAGTAAGCAAATATCATGCAAATATCGACGGTTGTCCTGCTTAATAAGGATGTCTGGTTGGAGTATAAATAAAAGGCGAAATCTTTATAGACATTTGGAGAATAGTTGTTTAAATGTTTCTTCTTCTTAATTAATGGCTTCTGCACGCCAAAAAGCCGCAATTTTGCCAAATACTGGAGGTGGTGTGGAAGTCCAGTTAAATGTTTCAATCTTAGTAGCTGTCAGAATGACAGCCACAGATTATAATATTCTTTTTCCACAGAGAAAAAAACTCATAAGCTACAGATTAAATATCCCCGTATAGCAGAGTAAAAATCATAACTGTCCGTGACAACAGTCCTTATAAATAAAAGAACTAAGGTCAGAGTCCTTCGACCATACACCTCTATGTCCGAGTCGCAAAATGACGTCAATTCAAAGTAAGCAGAGAACTATTGAACAGAAATGACATGACCGATACCAAACACAACGGAGCCACTCCTCAACACGATTCTACCTATAACTATCGCTGACATAACTCTACATCAAGGTTAATGATTGTTTACCAACCGTAAGAGATTATGACTAACAAAACCTTGACAATGACATACTTTATAATCGTGAATTACAAATTATAAACAGAACACCGCACATTCATTGTAGAAAGCGGTAGGTATACGGATTATGATTGATAACATTAAAATTCCGTTCCTTAGCAACAAGAGTATGAAATTAATATTGCAGGACATTCCACAAATCGCCATTTCCCCAAGCTAAGTAACTAGACTTGTGTTATGGGTGCTAGAAAACGGATACTACTTTTATACTTTTCTTTTGTTAATACACACTTATATTCTTCTCTATTATATAAAAATATATCGCTGAATGTGTTGCTAAGCGCAAATCTCGAGAACAGCTGAACCGATTTCGCTAATTCTTTTTTTGTTGTGTTTGTTATTGTCAGAAGGTTCTTATAAAAGAAAAAAACTGGTTGCCTGTAAAGTCGGTATACGGGCGAAAGTTTTACGTGACAACAACTGTGCTCGAGTGGAAGGGACGCGTGCCTTTCACTTTTTATGTCTGTCTCTCTCGCTCTTAGGCGGGCTAACCATGCCCGAGTGGAAGGGACGCGTGCCTCTCACTCGCTCTCATTGTGAGCGCATAACGTCAGCGGAGCGTAACGCAGTTTCTTGAAGTGTCACCCGGCAAACCAATTTATAAAACGTTGTCACGTCAAAATTGGAAAATTGCGTTGAAAATTATTACGCAGGTGAAACCGCGGGGCCCAGCTAGTAATACAAAGAAACAAACAGACCACAAACAAATATTTAAACATAAATACATGTCTGAGGCGGAAAACAAACCCGCAACCCTGTATTTGGCAGTCGGGCATGGTAACCATTGTGTCCACTGGGTCGGCGAAAAGATTCAAGATTTCTCTCTTCTTAGATTTATCGCATGTTTTACTTTTTAATAAGGACATAGATTTATCACATGTTATAGTCATGTATACCTGACGCATGAATTTGACATAACAAATGCTTCTCCTGAAAAATGTTAAATTATGCAATTAGGTTAATGTTGTACCCAAGGTGCGATACCTCTGTACATTTTCTTAATTAAAAGAGACCCACGCGTGCATTTATGAAGAGTGTAGGCCTAAAATAATCATATCTGATTCACAACAGTCCCAGACAGACAGTAATAAATAGAGTAGGTACTAGACAATAGAGATCGCCTACGTCTTTTTATACTAAGTCTAATCTAAAATTATGCGTCACGCACACGTTTTTCATCTCTAATATGGTCGTATCATGATCGTTATTTCAACAGACTCTTATCTCTTAATGTATAATGCATAGTGAGATTAGAAACTTGCTGAATAGAGAACTGCAAAATGGGACATGATGTGGAAAACAGAATTGTGAAGAAGAATTGTGTGGAAAGTCGATGGCAACACACGGACAGACAGATAGACAAGAAAGTGATTTTATTAGGGTTCCTTTTTTTACCTTTTGAGGTACGGAACCCTAAAAACACTGGATGGATAAACCCGTCTCGCAATTTAATAATAGACGGAGAAATCCTGCTGACTTTTAAAATCTCAGTTTTAACCGAATTAAGCAGAAATTCTGTAGCTGAAATGAAATGCATCTGAAGAGAAAATTATTTTCAATCTCTACAATGTGGGTTGAAATAAACTTTCAACGGAACAGAATAAAACCGGCCAAGTCCGAGTCGACTCGCGGACGAAGAGTTCTGTACCATTAAGTATATTACGAATGTTATAATGTCTGAAGAACCAGACAATAAATAAATATTGCAAGACATTCCACACATCGCCATCTAGCCCCAAGCTAAGTAACTACACTTGTGTTATGGGTGCTAGACAACGGATATACTACTCATATACCTATCTACTTTTCTTTTATAAAATATATACTTATAATACATAGAAACAACCAGACCACAGACAAATATTTAAGCATAAATACTAATTTGAGGCGGGAATCGAACCCGCAACCCTGTGTTTGGCAGTCCGGCATGATGACAACTGGGTCGTCGAATGGCATCAGATGGCAACAGTGTCAAAATGTATTGATGTCAAATGTTTAAAAACGTCTACTAATTATATTCGGGTTTTACCCGAATACGGCGAAGCCATAATGGCCCGGCTACACGCTCCGTCTTGCCTGCGCAGGCCAGTTTGTGCAGTCATGACTGTACAAAAAGACGGAACACCGTGCAGTGGCCACACGTGCAGGTAAGCTCGCGCAAACTGGACTGTGCAAACCTCATAATGTTTTGAGAGCTGGTCACGGCACGATGTGGCATCAAGAGCTTTTTTAAACGCAGCCTTATAATATTGTTTACCTACTTGTAAAAAGCAACAAATACAAAAGCCAAAACAAAAGAAAAGTTCCTACCGGAATATTCTTTACCTACTTTTAATTTTCCACAACGCCGGCAACGATTTGTACAATTCTATAAAATCAATTTAATTAAAAATTCCCTAGAATAATTGCGTACATCACTCATTTTTAACATGCGTCGTCAAAAAAAATTTAGACGGACTGAAGCGCGGCTTGAGTAACCGGCCACACGCTCAAGTAAGCTTGCTGGCAAAACCATGCAAACCAAGCCCGCGCAGTCCAATCTTCAGCATGTCAACGATTACGCAGGCCGCCTGCGCGAGCTACCGTCTTAGCGTCCACACGCACGCGCTTACCTGTGCAAACTAGTTTGTGCAGGCAAGCTCACAGGTAAGACGGAGCGTGTAGCCGGGCTATAAGGGAGGGTTATGTTTTTGACGTGTATGTATTTAGTATTTGTTTATAGCGGCAACGGAAAATTTTCAACTGTCTAACTATCACGGTTCATTACAGCCTGGTAACAGACAGACGGACAGTGGAGTCTTGGTGAGTGTCCCGTTTTTACCCTTTGGGTACGGAACCCTAAAAAAGCGAAATAACAATCTCGCGGATGACTTTTTAATCCTTTACGAATTCCTTTCCACCGGAACCAGTTAGCGAGACAATGCATTTGTTTGGGTCTCGAAGCTTAAAAAATATAACGATGAAAACGCCAGGAATACTTTTCAAAACCAAATTGTTTTTATTATAGTACGGGATCCTTTTAAGACCGACCTTCATCCAGCTTTTTAATGGATGAAAAGTGTTCTATATCAAATTATATTTCAATAAACATTACAAATAGGTTGCCTAAAATTTTTTAATCAAGAATGTTTTTTTATTAGAAGTAGGTATGTATTCTTGGAACTAGAATAGAAAATCAACTTAGTACTTACTTTTAGGAATGATAAACGACTCGTGTAAAAAAAAGTTGCATTTACTTTATTTATAAGGGCTATGGTATATACGCTTCGATACTACGAATCGATTAAGACGGTAACATACCGCTCATACCGGGTACTTATCCAAATAAATAAAAAAAGCTTTTTTTTCTCTACTTGACTCTACTATTTCTTTTTATAATTAATTAATTCTTTATAGCTTAGTTTTTGTTCCTTCTTTTTATTAATCTCAGATTATAAAGTTATTTTTTTTTAAATTATGCCTAGAACAAAAACTATTCAAGCGATTGTCATCTATACTAATATTATAAAGCTGAAGAGTTTGTTTCATTGACCGCGCTAATCTCAGGAACTACTGGTTCAAATTGAAAAAATATTTTTGTGTTGGATGGTCCATTTATCGAGGAAGGCTATAAGGCTACTTTTTATTTTTATATTTCCACGGGATTGGGACTTACGCGGGTGAAACCGCAAGGCGCAGCTAGTCAATAATATTTCATTTTGTTGCGATTTAAGTGATGAAAACAGGTATACCCCGGAACCAAAATTCCATAAAAAATTAAGGTGCTATAGTCGCACAAATATTTTAAAGGGTTCTAGATTCTCAAGTTTCTAAAAAAGCATAAATTTTAGTGAAGTCATTAACCCGATACACATATTAAATACTTAACTCGATCGATAGTAAAAAATCACAAACCAAAAGCGCCATTTTAAAATGAATGCACGCACAACAAAATAACTTCTTAAACTTTTTATTATAACAAGTACACCAATCAATGAAGGGTTAAGTAAATTATTTTAGTTTTACTCATATTAAAATGTTTTTATCCTTAGTGGTTAGTTAGTATACGGTAAAAATATTTCTCGCGCTCAAGCTTTTTCTACACAAAAATGTCTCTGGCATGTACAAAAATTACTCAAGCTAGAAAGAGAGGGTCACATTCCAATGACATTTTTGATGGAATTTTCGTTCCGGGCAAAACAGTTTTCATCCCTGTAATGTTATTAATGTTAATCGCTTGAATAGATTGTATTCAAGTCTACGCTTAAGTTCATATTTTATTATTTAAAAGAATTTCAACTTATAATAGGTGATTTATAAAAAAGTCTAGTTTATAATGAAAGCAGTTGCCCGCGACTTCGTACGAGTGGTAGTTTAGTTTTATATTCGAAAAATTTCCTCTTGAATCACTCTATCTATTCAAAAAACCGCATTAAATCCGTTGCGTAGTTTTGAAGATATAGGGACAGACAGACAGCGGGAAGCGATCATGTAGTATGTAGTGATTATTTACACAAAAAAATAAAAATTCGGACGATAGTGAGGACACAAAAGGGCTATTTCTTTTTGTATGAATAAGGCTCTGCGCAAACGGACCACCGACCACAGCCACCAGAGTGGCGAGACACTAGCAGTTCACACGATTTTTCATACTTGTTAAAACGCAGCGCACACATGTGTTCGGTGGCGGCCACAACAAAATGTATGAAAAAATAGTGTGAACTGCTAGTGGCTGGCCACCAGTGGTTGTGGTCGGTGGTCCGTTTGCGCAGAGCCTAAGTCCGTGGTATGTATGTAACCATCTTAAGTAGAAGTTTATCCGTGCAAATAGAGACAAACAAGTCACGATTCTGAGTAAAATAGTGATGGTAGTAACTCAGACTAAAAGAACTAAATATTAGATAATGTAGGGATAATGTAGGCTACATAATTGCAGCCCCCGGTAGAGTTCAAAAATGACTATTATTGGCATGTTTTCATTCTAATATTTTTGTTTGAAAAGTTCATGAGTTAGGAGACTTTAAACATAGCAGGTGTCTAGAATCTTGCTCATGTCGAAAACATTCCAGCCAGCCGTTTAAGAACTCTACGGTCGGTGGGTAGTACCTACTTATAGAGCGGTGTTGGGTTAGTGGTAGATACCTCGACTTTCATTCTGAAGGTCGTGGGTTCAAATCCCGGCCGGCTGTAAAACGATTAATTTAAAAAAAATATGTGCGCTAATTGACTTTGCTCTTCGGTGAAGGAAAACATCGTGATAAAACCCGCGGCTCAGTTGGCTCTAGAAATATTGACAAGTTTTCTCCTCTGGACATGGTCGACTAAGCCTACTCCATCCTCACGCAAAAAGGACACAATTAAAAGGGTCTTATTGCAGAAGACGTGATAACATTTTGTGTTATATTGTTTAACTTGCGACCCGCTCCGGCTTCGCACGGCTATATTATGCATGTATTATACATATAAACCTTCCTCTTGAATCACTCTATCTATTAAAAAAAACCGCATCAAAATCCGTTGCGTAGTTTTAAAGATCTAAGCATACAAAGGGATATAGGGACGGCGAAAAGTGACTTTATTTTATACTATGTAGTGATAATAATATTGCTCATCTGGACTTTATGGTGATGAGCGACTAATAAATGAAAAAAAAAAGGAAAAAATTAAGGAATTTTTCATCGGTTTCTTATGAAGTTATCACATAAAATTATCCGTAAACCATAAAAGACAACAATTTTTTTTTTACAAAGTAAGCTATGGCTTAATTCATACAATTTTACGTTCTTTTTTCTTTCTTATGTAAATAGATATTTATAAAATATCTCAAGACTCAATAACTGACAAGTGCAGTGGCTCGCTATGAAACCGGTTTGGGCATTTCTCCTTTTCACCCGTCCGCCTACAGACGTCCGTGCCGGTAAAACCTTCCAAGTCGCTGTTGGAGTTCTTAATCCTTTAACGCCGAACGTCGCTTAAAGCTCGCAATAAAATATTAAAGAAATCTAACAAGAACAAGAGAAATGGAGCTTAACAGTACTTTTTAATGTAAAATAAGCAATTTTTACTTATAGGAAAGACGATGGCACTTATTATTTTGTTACGGTAAACTTCTGTGGTTTTTGGAAATAAGTAGGTGCCTACAAATATTTTTTTACTTCATGTCCCTGGCTTTAGTAGGTAGGTCCTAGCGCTCTATTGCCACTAATACCATTTTTTTACTACTTAATTCCATTTTACAGGAATCCGAAAATAATTCGAACTTATGTCTAATTTTTTACCCACCTACTAAGTACATCAAAACTAAGGATATTTCTTCTGACCATCAGAATAAAAATGATGGTTTACAAATTCCAGTAACAATCTCCTAAAAACAGGAAAGACCTTCACCTTGACCGCAAATAAAACAGATAGACATTTTACAAATAAAGTAATTGTTTATATCCTCTTTTAAAAGAGTTTAGACTCCTAGTAGTAGTATGAATCACTGTTTGACCAGACTTGAAGAATTGTAGACCATCAAAAATAAGCACTCTTCCAATATTTAGGTCACTTAAATAATTTATTTATTCTTATTGACACTGGAATCAGTATAAAATGTGGTTTTGCTAAGGAAACTGTTTTTTTCTCTAACGCAAGACTACGTGACTCTTCGTTGGCCTATGTCAATTTCAAGAAATAAAAATATATAAAAAGTCAATATTTGCGATATCGATAGTGGATAGCAATATAGCAATATTGTCTATAAGGCCAGATGTCATCTTATTGTCTTTGATTCTGATGTGTCTAAGTCAGAATCACGATTAGAACTTGTCTGCCCACCCACGCGCAGTTCGCATCGATCCTCCCTAACATGGTTGTTTGCTCAATACCTGTTATGCTCATCTTCAAATAAACAAACGGATGTTGAGGCGTGTTATTATGAATGTTTGAAACATTTAACAGGACATTGTATTTAGATTTTGGACCATTTTTATATGGTAAGATAAAGATCCGCTTAATTTATTCAGAGGAAACTATAAGATAATGCGCTGGAGTATCAGTAATCGTAAAAAGACGCTTCTTCGACTGTTGAAAAGTGTTTTGTTATTTTACTTTATTAGTCTACGTCTCGTGAAGCTTGCAAATCAGCGTCATGAAATTCTGTTATATTAGAAGTAATATTCTATTAGAACCAGCACTATAACCCTTTCAGCCCGAGATTTTTTTTTAAATATTTTTATAATTTTTATAATAACATCTGATCATTTAGGTCCTACAGGCCTCTAGAAAAATATTAAAAAAAATCTAGGTCTTATAGGTATCCCACAAAAGTACCTACACGATCGTTTAAGTTCGGTTTTTAGTAGACAAAGCGCACGATCGTGCAATTACTATTTAAAGGCGCTTAAACAGAAAATAAAACAGGTTTATTAATTATTTTGGTTTTATTAGGTGGTAAAGAAACATCCACATCCTCATCAGTATCACTTGCTGAAGATCCTTGTATTGGAGTATGTGTTAATCCTTCTGCTATTTCTAGACGAAAATGCAAAAGATCCAGTATTTTGTTTGTATTCGATGTAATGCAATCATTGCGGTACTGTCTCCACGCATTAACTACGGCAAGATCAACAAAGTGTATGATCACCTTTAGCGTCCATTTTTTGGTTTTTATAAAAGCCCGGTAATACTCCATTTGCTGATCCAAAACATCCACACCTCCCATATTTTTATTGTAGTTTGAAATAATTTTAGGACATGGCACATCAACGTAGCTCTTTCCGACTTTGTCCCATCTTTTAATTGGCAACGTTTCATCAGCTCCTGTACAGTTGGAGATCATCAAAACTGATTTGTTATCCTTCCATTTTATTAAAGCCAAATCATCACAAGTAAACTGTTGAGATTCTCCTCTCTGCATTTTATTGTCTGCTTTAAAGTTTAAGCTTCTTCTTTCAGTGATTCTGTTTAACATGATTGTGCCGGTCCCATGTAAATTTAACTGCTGTAGTCTTTCAATTAGGGGAAGGCTCGAGAAAAATCGGTCAAAATACAAGCAACTACCAGGGGGGACTGCTATAGCTAAATGTAAGATAACAGAGGCACCAACACCTAATTCTCGCTCTGCAAAAGCTGTTCTTGCTCCTAGATATATATCAAAATCAATCATTAGTCCTTCACTTGTACAAATGACAAAATTCTTCAATCCAACTGGTCTAGGTTTGTTTCTGACAACTTGGCGCAAACTACACCTTCCAGTAAACGGTATCATCTGCTCGTCAATCGAGTAATTTCCGCTCACTCTCTCTATTTTGTTACAGGCTTCTTTAACTTTTTTAATCACAGGTTGTACCTTCCAAAGAGGATTGCCGCGCTCTTCATCTGTTGTAGGTTCGTCTTCAGGAACAAAGTGTAAAGAAGTTCGTAAGGTCGAAAAACGGTCGCGTGTCATGATGTCTGCTATAACTGGCAACCGTGAACTTTGACGCCAATAAAGATAGAGACGAGGAAATTTAAAAATACCCATCAGCAAGTGTAAGCCAAATAACTTTTTTATTTCATCAGGAGTTGCATGTAAGATATTACCAGTTTTGCGCATGTGGTAATTATTGGTACATTCGGCTCCTAATTTGTAAAATTGTGCGTCAAAATATTCATTGAAATAATCCATAGGTGATCTTGGGGAACGTACTTGAAATATTGGAAAATCATGTGGTTTATCCGCGTAGCTTGTTTGCCTCCATATTCTGCCCCTGGTTTGTCCACGACGATTTGGTTGAGCGGTCCTTACTGGTTCTATGGGAGTCCTTACAGGTTGTGTGGAAGTACTTACTAGTTGTGTCGAAGTACTTGGAACGGAAATAATTGAAGGTTGAAGACTCGGTTGCTCCTCCGGATCCTCATCTATTTCTTGAAGCTCTTCTAAGAAGTTTTCATCTAAAAGGTCTTCTATATCGGAGTCATTCCCATCACCTAAGATGTTTAAAATGATGTCGTCGCTAATGGCCCCTGAAAAAGATAAAATAGGTTTAAATTGAACACTGTAACCCTAAATTAACCGAAAAATTAATATACGCACGAACGTCACTTTTGGTAATCAAATTTTGCATATAAACCTACATACTATCATCGTGCGCTTTGATTTGGATCCATCGAAAATCATAGAAAACAACCTAAATTTCAAGACATTTTATCAGTATCCTCTCGATTTTATCATTAATTTTAATATTTTCGCAAAAAAAACTAGAATTTAGAACAAAAATATCGTATTTTTCGTACATACCTGCGCGGGAGTTTCCTCCGAAAAACGCAGCCATCCTTCACGACGTCTGGAAGTGACTGAAGACGTTGAACCACACGCTTGTATTTTTTTTTAGGCTCGCCACAAAACGCACGATCGATGCGAGTCGGTTTCGTTCGGAAAAACACAATTTTGGCGCCTACAGAATTTTTTTTTGCGGATGCGCACGGTTGGTACTTGTCGTGTTGAAAGGGATAATTACGAAATATTCATACACCAATTACTTACCCAAAAAAGCATTGACCACGAAGAAACACCCACTTTCAGATTTTTTAAATTGACCATCACGAATGCAGCTTTAAACCGTGACAATACCATCAGTCACCATGACGCTCGTGCCTATGGTACTTAAAATTCCTCAGACAACTGACTTTCTGTCATAAGCAAGAAGACAAACTATATCGGCCGCAAACAAGTCTGTAGTATGCAAGAGTTATAAGATGATATTCAGCAGTCCTTGCAATCTAGAAAGGACTTTAGGTAGGATAAAGAGTCTATTTGTCTATATCCTTCCTAATTGCCTCTAGAGCAGGGGTTCCCTAAGTTATTTTGTATACTGTCCACTTTGAGAATATTTTTTTTTTTTAGCAACCCCATTTTGAAACCACTTTAACTTCAAATTAAATTAATTATTGTGAGCTATATTAGCGGAGATTAAACATTAATTCTAAACAAGACTTTTACTATAATCCGCAAGATTTACCTGTGACCACTTGTGACCTGAGCGCAGTAGGTAGTATACAACGCCCCTATTCTTTTTTGGGTCTCTTACCGCCCCTCTTTAGGCCTGCAGCGCCCAAAATTGGGCGTTATCGCTCATTTTGGGAAAGGCTGCTCTAGAGCAATATGCTATTTCATAAAACCAAGGTTTGCTGTACGCATGCTCCTGTCATTAACCCACTTTCAATTTCTTTTTGGTTTAGTGTTATATTTCCTTTAGTAATTAGTTAAAAAGGAAATAACAAGGACATGTCAACAGCAAACCTTGGTTTCGTGAAAAACAGAATTATTGCTACAGCCATTATTGGAAGAGGGAAATTTAATTGAATGGGGAAAGCGTTGCTAGGATACCTACCTGTCTACCGAGCTACCCTCCTTATATAGAACTCACATAAAATAGACATAGTTAATTCTAAATCAAATTAATGTACGAGATATGTCGACCGTAAAACAGGATAATATCGTATCTTCTCCTACTAATTAGGGCTAATGTAACGTGACAATGAATTTATTTTCCACAGGTTACCTATATATATTTCATTAGAGAAATTGGGTTCCCGACTTCCAACAGTAGTTAGGCAGGTACTTAATTTAGGAAATTATGATTTTTATTAATTTCATTAGTAAGGCCGCCCGCTACCTGGTCTTCCAATGTTGCTCGAGACATTTTAGGGTCTCGACATCTCTCAAAGAAAAACCCATATTCGAAAGACCTGACGCAAACGAAGGAGGTCTGACCCTAACTGAAAAGGTAGATCGGTGGGCAGGATAAAGAAAGAAAGTAGGCTGAATTTTCCTAAATGTCGGGCCTAAAAAATAAACATATAAGTACCTACTTAATTGGATCAGTGCGATTTCATTAACTTCATAAAAAAATAAAGATAGCGAGCGAGAAATAGCGAGCTAACAAACTTCCCGACCTTAAAATCCAAGAAAAAAATCTCTTCATTATTTCTTACTCTTGGGAATTTCCAAACTTCTGCTTCCAATTTTCGTCATCTTATTGAATATCTAGTAGCTTCTGAGATTTTTATAGAATCTTTATCACCTACTTAGTTTCACAGTTGAGTTTACGGTTCAAAAGTTCGATCCATTTTGGATAAAAAAATTCAAAGTCTTTAGAGGCAGACTAATTACCATACCATTAGCGTGACAAATACTAAGTGATGTTCGGTAAACAATTTCAAACTACCCAGCAGTATTGTAGTACTAATAACGCAGAACACGTGAGGCATTTATCAATCACTAAATCACAATGTGGCCTTGAATTCACAAAAGAATAGGTCTTTTGATGAATAACATGGAATTCGTTTGTGCGTCTTACTAAAATAGGTATAACCATGGTTTTGCATTTTAAGAACTTATCCGGTTTAAGTCAGTAAGTAACTTTGACATTCATATGCCTGAAAAACGAATATAGACGTTTTAACGTGTGGAATTTCTACAAATATTGACATTGTCCCTTCTGATTCGGAGGCAATGAGGATAATTTCTGTTGAGGTCTAGAGGTACTATAACATAGACAATATTATGTTTTAGACAAAAAAAATCTGTTTAGTTTGCTCATAGATTCATTCCCACAAAATCGAGTAAATACAATACAAATCCTTTGGAAATAAAATAGCGTCTATCTTGTCATGGGTAGCGACTACAATTTACAGTTTAAAGTCATCAATTAACTTTAAATAATCAAATGTCGACATAATTAACCGAAAGGTCGATCACAGAGGACATATTTTGTGTGCTATGTAACAACTTTTTATACCTGTGTTCACAATAAATGATTTTTGAATTTGAATTAAAATACCTTTAAAAATGTCAATGAAATTAAACATATAGTTATAGTTACATAACTACAAAACAAATTCAATTACCCTTGACCCAATTCCATCAAAAATTAGAACAAAAGAACAAAAGTGACTCACGCGAATAGTAATTAACATGAGTGTAAAGATACGGATGACATTCCATTAATTAAAATACACACCTATGTACGTATAGTTCGTAATACGTCACAATTACGCGAAATTACAAAAGCCAGACATGCCTGGATTTATAAGGATGTGTCTGGGTTATCTGGCTTTATACAAACAAACGTAAAGCCCTAAGGTTTAAAAACCGAACTTTAGGGCAAAAAATCAGGTTAATGTTAGAAAAAGAAAGGCCGGTTTTTATGCTAAAAATCCTGCTTATAAACCTTTATATCCGGCTTTTATCTTTTCTAGGTTCTGGCAACCCTAATTCCACAAGAGTTGATTAAAAAACCTTTCCCAAGGCTCCAGAGAGATGAGCATCATAAATCTTATGAAAATCTACTCTTCCGATATTAAAATAACATCAATCTTTCAGATGGTTTTCATTATGGTCATTAAAGCTTTCACTTCTTAGTTGATATTACAAGCTCTTTGAATAAAACATTGATTGACAACGCAAATGTCCAAACATACAGTTATGTAACGCGGACAAAATATCAACAATGGCCATCACACTAATAAAGGGTACAATGAAGAGGAAACGTCACATTGTGAGCTGTACCCACAAGCCCAAACAAACTGTCAACACTTGTCAGGGTAACTGTTCCTCGCCTTAGATGCCTGTCTGGAATGGAGGTGAACTTAGCCGTATATGGATTCGTAATATAGCAAAAACAGCAATGAAGGTGCGAGAAAGATGCTGGCAATTGAATTATTCATTTGCTTCAAGAGAATTCAATAAATCGTTTTCTTTCGCTGTCCATTAGACTTTCTATGATGATTCGTGGAAATTCTATGTCGATAGATTAAGTGAAGTGTAGTTGAGATCTTCGGTTACAAGATAATGAATCAATAAAGTCATTAAGTTAGGATCTACAGCCCGAAGTCTATTAAGCAACTGTTTCTTCGGTACTTGAAATAATGATTTGACTAAAAAATTTACCAATCATATTAACTATCTTGATGTATTAGTTCTTTTATCGAACTTTAGTAACTGTATATGACTAAATCATATATTTCTGTCTATCAGAGTTAAGCCAAGTAAAAGCAGACGTAAGAAAGCAGTACCTAGTTAACTTACTAAGGTTCTTATCGCAAATTAACATCAAACGAGAATCATATATCTGAAGAATAAGGAAGGGAACTGCAATCAGCCACTGACAACGATGCAATGCCCAATCAAGTGAGTCATGTTACATATCGAAGGCGAAAGTGATCAGACAGCGAAAGTGCACGCTTTTTACTACAATCGTGACCACATAAAATTTCGTAAGTTTCGCGTATAATTGCAAATCGCCAATGGTAATAAATTGCCTCTTACGGTGCAAGTACTTGTGTACAAAGACCTTTTACCACTTCCACAACAATTAAGCTACATTGGAACTTTAAAATCATTAAGTACTTACCTAAACAAATCTATCTTAATCTCGGTAATCTCTTCGGTGTTTACTTTAAGGTCGAAACTCTGTCTCTCATTAGTTTCACTCAGTATAATTTAAACTTTGATTAGTTAAATACACTGAAGAGAAAGGATCTAAGATGTTCGAAAGTGCAAAACGAGGTTCGCGGCAACAATAATTAATCATGGTTTATCTGATGTGATAGGTAGGACTGATAGGATAACAGACGCCAGGTTAAGAAGATAACTATTAGAGATGGCGGACTGAAGTAAACTACAATTCTAATAAGGTTTTTTTGGGTACACATCTGTGTTGCACCTAGGTTCTTCACCTATGTAGGTAGGTACATCTTCTACGAAAACGTGCTATAACAACTTAGATCGCCCGTTAGTGTCCAAAAGCTATGCCTGTATTGCTTTTGGAAATTCGGACGCCTTTTATCGGAACCGGAAGAATCAGATAAATCAACTCAGGTCAACGTCCACAAAGATAAGCCGAGATTTTTCAAGATTAGTAGATAACTGCCTTGTCTACTATATCGTCTATCCAAACGTAACGTAATCGTTATCTTGTCACGATTTGACCTCGTAACATCCCATAGAGTTAAACGTGTTGAGAATAAATCGCTTTTTAATCAGATTATTGCTACCCGCATAACCCCGTCCGTCCACTGGATAACTTCAGGGGTTCTTTGATCATTACTCATTAAAATTTTCTTACAACAGTTTTCTTTGCAATATAAATCTAATTCTGAGATATCCAAGGAAAATCTGCTATTCTTCCTCAACTTTTCTATCGATAAGAAACTAGATTTGTATGCAAAGTTGTAATAAAACGATGGTATAATGCAGTTAGAATTACAATGAAGCCACCCGCACTCCCATCGCATCGGGATTATGTATGATCATTGGTCACGTGATATTCATAAGGTGAACGCAAAGGACAGTCCTGCTTTAAAAGAGGTCAAACATATTAAGAGCGTTTTATTTAAAAAGACCAGCAAAAAAGTCGAACTTGTTTCGATTGGATCTCTACAAAAATAAACTCTTATTTAGGCTACACTTTCAAAAACTATTAGCTGACGATCACAAAAGCCTTTTGACGCATCACAAAAGTGTTTGTTAGGCTTTAGACAAAGTTTAAAATAAATTAAATGCCCGAATGACTAATAACAAAAACAATAGGCAAGTAGGTAAGTTATTGCGTAACTTTTGAAAGCGTACGCAGTCAGTTAAAAATGAACCATTAAATTTTGCCGAGAAACCGCAACGACAACGGGCTGCGTAAGCGCATCAACCTACATTCAAGTTTTAAAAAGAATTATGCGGCGACAAAAAGTTAATGTCATGTTGATAAGGAGTATGCGAGTTACCAAAAAGGGGCATTTTATTCTTTAGGTGATGGAATGTAAGAGCACAAATTTTATTTAGGTGAAATAAAAGGCACAGGATAAATAGGTAGGTAAATCAGTTTCAATGTAGCCATAAAATTCTCGCCATTTAAAAAGGAATTCCCCATAAATCCTTAATTATTTCTAAGGCAACAGGAATTCCTCATCTGTTGTAGAGCACTAAGAAATGTTTCGACTATTCCAAAGGGGTCGGGAACTGCTGATGAAAATGCTAGGGGACGCAAGAACAGAGGCAATAAGTGATCCAATAAGCACCTACATTATTTTATTCTTAAGTAACGAAATGTAGAGAACCCGGAAAAGCCTGCACCAAGGTCCCTGCGTCCCTTCCTGTGACCTACTTACCTATTTGAAGGTTACATTTTCAAGGGCGAGGGATGGTTACGATATATCTCAACTCTCCCTTCGTCTCTGGAGATTACTCGATATTATACTCCAAATGAGAGGCGAACAGCAATTCTCACAATACTAAATCCTTTTACCGGTACTTTTCCACACGTTATCAGCTTGACGGAACATCTTACAGTGAAAATACTTGAAAAGAACATATCTAAGAAAGACGAGTGCTATCTTTAACTCGATAATTCTAAAGATATCTTAATTTATTTAGGGAGGTCTGTATTACGAACGAGATTTAAATTAAATCGTCACTTTAGAATAAATGTAAAACCTTTTATTTTACTTTGATTAAAACGTTCTACGAAACAATTATACAATCATTAAAGAACTTACTAATACCGATCTCTCACAGAATTAAATGTAAGTACTTAATGGAGTTTTCTCATAAATCTTTTTGTAAATCATAATTCAGAGTTGAGCTTAATTCTTAGTTAATATTTAAAATACTTCTTCCAACAAGTTAAAGAGAAGTAGGTAGATAAGTCAGTGTTGAAAGTTTCCAGAATTTCAGCATCCAGTGTCGACTTTATTAAACTTTGATATGAAAGCTTAAAATATGCTAATTTATGAAAGAGGAACTACCTATGCAAATAATTTCACAGCGACGTCGATTGTTGAACGACTTAACTGCAAACATCAAATGATATTACCATGCTAATAAAAACTTAATACGGATAAAATAACTATAACTATGGAGCCAGTAGTTTCCATCCAAATAACAATTTAAAAGGTTTTTCCAGTACATTCGTTTTTATAGTTTCCGATAGCTTCCAGCGAACTAGACAACCAAGTCTTTTAACCAGAAGTAGGTTAAAGAAAAAGGCTTTTATCTTCGCACAAGAGGCTGTAAACTTGACGCATGCGCAGAGCATACATGTAATATGTACCTATAACTAAAGAATAGAACAATAATCGGGACTTCCCACGGCCGATTCTATGTCCATTCATCCCGTTTGTTAAGATTAATTGCTGATGGAAACGATGGGCGATGAACACACTTACATTAGAACTGTAGGTACCGCTAGATTTTACAGAACCTAAATACCTTTAATAATTACTCATACCGGACTAACGTACCTATTTACATTAAAATTAGAAAATTGAGAAAGTAAGATTGAAGCTTGGCATTTCGACTTAAAGATCAGTATGTAATAAGAATCTTAATTATAAGTATATAGTCTATGGTAGGTAACGCTAATGACTCTGTAGGCGTCATAGTGTTAAAGGTTGATAGTCGAAAATAAATCAAGTTGATGTTATTTTTAGAATTACCAACATAGAATTATAAGAACTTTGAGATACAGGGCTATGCCACTATGCTTCACAAAATCATGGCATCGCTTCACGCCAGAAACATTTACAGTGGGAGATTGAAGGTTTTTTTCTTTTGACAAAGGATCAAACTAATAAACTTGACCGCGGACTATCATTGTCAAAGCTCTAGGAGAACAGGTTTTGAATAGGTATATAACATAATATGAAACTGTTACTTTATTTCTTAGAACACGCAACAGCTGCACAACAAGAATTCAAAGCAGAATCATAAGACATGTCTATCGTTTTACCCGTTAGGTATACTTACTAAAAAATACTTCTAAAAATAAAAAATACAGAACACTTACGTCTCAATTCAGAGTAAAGAAAGGTCGCCTTAAGAAACATGAGCAATTTCGTCCAATTCACAATGTTTGGATATGGAATTGTCGGGAAAAACACCAATAGAAAGTTACAAAAAGATTGATTTCCTGTGGAAACAGAAATTCTCGCATTCAATAGCATTGACCTAGTTCCAAACATCCGAACCCCAGTCATTGCTCCAAATACATCTCATCTGACAAATGATAGAATCATAATAGCAAGCGATAATACTAATGTATTAGACTGTGACGCCATAAATTCAATATTTCCGAAGTCGCTGTGAACAATGAAGACTGCGCACAGCAGCTGTTACGCATCGATTAGAATTGCATGTGAAAATTGTAGTCATACTTAGAGCTATCAGTTTAATCAAGATCGTCTATCTAATAATTAATGTTGCTTTGTAGTTTTGCTTTCTTCACTTGCGTTTATTTGATCAACGGCTCGTGTTTATTCAATTGCTTTTTCCTTATAGATGTTACCTTACTTTAAGGCAAGTATGTGAAGGTAGTCTTTAAATATGCGACAAATGCGTCATATAAGTTAAGTAATACGTCATCGTCCTTTAAAAAAACCTGTAGATTTGGCTTCATTTCTTTCTCAATACCACATAAATGTCATCTATGGCGATGCGTTTAGTATAAGTTTAGAAGCATGACCTATCTCTATTAGTAAAGGCCAAAAATATAGTCTGATCAGCGCATGGCGAGTAAGTCCTGATCGTGCATTGCATCACAAGTTTATTTGCGGACTTGACACGAATGCTGCTTGGGGGATAGCACATCGCGGGAAAAATGACGTCATTCGATGTTAACAACCATATCAAATAGTAGCATAGAGAAACCGCGTAAAATAATATCTGCCTCAAAAAATATGGTCTCGTGCCTCCACAGAAAAATAATATTATTTATTCAGTAAGTATTTAATTTATGTCTCACGCCTCCAAAAGACAAAATGGTATTTGTAAAGCTTTTAAATCTAGACTCTCTCATAACTATATTAATGAAGAAGTACTTATCTATAAGAATAGCGGTAATTACAGACAGGTTGATAAGCAGCTGACTGGCGTGGTTCAATCACGTCATTCATGGAAGATGGTCGTAGAGAGGAAGGTCAGAGAAGGGATGGAGGAATTTCGTTAGGGGGAATACTTAGTGTTAGAATTTATTAAATATAATTAACAAGCTGTTGTCCGCGACTTCATACGCGTGGTAGTTTTGTTTTATGTACCAAAACCTTCATCTTGAATCACTCTATCTATTTAAATAAACCACATAAAAATCCGTTGCGTATTTTTAAAGATCTAAGCATACATAGGAACAGACAGCGGGAAGCTATTTTGTTTTATACTATGTAGTGATAATAGTGAAGCGTAAAAAAATACACCAACTTCTACGTTAGATTTTGAAAAACACAATTAATGTTTTTTTTTTTTTATTTAAAAACTAGCTGTTGCCCGCGACTTCGTTTGCGATGTGGTTTTGGTTTATATAGAATGCCTAGCATTTTCCCGCATAGATACTATTTAACGTTCGGTGTAAGTTATAATAACAAAATAGATACATTGTTTTTAAGCTATATTTTTTGATTGATTTGGCAAAGGCACTTATGTAGGTAAGTAATATTTATTTATTTCACTCAAATAGACATAATACACAACAATATAATCATGCAAATAATAATCTATTTTGGTGCAAATAAAATTTTGTTTTTTATTTCAAATATTATTAATGATTAAATATGAAAGGCCATTGGACAGAACAGATACTTATACATAAAATAACGTCCTTACCTATTGATAGCGGGCATTACGTTGAACAAAAATTGCTTTCACACCAAACATCTAAAACGTCTCGGAAACGGGGTATTTGAAGGAACGTGATGTCCTATGATTTTACAAAAGTGCACGATGCCCTTAGAGACCTATACCTATCGATAGAGGACATCGAAGAAAACAAATAATGCCTTCACACCAAACTTCTAAAGCGTATTTGATGCAGGGTTTTTGAAGAAACGTGATGTTCCATGATTTTCCAAAAGTGCGCGGTGACTTTATGCCAATAATAATTGTGTAAAATTACGGTATGCCTAGGGTTATTTTATTATGCTAAAACGTTTATGCCAAACTACAAAAGGACATTTTGTTTATGCCAAAAGTGTGGTTCCCATCTAAAACCTCTAAGCCAATCTCCAACTACTAAAGCGTCTGGGAAATGGAATATTTAAAGAAAAATGATGTCCTATGATTTTATTTTTGGAAAATTCTTTTTAGGGTTTCGTACCTCAAAAGTTAACAAAGGAACCCTTATAATATCACTTTCTTGTCTGTCTGTCTGTCTGTCCGTGTGTCACCACCGATTATCTCAGGAACGGTTGGACTTAGCAAGTTGAAATTACTGAAGTCTATGGTCCCTATTAGGTGTATAAAAATCAAGGTGTATAAAAACTAATGTACGGAACCCTCGGCGCGCGAGTACGACTCGCACTTGGCCGGTTTTTTTATTTTGTTTTTATTTTCTAAGGTGTCCGCGACTTAAATAAATTAGTTGAGCGCGATATAAGTGTAACATCGAGGAGGTCTTTGGTAAAGGACCTCTTTGTACTAACCTCATTTTCAGTTTCACGTAGGTAGTAGATATATGCAAACTATTTGGTTGTATGACAACTGTCATCTTGAGCGGAAGCATGTACCTGTACGCCTAGTATGACTTGTTGAAGCACTCGAAAATAAGGAACCCTTATAAGGTCACTCTCTTGTCCGTCTGTCTGTCGGTGTTTCACTACCGATATTCTCAGAGACGGGTGGATCTAGTAAGTTGATTTTTAGGAAGTTTCATAGTAAATACTCAATATAGTATGTTTGATCGAATACGTAAAAAAGTAGTGCTAAGCGTACTGTTCCTTTTTGACGTTTGATTACGTTTTACACGGAAAAATATTTCGATTTCCCATTTTTTAAATGTTTTTTTATCAAATATCATAATTATTGTATTAAAGTTAAATTGAAAAATACCCTAAATGTTAATCTGGTATTTTCTAAACATATTGGTGTGGACCTCATTGAAATCTGTTCTCTAGTTTATGAGATTACCTGGTTCAAACAAACAGACAAACAGACAAACAAAAATTCTAAAAACTACCCTATCGTGTTCAGCTAACGATTCTAAGACGACCTCTGTATTTTTTTTCTGGATATTTTACAATTACAGATTTTTTTATGTCTACAGATTTATTATATGTATAGATTTATTGCTTTACGCCAACACTCTATATGTTGGTAACGTAGAATACAAGATGGCCGAGTTAACTTACTACTACAAGCGAGTGTTGCCAACTTAAACAATAACATGTAGAATGACGAGTGGTCCCGGATTCAACGGGCAATAAAGCAGAGTGGAGGGAAATAATATAGTTATGCCAACTCTGCATAATGCAATGGGACAAGAGCAGTAGAATGTTTTAGGTCTTTTTAACGTCAACATAAGTCATAGTATTCGCAAAATCATATTAACAGACAGCATAGGTTACCACAATATACGTTAATTTCCGTTCGTTAATTAAAATCCAACGTGGTTCCGATAGTATGGATGGCTGGATAAATATAATAACACATTAGCATCAACATGCCAAAGGCGTACTTTATAACACGCTTTTATTTTTCCATTAGATCGCATAAGTTTCAGATGATCGTGGGTTATATAAAAATTGCTCATTGATTTAGAACGGATTTATCGATAAGTCTCATTGAAAGTTACATGGATGTTCAATGTTCAGGTTTAGAATAAGAATGTTTATTGCATAAATTGTATACAATGGATGGTAGGAAGTTTTAAAATGAAATTACAACAATTTACCCATATTGTGGGCATGCAATAGTATTTATTAAAAGTACCTACTAAAATAAAATTTCAAAAGAATAACAACAAAAAGATAAAACTCCAAATTTATAATTAAAGTATAGTTTATTTTATAATTCTATCTTTAGAATTTGATTACAATTAAGTTACCACTACTAAGTACCTAGTTAAAGCTTAAAGCTAATAGTAGGGGCCCATAAGTCTGGCACGAGCAAAATAAATTACAAAATTGTGCAGTCAAACGACTCAGGGTTAGCAGGATGAAATAATTTTCGTAATGTTCAGACGATGGGGTCGATTTATAGTCCACTAAGTACCTAGTTAAAGCTTAAAAGCTAATAGTAGGGGCCCATAAGTCTGGCACGAGCAAAATAAATTACAAAATTGTGCAGTCAAACGACTCAGGGTTAGCAGGATGAAATAATTTTCGTAATGTTCAGACGATGGGGTCGATTTATAGTCCACCTACTCTTGTTTTTCGTTTATTTCCGGCTAAATCTAGACCAATTTATTGTAAATAACTGTCGGACTCCCACTATAGGTACAGTAACCCTCAGACCCTCTTAACCAATTTCAATGGCCGCATTGTTAATGGAGACCGTCTCGCTCGATAGCGGAGATTTTATTAAAATGCATTCAGCCTAGTTGTTATGTAAATTGAATTATCGTTACAATTCGATTTATAGATTAACATAATTTAACTTCGAGTCGGATGAACGTGGCTATGCATAGAGTAGACTAATTACAAAGTTTTCATTTGCTAAAATAAATTTATTTACGACAACTTTACTAAATCTGAACTTCGCTGCGTAGTCACGGATAAAAATGTAAACAAAAGAGAGAAATTTAATAAAGCTAATGCATTTTTGACTGTTGTGGTAGAACATAAGCCTTTTAATAAAGATTTGAGTGCACACAGCGTAGTAAACGACGATGGCAGCGAGAGATGTACAAATAAAAATTATGATAAACTCAAGCCTCAAGGTCGATTTGTGGTACGCCGAAATAATCGACCGTGTGGCAAACATAAACCCCCTTATTCCAAAACGAAGTCTAAAAATTAAACTACGTTTTAGTGAGATTAAAACCATGGACTTAGATAAACGTTATTACAAAAAGAAGTTTACCGCTAAAACCAGGTTTGTCTGTCCTGTCAAAGATAAACTGCCGAGCACCCTAGTTTAACTAACTTAGTACGAAGTTTCTAACCTCAAAAAATTAAATTCTGACGTTCACCTTTTCCTCGTTACTCCAATTCTCGCTCCTTTTTAGGGTACCATACCCAAAGGGTAAAAACGGGGCCCTCTTACTAAGACTTCGCTATCCGTCCGTCTTCTGTCCGTCACCAAGCTCTATCTCAAGAACCGTGATAGCTAGAGAGTTGAAATTTTCACAGATTTTAACAATATATTACGTAAACCTACTAAAAACATAAATAAGTAAATATTTTTAGTACGTACTTATGTTCAAAGAGGATTTAATCACTACGTTTTCTTATGTTTTGAGAAATTTAGGTTATTTTCATGTTTACTATTTTTTAGGTAATATATTTTTTTTTATACTTCTAAAGGGGCAGGCAAAAGGCTTAAAGGCTTAACTCGAGCCGCGTTCCGATATACGCTACATAAATTGATGTATTTAAATACAACAACGTAATCGCGAACATAGAATAACAAATACAAGTCACACTATTTCACAATAATTGAACACAAAATTTATATTTTTATCACTTTAGTATTCGATTTCATAAATAAGTTTTTAATATTTACTCACTTACCACCATTTTGTGAAAAGGAACGGTGTTTCGAACGCTGAACGAACAAAAGAATTGTTTGTTTCGAGTTTGCTATCTATTGTCTATGGTTGCGACTAAAACCAGGGATCTTCTGGTCCTTGGTCTATTTACTTTTTGTAATAAGAATCAATTTTAAACCAAAACTAACACAAAAACCTAGATCTTTTAGTACAGGTTTAAACTATGGTTTTGCAGTTTTTTTGTAATAAGAGGGAAAGACACTTTATTCACGGCCTGTTTGTCTCGATAAAACTGTAGGTATTACAATGTACAACAAATAAGGTATTCTTTAGAACAATCATGAAGAAACGAAAATAAGGTCAACGCTGCCTGTTACAAGTTTAAAATCAAAACAATCAGTAAGTAGATCTATCCAAACACCAGGAACGGTTATTATTATTATTTAAACTGGTAAGTATTATTGTTTCCCACTTACTATCCTATCCTATCCCTGCTGAAAATCGGCGTTGCATTTATGCAACATAATATACTTAGCTGAGCTATATAACAAACTTTGTTTTAGTACAAGTCAGTTGTGTTTTGTTTTGTTGTTGGCCTTCCAAATAAAATATACTTATCTATCTATCTAATTATATTAACCGTAACAATCACGGTAGTAACTGTCGTTAACTACGCAATTTGGACTAATGTCCACAGCGGCACGGACACGGATAATGAACATTTTCAAATGAAATAATATTAAACTGCAATCTATTTTCAGATGAGTAAACAAACATCAAATAATCGATCTATTTTGAGATTCACGATTCGACTTTGGTGTTTCTAAAGGGCAAATCAAACTCTTGTTCTAACTCCCGGACAGTGGAATACGTTTTGCTGAAGATCAGCGCTACAGTCATCTGTAGCATATTAGCTATTCTTGGAGTTGGTCGCCCCGTAGGCTTCTTACTTGACAAGAAGCAGTCAGGAAGTCAAAGTGCCTTCCGTCGAAGCATGGAGGAGCGAAATTACTATTTGCAATGTCATCTACCAAAGTAGTGAAGGCATCAGACCTTTCTTAGCCAAAACTCAAACCTAATCAGCGAATTCATTGTGCAATTTCAAATATTCCCGTACAATAGCAGATTGTATCACAATAAAAAGTATAAACAGGAAACGCATATGGTGCAACTGCAACGGTAAACTTCTATTACCAGAGACCGGAAGACATTACGTGACTGACCAACAGCAGTATTCTCTGGGGCTGGACGTAAAACACGCAATCTTAGAGATTATAGAACTAGAGTTATTAACTCACTTGCATTTGAAAAGCACTATAATAATTGAACTTCTTCCATCACTGTAGTAGAGGTTGTATAAATTACTATGCGATAACGAAAGCTAGACTTAATAAGTACCTACGTATTTGTTATGAATACCATTGAAAGCATTTGTAGCCTATATTAAGAGTAAGTAATGGGAACGAAACTGTTAAACCATTTAAATTATGCAAAACATGCTCTGAGCAATGTATTTTAAAACAAAGCTGCCTTTAAATGAAAATACGCGTTTAAACCAGACCGCAGAATCATGGGGCCAACAAGTGATGGTGGGGCCACCATTGTTTTGTTTCCACTTGGCCGCCGATCTGATGACGTCACGCGTCGCCACCTCCAATGGAACAAGTGCAGGAAAACATCGATACAAGGGAAAAGAAATCTCGGTAACCTGAGATAACTAGACTGTTTACAATTGTTGCTATAAGTAGAACGAACGCAGAAAGATTGCACAAGACGTTAAATATACGAAGCACTCTAGGCTAAATTTGACGCAGCTGCAGTCATGGCCAAATAGAGCTAACGGCCTCTTTTGGCATTGCATGTTTAAATATGCGATTACCTTGCCCCACCGCTATAAAAGGACGTTTACCTCACATTTTTGTTAAGTTTCATAGAACGAAATTCATAAAAGCTGTCATTTTCGCAATAAATAACTGCATATTTTTGCTAGAACTACTTCAAAAGCTATTTACGGTAAAAAAAACTAATTTACCAACATTTTTGGCGTCTGCTCAGCAATATCTCAATTTTGACACATCCAAACAAAGAAAAAAAAATAGATAAGACGCCAGTAGACACGAAACCACTAATACCGTCGAGCTAAAGTAAACAATACGGTCGTAAAAGAAGCAAAATTAGCAAGAACAACCGTTACGGACATGCCCGAGACGTAGTGAATTAGACCAAGTCGTAACAAGCCACGAGCATGGAAAAAAGAATTAAACCACATCCACAGGAACTCTTAGGTACTTTTGCTAAGCCAGCGGGGATCGATTTATAAATTTTGAATTGTTATAGAACAGAACTGGTCTGTGATAAATTGTCCACAATCCAATCCCCCAGATGAGAACAATGTTGATTAGAACGAAGATAAGAGTGTTTGTGGCAGGAGACGAGTATAATAAAATACTACTGAGTTGTAAGCTACAAGGAAATTTTAGATTTCACACTACACAGCCCTCTAATATGTGATTCAATCTACTGCTATTGGATGACCGCTTCATACCAGCTCTAGTTAGAGCAGATTCGGTAATGATATTCTCACGCAATGACTCAGTTTCGTCAACAGGTTTTGGAGTTGACATTTAAAAATGTCCATAAAATCTGGGCACTTCTTGTGGTCTGTCTGGTGCCTTCTTGGAAGAGTAGATTTCATTTGATACCAGTTTACAATTTATACGAATAAAAACAGTTTAGGTCAAATAAGCTTAGCTGTGAGCCAGATTTTAAAATAGATTTGACAGCAAACAGAAACTTGTTTGTTTTCAAATACTATGAAATCATCTAGCATTTATAAAATAGTGCGATTAGTGAGATTGCTGTGTGGCCAACCACATAAAAGCCGGAATAATTTGTTTTTTATTTTGTTAAGTTTATGGTAGTCATTACTTTAAAAGCTACGCAAATTAAATATCATGTAGGTGTAAGATTGTTATAAGATTTGTCCTTAAACATTGGATAAATCTAATTTAACATTATCAAAGCTCAAGTTGGTGGTAACTTAAAACACAAGCAACTTAAACCAACAAGCGCAAATGTCAGTATAAAACTTTCACTAGTAGGCGAATAAACCGATCTCTTTATTAGACGGTAGATATTAAAATAAAAAGAAAGACAAAGGCTGCATTGAATAGGCGCCGTTGTTAGCAAAGGAATTTTAATAATCGAAATGTAAAGAGAGAAAGTTGATCGAGATTATGAGCTTTATGTACCGACGAGAGTTGTTTGTTTGTAATTAATTTGTTACGTGAGTTTAATAACAATAAGTAGCAAGTTTGTACTATGTAGTTACGTCTTAGGATTGTATCCGGTTAAGCATTTCATGTCTCTTCGATCTTAGTTTGGCACTTCAGTAGACTCATCTAACGAACTCCTTATCCTACGGGTTCAGTTTATGTAGACGATTTTTTTATCGTAAAGTAAACTGTTCTATGTTATTAATTTTTTTTTTACTCTAGAATATTCTAGATTATAAAAAACTTTCTGAATTACGTTACAAGGACGGTGACTGAGTACAATATACGTTCATTCAATCATTTTTTTAATTATACACTTATTACGTCTACTACATAACGTACACCGAAACAATTTTAGAATGTTGATTGATCAAATAAAACTACTACAATGTCAAGGACAATATTTATGGAACACCATGCTTGAGTCGCGTAGTCAACACATTCAATTTTGATCGAAGGCCTAACTAATCGAAGTGTAGATGTAGGTTTTATTAATTTGAATACTCATTGTAGCTATTCAATCATATTACAGACTCTTACGTCTATTCTAAAAAGTTTTATAAAGCAGAAATTGTGCGGTAAGGCGTACTAATATGATACTTCGTCGTACCTTAATGATAAGAACCCATGGTTGTGATTTTAATTGCTCCATTTCAAATATAATATCTTCAAAAATATTTGTTATCTTGACCTTTGTGAGCATGATCCACAAAAAAAGAAAAAACCCCAGGAGTTTCTTGTGCTTTCTTCTCATGGTGGGCGCGTTCCGAAGTCACTCATCCTAACATAATTTTTAAGACGCATGAAAGTTATGTCATGCAATTTGTATGATTCCAAATAAATAAAGAATTTTGATTTGATTTAATCAGATAATTTATTGTAGTTTAAACAGCGGTATCGATTATAATTTTCAGGACACTTTGTAGCGCTTGTAACATTATATCGTCAGTGGAAAGGCTACTTGGCTAAAGCGCCAAAATGACATTGTTGGGAAATGAGGTTCAAAGTTTTTTTTTTACGAAAAAAATTCATATCTTTTTTTCCTTTAACGTTAACTAGTTCAAATTAATAAATGTATCTATTTATACACGCGTCCACAATGAGAATTTGTTTCTAGATCTATATATCCCTTGGTTCGTGAAATAAGTGTCGCTTTAGCAAAAATTACCTAGGTTATAACAAAGTGTTAGTCAGGGAAAAATTGCTAATTTACCATCAACGTCTCAAATGTAGTCATTAAATTTGCTAATAAATAATATTAAGCTTAAACACAGTAAATTAAAATTACTAATAAACTAGAAATGTATAAATTGTATAAAGTTTTGGAATGAAAAATCGCTTATGAAACGAATAACTATGAAACAAAATTAGGTAAAAGTTGCTAACTACGTAGGTATCTTATGAGTGTTCTGATATTTGTGAATTATAAACATTGCTTATTCACCTTAAATAAGATAATCCTAAAATATTTCTTATTGACTGATCAATTTTTGTTATGAAATATTTATAAAAATAAAACTAGTTTTAGCAGTAGTTTCATAATCAGTAATTTTCATTTTAATAAATGCTATAAGTGCTTTTCGTACCGGGTTGTTCCCATCCGCTGCGATTCCATTGTTTTTGTTAAAAATATTTTCCATAAATTACTGTCGCTACGATTCTAAATTTTATATCGAAAAATATTTTTTGTTTCTAATGCTGCGAAGCTCGATGACTATGTACGACCATCAAAAGCTGTAGTCTTCTAAAAATTTGAATTAAAGCTCATAGACGCTATGTAATAACACCACTAGAAAAATTACACTTACTTAGTTAAGCAATACATTTCAATTAATTGTATAATAATTTGACGAACATCCATATCAGCCAACAAAGGCCTTAGTCTTTGTTTATCTTTAGATTTTTAATTCGCTTCTAAGTATAGACTTTTTATCCTCTCTTCCTTAATTAAAGGTATAGATTATCGTTATTACAAAATTGAGTATATTATTAAACGGAAAATAATAACCTATCACTTCTTTTTTGTAAGTGTAATTGTTATAGCAGATTCAATTAGATTCAACGCGGTAGGTAGAGACAATTTTTGGGTGGAGAATTATGTAAATTCCTAAAGTTATTGAAAATGGGATATTATGATTTCTATTATATGAATCTCGATATTTCGATGCTATAGCACCCATTTTTACGAGACAAGAGTTTTTCGGGTACGTCTCGGCAGCAAGAAAACTCCATTCGTAGGTTAAATACCTGTAACTTTAGTAGTGAAAAAAAAAAACTATTTTAGCTAAAATCGTAAATTTTTTTTTGGTCACAAAGAAAATTAGATTAAAAATAGCAAGTGCACTCAACGAATAAAAAAAGTTACTTTTAAAAATAATAGTTATTTATTTTGTAAGTTATATTGTGCCTATTTTACAAGTTGACCATACCAGTGGATACCTAATTTTCAACCTATTTCATAAAAAAATAAAGGTTATGTATATCTAGTCAATAAACTAAAAAATACCATTTACTAGTACTAGACGTACGTACAGGAACTAAACCCAAATTTTAATCACAGCCTTAGTAAACAAATAGTCGCAGACTGAGAACAACCCTATATTATACTAAATAATTTAGACATTTTTGCTAACTCAATTTTTAGTACTAAATTTTAAAACAATCATTTTTGCTAACGTATAACAATAACAATAAGTAGTAAGCAAACACAAGTCAATAAAAATTGCTTAAACTCCACGCGTCTTAAAATGTTATGCAAAGACTTTTGCTTAAGCGCCATATTTTTTGATTCCATGGTAAGCAAAAACAGCTAACATAATAATGTCAACAAACTTAAAGAAAAGGAGAAACGCTTATGTTACTGAAGAGAACAAAATATGGCAAACAAAAAACTCTTAAGCGCTACGAAACCGAAAATTGTAGCTCCTAAGCGACGTCAGTTGCAAAATCAACGTATTTGGGTCGTTTTAGTCATTGATATTCAACATTTTTCTTAAATTTTTGGATTGCTAAAGCGCCAAAAAAGTGCTCAGATTGACTCGAAACCGACATCAATCGAAGCAGAAAAAAAATCCAATCCAATGATATAAAAAACGTATTTTGGTAAATATGGCGCTTTAGCCAAGTAGCCTTTCCACTGACGATATAGATGATAGATTTAGAATAAATAGAGAAATGGGTAAGAGACATACTTCGTCATTTGCTCAAAGCGAAATAGTTTAACTGCTTCCCTTTGAGTTAAAGGTGGGGAAACCATGCGTGTTCAAACGAACTCCTTTAGAACTGAGGACGAGGGCTTGGAAGATGTCTAGTGGAATAATGACATTTATTTTCTCTGAAGAATCGGTTTTGATTGAATCAAGGCAGCCGCCATGCGGCAGGTAAACCTACTTACCTAAGTGGAAAGGATAAAAATAAACAATTTCTTCTTTGTAACACAATCGCATCATTAAGACACTTTTATACGGATTCCGGTCATCAAATAGGTAAAGCGAGCGGATGTTAATTTCCTCTTTCGAAAAAATTCGTTAGTAAGGTGAAGACCGAAATTTGCAACGGGATATTAACCGTGTCTTTCTTTCTATCTATCTTTATTTAGATATTTCGACGCTATTTTAAGCTAAATAATCAGGATCACAATACCGTCATCATGTAAGTTAAGAGTAAAAGATCAGTTCTTGAAAAACCCTAGCGACTTTATACCGTTTTGTGACATCCATGTTTCGTTGTCTGTCCAAGGTTATAGGATCATTTATCGGCCATAAAATGCGTATTACGCAAACGTGCAGTTTTGATAGTCTCGCTTAGATGTTTGGCGTTAGTTATATTTCATCGGCATTGACTTTAATAGGTTTTTCGGCATACTACAGAGCAGGTAGAGCAGTGTAGTGACCACGCCTTTGCAGGCATTTATTAAACGAATATACTTATTTATAAATATATGTACGTTACGTATGGATATATCTACTTAACATAATATTACGGATCTTCGAATGACCTTGTACAGCGAGGCAGGCCGACGACAGAAATTTTACGTGAACACGTCTGGATTTAGTGAGCATTAAAAGTTTCCAAAGGTAAATTATTGTTCTTGGGATTCTGCTGAGGTTTGGCCAAGTTTGTTTGTTGATTTTTGATGTTGAAACTTTAAGAAGTTTTAGGTAGGTGTATATCAAAATTTAGGTAGGTAGGTACTTACCCAAAATTATTATTAGAAAGGCAAATAAATTCAAAACTTAGATACTTACCATTTTATTTTATTCGGGAATTCAGATGCATTAACTTTTCGTGATTTTATTGCGAACTCTATCCAATTCAGGGTTTTTAATCCACCGAATGGGTGAATAGTAAATTAGGGCGATGCGGTTGCAGTTGCGACATCACAAAAGTTGTGTAATAATGCAGCAGCAGATGTTTCCTTTATATGTAGGTACGCGGTGTAATTTGTTGGAGCTGTCAAATGCACGCTTCTTAGAAAAGGGGGCAACAATTCAATGACGTAAGGATGTAAACGAGACCATCTGTTTGGGATACGCTCTCAAGAAATGTAAATAAAAAAGAACGGCCAAATGTTTGCTTATCGCGCAGCTTCTGTAACGCGGGAAATAATTTGTGCAAAGGACCAATTTTGACTCAACACTCTTTAAGATTTGGAAGTTTCTTTTAAAGATTTCTTTCGGATTTTCCTGAAAGTTTTCGGAAGTGGCAAAATTCTGACTGTTTCTGAATTAGCTCATAGAGCTTACAATTTCCTTTTTCGATTCAACAAACAACAAACTATCACAACATAAGAAGTCCTGAAAAGTGCTGTAACATCATTCATCATTCTGGATATCCCAATAAGAATATTTGGCACAAACAATGCTCTGCTAGAGCACTTAATCATGGTTGTTTTTTTACGTATGTACCTATATAATGTAGGTACCTACTTTGTAATTATAATTTTATTTAGGTAACAACAACTTTACTTTGTAATTCTAATTATTTAAAACCAAAGGAAGTTGAAAACCACATGTTGTGCTTATCAGAAAGTAATATGGTTGTCATAGTTACAGCTTGCAACAAAGATACAATTAAATGTTATTATGTCACCAATGACCAGTTCCAAGGTCTACCACCATGACTGCTTGCAAGTGGCGGTGGCAAGCCTTGCTATGATGTCATACATGTTATTATAAAAACAAGATTCTGCTATTTATTACTAACAAGTTATAATCTTGCAGACATTGGAGAAAGATAAAATAGGCTTTCTTCTGTTTAGATAGATAGAATTTTCATTTATAGAACCACAATTTGGGTTGTGTGCTGAAATGGTGCAGATGGGTACTGCTCAGTGATGTATTTGCTTAAATGCAAAACACTCATTTTCAGCAGCACCAAACGGAAGTGCGTAGACGCCGCATTGCGAACACCAGTATTTTTTGTTTCATGCTAGCTTTCGGGTTAATCTAGCATGAGAGATCAACGACTCCAAAACAATTAAGTATTGTGGAGTTTGAGACAATATGTTATGCCATACTTTGTAATTGATCGTTAAAGATGTGATTGTGCACCAGTATAACTTGACCAGCATACTGACCAACACAATTTTACCCATGATTGTTGTCAAGCTGAACCTTGTGTCGAGTAGCTTTTCCCAATACAGATATTAGTATGACAGTTCTTAAAATAGATATTATCAGGATTATAATTGGCAATATGAAACCCGTCTTAGTCCATTTTAAATGAGGTCAGTAGACCGGGTCAATTTAATTAGCCTCGTCAACACTTTGCACAGAGGTAAATTAATATATTTTTTTAAATTTATTAGAGCTTAAGCCAGGTTCGGAGCTCTGGGTTTCTTTTAAAACTATTGTAAGTATTTTAAGACTTTTATCAATTGGAAAGTCATCATTACTGGTTTCTGTTTTGTTTCTATAGTTCAAGTGTTTATCTATCTAAAGTGGTAATTTTCAGAAAGAATTTAACTGATAAGGCAGTAGGTTTTTAATAGTTTTTGAGGCAATTTTGTATGCTCTGCATAACACAAACATTTACAAATCTACGGACTAATGGCTCCTAAATCGCTGAGTCTAGGAAACAGAGCTGCATTGGGGGCTCAATACATCATGGGTGATGGATCTGTCTAGTTTTACAGACTCCAACAGGATAAGTAGAGATGTTATGCAGGGAAATCCAAGGGTCATAGTCCAATAAGAAGTGAATAAATATTAACAACCAGATTTCAGTCTTGGATTTTAATATTTACAAGTTGAAAGTTCATGGTGTCCTGAAACCATAACCAAACCAGTTTCACCAGATATATAAAAGTGTAACACTTGAAATACCGCAGGCCTCTAAAAATAGGTCATTGGTATACCCGTTTAACGTAAACCACTATTTCACGGTGGTATCCCAGCTACGCAAAAAATACGATGTTTGAAAGCTCTACTTTACTTTGATCAGGTCAAAAATTTATGAAATATATGTTGAAATAAATAATTTTGCTGTGGAAATTAAATTAATTAGAGTAGTGTCGTTTTGTCTGTTGATTTCTCTCAACTGAAAATTCATAAAAAATAAAAATAATCCATTGATATATTTACCTGTTTACTTTTGTTGTCGATTCCGTTCGTTTTGCCGTCCGGAACGGCTCCGTTGTTTTCATCACTTTTCTCACTTTTAACACCCTCCAACGCCATATTCAAAGCGTTATTTTAAACACTGTCATGCGAGAGTTAAAACTTTTCGCTGCAAAACACTGGACATGAATTAATTTCCACAAATTCGATACGAGAAAACACTCCCATAGACAAATGTCAAACACGAGTGGCGGCGCGCCGCAATACCCCGACGCATTGAGCGCGAATGAAATGAAAAATGAAACGAAGCCGGCAAACCGCTCGCGCTGATGGGAGAGAAAGAGCGAGCGAACAAAACGTAGGTATGTTTGCGTCTGGGATGAAATCCGGGAAGCTCTCCCACGGAGAGTCCCACCCAACCCAATTCAATTTTAGGTAGACCTAAAAGGTAGGTAAGGTATCTAGCTCTACCTATTTTAGTATAATTCAGCATACCTACTTACATAATATACTGATTACAATAGAAATAACTGTAAAAAAATCACCAAAAGTTTGATATTATATCACCTGAAACCTTCCTGAAACAAATTTAATGAACGAACAAAACGAATTACCTGAGGAAAAGAACTTTTGATTTTTCACGAAAGTCACGAATAATGTTTTTATGTAGAGGTTGTGTAATCTTTCGAATTTCTTAATAATATTTTGTATTCTCCCGCTTTCGCTGTCTTGAATACGACCGCCGTGGCGCTATCCACAGACTATACTTACGATGCGGTCCGAAATCGACTTTGAGCGCTGTCTGTCAAATCGAAGTTTGCATCTGATTGACGACCGAAATTGAATTTAAATGTTTGGACTGGAATACCTACGTCTCACTGCGAAAAACTTTTCATCGAATTTTGTTTCTTCGAATACTTTTCATCGATATCTCTATACTGCGACGCCTTATTAAATCGATGTATTGTTACTGCGATGTAACGTTACATCGAAAAACTATTCTGCGAAGGACTTTACAGCGAAAATACTATACTGCGAAGACTTGTTGTTACTGCGACCTTTACAAATAATTAATTGAATTAAAAATATGTCATGAAAAATACAGGATGGTCAGACAAATGACGTAAAAATTAGGTATGAGGTACCTAGGGGGTTAATGAGATACCGAGGGGTATCTCATTAACCCCTTAAAAGTTTTACTTAAGTTTGGAAGTAGAAGTAAGAATCGTGTTTGTACAAAACACTTAAAACAATGTATTAAAAATTAAAATTATTAAATGACATTTCAATAAAGTTGACGCGGCTAAAACTTGTTCCGAAAACATGAACGTAGTGATAGCATAGAGCCGCGTCGTCGTCGACCGAGAGATTAGATCGTTAGCATTGACAGCCGTCCGAATATACCGCTGGCGCACCGCTGTCATCTATATTCGGACCGCAGCCTTTGTGCTTATAGTATAAACGCCATTTTTTTTTAAATGAATTTATTTACGTCAATCAAAAATGTGAAAAATATAATAATTACATAATTGTTTTTTGTAAATTAGTTTTAGTAATTTTAATACCTCAATCCTTTTAAGAAAACCTTAAAACACTCTAATGACAAATACCTACATGGAAATAAAATCGTCAAATGTTTCATTGAAACAAAGAGGCACCGAAATGAAACCCGGATGTCATTGTAAGTATTATGAACGACCGAAAGGTCTATTGCAAACTAGTCTATGGTCGAACATTCTGTTATTTATCTTTACAACAGATGGCGCTGTTTTCAATAATAGTAAATTATGTTTGTGTAAAAAAAAAGTAGAAACATGCGTGAGTTTATCTGTTAATAGAGTAGAAAAAAAAATATCTATCTTTCGTAGTTATCGTAGTATAGGATGTGGTATAGGAACCCACCTATTTTGTTATCTCATGTTATCAGGAAGGTAAGTTATCAAAAAATTTCGAAATTGTTATTATTTATCTCGCAGTTTGTAAAAAAAAAATTTTACTACGTTATTTTTTAAAATTTTGGGGCTGATTCTAGTTTGATAATAATTAAGTTGTAAGTATATTTTTTAATGGCAAAATTCCAAATTAGGTATAAAAATTAGGAAATCACTTAAATAAACAAAGCAGATAGGGACAGCCTAGAAAAGCCGGTGGCAAATAAAACGAAATAACTCTAATGTTTTCCCAGCAATATCATTATACAAATATTTCCTATTCTAATAATATAAATGTGAAAGTATGTTTGTTAGTATGTATGTACAATCAGGCAAAAAAGTAGCTGACTCACTGTAGGGCTCCAAAACTGTTATAATATTCAATTCAAACAAGATTCTAAGATACCTACTGCCCAAGTTGAAGTTTTAAGGCTTTTACACACGTCCCAATTTGGTCGGGTCCGACATCAGTGTTGCCACATTTCAATTCGACAAATCTGTATCGTTAAGTGAAAAAATCTGTGTAAAATCTGTATGAGAACAGCTTTAATTGTATAAAATCTGGACTATTCATAATCGTAGACAGAGAATAAATAGTTATTCTCTGTCTGTCATACAGATTTTACACAGATTTTTTCACTTATCGATACAGATTTGTCGAATTGAATTGTGGCAACACTGATGTTGGACCCGACCAAATCGGGACGTGTGTAAAAGCTATTACGTTCAACTCATAAAATTTGATGGAATTATTGTTCTGAGGTTTGCAACTTTGTTGCCCATTGTTTGTTTATTACCTCTTTACGAAAAAACTGTAACCGATTTTGGACAAAACTTGGAATATAACTACTTAGGTACTTAAATAAGTATAGAAAGTAGAGGAAAGGGTACCTGGGGCTTTCTCCATACAAACTATTACAAACGTAGTCGACTGTTTTCTCCCTGGATAATGACACTAGAGCAAATATTTTTGGTGCATAAAACTTATAGCAGCCATGACCATGCCCCTATTTTTTGTTATTTTTTATTCTTTTATTTTTTTAACTTTAATTTCTATAATAATTAGAAAATTAAAAAAACCAAAACATAGGGGCATAGTCATGGCAGTTATAGGTGTTATGGCACAAAAATATTTATGCTAGTGTCATTATCCAGGGAGGAAACAGTCGACTACGTTTGTATGGAGAGCGCGCAGGTACTCTTTCACCTTAAAGACTATGTATGTACTTATTTTTCCTAAATTCTCACTGATTTTGGACGTTATCTATTGACACGAAGCGCGGTTAGTAAAATTATAGGTAACTGAGAAAGTTTGTTATGTTTATTACTCCTTCAAACAAAAATAACAAATTTTACGACCAAACTTGGTGAATAAGCAACTATAGATATCTAGAGTCCTAATAATAACATAAATGCCACTTTTTATCTTTAAATTCTCACAGATTTATTCACGCAGTTACAGTTAGTAATATTATAAACATGAAAGTTTGTGTGTATGTTTATTATTCCTTTAAGCAAAAACCAGATTTAATTTTGCGATGAAACTTGGTAAATATCTATAGATCCTACTAATATTATAAATGTGAAATCTTACTATTATTTTAAATGTGAAAGTTTTTATGTGTGTATGTATGTTTGTTACTCCTCCACGCAAAAACTACCGGACCGACTGCGATAAAACTTGGTATTTAAGTAGTTGGAGATCTGGATTAACACATAGGCTAATTTTTATCCCTATATTTCCACGGGATCGGGACTTACGCAGGTGAAACCGAGGGGTACAGCTAATAACATAATATTGACTACATTTTAAGTAAGTATATAAGTAGGTATTCTAACCATTGTCTGGTTACCATAACACAAGCCTAGTTGCTTAGCTTGAGGCTAGATGGCGGTGTGTGAAGTGTCCTGCAATTTTATTTATTTATTAGCATTTGGTTAATAAATAAAATTTTGTAAATCGAAAATGGTTCAAATAGGATTTTGTCTCATACAAACTTTGCCCCCTTTTTCACCCCCTAAGAGGTAACATTTCGGAATTTTATCCTTTCTCATCGGATGCCTACGTCATGCAAAGAACACACCCTCCAAGTTTCAGCTGTCAGTCATACATTCAGGACAAAGCATTTATATGTAAAGATTTTTACTCAGATCCAGTTTAACACGGGTAAAACCTCGATGCGCAGCTAGTATAGTAAATATTTTCCCTATCAGTAAGTACTTACCTACTAACTCATTAGTTTACTGGGATATCAACGGCCATGTCTGACTCAGTTGCATACAAACAGCTCTATCGGACACAATTTTATATTTATAAGCTTTAATATCAATAAATTGTGTAAAAATAAATGAAAATGAGTGAAAAGTTTTGAGTATTGAAAAGTGGACGTAATTTTAGTTGACAATTTTCTGTCAACCTTTTTTTGTGAAATTATAGTAAAAGTGTATTTTAAAAATGATAAAATGTAAGTTTTAAAATAGTTTCTAAATATTATCAGATATGAGATGACAATCGGTTATGCTGTCTTCGAGTTATCGGTGAACATACATAAAAAATTGTGTCGAATAATTGAGATTCTCCTCTTTTTTTGAAGTCGGTTAATAAAAAAAATCGTATTCATATTGCTAGCTTTATGCTTTCATACGACTTATCTGAATTCTGATAGATTATACTGATTATTTAGGTATACCTATCTATCTATTTAGGTTGATACGTCGTCGTTTACGGCTCATAAGAGTGTATATGTATATTAATTACTTTGGAAGTCTTTAAATAAATAAAAATAAATAAATATTTCAGGACATATTACACATCGCCATCCAGCCCCAAGCTAAGCAACTTAATGCTTGTGTTATGGGTGCCAGATAACGGATAAACAACTTATATACTTTTTTTTTTTTGTAAATATATACATATTATACATATAGGAAACACCCAGAACCAGAAACAAGAATTTATGGTCAGCATAAATACTTGTTCCCGGCGTAAAAGTAACTAAAGGTTTAGATACTAAAATCTTTTTATTATTGACAAAATAAGAAAATAATTTAAAAAACCTTGATATTGGTGACAAATATCAAGGTTTTGACGACCTCTGTGGCGCGTCGGGCGAACACCCGACTGCGACGCAGAAGGTTGCGGGTTCGATTCCCGCCGGGAACAAGTATTTATGCTGACCATAAATTCTTGTTTCTGGTTCTGGGTGTTTCCTATATGTATAATATGTATATATTTACAAAAAAAAAGTATATAAGTAGTTTATCCGTTATCTGGCACCCATAACACAAGCATTAAGTTGCTTAGCTTGGGGCTGGATGGCGATGTGTAATATGTCCTGAAATATTTATTTTATTATTTATTTATTTATTTAATTATAAAATAAACAATTTGTTTTTGGATTGACAATAAAGCAAATATTTATTTAAAGACCTGTTTTGAAGTAATTTTCACTATTTTTACTAAATATTTTGTTATTAATTAGGGTGGCCCTTAGGTATTACTCGCAGGTAGCCTATAATTTAAAAATATTAATTGCGTTTATGTTCGTTTGGTAAATATATTTCTTTTGATTTTCGTTTCCATAATATTTGAAAGGAAATAATTGCCTACTTTTTAAATATAGGTACTTACTTACCTACCTGTATTAAAAAAGTATAAGGTAGGTACCTAATTAAAAATAATTATTAGTTTTAAATGTATTACTTACCTCATATTTAACCAATTTAAAAAATGATGAGTTTGGTCTTCCACTTTTTTTTTGTATGTTTTAGCCAAATCACTACCATAGTATAAAATAAAGTCGATTTCTCTGTCCCTATGTCCCTATGTCAGTATATCCCTATGTATGCTTAAATCCTTAAAACTACGCAACGGATTTTGATGCGTTTTTTTTAATAGATAGAGTGATTCAAGAGGAAGGTTTATATGTACAATACATGCATAATATAGCTGTGCGAAGCCGGAGCGGGTCGCTAGTACACGTTAAGCGAACTCTCGGCCGAGCTACATGCGTGGTAGGCGAAGTGGGGGGTGTTAGGTTTTATTTTCGTTACGGAATTTCTTGATTCGGTCGCCGAGCTCAAAGCCCGCGATAAAAGCTTTACAATAGCATAATATAATGCGCGCCTATATTCTTAAAGGAACCATTCGAAGTTTCATACCTACTCGTAACTCTTGTTGTTTTAAAAAGTTCTTGATGAGTTTCTTTTATTTAAATAGATAGATAGATGCATCACAAAACAAGCTAAAGTTACTTTATTCCATTTTATATTTATTCATGTTGATTAACTACAGTTCAATTTAAAATCCCTCGTCGACTTATTTCATTCTAAAGTCTTTATAACAAAGCTCATTTTCTAATGACTTGTCAAACAACCATTTTAAATTGATCTCTAATATATTAATGATTGTCAATAGAAGTAATGTAAGATCAAGGTTTGTTATTTATTTATTTAGGACTTTGGTACCGGTAATTAAAAGTAATTCTTGACTATCTGGATGTTTGGGTCAAAAGATCTCTTTCTGTTAGTAGGTACCGGGTGCTCTCTCCATACAAACTTAGTCGACTGTTTCCTCCCTGGATATTGACACTGAAGCAAATATTTTTGTTGCATAAAACTTATAACTGCCATGACCGTGCCCGTATGTTTGGTTTACAAGTTGCTCAAATGGGCGGCCTTATCACTGAAAGCGATTACCCGATGCCCTCTATTTATGTGTATTTAATTTACCCTTTGGGTACGGAACCCTAAAAACCACTGAACATATTTTTTACACGATTTTTACCAATAGAGAGAGTGATTCATGAGGAAATTTTATATGTATTTGTTAATGTTTTGTGAAAATTCGCTGAAATTATGACGATGATTGGATCATATTTGTCGAAGTTATGAGCTAGCCGCGTAAAACTCCAAATCTGTCGTTTGTATAATAAACAAAAGTCTTGTTATGACATTTTCCTTAGATCAGAGGAAAAAATATACATTACTAGCGACCCGCCCCGGCTTCGCACGGCTATATTATGCATGTATTATATACATATAAACATTCGTCTCGAATCACTTTATCTATTAAAAAAAACCGCATCAAAATCCGTTGAGTAGTTTTAAAGATTTAAACATACATAGGGATATAGGGACATAGGGACAGTGAAAGCGACTTTGTTTTATACTATGTAGTGATGTTCTAACCTATATGATTAGACTAAATATTATACATTTTGTATTTAAACTAGCGACCTACCCCGGCTTCGCACGGCTATATTTTGATGAATTGAATCACTCTATCTATTACAAAAAACCGCATCAAAATCCGTTGCGTAGTTTTAAAGGTCTAAGCATACATAGGGACAGACACACAGCGGGAAACGACTTTGTTTTATACTATGTAGTGAAGGTTAGTACCTACCTACCTACATACTTCAAGTAAATCAATGTAAACTTCGAAGCTATCAGTTGTCTATTAAACAAAAGATTTTTTGCCTATGTGCTGTGTTATGACTTTTCCTTAGATCAGATAAAAAAGTCATAACACAGGCATTTAATCTTTTGTCTATACCTCTAACTCACTATAATCTCTTCAATGTTAGACCAAAACAGTCTTCTTAAATTTACAAAACGAAGGTTTGAAAAAAAAATTGGTAAGTATTTTTTTACCTTAATTTTTATACACCTAAGACATCCGTATTTGGTATAATTTTTAACTTGCTACACACGGACAGACGGACAAGACAAAATCTTTTTTACCTTTCTAAAAAATGGTTTAAAATGTATTATAATTATCTGATCTTTTAATTTTTATTAAATGGAAGTAATTTGGGTTTTTTATTACATAATAGTTGTAATTCTTATTCGATTAAAATTATTTTAAAAATAAATAAAAATAAACATGTCGCGGGACACACGTTTGGAACGAAGTAAGATTTACTTTTTTTTTCTTTTTTTTTCACACGTAATATTATATGATAAAAATATCGGTCTCCGTCATTCTCTTTTTCTCGTACGGTTTCTCGTGCCCCATTTTGGTAACGCGTTGCATTTTTTCACGGTTAGGTCCCCTCGGCCGCGCTATAAACCCGCGATAAAGAATTTCGTTTCAATAAGTGACGACCCAGTTGGCACAATGGTCACCATGCCGGACTGCCAAACACAGGGTTGCGGGTTCGATTCCCGCCTCAGATATGTATTTATGTTTAGATATTTGTCTGTGTTCTGGTTGTTTCTATGTATTATAAGTAAGTAAAGAAAAAGTATATAAGTAGTAATTGTATCTGTTGTCTAGCACCCATAACACAAGTCTAGTTACTTAGCTAGATAACGATGTGTGGAATGTCCTGCAATATTTATTTATTTTATTTAATACATATGTCCAGTTTTGGCGGGAACGAGCCAACAACATGTCGTGCTGCAGTTTTATTTACACGAAACTTAGTTGTAAACCGAGTTAAATTGTATAATTCCGGTGGAAAGTTATCTAATTTAGTTCTGTGAAAGTGCACAAGTGTAGTGAAAGTAAAAATCAGTGTCAAACATGGACTTTTCTCGTTGCCTCCAAAATCTCCTACAAGGTTATAGTAAAGTAGCCACCGCTTTACTATGACCCCTGACTTGACAAACTGTGACTTGACGACTTGACCATCTTGAAACACTTTGAGCCCGATTTCTGTAAATCGGGCCATAACTTGATGCAAAATATTACTTGATACTGGCTATATGCACAAACTGTGCGAAGCCATAACTGAGAAAAAAAAATACATATGTCATAATTGAATAGGCAAGTATACAATCCTTGTTGGATGCAATTTATACCTTCTGCTAGCTTTATTATGCATTTTAGTTAACCCGGTTCGCAATGACAACATCGAAAGCCTTGGTCTGTAATAGATGCTAATCGAATACGCACCACAGTGTTCTATATAAACACTTATGTGTTAAGCGTTAGACTGCATTCTAACTAATGTATTTACAAGTTATATACTTACCTATTTCGTTATGTACTAGTTGTATATAACTGCATGGTGCATGGCCGATCAGATAATCATAGAGTTGTTTAAATAATGTAGTTTAAATGTAAAGACCAATAATATTGTATAATAGATATAAATCTATTCCTGTATGTGTAAAATTCTCGTGTCCCGGTGTTAGTTGCCACTTGCCAAACTCCAACTAAACAACCGAACCGATTGTTAACCGATTTATTGTGTTGTTGTTCTAAACCGATTTATATAAAAATTTTTGTGTAAGTATATTCTTCGTTAGGTCTGAGAATCGAACAACATTTTTTTTTTTGTATATGGCAAAACGTTTGCCGGAACGGCTAGTAATATTAAAAAAGAAATATTTTTTGTTTTTGAAGTGAAAACTTCTTATGGCGCGTTGGGCACTTTTGTGGGTGAGCATTTTCAGCCGTTCTCGCGACCGATGAGATTTTGACAGATGAGATTTTAACAGTTATTGTGCTTCTACTACTATGCAATATTGAAAACAGCGCCATCTCTGTGCAAACGGCCGAACTACGATACTCACTTCTGTACAACAGTTTTAACAGCGACATCTCTCGGTGGATGGTGCAGGTTCGCAGCGAGCTGCCGTACGCAGTTCGCGTCGCACGCTAGCGCCATCACTGATACACGAGTGAGCATTTTCAGCCGTTCTCGCGACAGATGAGATTTCGACAGATGAGATTTTACACAGATATACAGTTTTCACTTCTGCCTGCACTCCCGGAGTGCGCTGTTTTTTTTTTGTTAGTTGCGAGTAGGCTCCGAAACTACTGGACCGATTTTGCTGAAGCTTGTTATGAGGATACATTGATTCATTGGAAGTAACATAGGCTACCTACTTTTTTATCCCGATATTCCCACGGGATCGATAGTTACGCGAACAAACGCTGCGCTGCTAGTGACTTAATAATAAGTGTTGTCCAACAGCAAAATACTCTAAGAACGAAAACAACGCATCGTCTTTTGTTCCTTCCTAAAAAATGAAGAGCATAGTATGTAATTATAAATCAAACGAACTTACCTAGTGAAGTTTGATTCCAATTATACGAGGTTATAGATTGACAGCATTCCATTAAACTTGCAGCAAGGATATCCTAGACCGCTGGTCCACTATATTTAGAGTCGATACTCTAAGGAACAAAAAACAGCCACTACTACCCACTGTGCACACCGGCCGGCCACCCGCGCGGGCCTCTCGAGCGGCACCTCATTTATTTCAGAGAGCCGAATGGAAACACAGAAATTTTAATTTTTCTTCCATTTCTAAAATCGGGTTAATAATAATGTTTTATTGGGTGGGTGGGGGTGCAATGCTGTCAATCTATAACCTCGTATAATTGGAATCAAACTTCACTAGGTAAGTTCGTTTGATTTATAATTATACTTCGGATAATAGATTGACAGCATTCCATTAAACTTGCAGATGTTTAGAGCACTAAAGTGAAATAGGAAGGAAAATAGAAAATATTAAATTGCATCTGCTAAGGTAATTCAATGCGTTTTATTTTAGAAGAATCATAAGGTAAGGAAAGTAAAACCCGTGATGTGTAAAAACACCATTAAAATAAAATTGGTAAAATATTTAAGACCATCTTCATGGTTTGCGTACAAACAATACCTGTACACGATGATATTGACAATATGTAGAGCATTCGATTGAATTAAAATATTACACAACTTACGTGGAGAATATACCATAAAGGCATGATTTTGGTGTGGGTTATAATACCTGCAGATGGGTTCACAAACTGCCTGAAGAGCTCTGAAGTCAAGTTTAATTTCTGGTTCCTTTGGATTCGATTAGACACATCTAAAATTGTTACGATCATTGATCACGAAGTCTGTAATTAAAATTCATGGTAGAAAATGGTAAAAGGTATAGAAGTGTTAAACGAAAACCTTAGTTTTTTATTTATAAACAGGCGTATGTTTTATGTTTTATATTATATATATGGTTTAATTATTATAGAATTAACAATTTTTAAACTTGTATATAGATCAATTACTGACTATAAATTGTAAACATTTAAGGCAAAAGACAATGGTCAATGACAATGGTAGTACTCCCATAATATATAGTCTCGTCTGATTTTACTTATTTACGTAATTTTTGTGGCAATCAATTAATTTTAATATAACTTCTTAAATGAAAACTAAACATATAAAAGCGACAGGCCTTTTTGATATTATGACCATATTTTAAATTTTTCTAACGTCAATGTTTTTACTCTTTGTCGTGCTGTGCAGAAGTGCAGAGGCACACAGGTTATTTCTAAGAATATCTACTTTTATTCATCATTATCAAAGACATCGGTAATATTGATTTATAGAATAGAGAAATGAGTTTTGGGTTCCTTTCCCATAACGAAAAAAGGGTTGCGAAAATAATCAGCTGTGAAAACTTAAAAAGCATCTACTTCAGTAAGATACGGGTTTTCCAGATATTTCGGGTGATCAGGAATGTCAGTTTGAAAAAAATAAATAAACCACATGTAGATTATACAAATTCCATGAAACAAAAATGCAAATTTTGATAAAAAATCAAAATTGACAGTGTATGATGCGTCAAGAACATTTTTCATTTCGGTTTGAATATCGAGCGAAATATTAAACTTTTCTCAGTCAAACTCTCAGGTCATAGTAGTCTTGTCACAGTTAGCGATGTTTTCGCGGTCGAAACTATGGTCTCCGCAAGAATATATTATAATAATTTATCACGATTTACGTAAGAGTGTAATATTTAACAAAGATTGTGATTATTCATGATGTTTTGGGAATTTAATTTAGGTACACCACTAATATTTTGTCCCAAACGCGATATACGCGGGGAATGTAATATTATTTCAAACATAATTAACGCGAATACTTACATTATGCGTGGAGTATTATGATACTCAACACGCCTCCTGTGGAGTTTGTTTTGCTCCTTCATCTTTTCGTATTATTATAGGGTACATTTGACCTTTCTGTATTCTTCCAGCCAAATAGTTGGCCAATGTTATGCCTCAAACACGATATAAGTGGAGGACGTGGTGTCCCAAACACGATTTTCGTGGGGACTCTCCTTATACTCCCGTAATTTTCTTAATTTTTTGTACTTCCCTTTAAACACCGTTTGTCGTGTGTTTGTTCTCCATAAAACTGAGTAGGTATATTCTATTTTAATACGATGCTCAACACGATTGTGTGAAGAATGTTTGGCCCCAAACACGATATACGCGGGGGAATGTGGTGTCCCAAACGCTTTTGCGGGGACTCACATTAAAATCGGAGAATATGATGCTCAACACGACGACGTGGAGAATGTTTGGCCCCAAACACGATATACGCGGGGGAATGTGGTGTCCCAAACGCGATATACGCGGGGTTCACATTAAAATCGGAGAATATGATGCTCAACACGACGTGAAGAATGTTTGGCCCCAAACACGATATACGTGGGGGAATGTGGTGTCCCAAACACGATTCTCGCGGGGACTCACATTTTAATCGGAGAATATGATGCTCAACACAACGGCGCGGCGTGGAGAATGTTTGGCCCCAAACACGATATACGTGGGGGAATGTGGTTTCCCAAACGCGATATACGCGGGGTTCACATTATACTCCGATAATATGGGGATCATCATCATTTCATCATCTTCCTGCCCTTATCCCAATTTATTTGGGCCGGCGCAGTATGTCTTCTTCTTCCATTCACTCCTATTAGTCGCTCAGCACGATATAGAAAATGTTTTTTCTCCAAACGATCTTCGTCCTGTTATGTCCAATGTGTCATGTTCTGCGAAACTTATTTATTCTTTATAATATTTAAGGTGGTGAAGGTTGTGTTTCAATACAATATGCATGGAAGATGTAGAGTCTCAACTCTCTATGCGTAGAGAAGTAATGCTCCAACCACGACATACGTGGAGGATGTAGTGTTTCAATAATATATTCGAAGAGAAAATAATGTTCCAAACACGATACACGTAGAGATGTAGTGTCTCAAAACTGTAATATAGTTTTATGCATAATATGCGTGGAGAGTGGAGAGGTAATGTTCCAAACACCATATACGTGGGAATGTAGTGTCTCAACACTATATGAGTGGAGAAGTAATGTTCCAAACACGATATACGTGGGAATGTAGTGTCTCAACATTATATGCGTGGAGAAGTAATGTTCCAAACACGATATTCGTGGATATGTAGTGTCTCAAATCGACACTATAGAAAGTGATTTTTCAATATTTCGAACACGATTTTGTGAGGTTGTAATATCTTAAACACGATTTTCGTAAAAATATACCTACCTCAATACGGTCCACGCAGATTATGATACTTAAACAATGTTTATTTACAAGTACCATTAGATATTCTATATTTTATTCTTAACTTGGTTAGGACTTGTAAACAATAATAAAAAATAACTAATTTGATTCATAATTATTTCAATTATGTAATTTTATACATTAAAATTCCATTTTCTATGTCTAAACAAGACGCATCTGTGTTCAGATAACTAATATAGATAGGTATTATCCATAGATATATCGTTGTAGGTACCTAGACCTGCCTATAGCATTGATCGGTAGGCTAAGTTACCAATTACTGAATCGAATGACAAATACTTATAAAATTATTTAAATCACACAAAAAATGGAGGGTAGACCTTGTGTCGTACCCCCATCGTGTCGTCAAACGATTGACAAGACAACTCGAGCGCGAGCGACAAAACAAGTCATTATTATTGTAGACCGAGAGGCAACTGCAGTGAATAGATTCTTCACTTTTATTTTTCAAGTAGGTCTGTATCTGTACTAGCAATGACAAGGCATAAATTCCATTTTATTATGACCAAAGTTCGCAACCCATTAGCATAAGTGCATATTATTATAATGCACATTTTTCTATAATGATGATAAAAAAGTACAAGTCATCATCATTCTAGGTCAATTTTCCATGAAATTCCACATAAAATAAATTAAAATTGAGGTACTTACACCAGATCAGGAATGGATTAAGATTTTCAAACATTGTAATTAAAATAAAATTATTATTTTGCGCGTAATATCTCAGTATAGTAATAATATTTACCTATTTGTAGGTAAACTGTAGGTAAGGTGTGTGTATAATTTTTGTTACACGCTCCTGCGCTAAAAAGAAACTTCAGGTATCTTTTAGGTATTTATTCTGTTCTATACTATACTTATTCTGGTACTACATACTACGATATGGTGGAGTAATTTCAACGAACAGCCTGTTGCGATATCTCGCACGTCTTGTAGGATTAATAATTATGCATTTAATTGTGTACCTACTTTGTTACTAGCTTTGAAGTTAACGTTCAGCAGGTTCTGACGCCTATTGTTAAATACTCTTAGGTTAAGTAAAAACGTTTGCTAATAAGTTTTTTATGTATCTTCGGGAGTTACCCACGAACCTTCGCAACGAAAGTATTGTATTAATTTGTGTTGAAGAAATTGGGCTTTTATTATGCACCTTTTACTTCAATGACTATAGGTCCTGACGTCACTGGTCAGCTCGTGCTAGCGTGACGTCACCACCCAAACGTTTAGAGTTGATAAAAAAGAAGTTAAGGTACATATTTAGGTCTAAATGTCTAAACTCAGTTTTGATGAGTAGAGTATTTCGTTCATAACGTCTAGTGTGTGTCTAACACAACAACACAATATTATGCGTGGAAATCTTACAGATATTTGATAAATTGATTCCAATCGTATCCGGTTTCGATATAAAGATATTGAAAGTAATTAAAATGCACAACACAGAATGTAGGTACTTTTAAAAAATAGCAATAGTGTGTTCACTTTGTACTGGTTTGTACACGTTTAAACCTGTAGTTCGGTAATAAAGTTACTTATAAACAAGATAACAAGCATTATCAAAATGGTTTTCGAATTATCGGGTTATATGTATTAGAGATTAGGTATTAGGTTATTATTTTTACCTAAAAAGTCTAAATTAATTTCATAATTTCATTTCAACTTCATGAAGGGCAAAAATGACAAGTGGCACACTAAAATGGGTATAAGGCTGTGTAGATTTATATACACAAATGTGTAGGTATCTTAAATACCTATGCGGGCTATAAATTATCAAATCACTCACCCATTTATTTGTTCCATGTTTTAATCATCGAACGCACTCGCGAACCGATGAAATAACTAAATGTATATACCACTAAGCAACGCGATATGTCGCCAGTGGAATTCAAGCGTACGTGTGGACTCCACGGCACTAAAATACTTAATGAGGTGCCGCTCGAGAGGCCCGCGCGGGTGGCCGGCCGGTGTGCACAGTGGGTAGTAGTGGCTGTTTTTTGTTCCTTAGAGTATCGACTCTAAATATAGTGGACCAGCGGTCTAGGATATCCTTGCTGCAAGTTTAATGGAATGCTGTCAATCTATTATCCGAAGTATAATAATTAATGATAAATATTATAACCGTATTGTTCTGATAACAATGATAAGACTTAACCCCCTGAAATCTTAGTACATTATTACACTCGCCCAGAAGAGCACGTTGTGATAAATTCATATATTATCTACTTCGCAGTGAGTTTTATATTTATTTTATTAATATAAAATATAAGTTTGAAAAATGATTTTAGAAATAAAGGAATTTCCGATTTTGTCTATTTGGTAGATTCTTTTCGTTTTTGGTTTAAAAATTGGGATATTTTTTGTTTAAGTTCACTAAAACTAAACATGTGCGACGCAGTTAATAGGTAGGTAGGTATAAGATTTCTTGAGAACATTCATCGCATAGCTATAGATTTTTTAGCTGTTTTGATTAAATTGTGCTAAAGACATTACTTACATATTTTGTACAAATTATCTAATATAAAAGGTTATTGGAAATTATACTAGCAAGCCGTTGAGGGCTACTTCTGTGCACCTTAACAAACAACTTTTGTTCTACGACTTTTGGAAATTGGAAAAAAATATGAAAATGTTGAGGTTACCTATACTAATTCGAAAAACTGCTGATTTTTTAAACCAAAGGTCATTCAGACTAAGAACAGTAGATAAAACTTAATAAATATGTAAAATTTTAAGATTAATGACCTCTCCGTGTATGGAACAGCTGATTTTCAGGTAAACCTAACCTTTTTGAGGTTAAGTTTACAAAACCTCAAAATTTTCATTATTTTTTCTAATTGCCAAAAGTTGTAGTTCAAAAGTTTCTTTGTTTAGGTGCACAGAAGTAGCCCTCAACGACTAGCTAGTATAATTTCCAATAACCCTGTATTGTATTTTATAGATTATTGTTTAAAAAACAGAATCAGGTAACATTACTTTAAAGCCTTACAAATTTGCGAGTGAGCTCTAGATCACGTGGGGTTCAGATAATTAGTAATGTGACTGTACCTAAATAATTAAAATACCTATTTAATACATCTTGACCATTAATAATACTAATGACAACACAGTAGATAGTAGGTAGGAGGTAGATACCTACCTATTATTTATAGCATGTTATTTTCCTATGTAAACATTCCACCTACAGGTCCCATTTTATATGATTTAAATACATAAATATTGCATAGTACACAGCGCCATCTTGCCCCAGGCTAAGCATATCTAGGGTTCTGTTATATCCGTTGTCTAGCACCCATAACACAAGTCTAGTTACTTAGCTTGGGGCTAGATCGCCATCTAGCCCCAAGCTAAGTAACTAGACTTCGCACACATCGCCATGTGTGGAATAAATAAATAAATAAATATTGCAGGACATTCCACCCACACATCGCCATTTAGCCCCAAGCTAAGCTACTAGCTAGACAACGGATATACTACTAATTATATTTATTTATTTTAAAGGAAAGTCTACAGCTAAGTTAATAGAAACAGAAAGCCAATTACAGACAATCACAAATATACTAAAAATACAAAAAACAGCGTATCGAAAAATAGAAAGTTAGATATATAACAAAATAAATTCAGAACGCACACAACGACAAGAAGGATTCGAAGAAATAATATAAATACATATAACACATAAACAAGACTAGTAATCAGCGACAGATAAGTCAGATTCGACGAAGAGCTGACTGAGCACGCGCCTGAGACTCCTGAAGTCTGTATTAAAAAGATCGACACCATCTACAAATCCTATTAAACCTACTGCTCGCTCGGTAGAGAAACTCATTTTATATACTTTTCTTTGTAAATATATACATATAATAGATAGAAACAACCAGACCACAGACAAATATCTAAGCATAAATACATGTCTGAGGCGGGAATCGAACCCGCGACCCTGTGTTTGGCAATCCCTTATGGTGACCATCGTGCCAATTGGGTCGTCAAATATATCCTGCAAGATTTATTTTATTTATTTATTTATTTGTTATGGTGGACAAAATTAAATAACGGGTATATTACAATTATTTACATTATTTTAAGTAGGTAAGTATATTACCTAAGTTTCTTTTGTAAATATATCTACGGGCGTATAGGTATCTTAAAAAGCGCTTGCCGTCGTGTAGTGGTCAAATGCTGACATATTTTTAGGGTTCCGTACTTCAAAAGGTAAAAAGGAACCCTAATAAGATCACTGTCTTGTCCGTGTTTCACCACCGATTTTCTCAGAAACGTGTGGCTCTAGCAAGTTGTTTCAATATTAAAAAAAACCCAGAATCACCCCAAACCAGAAAAAAATATTTGTATACTTACATAATATATAATTTGTTGGAGATGGGAATAAAACTCACAATCTTTTGCGTCGCATAGGGGTATCGTCCGCCGCGCCTCACAGGCCGTCAAATAAATTGATTTTAAATGATGTTATTACTAAAAACAATGCCAATGAATCAATGTATTCTCATACCATGTCTAATTAAAAAACGGTTCAATAATTTTATAGCTTATTACAAAGAAAATTCCATTAAAACAAATATTTTCTCTTTATATTGCTAAGTACCTACTTATATTTGAAAGGTTTTCTTTGTATGTATTTGATGTTAAGGCTTTTTTACTCCTTTATAGGACGAATTGCCAATGTCCTTTCTTAATGCGCGTCTATGACGTAAAAGGAATCCCTATGCAAAGTTTCAGAATCAAGTTTCAGAGATTTTTTGATGAGTTTTTTTTATCTTTTATACATATAATATTAGATTGCTAACACTGAACTGTTTGAAAACTGCTACATCACACTGATTGAAAACTGCTACATCGATTGCGATGAAACATGGTATTTAGATAGTTGGGGTCCTGTAATGACACATACCTAGCTAATTTTTGTCGTAAGCCAGGATTTATGTGAGTGAAAAACGTAGGGCAACTAACATTAGTTGCTTATAAAAATATTAATTTTTATGACAAAGATGTGACAATTCTATTTGTAGAATAAACTTGCATGTTTATTGTAATTATAAAAGTTATTTAAACGGGATGTTAAGCATGTTTTTACCCGATTGCAAGGAAAGGGTTGTTAATCTTATATTGTTTATTAATATTAGTCGCTCGTATCTTTAAAGCACTGGATGTCTGGATTTCTTTAATTAAGGTATCGTTAGATTCATCTCATTATTACAAATGTTCTTGGTTATATGACGTAATATTTCGATGTTGTCTGGTGGTAAAACCAAAAGAGCTGCCGTGGCTCTACTTAAATCGTCTGCTTGTAGACGGAATAGGCCAATGATGATGATGATGGTGGTAAATTTTCAGTATAAGTATTTACCAGTATCTAACATCGAAATAAGTATTAAATTAATATCCCGTTTATACACACTTTAATATTATATTTGTTTGTTATTCCAGTATCGTTATCTGAAGCCATGAAAATAGGGTTCATTGGAGGTGGAAGGTTGGCGTTTGCCCTCGCTAACGGATTCATAAATGCTGGTAAAGAATACAGATATTTGAAAAATTATATTAGCGAAATAGATAAACTCTTTCCCCCTTATTCCAAAACGAGGTTTGAGGATAGTCCGAGATGTGGATTTAAACCTCAAAAGACACAGATTTACTCGTAAACTATAGCCTAAACACTATCCTTATAATATAATCTATATGCGTTCAACATAAAACATTGATCATGAAACTACACCACTACGGTATTAGGAACGGCGCCCTGGATCTTATCTCTTCTTATCTGAGTGGTAGGGTCCAGTGTGTCGATGTTAACGGAAAACGATCTCCCGGATCTGCGATAGTAATGGGGGTTCCTCAAGGATCCATATTAGGACCTTTCTTGTTCTTAGTTTATATAAATGACTTACCTTACCTTGTAAGGGACAACCATGGGATAGTGTTGTTTGCAGATGACACCTCCTTGGTGTTCAAGGTTAAAAGGCGTCAGTCCAACGTTGACGATGTGAACAATGCTCTCTCTAGAATAGTTGATTGGTTCAACTCCAATAATTTATTACTGAATGGATCCAAAACTAAATTAATTCGATTCACACTTCCAAATGTAAAACAAGTAAAAACTGTTGTAAAGATTAATGATGAGGAAGTTGAATTAGTCAGTAAGGCTGTCTTTCTAGGTATAACTTTAGATGCTAAGCTTCAGTGGGGCCCGCATGTGGAAGCATTGTCCAATAGACTTAGTTCTGCCGCTTACGCCGTTAAGAAAATTGGCGAATACACGGACATTGAGACTGCTCGTCTAGTCTATTTCAGCTACTTCCACAGTGTCATGTCGTATGGCATCCTGCTGTGGGGGTGTGCTGCAGATATTGATGCTATTTTTATATTACAAAAAAGAGCTGTCCGAGCTATCTATAAGATGGGCCCCAGGGAATCACTTAGAGAAAAATTTAAAGAGATAAATATATTAACGCTCTATTCACAATATATTTACGAAAACTTGCTCTACGTTCACAAAAATCCTGATATTTTTCGCAAAAATAGCGATATTCATAATTTCAACTTAAGAAACAGGGATGAGCTGACCTTGCCCGGTAGTAGGCTCCGGAAAATAAGCAGGTCGTTTAATAGTACATGTGTGCTCTATTATAATAAATTACCTAAAGATGTATATGACATGTCCATTAACAAATTCAAAACTTTTATAAAGCATAAATTGTGCGGTAAGGCATACTATGATACCTCTTCGTACCTTAATGATAAGAATCCATGGATGTGACTTTAATTGCTCCATTTCAAATAATACCTTCAAATATTTGTAATATTGACCTTTGTGAGCGTGATCACATAAAAAATAAACCCCATGAGTTTCTTGTGCCTTCTTCTCATTGGTGGGCGCGTTCCGAAGGCACACATCCTAACTTAGTTTTTAAGACTATTTCAAGTGATCATGTGTATGTAAATACATAAGCATTGAAAGAAATAAAGAAATTTGAAATCTTGAAATCTTGAATTATAGTCTAAGCACTATCTCTATAGATTATGTAGGCATGGTGTTTAGACTATAGTTCACGAGTAAATCTGTATCTAAATCTAAGGTTTTAATCCACATCTCGGACTATCCTTAAACTTCGTTTTTGAAAGAAGGGGGTTTAATTAACCTTTATTCTTTTAAGTCGAATTGAAAATCTACTACTTTTTTGAAGTCGATTAAAAACTAACGTATGCAAAAGCAGCAATTGGTTCTGGATCCGCACACGGCTCGTTAGATAACCCATGTAGGTTTTTGTGTTTTTGTTTATATTTTTCTTTTCGTCATTGTTTTCGTCTTTTTTAATGTCTTGCTTGTTTAATAAATGGTTTCGCGACCATGACTATTGTAACATAGTCGAAACGTCGAGGTAAGAGAAATAAAAAAAAACACGCGATTAAGACCCGGAAAAATAATTACTATAAAACGTCATTCTACAACCCAGTTGAATCTGCGAAAGTGTTTTAGATACCAAACATACACCTGTTTGGTATCTCTTCACGCAAAAAGAAGAAGATTGCTATGAAACTTGGAGTGTAGATAGTTGAAGTTCTGGAATAAAACATAAATTTCTTCCCGATATTCCCACGGGATAATCCGGCTAATATAATCTGTTTATAATTTTAGGTCTGGCGAAACCCGACGAAATCACAGCGAGTTGTCATCCAGCTGATTTGACGAGCGCTGAAGCATTCAAGGTACATAATAACATTAATTTGATAAATAAACCCGCATTGGTGATTCAAGTACCTCACTCAATGACCAAAGGGCTGGCTGCTAAGTCTTCGGCCAATGGGTCGACGGCATTGCCATTCAAAGAGGCAATGCAGCCATCGGCTCTTTGAGCAACCAAGTTACATTTTTGTATAATTTACTTAGGAACAGCCACATTACCAATTAGCTGAACCCCACGTGACTCAGAGCTTATTCGAATATCTGTAAAAAATATTTTACCTATTTTGTTATTTTTTTAAATTATTGCATATTAATATAATGTTAAAAAAAAAACAGATTAGCAAGTGAGCTCTGGGTCTGGGTCACGTGGTGTTCAGCTAATTGGTAATGTAACTGTACGATGCTAAACTGAACTTTACTAATGCTGCAAATACTTTAAAAAAATATTATGCTCCATAAAAAGATTATTATTATTCATTGATATAAATTATATAGGTATCCTACCTTTATCAGTATATAAGGTAATCTATAGACCTTTGTTGTCTGCAATAAATAAAGTGTTTGACTAAGAATTCCGTAAGTAAAATAATAATATTATTACCTACTAAGAAACCGGTCAAGTGCGAGTCGGACTCGCGCACCATGGGTTCCGTACCATTGTATTCTATTTTAAGTATTTGTTGTTATAGTGGCAACAGAAATATATCATCTGTAAAAATTTCAACTGTCTAGCTATCACGGTTCATGAGATACAGCCTGGTGACAGACAGACAGAAGGACAGTGGACCTTAAAACCAGCTTCAGGAATGTACCCTGGCGTTTGGTTTATTATTTACCTAGCGACCCGCCCCGGCTTCGCACGGCTATAATAATATTATGCATGTATTATACATATAAACCTTCCTTTAGAATCACTCTATCTATTAAAAACCGCAACAAAATCCGTTGCGTAGTTTTAAAGATTTAAGCATACAAAGGGATATAAGGACAGAGAAAGCGATTTTGTTTTATACTATGTAGTGATCTGCTTTTGTAACTGACAAATCTTTATACTTTTCCCAGTGTTTAGGCGCCACAGCACTCTTCGAAAACAAGAGTGTGGTAGAAAGATCTGATGTAGTAATAGTGTCTGTGAAGCCTGATGTAGTGGTTCCAGCTTTGAAGGAAGTCAGCAGCTTGACTGCCTCGAAGAACAAGCTGTTCATCTCCGTTGCTATGGGCGTCTCTACTGCTACTATTGAAAAGGTAAAAAAAGTCTTTGACGTGAGAACGTTAATTAAATTGATGAAAGACCTGCATTCACAAAAAAGTGTCTGATGAAATATTGTGTCATGGTAACACGACCATGACGCGTCCGTTCCAGTTAGGAAACAGAGTATTTAATAATAATATCGCTCATCTGGGTTTGCGTTATGGTGACGAGTGACGAAAAGAAGACTTATACATATATAGGAAAAAAAAACAAAAAAAATAAGGATAAATATTTTTTTTTTTCATTTTTCATCGTTTTCTTTTGACGTTCTTTCGTAAAATTATTTAGTAGCCGACTTTACAGACAACATTTTTTTTTCTTTCGGTCTAAGACTCAAAGAATCCGAAAACTCTGGCTTGTTTATCGCAACTGCCATTGATCAATTTATTATTTTCGTTATCCACTAAAAGTTAAACTAAAGACTAAATTTCAACTCTCTAGCTTTCATGGTTCATGAGATACAGCCTGGTGACAGACAGACAGACAGATAGACGGCCAAACAGCGAAGTCTTAGTAATAGGGTCCCGTTTTTACCCTTCGGGTACGGAACCCTAAAAAGAAAAAAAAAATGTGTATTTGAATAATGCCACTAATATTATCAAGAGAACGATATTTTTTGTTTCTTTTTATGTTTGTAATGAATAGGCTCCGAAACTACTGGACCGATTTTAATGAAACTTGGTATGAGGATACATTGATTCATTGGAAATAACATAGGCTAATTTTTATACCGATATTCCAACGGGATCGGAAGTTACGCGGGTGAAACCTCGGGGTGCTGCTAATGTGACATAGCAGTGAATGTTTCTTTCATAATGAGGTCAAAGTCTACTGTGCTAAAAACAATGCTATCTTTATTTCTATTTGAAAATATTAAAAAAATACAATAAATTCTTGTTCAAATAGTGTATGTTACATCAAAGTCGTCAGGCGTTCGGCTCAGTGAGATAATTAAAGTTATCTACTTGTTTAAACATTTGACATGTGATAAGAACAGATCTATTTGTGAAACTGTAGGTATGTTATACTTAGTGAAATTTAATTGAAACCTTTATAATATAATTGTGTATTTACCTAAGTAACAAAGTAATCAACCGAGAACTATCAACTGCTGGATTGACATATCAACACAAATAGCAGCGCTCCGCTGTTTCACCCCCGTAACTCCTGATCCCGTGGGAATATCGAAATATAAAATAGCATATAGCCTTCATCGATAAATGAACTATCCAACACAAAAATATTTTTTCAATTCGAACTTGTAGTTCCTGAGATTAGCGCGTTCAAACAAACAAACAAACTCTTCAGCTTTATAATATTAATACTAGCTGCGCTTTGCGGTTTCACCCGCGTAACTCTTGATCCCATGGGAATATCGAAATATAAAATGGCCTATAACCTTCCTAACAAATGGACTATCCAACACAAAAGGATTTTTTTTATTCGAACCAATAGTTCCTAAGATTAGCGCGTTCAAACAAACAATAAATTATAATAAGTAGTTTTGAAGTTAGGTGGGAACAGATGAACATACATACATACATACATACGGGTCAAAAACATAACCCTCCCCTTTGGCTTCGCCGTAGTCGGGTAAAAAAGGAGGAAGGCTACAGGCTACTTTTCATTTTGATATTCCCACTGGATCGGGACTTACGTGGGTGAAAGCGTACAGTGCAGCTAGTATTTTACATTTTGATGACGGATTTTTTATTTTTTAAATTTGAATTCATATAAAATTCCAGGTCCTCCCATCAGAAGCGAGAGTCATCAGAGTAATGCCGAACACGCCAGCTTTAGTCAAACAAGGTGCTGCAGCACTCAGCCGCGGTTCCAGGGCTACAGGTGAAGACGCCAAGCTTGCCTCGAAGCTGTTCCAAGCTGTTGGCACTTGCGACGAGGTTCCTGAGTACCAGATGGATGCTGTGACAGCGCTCAGCGGAAGCGGACCGGCTTACGTAAGTGGATAATACACGAAAGTAATCGAATAAGTTTGCCTTGTAACCCAACCATCTGACCTATCTAATAAACCAACTATCTTCTCTAAGTAACCAAATAACCTGTCTGAGTTACCATCTAATCTATTTAAGGTACCAATTCAAATATCTAAGTTACAAACTAACCTGTCTAGTTACCATTTAACCTATCTAAGAAATCAACTATCTTATCTAAGTCAAATAACCTGTCTAAGTTACCATCTAATCTATTTAAGGTACCAATTCAAATATCTAAGTTACAAACTAACCTGTCTAGTTACCATTTAACCTATCTAAGAAACCAACTATCTTATCTAAGTCAAATAACCTGTCTAAGTTACCATCTAATCTATTTAAGGTACCAATTTAAATATCTAAGTTACAAACTAACCTGTCTAGTTACCATTTAACCTATCTAAGAAACCAACTATCTTATCTAAGTCAAATAACCTGTCTAAGTTACCATCTAATCTATTTAAGGTACCAATTCAAATATCTAAGTTACAAACTAACCTGTCTAGTTACCATTTAACCTATCTAAGAAACCAACTAACTTATCTAAGTCAAATAACATGTCTAAGTTACCATCTAATCTATTTAAGTATCAATTCAAACATCTAAGTATACGTAGTGCAGCGAATGTTGACCTCTGATGGAAAGTAGAAGGGGTATGCGCAGAACTCAATTTTCATATAAATATCGAGTTCTGCGCATAACCCTTCCACTTACCGCAGAGGTCACTATTCGCTGCGCGAGGTATAACAAACTAACCTGTCTAAGTTACCATTTAACCTATCTAAGGAACCAACTATCTTATCTAAGTATCCAACTAACCTGTCTAAGTAACCAACTATCCTGTCTTAAGCCAATATTTACAAACAGTACTTAAGTTGCTCTTGGATAAGTGAACGCTCTGCGCTAAATGCGACCCTGTGATTGGTAAATTTTGTGCTGCGCTCTTCTCTTATTTGCGGTTCTATGCATTCGCACGGTTGATTGTAAATACGAGTGTAAGTAACCTAATTAAGTAGGCATAGGTATAACCTATCTAAGAAACCTAACAACCTATCTAAGTTACTAACTAACGTTTTAAGGAGATGTAATGCACTACATGATACCTTTTAAATAAAAAAAAATGAGTTTGAGTTTAAGACAAATCACTGAGATTTTTAGCCTGCACTATGGTTTTGTATAAGTTTATTCTTTTTATCTAAATTTATAAAAAAGTAAGATTCCAACTTAATCAACCAACTAACCTTAGCATCTAAAAAACCGAACTATCTAAGTAACCATCTATCTATAGTAACCACCTATATATATAAGTTAAAACTCGACTATGTTAGTTTTATTATGTAATTGGCTCTTTGTTTCTATTTCTTCTGCCGTTGGTCCCGGTTGCTACCTCTAGTAGCAGTCGTTAGGTCAAGTTAGAGGCCTTAAGGCAATCTAAAAACTCCAACAATAGGTGAGCCACACCACTATACGAGAAGAAGAAGAAGAATAATTAATCTCATTTTTGTCTCCAGGTTTACATGCTAATAGAATCCCTAGCAGACGGCGGAGTCCGCTGCGGTCTACCTCGTGACTTGGCACTCCGTCTCGCCGCGCAGACCACGCTGGGCGCAGCCGCCATGCTCACCAATGGAAGTCACCCGGCCGTATTAAAGGATAACGTGACCAGTCCGGCTGGGTCTACTGCTGAAGGGACTTATCATTTGGAACAAAGTGGTATGGTAGTTTGAGATACTGATTACCATACCAGCAGGTGACGATGCGGTCTAAGAAGTAGCATGCTTTCCTAGAAGATACCTATTCACTCACGACTTGAAGACCCCCAAATTGTACACGTCAGGAAAGACAGACGCAGGCAACTGATTTCATTCCCTTGCAGTACGAATAAGGAAGGACGATGTAAAACGCTTTGTGCGGACGTCTGGTATTTCCACATCAGTTTGCCTGGTTTTATGACGAAAGAATGGAGATGGCAAAATTAGGTCGTGCAGTTCTTTTGCACACTCCCCGAAATGTAAATTCGACTAAACTTTGACTAAATTCTATGTTATTCTTTTCCAGGTTTCCGTGCCGCTGTAATCGGTGCAGTGTCAACCGCTGCAGAAAGATGTAAAGTGGTCAATAAACAACTAAATAACTGATAATTTGCGAAACCTCAAGTTAATGTACAAATTATATTATAGAAGGACATGTTAGATAGATCCATAAGTCAAATACGTTTTCAGAATTAATAAATGTTTTTGTAATTATTACTTGCGTTTTAATTATTATTGCATGCAAAAATGATCTCAGACTACATTGGTATAATCGGCACCTCAACAATATTTTCATAGAGCAAAGTCTATATTTTGTAACACCGCCATCTGTTTTTATAAAACGTAAACTCAATCAGAAATTGAAACCATAGACAAATAAATTAACGTTGGGTCGTAAATAATACCCTTACCGCTGATTGGCTGGCACGGGATGACACTGACAGAAAGAAAAACTAGATGTCGTGAAATTTTTAAAAAATTGGCGTGAATTGCCGTAATTTGGATTACACATCCACTGCTATAATTTGATTTCATTGTTGAGTAATGAAATTAAAATTCTCAAACGAGGTTTCGTTAAAGATTATAACTGATAAAACATGAAGATAGAATGAAGAACGAAGAGATGCAAAACAAAATGTAACTAGAAAGACTTGACACTGGCTTAATACAGAAGTCATGCGAAACCATTACTGAGAAAAAAGAAATGTCATTTGAAACTGGTTTTTTCGCTCGTTCGTATTTTTTGCCTTCGTTTCGTTGTGAATTATTATAAAATGCGATGTCTTTCCTAAAATGGATAGAACTGAAAAGAATTAAAACGTGATTCAGGCTGAATGTAAAACTCAATTCGCGGCGGGCTGTTCAATTTACATTGTAATCTGTTGTCACGCCCGGTGCCTCTGTTTACATGCCATTTATTGTTAGTGGAGCGCTGGCCAGCGAAGTATTCTGTCGCTTCTTATTAGAATTAAATCGGTACAATAATAAGCTAGAACATGGTAGTTCGGAGGCACCGTGGTCCGAGTTAAGTTGACCTTCTAAAAAGTAAGGAATCAACCTACGCTAATTAATAAAGAGACTCCTACGCGCTGGTTCAGAAGATACTTGAGTGCTCGAATGAATTTACAAGGACTTTAACGTTTCTAACTCGATATTCAATCCAGTAATCATATTATTTCGAAGATAAAGTGTTAATTTTATTTTGGAACTAGTTTTAAGTTGCTATATACAGTGTTTTTCGTAGTTTTTGTTCTTTGTTGCATATCTTTTTGTTTCGCCACCGGCCAAGGTTATTCGGATTAATCTGAATTAATTATATTTTGGTGAGTAAAATACCTATTTAAAATATTGTAATGCTGTGATAATAGTTTATTATTTACCTAGTTCAGTAATTTTTGTGTTAGGGATTAAAAATAAGACACAAACTATATTTCATAACATTGTACTACTTTTTCTAAGTTCCCTAGTCTATTTTTTAAAATTTGCTTCTAGTGTTAGTCCTCTCTTCCTTTAATATAAGAAAGAATTTTAAAAGAAATTTTACAGAACTAAAATTTTAAAATAAAATGTTGATGCAATGGTACATGTTTATTTTCCATATCTTTTATCATATCACTCTGCACCTAAGACTTGAACATGCATTACCTCCGGCACTTATTTTCTACTCTCCTAACTGTTACCGCATCAAGCCAACCTCCTAATTACTCGTTCTGCGGTTTCACCCGAGTAACTCCCGATCCCGTTGGATTAGCGGGACAAAGTAGCCTATGTTATTACCAATGAATCAATGTATCCTCATACCAAGTTTCATCAAAATCAATCAAGTAGTTTTGAAGTATGTTACAAACAAAAAATCATATAGGTATTATTTGATCACAACATAGTCACTACATAGTATAAAATAAAGTCACTTTTCGCCGTCCCTATTTCCCTTTGTATGCTTAGATCTTTAAAACTACGCAACGGATTTTGATGCGGTTTTTTTTAATAGATAGAGTGATTCAAGGGAAAGGTTTATATGTATAATACATGCATAATATAGCCGTGCGAAGCCGGAGCGGGTCGCTAGTATAAAATAAAGTCACTTTTCGCCGTCCCTATGTCCCTTTGTAAGCTTAGATCTTTAAAACTATGCAACGGATATCGATGCGGTTTTTTTAAATAGATAGAGTGATTCAAGAGGAAGGTTTATATGTATAATAAATGCATAATATAGCCGTGCAAAGCCAGAGCGGGTCGCTAGTTATAGATAAAGTTGAAAACCAATACAATTAAAATAAAAATAAACTTCAAACTATTTAACTTTACTATTTATTACTAAACTCAATGCATTCCACTTTCTAACGACTTTGCAGTTTAGGAAAGCTGTCAACGACCAATTGAATACTGTTAAAGCTTGTATCATTTTGTTTTTATATTACTGCACTGTTTTATGTATGATAGCAACTTCCCCTTGTTTCACCTACATTATTCCCTATCTCGTGAGAATACTAGGATAAAAAGTAGCCTATGAGAAAACATTAATTCATTGGTAGTACCCAATGAATTAATGTTTCTTAATTAATTAATTAATGTTAATTAATGTCATTGGTAGTAGTCATACTAAGGTTGATCAGAATTGGTCTGAACCAATTTTTTATCCAAAGTACAAGTCGTTTTGGAGCCTATTTGTGACAAATATATTTCCTACTAGCTGTCCCGGCAAACGTTGTTTTGCCATATAAAAAAAAACTAAATCAAAATCGGTTCAGCCGTTCGGGAGCTACGATGCCACAGACAGACACACACACACACAGACACGTCAAACTTATAACACCCCGTCGTTTTTGCGTCGGGGTTAAAAATCATACAAATCGGTTTAGCCGTTTAGTTTGGCAACTAACACCGCGACCCAATTGACATCAATATTTATACGTCACTCAATTGTTTTGCCTTCCCGGAACCTCTCCATTAAAACTTGAACTTTATGTTATGGTACTAAAGTTCTTATTGACTTGTATTATTACGAATCGTTTGTATGGTATGGAGTATAGAAAAGTGTTGTTTTTAGACATTTTCATGCAATTTTTTAAATTTTTCTCTCCGTAAGAACCATCCTCGTACCTTATGGAATATTCTAAAAAAAGAATTGGCCAAATTGGTCCAGGCGTTGTTGAGTTATGCGCTTACCAACACATTTTGCGATTCATTTTTATATATAAGATTTATAATATTAAGTGTAGATAAATGATGATTCTTTCTTTAATTATTTCAAACTTTGTAAAACAAATAAGTATTAAGTTATGATTTTTTATACAAACTTCAAAAAAGAGAGTATCTCATTGCGACAAAAAACAATTAAGTTTTAGTATGAAAATTGTCTTAAGCTATGAATAGGTTTTAAGTTTTTGAGTTCTATTCATAAATTGTATACTTATTATCTTATAAAATCTGCAAAAACCACCAATGACCAAGTTAACTGATCAAATCATAATTTTAAATTGGCTAAACTTGATTAGAAAGAATTCCAAACAACTTTTATTCATAAGATTTTAAACTAACATAGTTACTTTGCACTACTAAAGTTATTAAAAAAATTGATTGCAGTATGGGAAGAGCCATACAATATTTATTTAGTTTGTTTAAGTGTTTATCTATCTATCTTTATTGTCCACAGCGATCAGCCGAACAACATAACAATCCACAAACATGGTGTGATACGAAACTGAAACGAAGCCACTGGCTCATCTTAACCCGGCGTTGAAGAAAGCAGTCAAAATCAAGAAATCATCGGCACTATTGTGCTACAAATCAAGAATGGATGAAAACGACGTTATTATATCATCCACGGAGATTATAAAAGGTAGGTGCAGGTTAGGGACTCCGATTTCCGCACTTAGGCATCAGTCTGCCCATTGCACGTGATCGTCGACTGCAATTACAGCCAACCCAGCTTCGACCAGAAGTGCAGTATCCTCCTGGGGTCCTCGCACGCTTCTTGGAGTGTTGTTGGGTTGACAAGTATGTCGGCCCGGTATGCAGCCAGGCTTTCGCACTCCAGGATTGCGTGAGCGATGGTGTCTTTGTCAGACAGACACGGTATTCAGAGCGGGCCGTCGTCGGTTATTATACTAGGGAACTTGTACTTGTTTAAGGGGCTGTTTTTCCGTAACAATACCTCTTTATTAATAAAGTCCTTTTTGCGTAAGAGAATCATCAATGGCTACATTTTTTTAACGGCATTTGATCTTGCAATCGGTTTTCAATTTTTAGGGTTCAGTCTGTTCATCCGTGTGTCTGTCACCAGGCTGTATCGCATAAACCGTGATAGCTAGACAGTTGAAATGGTCACAGATTATGTTTTTGCTGCTATAACAACAAATACTAAAAATAGAAATACATCATCTGTGAAAATTTCAACTCTCTAGCTATCACGGTTCATGAGATACAGCCTGGTGACAGACAGACTGACGGACAGACGAACAGCGAAGTTTAAAGTAATAGGGTACGGAACCCTTCGTGCTCGAGTCTGACTCGCACCTGACCGTTTTTAGGGTTCCGTACCTCAAAAGGTAAAAATGGAACCCTTATAAGATCACTCTGTTGTCCTCCGTCTGTCTGTCTGCCCGTCCGTGTTTTTAAATATTCAAGGTCTATATTTTATTTTTTAACGGCATTTAATCTTGTTAAAATATATTTTTTTTACACTTTTGAAACTTAATCCTGCCATACCTAATTACGTAACGAAACCTTGATTCGTTCAAGGTTCACACAGGTATGTCTGTCAGCCGACAGAACGTGGGCGATCACAAATGACCGCACCACAATCTCATAACATAATCCTTGCTAATGCTCCGTGAAAGTATTATGCGGTTGCGTCAGATTATCATTTTGCGGTCATTATAATACGGTCCTATTTGGAAGAAAGTTGTTAAGAGAATCGTAAGCTCTCGACACACGGTGCGAATAGGTATTTTTAAAAATGACCCGTATTGTGCGATAGAGAGTTTAAGTTCGGACGTTTTGCCTACATTTTGCGACCCGTAACGTTTTTACCCCTTTATCGTTTACAAAATGTAATTTGGTCTCTCGATTCACTGCATCTTATTCTAGATTTTTCGAAGGCACACATCCTAACTTAGTTTTGAAGACGTTTTTATGTGGTCTATATACTTTTAAGGTATTATGCATCCAAAGAAATAAAAAAAATGTTGACTTTTGACTTTTATACGTTTTTATTGTTTTGGTAATTCAGTTTAGTCTATTAAAAACAATTGAAACGCTCGATGAAGTTTTTAAGTCAAAAATATAGATATTCGGATACTAATAACTTTTATCTTAGGCAATATTTCTTTAAAATAAAAACGGTTAAACCTAGTTTTCCATTAGATCTAGAACATTTTCAAAAATTATCAAAATCGGACTTCGTTTAATTGGAAACGTTACCGCTTTTTGTATGGAAATTTACAGCCTCACACCGCCAACAGTTTTTGGGTATCAACCACTAAAATCCATAGAATGATATTCCTACTGTCGTAAAGGTGAAGAAATGCTTTGTATTGTCATACGCTTCGAAACACGAATAGAGTATTTTGCCTCGATCGTGAAACAAATCACAGGGGCATAGTCATGGCAGTTATAGGTTTTATACAACAAAAATATTAGTGCTAGTGTCATTATCCAGGAAGGAAACAGTCGACTACGTTTGTATGAAAAGAGCGCCCGGTACCCTTTCCTCTTAAGAGATCGTTTGTTTAAAAATCAATTCTTTCAAGAAAGGAAGCGAAGTTACAGACTCGTTCGTACCTAGGTTATAATGAGTCATTTTCCCTTTTAATCCTACTAATAAAATATGTGAGTATTAGTAGTGTGTTTGTATGTTTGTTACTCAACCACGCAAAAACCACTGGATCGATTGCGATAAAACTCGGTATGTAGATAGCTAGAGACTTGGATTAACTTATAGCCTACTTTTTACCCCGATATTTCTACTCTAATCTAGACTCCTAATAATAACGGATTGAAAGTAGCCGCCGAAGTTGTAAAAATATTCAGAATAGATAAAAATAACCCAATTTACCCTTAAAAGTTATATTTATAACCCAATTAGTACAGAAACCTTCTTGTTCTTGCTCGTCGTGAATATTAATTAACTAACTTCCACTTACGGAACCCTAATTCTGGAACGTACACCCGTACTTTCCCACATCTCAATTACTATCTACCTATCTATGTTTAGGTGATTTAGTCCCAAAAGGACAAACCACGTAATTGGTTTTTCCAAGAACAAAGTGGTATTAAAGTCTAGCGACCCGCTCCGGCTTCGCACGGCTATTATGCATGTATCACTATCACTACATAGTATAAAACTAGCTGCCCTCCGCGGTTTCACCCGCGTAACTCCCGATCCCGTGGGAATATCGGGATGTAAGCTATCCTATTTCTCAAGTTGGATCGAACTGCACATGGTGTGCGAATTTTATTATAATCGGTTAAGTGGTTTAGGAGTCCATTGAGGACAAACATTGTGACACGAGATTTATATATATTAAGAAGATAAAGAAAAGTCACTTTTCGCCGTCCCTATATCCCGATGTCCCTTTGTATGCTTAGATCTTTAAAACTACGCAACGGATTTTGATGCGGTTTATTTTAATAAATAGAGTGATTCAAGAGGAAGGTTTATATGTATAATACATGCATAATATAGCCGTGCGAAGCCGGAGCGGGTCGCTAGTAAAATAATAAACTGGTCCGGTCGAATCTCCACACTTAGTCCGGCAAATATCCACTATCCGCAATCCAGATCGATGGGAAGATTGGAATAAAATTCCGGGTTAGGATACATCTCGCCCACGAAAAAATTGGTCTGCGGGCCAAATTTCCACTTTTAAAATGTGTGTGGGTAAACCAGTGAACGGAAATAAGATATCCGTTCACTGGGGTAAACATTTTAAAAAGTGGACATTTGGCCCGCAGACCAAATTTTTCGTAGGCGAGATGTATCTTAACCCGGAATTTTATTCCAATCTTCCCACCGATCTGGATCGCGGCAGAAACTGCGAGGCGCACCTAGTTTATCCCTACGGGAATATCATAAGTAGTTCCTGACAAAAATAAGGTTTTATTATTTGTTCGGGTATGTTTTTGTTGAAATAAGGCTTGGGATATTCGTAGGATTTTTTTGGGATAGGCATGTAATTTATTATGGACCCTTGGATAGTTCTGAAAAATTTGGATATTTATGAAAGTATTTATAACAAAACTAGCAGAGCTCCGCTGTTTCACCCGCGTAAGTTCAAATCCCGTGAGATAATGGTACATTACGATATAAGTGTGGTAAATTTGCCCACAGAAATAACATGTAATTAGCAGTAAGATACGTATTTAACTTATCAGGATAACTTATTAAGCACTAGTATTTTGGTAGATTATAACGCACGCGTACGTAATACGTTGGATTATGAGCCTAAAAGCGGTTTAATAAGATCCAGTTTATGAGCAACTGTGATAAAAAAATATTATTAAGAGCCTATACCGTCCCACTGCAGGGCAAAAGCCTCTCTACCTTTCTTCCATTGATCACGATCTGTCGCCATTGCACACCAATCATTCCTATAGGAGTCAAAATCATCTCGCCATCGATCGTCGCTTTGGTCTGCTGCGTGGTCGTATCCCTATGGGGGACCATTCTGTTGTTATTTTAGCCCATCGGTCATCTGACATGCGGCTAACATGTCCTGCCCAGTCATATTTTAGCTTAGCGGCTTTCTGGGAGACGTCAGCAATGCGAGTTCTGGAACGCAGGTTCGTGTTTCTGATGCGATCGGTTAATTGAACGCCCAGCATGAATTATTGAAAAGGTGATGCACTAGTCCCTACCAAGGTATCCGCCCTGGTGGGTAAGAATGGAATTTTTTCCCATCTATCTCTACTGGGAGAGACATTTGGAAATTGTCTTCCGCTTATCCCTACCAAGTGATTTTTGTTGACAAGTACAGTTCAGTTCATTTATGCGTGGTTATATATAAAAAAACAAACGGACAAGAGAGTGATCTTATAAGGGTTGCTTTTTAACATTTTGAGGTATGGAACCCTAAAAAAATTAAACATTGAGAACCTCCTCAGTTTTATTACCGATCGGTTAAAAAGTATAGCCTATTTTACTCCTCAAGTTTCATTAAGTTTTGACGATTTTGTCTTAAATTTAGAGAAATCCGATAATAAGGTTGGACTTGGAACCCTCAAAGTAAAGATCCGAAATCACTACCTACATAGTATAAAACAAACTCGCTTCCGGCTATCTGTCCCTATGTATACTTAGATCTTTAAAACTATGCAACGAATTTTGATTTGGTTTTTTTTTAATAGATAGAGTGATTCAAGAGGAAGGTTTTAGTATCTAAAACAAAAACTACCACGCGTACGAAATCGCGGGCAACAGCTAGTTGTCCATTAAATGTTGGAATATCGGTGTTTCCAAAAGTAAAAAGAGGAAGGCTCAATTTGGTAGGCCCCTAAGTCGTATTAGCTCAGGGCCCACAAATCCACGATCCGCGCCTATCTGATTCTCCTTGCTTCACCATGTGGACTATGACGTGCTCACTGCTCGTATGACGCACAGCACTGTATAAATGCATTATAAGTAGGCAAACAGTCCACTACAAAAATAGCCGGTTCATTACTTTGCAAGTAGGCGGAGAAATGCGGAACGAGAATTTCACACTTATTTAAATAGTTATACAAAGTCAAGTTTAAAAGTATCTTTTTGATTGTTCTTTCTTCATTCTTAGCAAAAATCAAAATTCTTTATTTATTTAGAATAATACAATTAGCAAGATATCACTTCGAAGCGTCTTAAAAATTAAGTCAAGGAGGCACAAGAAACTTTCTTTTTTGTGACCATGCTCACAAGGGCAAAATAACAAATATTTTTGATTTTTGCATTTGTAATTGAGCAATTTGCACGAGCCCATATTCTTGAGGTCTAAAGTTTTTTAAATTATTAGAACAAATATTTGTTTAGACACGTTTAATTAAAACGTGTCTTTCATTCATTTTGATGTAATTAATTGATTCCCCATACAAACTTATGACACGCCCAGCCCATATAAGCTTAGAACTCTTTGGGGTCTATAAAAATCAAGATCTGACGATGTCATTTCTTACGCGATCCTTTGAGTGTTTAGAACTAAATCCCTGAACTACTCATATGGCCCTGGAACATAGGGTCCCATCCCATACAAACTTATGACTTGCCTTTATAGGCTTAGAACTCTTTGGTGTCTACAAAAATCATTTCCAACGAAACCCAAGCAAGGCTTGGCTTGCGTTGAATGTTTAGAGGGTTTAGCTTCTTTACGCTGAAATGGTTGAATGGATTTGGATGTTTGTATTAGATATATAGCAAATACCGTGAAATAACACAGATATTTAATTCCGGTATCGTTGCAGACGTATTTACACAGGGGATTGCTAAGTGGTCCAATGCATTCAGGTGCGAATTGATCTGTGTCGATTTAGTACGGTTTCTTTTACACGTGAGCACCTTTTCAATCTTTAACCGGTTTTCCTAACTTTAACTGTTTTCTATTCATGTTTAATTGTTTTTCTTGATGGTCAATTGTTCTTCCTGATATCCAACTGTTATTCTTGATGTTCAATTGTTTTACTTGATGTTCCACTGTTTTTCTAATAACTTGTTTGTATTTAACTATAAAACCATTTCAATGACGATAAATGGACAAAGGATTTTTTAGGACCAGAATTGTGCTTTTGTTTAAGTGTCGGAAGGGAATTTCTGTATAAAAGATCTGAAATCCACGACGCAGGGGATTATAGTAAGTTTTCTGGAATAAGACTTTTCAATGGTCTGTTTTCCAGAAGCTTTAGGTACACTATAGGTTTCTCTGTCAATATTAGTCGTCTTATTGAACACCAATGGTGTCCGTCAGACTATCTTGACCTCGTGAAAATAAGTTGATCTAGTGGTACTTAATACTAGTATTTATAGCCGACACTAGTGTATGAAATCACTTCATTGATCTCCCGGCCTTCAGGGTTTTAACAATATGGTTTACCGTGAAATTTCACTTTAGGAAAATACTGCAGAATCATGTATTCATGAAAATTAGTCCTAAGTTTTTCTGTCAATTGCTGCTGTTTTTAGATATATATTTTGTTTAATACTTTGACGTGATCTATACTAATATTATAAACTATAGCGACCCGCCCCGGCTTCGCACGGCTGTATTATGTCTAAAAACATTCCTCTTTAATCACTCTATCTATTAAAAACAAACCGCATCATAATCCGTTGCGTAGTTTTAAAGATCTAAGCGTACATAGAGATATAGGGTCATGTAATGGAGATCTCAGCTTTACCTGAGATAACAACGACCAATACAAAAGCCATTAATCCTATCTACGACTTTTTAAATTAAAACTCGAAGAACTTTCCACTAAGCAACCACTTCTCCAATTCAATTCCATATCCAAATTGCCACATATCACGCTAAAACTTGAGTTTCAACTCACAAAACTAAATGAACTTTCCACATGTCAACATAGCTGAAACAACAGTACAAATAGAATAGGAAACCCGTGGCGTAGCATGGGTAACTGTCGCCTGGGGCGGAGTCATAATTTCCCGCCCTTTCGACGTCAAAAAAACAATAATAATTGCAATTTGCCGCCCTTTTGACGTCATAAAAATGATAATGTTTGGAATTTTCCGCCCTTTTGACTTTATAAATATAATAATGTTGGTACGAAAAAAAGTAACGATTGAAAAAAATGGAAGTGGGTAAGAGTTAACTTTTTGAAAATTAATTGTCTGACTGACCGCCTGTGACCGAGCAAAATATTTTTTTCCCAACTTTGCCGCCATCCTAATCCTAATGGCGCCTGGGGCGGTCCGCCCCTCCGCCCTCCTCCTCGCTACGCTACTGTAGGAAACCCTACATCAAACCGACGACTTTATCGCCAACAAGAATAAACCGTAGCTGTAAAGATTACATAATAAAGACATATGTCTTTACGGGTAAACTGATAAAATACAGTCGAAGGAAATGATAGTGAATAAAATAAAAATGTTAGCTCAGACTGAAGGCAAATTGTTAATAAATACATCTACTTTTTAGGGTTCCGTAGTCATAATAAGGAACTCTTATAGTTATCCATATCCGTCAGTCAGGGGCTTAGCTCAAATACCATTATCACTACATAGTATAAAACAAAGTCGCTTTTTCTGTCCCTATATCCCTATATCCCTATGTATGCTTAAATCTTTAAAACTACGCAACGGATTTTGATGCGGTTTTTTTAATAGATAGAGTGATTAAAGAGAAAGGTTTTTAGATATAATACATGCATAATACAGCCGTGCGAAGCCGGGGCGGGTCGCTAGTTATATATAAAGCTGTAATTTGAATTGACATAATATATAAAATTCTCGTGTCGCGATGTTAGTTACCAATCTCCACCTAAACGGCTGAACCGATTTGTATTAAATTTTTTGTGTATATTCATTAGGTCTGAGAATCGAACACCTATTTTTTTTTCTTTTGTAAATGGAATAATAACGTTTTCCGGGACAGCTAGTAGTGGTAAAATAAAATTTAAAATAAATCATTTAAGTATTTGGGTAGGTACTACTCAGTACGTAAAGTAGGGATGAATTATTTTCTTGCCAAAGTCATGGGATGAGATACCGAGATAGAGATAGATGGATGAGATAGGTCTATTAAAATATTATTTCGTTTGACCATTCTGTATTTTCCCTGCCCAATGGTTACAACTGCTGCAATCGTAGCAACATTGGCCTCAGTCAAGACCTCCAAAGTGTAGGTTGGGCATAATTGGAACAGGTGTGCCATGGATTGCGATGAGCCTTCAAAATCGCAAATATAGCCTAGTTTCTCATAAGTGTCAAATTTGGTAGAGCAGCGATTAGGTATCGATTTAAAAGACGCAGTTTGTGCTTGTTTTTGGAAATTTTCACCTATAGAGCGCAGGTTCCAAAATACATCACAAAAAACTATACTCCAAATTCTAACTTTATAAATGTGTTCTGGTGATACCAGGGTTTCGCCATACTGATCAATTCTTTGATTAATCAAATTAGAGATTGATTGCACTACAATGGTCAAATACTTTGTCAAGTTCTTAATTCGTCAACTTCTTAGCTTGTCAAATGAACTGTTAGTCAAGCATGGTTTTAGAACAATCAAGGTAAGAACAGACTGAGCCCACGTACGCAATGTATGCAACGCATTATGACATCTAGACTCTTGAATTTGTATGAAAAACGTTGAATTAGAAACATACTTATCATACGCAACGCTATCACACGCGTCCATCAACTCTTCCACATTGCATAGTATACGTTGCGTACGTGGGCTCAGTCTGTCCTTACCTTCATTTTCGAGTCACTGCTCCTTGCTAGAAAGAAAATCGGGCTAGATTATACCTGACAAGCAAAGTACCTGACACTTTGTGACCTTGCCCGTACCTTACCGTGGCTGAAACCTGAAGTTCCAATGTCAAATGGCAATCAAACTCCGGAGCCATTACGTATTCTGACAGTTTGATTAGAAGCTCTATAATTAAACGTGTTTGCCTTCCACACCATTAAAGTTTCGAGGGTCTATAGTCTGAAGACTTTAATCGAGCGATAGTTCTCCGACAGTTAAAATTTGAAGGCAATCGTTTAGTTGTTTGTTGCTCGATTTATGATCTATATTTATCTATTCTTTATATCTATCTATCTACTTATATCTATACTTTGTAATATTACTAGCTCCCCGCGGTTTCACCCGCGTAAGTCCCGAACCCGTGGAAATATCGGGATAAAAAGTAGCCTATATTTTTCAATTCGATCTAGCAGTTCCTGAGATCAGCGCGTTCAAACAAACAACGGAAGCCCTCAAAGATGAATAATTTTCCATAATTTTCCCCGTTTTTTCCACATTTCTCACTGATTCTTCGCTCCTATTGGTTGCAGCGTTATGTTATATTGTTTGTTTAAACGCGCTAATATCAGTAACTACTGGTTCGAATTGAAAAAATATTTTTGTGTTGGCAATTTTTTATTTCGATATTCCCACCGGATTGGGAGTTAAGATTTGATTGTTTGTTTGAATTGGCTCTGAAACTACTGGACCGATTTTGATGAAACTTGGTCTGAAAATACATTGATTAATTGGGAGTGCTATAAGAGTCCGATATTCCCTCGGGGGTGATTCTAGTACTATTAATCGGGCGATAGATAAAAATCTACAATCTACAGGGGCATTTAACACTTGGGTAAGGTTATTCTGCGGGGAGGAAACCATTTTCGCCTTTAACTGTTTCTAAGATTTACATAGTTTGGACTCGGGTCTGGATTTTATGTTGAAACTAGCTTTTGCCCGCGACTTCGTCCGCGTAGCGTAAAATTACTTTCTACCCCTTCTTAACCCCGTTAGGGGATGAATTTTAATGAAATGAAGCGTCTTCCATCAATTCTGTTAAATAATGTTTGTACAAAATTTGAAGTAGATTCGACCAAGGAATCACGTTATCCCAAACAAACTTTGCTCCCTTTTTTTACCCACTAAGGGGTAGAATTTCAGAAAATCCTTTCTTATCGGATGCCTACTCCATACAAAGAACACACCCTCCAAGTTTCAGGTCTCTACTGTCCAAGCTGTGCGTTGATTTATCAGTCAGTCAGGACAAAGCATTTTATATGTATAGATAGATATATAGAAGACTAGCTCCGCCCCGCGGTTTCACCCGCGTAAGCCCCGATTCCGTGGGAATATCAAAATAAAAGTAGCCTATAGCCTTCCTTGATAAATGGACTATCCAACACAAAAATATTCTTTCAATTCGAACCAGTAGTTCCTGAGATTAGCACGTTCAAACAAACAAACTCTTCAGCTTTATATTATTAAAATATAGATAACAGGCACATGAAATCCCATCTTTCAGTCTCAAAGAGACGGTGGTTTAGTCATTGCTATTGTTATGGTCAGGGAATTACTTAACAGCAGTCGAACCATCTGGTCGTTTCGTCACTTTTTTGACATAAAAGAAAGTTTCATGCTGTTTTATTTACAGAGTTGTTAATTATATCATTCTCTTACAAGGAAAACTATTCACCTCGTTTTGAAATGTGTTGTGGCGGCCACAGGGTTTCGCAGAATTAGAGAAATTAGAGAGATTGATCAAAAAATAGAATTGTCAACATATTTTGTCAAGTTTTTAATTCGTCAAATTCTCAGCTTGTCAAATGAACTCTTAGTTAATCATGCTTTTAGGACATCCAAGAAAATAAAATCGGACTATTGCGTGAAAAGTTATGCGTAAAAAAGAATACATAAAAAATAATAAATATACGCCTCGACTTGAGAACTTCCTCTCTTTTTTTCGTTGGTTAAAAATGAAAACCATAGCATTTTTTAATTTGGTTTTTTTATTTGGATATAAAGCTTTTCAATATGTTGCCACCTGGTCACATGGTAAAATTTTTGCCCATTTTCAAAACTCATTTGTTTCACAGAAACAAGTTAATAATGAATGATGGCATGGCAATATTTGATCATACACACAAAAAGAAAAATATAAGAAAACTAGCTGTCCCGGCAAACGTTGTTTTGCCATATTTAAAAAATGTGATAAATGAAGAACCGTTCGACCGATTTTGTGCAAACTTCACATAAACCATCTACTAAATAGTCCGAACAAAGCTTAAACATTTGGTTTGGATAGGTGAGCCCGTTCTTGAGTTATAAAATACAACGAAAAGTGGTATTGATTTCTATATAATACAGCAAATAAAAAAAAGGGTCTGTTGGACTTCGAAAAAGTAATAGAACAAAAATATATCTGTCTGTCTGTTTGTTACATAATCTACAATTAAAAACGCCTAAACCAAGTGAAATCTGAGGAAAGTCGTGGTATACCTACTTTACATCAAAATCCAATTAGTAGGTGCTATAATAGTGTATATCCCGATATTCCCACGGGATCGGGACTTATGCGGGTTGGAATATGGAATAATTCGTATATTTCATTTCACCCGCGTAAGTCCCGATCTCGTTTGAATATCGAAAAAAAAAAAAAAAAGTAAGTACCCTATGTCCTTCTCCTGGTTCTAAGCTACCTCTCCATCAATTTTCAGCCAAATCGGTTCAGCCGTTCTCGAGTTATAAATAGTGTAACTAACACGACTTTCTTTTATATATATAGATTCTCCGTTTTTCTACATTACGATAGTATTTCATGAATTAGAAAGCATTTAAAGTCACGTGTTTTTCATTTTCTTCATCATCTGACGCCACATATCGCACCTCCGCTCAAATAGTGTCGTAAGTCAAAAAATGAAAATGTCGAGAAAAAGGTGTCTAAAGTAATAGTCTTAATTTTTTTTCGGTTTTCTAGTCTTAATTTGAAAACTAATAGAAATAGCGATATGATGTTTTCAGTAGGTTTAAATGATTTTTTAAGCTTTACAAAATTATGTATTATTAGGTTTCCTGAAAATATGAAATAAATATATAAGTATGATTATTTAATTGTGGCACTATTATATTGTTAAGAAAAACAATTAAGTTAAGAAATATTATTTACTGTATGAAATTTAAGTGTTATATATCGAGATACTACACTTTTATTAAGCAGATCCACAGATTGTTCTAAAATTATCTTTTCACATGCACCGTCATAAACCGACAAACAACACTTTATATGAGATTTAGATAGTCCTTGCGCAAGTCATTTAGGTGACACTGTTCGTGTTTGGCATGTCATTGCTTTCGGTTAACATTATAATGACACCTTATACGGTCAAACAATTGAACTATAGACGTGACGCTTTTTGAGATAAGACTTTGAAGAATTGCGAATAAAACCAGTTTTTGATTTTTTTGGGTTATGACACTATTTGAACGGAGGTGCGATATAGGAACTTCAAGATCCTAAATTGCAAACAAGTAATTTTTGTTTGAAGTTGAATGAAGCCAGTATAATTACCTTTAACTGAACAAACAGCACCTATCTGTTGTGTATCCTATCTGTGTATCAGTCATCGATCTATAGTACTACGTATAGATTAACTAGTTAGAACATTAACCGCGTCCCATTTTATAATGGCGGGAGCATGCGCGGACGGAACGCGCCTTGAACTGACCAAACCATCAGTTACTTCGCAGAAGTGACACTACCTTTTGTAACTACAAAATTTCATTGTTTGGCACTGGAGCTAGTTTAAGGAATAAAAGTAATTAAAATGTTAAATACTGAACTATTATTACCTATTATTTAAGGTTTTTTAGGGTTCCGTACTTCAAGAGGAAAAATGGAACCCTTATGGGATCACTCATTTGTCCGTCTGTCTGTGTTTCTTACACTTGACCGGTTTTTTAATAGGCACCTACTTACATCTATACCTACTAATATTATTAAGAGGTAACGTTGATAACATTTATGTTTGTATGTTGGGAGTAATCTCCCAAAGGGAAATATTTGATTTTGTTTTTGAACAAATTTTATTTATTTTTCCCTACCTTTGATGTGGAAACCTTAAACAGAATAAGCACAAACCTATACTTGTACTAGGGTTCCGTAATACCTACAATACCTACTACAAAAAAAAAGAGGAACATAATTTTTTAGCAAATTAATTATAATTATAAGTGTACGGAACCCTCACTCGGTGCGTGAATCCGCCTCGCACATGACCGGTTTTTTTGCTTGCCACACGTCTATTAGTTATCTAAGGCAAATTCAGTCATATTAAATACCTATCTTTTAAAACTTAAAAAACACAACGTTATGTAAGTACTACCTAAATTATATTTAACATTACACACAAATATTACGACAACCGTAGAAATTATTAATTAAAGTCTTTCACTATTGAACAGGAAAGTTACCTACAGTCACCTCTGCTAGGTTTATACTCTTTGATAAATGACGCGGAACAAGTCACAACATGGCGGCAAAAAAATGATGTTCGTATTTAATTTTCAATCGATAATATCTAGTTATTTACCTGTGGTAGGTTATTCCTTCCGCTCTAGAAATCTTTCTAGTATTGTTTGTGCAGTATCTAAGTACGCAGTGAGTCATTTTCTGTAATTTTTCCGTATATTTTTAATTAAAAATGCACGAGCGCTTTAACCTCTACGAACTAGCAAGCGACTAAGTCGACTGGTGTGATATCATCACAAATGGACGGAATGAGGCAGTGTACGGCGTTGACCACTCCAGTAATATCTATCTCAATGGTATCAGTATAGTTTACATAACTATGCCTTAACAAACCTAATTTATAGTTTTTTCCCCGGCTTGAAACCTTTTTTGTTCGTAGTTACGCGCGTGTTGTACGATATCTTGAATCTACCCCTATCCCACCCTTTACCTACCTACCTGTCACTTTATACACTGCTTGGGGTGGATAAAACTCTTAAATGTAGATGTAGGACTTTGGGACGGTTCACCTTGTTATTTTGTATTAAACTAGCGACCCGTTTCGGCTTCGCATATTATCCATGTAATCATTACTCATAGTATAAAACAAAGACCTTTTCTCTGTCCCTATTTCCCTATGTATGCTTAAATCTTTAAAACTACGCAACGGATTTTAATGCGGTTTTTTTAAAATAGATAGAGTGATTCCAGAGGAAGGTTTATATGTATAATACATGGATAATATAGCCGTGCGAAGCCGGGGCGGGTCGCTAGTATACATATAAACCGTCCTCTTGAATCACTCTATAAAAACTCACTATTAAAAAAAACCGCATTAAAATCCGTTGCGTAGTCTTAAACATCTAAGCATACATAGGGACAGACAGCGGAAAGTGACTTTGTTTTATACTATGTAATGATTTTTGTATATGTACTGAAAATTTTGGGACTTGATATTTTTTGGTGGAAATATTCTGGTTGGTTGAGTAGATTTTTTTATATTGGGCTTTGCATCTAAGATGATTTGTACATCGCCAGGAACTTTAATCTATTTAGGATGCTGTAGTACCTTATAGGACCAAATGTATTAGATGCCTCCCGATCAGAAAGTCTATGAAGTAGACTTGCCTAGAACCTATAAGTACCACCGTCTTAGCTTAGTCGACCGTCTCCAGAGAAAAGACACAACTAAGCTGCGGGTATCATCATGATGTTTTCCTTCACCTTAAGATAAGAGAAAATATGGTTGTCTGTAAAGTCTGTTTCCGGACGATAATTTTACGTGATAACGTCATAAGAAAACATTGATGGTAACCATGGCAACGATAAAACGTTGCTATAGTTACCTTGTCAATAACATGAGGCGTTCCAGTAACGACGCGTGACGTCACACTTTTTTGAGATTGCAGGTGTTCACCAATTTATAAAACGTTATCACGTCAAAAAAGTATTAATGCGTTTTGAAGGGAAACCAGAGTTGGATTTTTCCTATGAAAATGTGCGCTAATTGACATTGCTCTTACGGTAAAGGAAAACTTTGTGATGAAACCCGCGGCTTAGTTGGTTCCAGAAGTATTGACAAGTTCTCTCTGGACATGGTCGACTAAGCTGTATAGGTGATGGGCAACTCTACCCCATCCCCACGCAAAAAGGAATTAACTAAACACGTCTAGTTGCAAAAAACAGCAAAATACAAAATTGAATTGAATATTGCAGAACATTTCACACATCGCCATCTAACCCCAAGCTAAGTAACTACACTTGTGTTATGGATGCTAGACAACGGATATACTACTTGTATACTTTTCTTTTGTAAAAATATTCTTATAATACATAGAAACAACCAGAACACGGACAAATATCTAAGCATATATCGAAACCACAACCCTGTGTTTAGTCCACAACCCAGTCCGGCATGGTGACCATTGTGCCAACTGGGTCGTCAATTTATGTGTATTTCTATCATCAAACCTGTCGTAAGTAGATGAATTTTGTCACAATTTTGACCTTGGTCACCTAAATAAACAATACAGAATTCCCATGAGACTCTAGCTACTACAACCATGCGTGTTGACTAGCCCTTATACAAATAATATTAGTAAAAACGTCAGGTAGTATTCCGAAGGTGTTACTGTACTCGTGTTACGCGGAAACCGTCCTTGGGTTTATTGAATTTGATGAAAGTTACTGTAAAAATCGGTTGCCAACGTCTCGCTTTAGATTAACAAGTCAGATGAAGGTTTAGAGAAATAAAATTCTTAAAAACATACCCGAAAAATATTTACTTTTGTCTGTTTTTAGTATTTGTTATAGCGGCAAGAGAAATACATCATCTGTGAAAATTTCAACTCTCTAGCTATCATGGTTCATAAGATACAGCCTGGTGGCCAGACGGACGGAGAGCGAAGTCTTAGTAATAGGGTCCCGTTTTTATCCCTTGGGTACGGAACCCTAAAAATATCAGATTTAGACAACTTCAATGAATGAAGGCATAGGGAAATGTCTTAAATGTTAGTAAACATACAGTAGTTTTTGCGAGAAGAAATATTAATAATAAGATATTATTAGAATTTAACTAGCGACCCGCCCGGCTTCGCACGGCTATATTATGCATATACTATCCATAAAAACCTTCCTCTTGAAACACTCTATCTATTTAAAAAAACCGCGTCAAAATCCGTTGCGTAGTTTTAAAGATTTAAGCATACAAAGGGAAATAGGGACAGAGAAAGCGACTTTATTTTATACTATGTAGTGATGATGAAGTGATACAGTAGTTTTTGCGAGAAGAAATATTAATAACAAGATATTATTAGAATTTAATTGGAATATGTTTAAGAGCTCAGCAGTTAAGGTACCTTGCTATTAACTCTAATAATGGTATAATAATTTTTAAGTTAATTTTGACTAAGTATAACATTATACTTTCAGTTCAAGACCAAGTAATACGATTTTATTTCAGTCCTTCAACCGTAAAACTCAATGCTTCTTACGCCTGAAATGCGGCCCCTCATTATTTTTAATACTTCTTGACATTTTTGTTACGTAAATGATATTATAGGTACGGTCGGCTGCATAATTGCAGACCCATCGTAGAGCCCCAAAACGGCTGTTATAAGAATGTTTTCAACACAAGCAAGATTCTAGGCACCTGCATTAGTTGAAGTTAAGTGTTTTAACTCATGAATTTATCAAGGAAAATTATTAGAATGAAAACATTCCAATAATAGTAACTTTAGAACTCTACGGGGCGTCTGCAATTATGCTGCTGACCGTACCTTTTTCCTTTTAAAAGCCTTTAGAAGTATAAGGTACCGACTAGGGATGTTTAGTTGCTACGAGTTACTGGTCCTTCGGGTCGGATTTGTTTTTACAAAAAAAGTATTCTAGGAAAGAATTGTAATAATAAAAGAAGAAAGAACATGAAAATAACTTTAAAAAACATCGGTGTTTGAAAAAGCTTTTATTGTATAAAATATTTTAACCACGGTTAGTGTAAGTCGGTCGAAACGTCGAGGTGATTTTCTAGATAAAATAATGAAAGCATTGAATTACTTAAGTTTCTAAGGAAAGTTTCTGAATAGCAGTAAGTTGTTAACAGCTTTAAAAGCTGTTTTAAGTTCAATTTATCATGTTGAGATTTTCATGTCACGAGGCGTAAGTAGTTTTTTATGATAGTCTAATCACTTTCATGGAATATTTTTGTTACTGATATTTTTCAAAAATAAGTGGCTCAGGACCGCTGTTTGTGGCGTCGGTCGTCGTATGGGGGAGGCCTATGTCCAGCAGTGAACGTGTATGGGCTGATATGATGATTATGATGATGATTATTTTTTTTATTTGCCACAATAGGAAAACCTGACACCTAACAAGATCTTGTATAGTACTAGCGACCCGCTCCGGCTTCGCACGGCTATATTATGCATGTACAGCATGAATTATACATATAAACCTTCCTCTTGAATCACTCTATCTATAAAAAAAAACCGCATCAAAATCCGTTGCGTAGTTTTAAAGATCTAAGCGTACAAAGGGAAATAGGGACGGCGAAAAGTGACTTTATTTTATACTATGTAGTGATGGGTCATAAGTAAATGATCAGTTTGCTACAATAATATCATAAACAAGTATTGGACTTACGACCTTCTTCTAATAGACGTTACACACAAACATAAATACTTGAATTAAAAGTATTCAGGGTGATTATTATTTGTCAACATGTTAGCTATGTGTTTAGTTGTGTTATGTATTTAGTTGTGTGAGTGGTATAAGCCGCCACCCGCTACACCAACCGACGTGGGTTCGATCCACAGGTTACGTTGTTATAATGTTCAAATAGTGCTGCACAGGATTGTAAACGTTACGGTGGGCAGAGACTTTTGACCGTTGATTGTATATGGCAATTGATGTGTGGCAGTTACATAGCATTTGGCAGTGCATTAATGTTCTTATCACTATCACCACTACATAGTATAAAACAAAGTCGCTTTCTGCTGTCTGTCTCTATGCATTCTTAGATCTTAATAACTACGCAACGGATATTGATGCAGTTTTTTTAATTAGATAGAGTGATTCAAGCGGTTTTAAATATAACAAAACTACCACGCGTACGAAGTCGCGGGCAGCAGCTAGTATTGCTATAAGATAAAAAGGTGACCGCGCAATATAAAAAATTGACTAACCGTTTTTTACTATGTCAATTTTTTTTAAAGGGAATTCGAAAAGTTAGGTTCTTCCTCACACCTCTTTGCATCTCTTTACAGCGTGGGTGTCAGTGAAATTACAACATCTTCTATCTTCAAGTCTAACAGTTATGCAACCTTTTTATAACTTTTTGTTCGCAATAAATCAATAGGATACTTGTACTTGTCATTCTGTCTACAAAACTCTAAATTCGTACCTCGTTTTGTGAATACGCAACGATGTTGAAGCCTTGTCAATCAAACTTGTTTCGTATAATTTACGAATATACATGGTTATTTGTAACTGTATTATCAAGCGGTTGACGGCCACTTCTGCGTTCCTTCCACTCGACACCACCAAAACGACACCACCGGTGGTGTCGTATGGAATCTCTAGTCCATACGACACCACCCTAGTGATGTCCAGAAACGCGTGTTTTTGACAAACAGCTCCCAGTTCATTAAAATAAATATCAGACAACATCACATACATTGATCCGACCCCAATGTTATTATTTCAAGTTATCTATAGTTAAACGATAATTAATAAAACAGAGTTTATGAAATATTATTTTTTATTTAAAAGATGTAGGTATTAAAGAACGGACCGGAAAACTAGTCTTCCAGCGTGTCCACAATTGTTGTTACGTGCTTGTAATAGGCCTTAATGAACTTTTTATGTCGTCAGTATTAGTATCCATGTCCATTGTGAAAAATTAAAATATTCGGACGGAAAGACAATAATATGCAAATTGCAATGAACAATGTCAAGATGACCATTTGAGTGACAGATAAATATAAACTCTATCAAATGACATACCTCATTAATGAAACTGCTTGAACTTAATTGGAGTTTTCATTTCAACAACATTGTATGTAGGTAACCTCACTAATAGTCGGTGGTGTCGTATGGACTAGAGATTCCATACGACACCACCGGTGGTGTCGTTTTGGTGGTGTCGAGTGGAAGGAACGCACTTCTGTACACCTAAACAAACAACTTTTGTTCTATGACTTTTGGAAATTGGATCATTTTTGGAACGTAGTTCCTTATCGCGCGTTGCGAAAGGAGGCTAGACGGAGAAAATTAAGACCAAAAGTTGTAACGACACTTTTTGCTATAGTTGTAAGCCGTGCGGCGCGGGCGCGCGTGCGCGTGTTTTTTTCGTTTCGTCTTTCTATTTCGCATTGAACAGTGTGGTGTCGCGACGATAATTTACAAAAAAAAATAAAAAAATACAATTTCTTCACTAATTAATCGAAAGGAACTTCGTTCCATCCGGGTGTCCCTTTTTATTTTTATTTTTATTTTGAGGTTATGTTTATCTGAAGTCATCTGTTTCTTACACGGAGAGGGATTATACTTATTTTTAAAGTTTTATCTCCTGTTCTAAGTCTAAATGACCTTTGTTTTAAAATTTAGCTGATTTCCGAATTTACATAACCTCAAAATATCCAAAAAAATGTTCGGGTTTCCAAAAGTCCTAGCCGTTGCGTAGTTTTAAAGATCTAAGCATACAAAGGTAAATAGGGACATAGGGACGGCGAAAAACCAAAACCACATGAGTAAATAATACAACTACTGAACCGATTTTCATGTAACTTGGTATAAGGATACATTGATTCATTGAAAATAACATAGGGTACTTTTTATCCCGATATTCTCACGGGATCGGGAGTTACGCGTGTGAAAGAGCGGTGCTAGTTAAAATAAGAATAGAAAATTAACCCAGCCTTTTCATAGAACACTAAAAACAAACCCTGGCTTAATTTTACTAAGCCTTTTAAAGTAAAGAAATGTCCGGGTTTTTATCAGCGGTAACTACATTAAAACTCGCTTTAAAAATATTTGAAACGCTTCAGATTTACGTTAAGAGTATCACATATCAATAACATTTTTTTGATAGAATTTTCGTTCCGGGACATACCGGGTTTCATCCCTTAAATTGCAACACAATGTTATGTTATTGATGTCAATCGCTTGGACGATTTGTATTCTAGGCTTACATGTTTAAAAATAATAATAACTTTTTAAGAACTTAAAAAAATTAAAAATTAATTCCATGCCACATGTATGTATAACGCCCAATAGAGTGAGTGTTCCATGTACCTTTATTCCCAATAAATAAATCTATTGTAAAAAGAAGAAGCCTAGTTTATAATAAATTGATTATAAAAAAAATGGTGTAAAGTCGGACGATAATTTTACGTGATAATGTCATAAGAACTCTTTGTATCGTTGACATTGCCATTTTAAAAACTTCAACACGTTGCTATATTGTTTATGTTTACGTTTGACGACCAAGTTGGTACAATGGTCACCATGCCGGACTGCCAAACACAGGGTTGCGGGTTCTGTCTTCGACATCCCGCCTCAGACATGTATTTATGCTTAGATATTTGTCTGTGGTTTGGTTGTTTCTATGTATTATAAGTATATATTTACAAAAGAAAAGTATAAAAGTAGTATATCCGTTGCCTAGCACAAGTCTAGTTATTTAGCTTGGGCTAGATGGCGATGTGTGGAATGTCATGCAATATTTATTTATTATTATTTATTTGTTTATATGGTTACTTGTCAATAACGTTTCTATGGTAACTTGTCAATAATGCATGACGTCACACTTTTTTGAGAGTGCAGGTGTTCACCAATTTATAAGATGTTCTCACGTTAAAAAAAAAGAAACACCGCTTGACTATAATTAAAGGTGGCGAATGGCTATTTATTTTTGTATGCATACCTACGCGTAGAATTACTTTACTGTGTTCTATGTTTCTTCTGGTATTGTACAAACAAAATTATCTATCTATCTATCTATCTATCTATCTATCTCCGCGGTAGGTAGCCCTCTTAAGAATTTTAAGCAAGCAATTCGGCATGCAAACTGGTTTAACTATATTTATGTTAACTTTATTTGGTGCATTTTCTGGTCTACCTAATGATACTAACGTTATCGTTTTGTTCAATCTGTAGTTTTAAAGGATTTATGTTGTTTTATGTTAAAAATGCGTTTTCTTGGTCTATTTTTAGGGTTCCTGACCTCAAGAGGTAAAAAAAGGAACCCTTATAAGATCACTTGTCCGTCTGTCTGCCTGTTTATTATTTAAAAAATATTAATAATATTAATAAAATATATACAGGGTGGTTAATTTGAGGGGTAGCTGCTAGAAAACGTTCTTAGTAAATCTTCCCTTATTTTGACGACTTCTGTGGCGCGGAGGACGATCACCAGCCTGCGACGCTGAATGTTGTAGGTTCGGCTCCCGCCTCAAACAAACATTAATGTACTGATATTTGTTTCCGGTCTGGGTGTCTCTGCATGTATGTAAGAATTCCGTCCGTTGTCTGTGCACCCATAACACAAGCCTAGTTGCTTAGCTAGGGGCTAGATGGCGCTAAGTAAAATCCCTTTTGATCGAGTTACCTTAAGTGGGGGATGCCAAAATGAAGGCATTATACCAAAATGGGAGGTTAACCTGGAAAGCTGTTCGCCTTAAGCGAGAAATGCCACTGAAGCAAAATGTCTGAAATACGAAAGAGACTAACAAGCAGTTTGCGTATAGTGGTGTCCAACAATATTTTATCTTAATATATATAAATCTCGTGTCACAATGTTTGTCCTCAATGGACTCCTAAACCACTTAACCGATTATAATAAAATTCGCACACCATGTGCAGTTCGATCCAACTTGAGAGATAGGATAGCTTACATCCCGATATTCCCACGGGATCGGGAGTTACGCGGGTGAAACCGCGTAGGGCAGCTAGTTTATTATATTTTTTACTAGCGATGCATGTATTATACATAAATACCTTCCTCTTGAATCACACTATCAATTAAAAAAACCGCATCAAAATCCGTTGCGTAGTTTTAAAGGTCTAAGCATACATAGGGACGTCTGTCCCTATGTATGCTTAGACCTTTAAAACTACGATGTCACTTCCCTGTCTGTCTGTCTAGACAGACAGGGAAGTGACATTGTTTTAATACTATGTAGTGATAATGATGTGATAGGGCAGTTTTAGTGGTTAGTTCTAAAACCGCTGTAGCTACGTGAAAAAGTTCTTATGAGACCGTCTTTTATTTTTCAAAATATAGATTTTAGGTTTCCGTACTTCAAAAGGTATAAAAAAGGAACCCTTATAGGATCACTTTCTTGTTTGAATTAAGTATGTAGCACGCCAGGTTTGCTACTATTAAAGCTGGGAACAAATTATCGGACGCGTCCGACAGCCGTGACCGACAGCCGCGACTAATTAGTGTGCACGGATGCTTCGGACGTTGTCCGCGGACTCTTCCGAGCGCCTCCCCCACCAGTGTTGCCAGATATTTCTACTTTTTTTGGTAGATTTAAGGCAAAGAGAACGATCTAATAGTCAGATAATTTAGTAGGTACTTTCAGTAGAAAATCGATTTGTAATTTAGTAGGAAATCTATTATGTAATGTAGTATATTCGTCAAAAAATTCAGTATTTTAGACAATTCAGAAAATAGTTTTCCAAAATGAATATGGAACAGCGCTTGGTAGATTCTGGTAGATTTTATTGCACGCACAGGCAAACTTCTGTCCTTCGGACGCGCGGACGCATCCCGCACCCTGTGCACACCATCCGCGGACGTCCGCGGACGTTTTCGGCTGATAGAAACATCCGGCTGGCCAGATCGCTGTAGGACGTCCGAACGCTCAAGGGCAGCCCAAGGTCACGTCCGCGACTTACGTCCGATAGTGTGCACAGTTACTTACATTTACATTACACAGATGCCTATAAGTCGCGGCTGCCGGACGCGTCCGTAAGCCGCGTCCGATAATTTGTTCCCAGCTTAAGAGAATCGTGAGCTCTCGATACGCGGCGCGAGTAGGTATTTTCAAAAATGATATGTATTTCATGCTGCACACGGACGTCATTTCCTAAATTTTGCTTTTTAAATAATATTGCGGGCTGTAACGTTGAAATAAATTTAGTCTCATTTAATTCACTGCATCTTACTCTAGGTTTATACGTTTTTCTTAATTCAGTTTAGTCTATTAAAAAAACAATTTAAACGCTCGATGAAGTTTTTAAGTCAAAAATATAGATATTCAGCTATAACTTTTATCTTAGGCAATATTTCTTTAAAATAAAAACGATTAAACCTAGTTTTCCATTAGCCCTAGAACATTTTCAAAAAATATCAAAATCGGACTTCGTTAATGGGGGGGAAAACGTTACTGCTTTTTGTTTGGAAATTTACAGCTTCACAGTGGTCTTAAGTTCCTATCTTATATCAATATAGTGAAGATAACATACCCAACCAATGTTACGTCTGCTTGGTCGAGCGTAAATATCGGGAAACCTTTTTTATATAATGCGGTACGATCGGTCGATAGCGAACGATATCTATATCACTACATAGTATAAAACAAAGTCGCTTTCTCTGTCCCTATATCCCTTTGTATGCTTAAATCTTTAAAACTACACAACGGATTTTGATGCGGTTTTTTTATTAGATAGAGTGACTCAAGAGGAAGGTTTATATGTATAATACATGCATAATATTGCCGTGCGAAGGCGGGGCGGTTCGCTAGTTTATAATAATGAAAGAGAGGACAAAAAGTCAGTATCTACTTGGAAGTAAATTAAAAAAGTTAGTCTACAGAAAAAATAGTAGTAAAACAAAAATAAATAGGTCGTTTTTAAATTTAATGTCTGTCTGTATGTTATTTACAATTAAAAACGGCTAAACCAATTGAAATCTGGTTTTCACTATTAGATAGCTCTATTTAGAGGAAAGCCGTGGTATTCGAATAAAGCCGTGGGTATACCACGGCTTTCCTCGAATACCACGGCTTTCCTCGCTTTACATTGAATTTATTAATCAAATAATAGCCTTTTGTAACCGTGGTACACCCAGTAGTACCACTAGTGGTACTACGGTTACTTTTTCATTACCGTGGTACCCCAGTAGTACCTCTGGTGGTACCACATGAACCTACAACCTCCACTCTTCCCTAATGCCTAAGTCTTTTATCTATACATATAAAATTTTATTATATAATTGAACTAGCGACCCGCCCAGGCTTCGCACGGCTATATTATGCATGTATTATACATATAAACCTTCCTCTTGAATCACTCTATCTATTAAAAAAACCCCATCAAAATTCGTTGCTTAGTTTTAAAGATTTAAGCAGTCAAAGGGAAATAGGGACAGAAAAAGCGACTTTGTTTTATACTATGTAGTGATAGTGATGTTATGTACCACGTAATCAAATAATCTTGACATATCTAAAAATAGAGCCACAGAGCAGCACAGCTCTTTCTTATGAATTCTTCCTAACGTCCCTATGGCAGTTTAAATATTGCTAAGGACGTGGACTTGCCTTTCTGAAAGCCAAATTGAATTTATGTATGAATGAAGCTTATTAAAAATCTTCAACTGCCTATTGTAAATAGCCATCTATACTAATATTATAAAGCTGAAGAGTTTGTTTGAACGCGCTAATCTCAGGAACTATACTGGTTCGAATTGAAAAATTCTTTTTGTGTTTAAGAAATCGTGAAGTAAAGTATCCTTTTCCCTTAGGAAAATGGAGCTTATTTTATCTCCCTCTTTCCAAATGAATGAGTTAATACTGAAACATTCTTCAAACGAGATTCTGTTCGTTTTTAGCCGTCACTCATAATACATTAGCTTGATAAATATTAATGCTTCTTGGATTTTATTCTAAGTTATTTTTTACTACGATGAAATAATATAGGGTAAAACTCATTTTCGAATTTTTGCCATTTTTACTGGAAAAACTTGCCCTGTAAGTTATCCATACGTATTGAATTTAGATTAGTTGGAAAAGTTTTGATTTTCTTGGTGTAGAATAAATTTGAATAGTCAAAGCGTACTCGATTTTTGTTGGCCAATGAAATTTGACCTTCGACGGGTTGAAAGCTATCCTTTTCCGTCCATTGATGCACTCCGCACATCCTCTCACGACCCCTCTGACGCGGTGGGGGAACCTGCGACTCAGATGGTAGCTGGTTTGATTCCCGCTCCAAACAAATATTTTGTATACAGATATTTTCCTGTCTGTCTGGGTGTTTTTGAATTTTACAATATTTTCAAAAGTATATACGTACGTATTCTATCCGTTGTCTGGCTACCATAACACAGGCCTAGTTGCTTATCTTGCGGCTAGATGGCGCTGAATGCAATACGGGTTTAAATAAAAGAGATCATTTAATTTAATTTTATTTTATTAAAATTAAAAACAAAAATTCGAGCACGGGTAGTAAAAATATGACAAAAAAAATGGTTATCTGTAAAGTCGGTTTACGGACGAAAATTTTACGTGATAACGTCTCATAAGAAACCGATAAAAAATAAAACATTCTTTCCCCTTATTTTTCATTTTTTTCCTTTATATAAGTTTTCTATTCGTCACTCGTCATCATAACACAAGCCCAGATGAGCGATATTATTATTAAACGTTCGCTGCGTACTGTGTGACGTCATTGTTGACATGACGTCACCGGAACGTGACAATAACTTCACACATTGGGAACGTGACAATGACGTCAACTTCTTTGTGAATGCAGGTGTTCCATCAATTTACTAGACGTTGTCACGTCAAAATATATAAATAACTAGCGACCCGCCCCGGCTTCGCACGGCTATATAATGCAAATATTATACATATAAACCTGAAAACATAAAACATATAATCCTCTTGAATCACTCTATCTATTGAAAAAAACCGCATCAAAATCCGTTGCGTAGTTTTAAAGATTTAAGCATACAAAGGGAAATAGGGACAGAGAAAGCGACTTTGTTTTATACTATGTAGTGATAGTGACTATGTAGTGATAGTGATAGTAAAGATCGATACTAAATTCATCAAAGTATCCTATAGGCACACTAGGCACCAATCAAAGTCAGCGCTACAATTTCAGTTGTTAATTAGGTATTTAGTGCAACTGAAATACCTAGGCATTACGTAGGTACCTTTACTCGTAGTTGATTGAAGCACATGCAATGAAGGTGTGGCGCGGGTGTTAGCGGGCTTGACTTTGGCTTACGTAAACGTATGCAAACAGGGTGTGGCCCAAGGACGAGCGAGGTTTACATTTTATAACTTGTCAAAGATATTTAAAAGTTAAATAAAGAAAACATCTACCTTTTTGAACATTCCTATTAAATGTCAAATTGTAACATTTGAAATATACGTCAATTGTGTTACTATTTGAGTGTTACTAACACTCGAATTGGATCATAGTTTTTCTAAGAAAAAACTAGGTCCACCCGTTCCTAAGAAAATCGACAGTGACACATGGACAGACGGACAAGACAGTCATCTTATAATTGTTCCTCTTTTACCTTTTGAAGTACGGAACCCTAACCATAAATATTAATCAATGATTGACTGAATCATAGAATCGCCAATAGTAATTGGCGCGCAGAATCTAGTAATCAAGAAGATTCTAGTTTTAGCGTGAACAGCCATTATCGTGCTGCAGTTTTATTTACATGCAACTTTGTTGTAAAACGAAGTAAACTGTGCAGTGCAGAAATCAGTGTCGAACATGGGACTTTTTTTGCCTCCAAAATATTATACAAGGATATGGTAAAGTAGCCACCGTTTTACTGAAACACTTCGAGCCTGAAAATCGCGTCATAATTTTACGCCTAAAACGCTGAACCGATTTTGATGAATACCTTGGAGAAAGTGGCATTTGACAGATGTCAAACTGACGTTGAACAGATGTTAATTTTCAATCGTCTTTTAATTTTATTAATTTTCTTTTAATTTTTCATGATAAAAAAGTAGCCATGTCCTTCTCCAAGGTCCCGTCTATCTCTGTACCAAAATGTATCATACCAAAAATCGGTTCAGCGGTTTAGACGTAACAGAGAGACAGACTGACTTTCGCATTTATAATATTAGCAGGAATACCTACTGGCTATATGCACAAGGCGTGCGAAGTCATAATGAATAGAAATACGGAAGATTCAGATGTCACCTCTCTTCCAATTCTCATTAAATCTCATTGTTGCACATACTACGTAGTAACTATGACAATAATCTGTGGTATCGCATAGAAGGTACACAATAGTTAACTGCCGTTAAATACGTACTATCAAGGTGATTAATGAAAACTATTGAAAAGATTTACTGAATGATTTGTTCACAGAAAACCTTGAGATTTTAATGGTTTGTTTACTTTTTTTGCTCATGCTTGAATCACTTTCCTTGGAAGAAGCCTTTTTTTGCCTGATGAAGAAAATTAATTGATTGATACATTTTCCGTACTTACTTCTAAATTTTTATCAATTTTTTCACCTGGAGGACTTAGTTTAAGTTCTTCTCTACGCATGGCGTACTCACACGTACTTCCCAAGTCCAGGTACTTGTTTTTGCATTGAATACTATTTGTAATAATATTTGAGTTAGCCGTAAAATTGCCATTCTTACTTAAAAATCTTAATCAAAAACTAAATATTTTGTAAAAAATATTATTTTTGCAAATTAGGTAAACATCACTACATAGTATAAAACAAAGTCGCGTTCTCTGTCCCTATATCCCTTTGTATGCTTTAATCTTTAAAACTACGCAACGGATTTTGATGCGGTTTTTTTTAATAGATAGAGTGATTCAAGAGGAAGGTTTATACATGCATAATATGGCCGTGCGAAGCCGGGGCGGGTCGCTAGTATTGTTTAAAATGGTCAATCTGACAAACAATTCAATTGTTTATTTTATTGATATTTTGTCACTAATGTCAAGGTTTTTATGAAACCTTTCAATGGACCTTATTACCTGCAAATACCTTATTAATTTAATCCCTATATAAAATTCTCGTGTCGCGGTGTTAGTTACCTAACTCCTCCTAAACGGCTGAACCAATTTGTATGAAATTTAGGTGTCTGTGAATAGAACAACATCTATTTTTTATTCCCTATTTTTTCTCTCTTTATTTTTTCTGTAAATGGCAAAACAACGTTTGCCGGGACAGCTAGTTATTTTATACGTATCAAACTCTTGTAAATGGCGCCAAACCTAAATCTTGTTTTAAATCAACCACGGAACCTCTATGCAATTACTGAAAGCGCTGCACATAAGTGCCAGTCTTTCTTACATAAGTTACAACCCTGGTTTTAAATGCCCACCTTTTCAGCTTTTAAACTTCGAATACTAATTAAGCGGAAGCGGATTGGCTGATTGTTGTTGGAGAGATCTATTTTTAATGAGGGTAGTTAATTCGGTTAGAATTGGCGCATGGAGATGTGGATTTTTAATGTTTATCATTAAGAGGAAAGGGTACCAGGGGCTTTCTTCATACAAACTATTACAAACGTAGTCGACTGTTTTCTCCCTGGATAATGACACTAGAGCAAATATTTTTGGTGCATAAAACTTATAACTGCCATGACCATGCCCCTATTTTTTGTTTTTTTTCTATTTTTTAATTTTTTTAATTTTAATTTCTATGGTAATTAGAAAATGAAAAAAACCAAAACATAGGGGCATAGTCATGGTAGTTATAAGTTTTATGCACCAAAAATATTTGCTCTAGTGTCATTATCTAGGGAGGAAACAGTCGACTACGTTTGTATGGAGAGCGCGCAGGTACCCTTTCACCTTAACAAGCTGTTGCCCGCGACTTCGTACAAACCGTCATCGATAACCACTGATAAAGTGGTTATCGATGACGGTTGTTGGCACTCTATTATAGCGAACAGACAGACGACGCGGCGGAGGACTTTGTTTTATAATATGTAATGAAGTGAAATCAACTATAGAACTTCACTTTAACCCTGGAATAAAATACAAATTCGCTATAAACCTCGTAATTTCCATGCAAAGGTATTTTATTATAGGTAGGTATTTAGTTGCATATGCCCGCCCAATTTGAAAAATATACAGGTTTTCGTAAAAATGACCCAGTTAAAAATTGAAATGTTAGTGAAATGAAATGAAAGTTGAAATACAGTGAGCCCTCAGTCCTCCCATACTCGGGTGGTCAGTTTTTCTTCCCCTAACTCTTGTTTTCTTCATCTTCCGTATGCTTTATATTAGAGTTTTCACCTTTTCACATTTCTTTTTGTGAGGTTAGGTGTGATGGTGACGCGTCACATTTGTGCAAATTGACATCTAGACAGCGTGAGTGATCTGACATTTAATTTTTTTTTTTTTACAAAATGAGGTCTGTGACGACGTTATGCCAGACTCAATAAATTAATATTTTTTAAATTATATCGATTTTTCTTTTCTATTTATTGTTATTATTTGGGTTGTTAATTTTTATTTATGTAGGTATTTGATTATTTATATATGTACGTACAGCGTATAAAAAGTAGTAGTAGTATATAATATATAAATGGATTATACTCTTTAAAGTAAATGAACGGAATATACTTTGTATATTTATTTATTTCTCTCTGGTGACTAAGCCGTTTCCTGGAAGCGGAAAGGTCACCCACAGGGTGCGGCCGGAAGACCAGCGCTGCAGATGCGCCTGCGTATCTGCAGCTGCAGCTGCTAATTTAGTTTTTTGTGAACAAGAAGCGTGGCATTTTGATATCTAAATGTGTCATTTATGCGAAAAACATTAAAAATAATCATATTTAGCTGGCCAGCCCCCTTAGACAAGATAATAAATAAATAAATATTGCAGGACATTCCACACATCGCCATCTAGCCCTCAGCTAAGTAACTAGACTTTTGTTATGGGTGCTAGACAACGGATATACTACTTATATACTTTTCTTTTACATAGAAACAACCAGACTACAGACAAATATCTAAGCATAACCCCGAACCCGCATCCCTGTGTTTGGCAGTCCAGCATGGTGACCATTGTGCCAACTGGGTCGTCAAGATTACTTTCTATTAGTGATATCGCCAATCTACAGATTTAATTGTATGAAATTGACATAAAGCAATATATTAAATTGGCATATGATTAAAGTAGTCTATTTTTTTTTCTTTTACGCAAGACCACGTGACTTTTCGTTGGCTTATGTCAATTTCGTACAAAAAGTAAAACCTGTGGATTGGCGATATCGCTAATAGAAAGCAATCTTGTCTAAGAAATATATCTGGGATATTCCAAATCACCTCAATCCTAGAATTTGCTATAAAAATTCGCTTTAAACCTCTAAATATCAATCATTTTCCATCGAACCGTAATCTCTCATATCCCCGGCATATAACCACTCCGGGTATGAAATTCAATAGCACAGCGTCTCGGTAATATATTCGAGGCGACAATTTCACGGGTTTTCAACGACAAATCTTAGTACCTGAAGTTAGGGCGTGAAAGTGTTTACGTCATATAGCTGAATTAAGGCTCGGTGCGGGGGCCAAATCTATGGGAAAAATTATGAACTAGCTCTGCGGTTTCATCCGCGTTCATTGTGAATTCTGACTGTATGTTGCTTTTTTATTATAATATTATCAATATGTATGTTAGTCTGTAAGGTAGGTATATATTTTATATGGGTCTGTACTTATTTATAAGGCTGTTACCTGAAATAAAATAGTAGATTATACAACAAGTGAAAAAAAGGTAATTTAATTCGAGGGACTAAGTTGGATCCCGAGAGCAGCGAAGGATTCTATAGTTGAATCCCGAGCGTAGCGAGGGATTCTAGATTAGATTCCTGAGCGGAGCGAGGGATACAAGGACCGAGATAAATTATTTTTTTCACGAGTTGTGTACTCTACTTTTTACCATTGACTGTGAGAAAATAAATTTAGAAATGGTTCAAGAGATTGTGTTTCACTTTCGTTACTGGAAGAACTCATTTTAAAATATTTATGTTATTACATGTTTCAATAACTTAAAACAAATACGATAACAGATAGAAAAGAAAATGTTTAATTGTATATAATATTTTTAAGTTTTATTCTATTTAATTGAATTGTATTCATGTCATTCCATGTCATACTCCCATTGTCGTGCTCCCGAGATTTTGGCGGCAACAAATAATATACTATTTTTGCTGCTTTATTTCGAAATTATTCCGGAGTCAGTGTCTCATTTTCGTCACTGGAACAACTCATTTTATTATATTATTTATGTTATTCGATTTTTCAATGACATTAAACAACCACCTTATCAGATAGAAAAATCTACATTGGCGGTATACTTTTTTAAAATGTAATATTCCATCCAGCCAGTACGTTCTTTCAGCACTAATTTCATTTCGGTTTATTTATAAGTCCATATTATTTCGTATATTCGTGCATGTTCCAATCAAAATGATTTTATTCACTCAGTGAGTAAAAGAGCGTTTTATTCACTGTTATCGATGAATAAAATGCCCCCTTTCGAGTGGCAATGGTAAAAAATATATTTATTTATTTACCCCTAAGCAAAAGTAATAATCAAACTGCTTTTAAAACCTCCCAAACTAATAAAAATTTGTTTACTTCGTCCCAATAAGATAAAAGGAAATAAACTGATCCAATATAAGGGAATATTTAGTTTCTCTCATTTTGGGACCTTGAGGAAAATTTCCTCAGATATTCCATTACCCACTATTATATGTAAGTGGTATATTTACGTTATGTAATATTTTGTTTACAAGGTCTTACACACGAAGCCGTGTAATTTAGCTCGGATATGAAGAGGGTAGTAATTCAAAAGGAGTAATGCCTATAATTATTGGTTTGAGCGCAGAATTACGGAAATAGAACGAAATATGTGTTAAAAATCAAATGTTACATAGATATTTTTGATGTAGTAGAAGGCTTGAGTTCCATAAGTTTTCAAAGGGGAAGTAATATTCTGGCATATTAAACGGTCAACTTTTTTTTAGTTGCGCGGTCACCTTTCAATCTTATGGCAAATGTATAGAATACATTTTTTGGCAATTTTAGAGGACAAACAACAAATTTGAACAAGAGATTTTTTTTGATTTGCTACTTAACAGTATCTAAGAAAAAACTAAAATAAGCCTAAATATTTTTGTAAATCAAATCTATGTTAAATCTATATTAGGAGCAATATTATTTATTACAAATAAATTATTCCTAAAATTACAAAGAAAAAATAATCACTAGAAAATTAAACCTTAATTAGAAATAAAAAATATCGCGTCCGAGGCATTGTGCCCAGAAAGCTTGCAAAATTCATGCTGATGTGATATTTATTAGGATTACACCGATCTGAATTAATTTCTCGTCAGTATAGTAAAAAAATCTGTACTTTAATTGACCGTGACCTGATATTTAAATAGTTCGATTTAAGATTCATATCGTTTGAAAAATATACTGCCCTTTGCTTCGTAAAGGTAACAATACTTATTCAACAATTACTGGCAAATATCTTTGAAACTTAGAACAGTTTAAGAATAGCTTAAATTGCTGTTGTAAAAGTAATTATTTAAAAAAAATTGGTGCTTGAAATTCGGTAATCGATTAGTGAAGAAACCTTGAAATAGTTATACTTATATACTACTAGCTGTGCTCCGCGGTTTTACCCGCGTAACTCCCGATCCCGTGGGAATATCGGGATAAATTAAGATGTAAGCTATCCTATCTTTCAAGTTGTATCTGTTGTAGAATTGTAGTATACCTACTTGTTCTACTTTTACAATTAAGACTTCTTTGTGCAGTAAAGAAATAGAAGTAATTTTATATTATTTTGTATTTTGTTTTAACTGTCACTCTAAAATAAACTAGTAACAAAGCAACATCTTTAATTTATTTATAATTAGCTCAAATAGTATTTTACAACACGTTATCAGCACGAAGTAGCAAAATATTTTAAAGATTATCAATAGTGCTTGCTGATGTGAATATTTTAGTGTCAAAATCGTTTTTCGTTTGTATCGAAAATGTGTGATGGTGACTCCAATAGTGGAATGAATTATTCTTCGTCAATACCAGCGTCGCTCATACTGTGCAATAAAGATGGCTACATAAAATGGAAGTTTAAGATGCGCAATTATTTAATCCACGAAAATCTTTGGAAAACAGTAAGTGGCTATGGCGAAGATGATACTACCTCTGCTTCGATGAAAATACGAAACGATGAGAGAGCATTAGCTAAAATTTGCCTTACCGTTGATGGGACAGCAATGACCCACATTCGTAATGCTAAGACTGCTTTAGATGCTTGGAATGCTTTACAAGATGCATACGAAGATAAGGGGATGGGCAGAAGGCTGGCATTAGAAAGGAAGCTATACAGACTCTCACTTGATCATTTTCAGAATATAGAGATGTATATCAATGTGGTTCTTAGTACAGCTCAGGATTTGGCTGATATTGGCAAGGTAATAGATGATGCTTCGATTGCAGCCATTTTGCTTGGAGGACTTGGTCCGAAATATGAACCACTTGTAATGGCTCTTGAAAATAGTAATATAGAGGTTACCACTGATATCGTAAAGAAGAAACTGTTGAACGAAATGTCCAAATGTGACTCTACAATACAAGTTTTTGAAACAACTAGCCAATCAAAACAACATTTAAATCAAAACTCAAGTATTGAAAAAGTTGTTTGTTATGAATGTAAGAAACCGGGTCACAAAAGACCACAATGCCCTTTGCGTAAAAAGAAAAACATAAAACAACACGCACTAGGAACGTCTTGTGGGTCTACAAGTGACGTATGGTTGGTCGATTCTGGATGTTCAAGGCATATGACATCAAGAAGAGATTGGTTTAGGGAGTTGAGGACAATGGACAGCGGTATAACTGTTACAGTAGCAAACGGTCATATGATATCATGTAGTGGAGTTGGTGATGTATCTATTGAAACTACTAGTGTTATAGATAGTATTAACGATGTAGCGTATGTACCTGACTTAAAGAGTAACCTTATTTCTGTCAAAAAGGTTGTTGACAAGGGCTTCATAGTACTTTTTGATAAAACAGGTTGTAATTTTTATAAATCTTCTGATTTCTCTTTCAAAGGTAATGCTGTTCTACATGCTTCTGTTACTAGTGGTGGACTGTACTCACTGGATTGTAGTACGAAAATTACTCCATGTATCTTAACCGCAAACGATGTGCAATCTGACTATCTCAGTAGGTACCAACTTTGGCATAAAAGATTAGGACACCTTTGTAGGATAGGAATGGATCAATTAAAAAGAAGTCAAATGGGCGTCGACTATACTGCGATGGATAAAGGTAAGTGTATTGCTTGTGTTGAGGGCAAACAGGCGAGGAAGCCTTTTAAATCAGTAGAATACAAAAAGGCTACTTCGAAATTAGAGTTAATTCACTCTGACTTGTGTGGACCATTTTCTGTTCCTTCATTTCAAGGAAATAAGTATCTTTTGATTTTCGTTGACGATTTTACGCGTATGATTTTTCCGTATTTTATTTCTTCGAAAGCAGAAGTTAAAGACAAGTTTGTTTGTTTCCAAACGTTGATAGAAAGACAAACTGGTGCTCAAATAAAAATATTGAGAACGGATTGTGGTAAGGAATATGTAAATAAGGAATTAACTGATTATTTATCGTCAAAAGGAGTAACTCATGAGACTACTGCAGGATATAGTCCTCAGTCTAATGGCGTAGCTGAGCGTACCAATCGTTCTATTGAAGAAAAAGCACGTTCTATGCTAGCTGACAGTTCACTTTCAAAAGCTTATTGGGAAGATGCTTTTAGGACAGCGGTTTACTTGAAAAATAGATCGCCACATCGCGCTTTAATTAGGAAGACTCCATATGAAAAATGGTACGGACAAAAGGGAGATCTCAGCCATTTGCGTGTTTTTGGATGTCGGGCACTTATTCAAGTTCCAGCCTGTCATAGACAGAAATTAGATATTAAAACTAAAGAAGTTATCTTTGTAGGATATACAGATGATCCTAATACTTATTTCTTTAGGGATGCTTCTAACCCTCGGCATGTACAGAAGTCCAGAGATGTGACATTTTTTGAAGATCGTTTTACACAACTTAAAGGTAATGTTGTTGAATCTACTAAGCCAGAACCTATCATTATGTTTGATGACGTTTTACAGAATGAAATGGTGGTAACTGATGATAGTCAACAGGACGATAACACGGTTGAACTTCAAGAAAATTCTGTACCATGTAGTGATGATGAACTAGATTATAATTCGGCTGAATCTGAGGGCCCTACTAGTCCTGAACGAAATGTTATAGAGGTAAGTAGGTATCCTACTAGAATTCGTAAGCAACCGGATTTTTATGTTGCAAATTTATTATCAGAAACTGATAATATGTGTGAGCCGAAATCTTACTCAGAGGCAGTAAATTGTGATGATGCTGATGAATGGCGTTCTGCGATGAACAATGAATATGATTCGCTCATGAAGTTGAAGACTTGGAAGCTTGTTGATAAGCCTATAGGTAATAAGAAGGTTATACCTTGTAAATGGGTCTACAAAGTAAAGAAAGATGCTCACGGTAACATTTTGAAGTATAAGGCTAGACTTGTGGTGAAAGGTTTCAAGCAGGTAGAAGGAATAGACTACAATGAAACTTTTGCTCCTGTTATTCGCCATTCTTCACTCCGTACTTTATTCGCCTTAGCTGCTGAATTAGACCTAGAAATGAGGCATTTGGACGTCGACACTGCTTTTCTTAACGGAGAACTTGAAGAGGAAGTTCTTATGGAACAACCACAGGGTTTTGTGGAGAAAGGCCGTGAAAGTAAAGTTTGCCTACTGCAGAAATCGTTGTATGGGCTCAAACAGGCACCCCGAGCATGGAATATAATGTTGGACAAAACCTTATCCAAGATTGGTTTCACGAAAACTCCTTCGGAACCATGCGTGTATAAAAAAACTTTATGGTCAAGAAATTGTCATTTTGGCGGTATATGTCGATGACATAATTGTCTTTTTCAAAAATGACATGACCTTTCAAAGCGTCAAGAAATGTTTACAAAATATTTTTAATATTAAAGATTTAGGTCCTTTATCCTATTATCTTGGAATCAATATCTCAAGAAAGGATGGTGAGATTAAGGTAAATCAACGTACTTTTATTTTGAATCTGTTAAAAAGATTTAACATGGAAAACTGTAAGTCGTTTGATACACCGTCTAGTTTAAAGAAACTTGATGATGGAATAATTGACGAACGAGAGTCTTTTCCATATCAAAGTTTGATTGGATGCTTAATGTTCCTATCAGTAAATACTAGGCCTGACATAGCTTATCAAGTTAGCTATTTGAGCCAATTTAATACCAAATATAACAAAGAACACTGGTTAGCTGCAAAGAGAGTGTCGCAATATTTGAAGGGTACAATCGATTACACTCTTACTTACAGGATGGTTGGCGATTATCTTAAAGCGTATGTCCATGCAGACTGGGCTAATTGTACGAAAGATAGAAGATCCTATACTGGGTACTGTTTTATGTTAGCTGGTAGTCCTGTAGCTTGGCAAGCGAAGAAACAGTCAACTGTAGCTCTGTCTTCAACGGAAGCCGAGTATATGGCTCTAGCGGCAGCTGCTAAAGAGGCCTGTTATCTTAAAAGTTTCATTTTGGATGTAACTGGTAAGTCTGACACAGTGATTTTGTTTAACGATAGTCAGAGTGCGCATAGTTTAGTGCTTAATCCAGTTCATCACAGAACAAAGCATATTGATACAAAATATCATTTTATAAGAGAAAAAGTGTGTGACAAAACAATTACGATTGATTATGTCCGGTCAGATTTAAATTATGCGGATGTGTTTACAAAACCTTTAGGCAAGGTTGCTCATAAGAGATGTATACATGGTATTAGCCTAGGTTAAGTAATTTCATTTTTTCTTTTATTATGTAATGATTAGGTATTTTTGTTTGTTTGTGTTCTTTCCCAGAGTCTTAATTGAAGGCTGGTGTTGTAGAATTGTAGTATACCTACTTGTTCTACTTTTACAATTAAGACTTCTTTGTGCAGTAAAGAAATAGAAGTAATTTTATATTATTTTGTATTTTGTTTTAACTGTCACTCTAAAATAAACTAGTAACAAAGCAACATCTTTAATTTATTTATAATTAGCTCAAATAGTATTTTACAACAGTATCAAACTGCACACGGTGTGCAAATTTAATTAAAATCAGTTAAGTAGTTTAGGAGTCCTTTGCGCACAAACAACGTGACACGCAAATATATATTAGAGATTGTTGTAGAAAAACATGAATTGTATCCAACTTAAAAAATATTCTATAATTGTGAAATTTTCTGAGTAAAAGTTCTGAGTAACTGATATATCGACGAGTTATTTGTTCGCCGTTATGCCTTCTATCGATAGGTGTTAAAGTGCACTGCACCATTTTGGAAAATCATAGGACACCAGGTTTAGTTAAATATCCCGTTTCCGAGACGCTTTAGAAGTTTATTGTGAAGGCATTTTTTGTTCGCCATAATGCCTTCTATCGATAGGCATGGGTCTCAAAGTGCACGAAAAAAACACTATGCTAAGCTGCCATAGTAAATGTCAACCCCCTTTATGAAGTATTTTTTTTTTGTTTAAAATACATAAGTACCTAAAGTTAATGAATGAATCTTACACAAGATTTTAATCAAGATAAAATAATTCAGATTTATACTACAACAGCAGATGTCTTCTGTCCCAAAACTCCGTGGGCAGCTGACATGGACAGCCTTTAAAAGGAAGCAACGACTGCCCACTGACTGGTGACATGATACATTTAGGACAGACTGAGGTCTTTGACTCGCTGTTTTAAATTAATAGGTTTCGATTGAAATTCTACTGTAACAACGTTCATATCCTAGACATAGGATGAACATTATTGGACATATGTACACTAAAGAAAACTTAAGAGTAAACTGCTTATTGGAGCGACTCTTATATGTATAGAGTTAAAAAAATATGTCAAGGAAAGATGAAGAAAAAAAAATGGTTTTTTTTATAAAGGAATAATAAAAAAAACTAAATTTTTCATCGTTTTTTATGACGTTATCACGTAAAATTATCGTCCGTTAACTGAATTTACAGAAAACCATTTGTTTTTGTTGTTGTCAAATGTTTTCATTGTTCTTACATTTTTTAAAAGGGGCTAAAAGGGGACCACTGAATATCCGCCTTGTGTGATCCGATTTCTGTTTCATCTTGTATATACACGGTGTTACAAGTGTTACACCGTGTATATAAGACGGAAAAGTATATAACTTATTTATTCCGTTGTCTGGTTACTATAACGCAAGCCTAGTTGCTTAGCTTGGGCTAAGTTAGCGCTGTGTAAGGATGGAGTGATAAGCAGAGTAACTTCTCAAAATGCAGTAAATAGGTATATTAATTGTGGCAAAACACATTACCTCCCTTTGCGTTGCGCAGGTAAAAAGTTTGTACTCGCTAGTTAGGTATATGTGGAACACGTACAAAGTTGTCGCGGAGTTGATAGTCCATAGAAATAAGAGAGACGTGGGGACAAATAATTGCATGAGTCCTGGCTATTTTACCAAACACGTAGAGGTAGCAAAAAAAAGGTAGTTAGTCGCTTCGTTAGTTTAAAATTCTATTTTCGAAGCAGTGGGCTATTTTAAATTATTTTTGACTAGCGACCCGCTCCGGCTTCGCACCGCTATATTATGCATATAATATACATAAAAACCTTCCTCTTGAATCACTCTATCTATAAAAAAAAACCGCATCAAATCCGCTGCGTAGTTTTAAAGATTTAAGCATACATAGGGATATAGGGACAGAGAAAGCGACTTTGTTTTATACTATGTAGTGATTTTAGCTTAGTATGACTAGGATAAAATTAAAACTCTAAAAAGTGCTGCGGTAAGATAAATTTTCTTTCTCTAGGGGAAACAAATTTTAATTTAAAAGCAAAACAAACTTGGTACCTAAAATTAAAATCCCAAAAGATGTCGGTTTACACAGATGCTTAATTAAGTTGACACAGCTGTAAACTGCATATTACTTTTGGATTTTAAATTTAATTAAGACTCAAATAGACAAAGAAAAATGCCTTTCGCCTGTAACTAAAATCGCTATTTATTGTTAGAAATTTTTCGTTAACTTCGCACCATTTTTAGGTTTTCCTACAACCTACTAATATTATGAGGGATTCCTTATTGCGCACTCATTTTAATGCGCACCCAAAACTGCGCACCCAAACTATTCCACATTTGCGCACCTGTTTTGTTGCGCTCACGATAGGCATACTAAACTTTTGAATAGAGATGGGAAACTGACTGAAACTATCGATAACTAGTTATCTAGATATACACTATACACTAGATATACACTTTATATATACACTAGATATACACTTTATTTTTTTTGCAAAAACTTAGGTATAGAGTTTAAATTGATTTTGAAAAAAAATAAGGTCATCCTGGTGAAGTACAGTCATCAGAATGAACATAATGTTTTCAGTCGTTCCCACCTAGGTACGTTCCTAGGTGGAAACGAATGAAAATTGGGAAAAAAAATGGCACTAAACATTTTTAATAGTTGGCTATTCCCAGTCATTACTAACTTCTAACAACGCTTCTACTTCATTAAAATATTTATTATTATGAAGCTAATGTACCAGGCCTCCATAGGTTATAAGGTGCTATCATTATCTAGTATTTGAAAGATTTTTTTGCAAAAACAGCAGAATTAAGGACCAGGCGTTCATAAGTTACTGGCGGTGTTTTTTCCTAATCATCCTCAGTCTGTGCCTCAGTCAACTAAAATCCTATTTGTACGTTGTACAGAACGAAAAGTACCAGGCGCTTATACTTAGCAGGAGGTTTTAACTTATTGGGCTCCTTGTGTTTTCCCCCACACTTCTTAATAAGCAAGACATTGGCGTGGAATAAATTAGTGTGAAAGTGTAAAGTGAAAAATAATCCATTTTGGGTCACTAAGACAGCAGATAACTTAAACATAAAGTACTTACTTGGAAGTCGGACTGGGTGACACCATGATGTCTTTATACCTCTCAACATTCAATACAACCCAGTCCGACTTCCAAGTAAGTACTTTATGTTTAAGTTATCTGCTGTCTTAGTGATAGTTTTGTTTGTGTTTTCAGGTTTTTTTGAAGTCGGTTTTTAAAATTTTAATTTATTTTTTGATTTAACTATTTTTAGTGCCGCTGTCACTGAAAATTCCATTATCCCCTTTCAAATAATTTTTTTTTCCAGTGTAGGCGTCTCCGAGTTATCGGGGAACATACATAAAAAAAATATCCCGACGAATTGAGAACCTCCTCCTTTTTTTGAAGTCGGTTACAAATAGCCAGACAGACAGACGTCGTAACATGACGACTTATAGTAATCCAAAAATGAGTGATTAAGCGATTATAGATTGGCGATTAATATTTAGATAAAAAAGTAATTAATAACTAAATATTAATTTTACAAAAAATCACTTAGTATAATATGTACAGGGTGTCCCGTAATGAATAGATAAGCGGGCACCCACGGAAAGAGGACACTGTGCCGATTCAGAAAAATAAACTACCTACTCATAAAATTATACTCAATCATAAATTCTCTTAAACCATTCTGACACTAAATAGTAATTATTACAAATCAAGTATAGTTTATTTTTTGTTACAATTGATTTTGTTTAATTATTGTATTGTTTAATAATAATTACTATTGTTTCTATAGTAACAGTCTGATTTAATAAAAAAAATTCCACGCCAATTTCTTGCTTATTAAGAAGTGTGGGGGAAAACACAAGGAGCCCAATAAGTTAAAACCTCCTGCTAAGTAGGTTCGTAAGGTAAGTAAGTTCGTTCTGTACAACGTACAAATAGGATTTTAGTTGACTGAGGCACAGACCTGAGGATGATTAGGAAAAAACACCGCCAGTAACTTATGAACGCCTGGTCCTTAATTCTGCTGTTTTTGCAAAAAAAATCTTTCAAATACTAGATAATGATAGCACCTTATAATCTATGAAGGCCTGGTACATTAGCTTCATAATAATAAATCTTTTAATGAAGTAGAAGCGTTGTTAGTAGTTAGTAATGACTGGGAATAGCCAACTATTAAAAATGTTTAGTGCCATTTTTTTTTCCAATTTTCATTCGTTTCCACCTAGGAACGTACCTAGGTGGGAACGACTAAAAACATTATGTTCATTCTGATGACTGTACTTCACCAGGATGACCTTATTTTTTTTCAAAATCAATTTAAACTCTATACCTAAGTTTTTGCAAAAAAAATAAAGTGTATAACTAGTTATCGATAGTTTCAGTCAGTTTTCCATCTCTATTCAAAAGTTTAGTATGCCTATCGTGAGCGCAACAAAACAGGTGCGCAAATGTGGAATAGTTTGGGTGCGCAGTTTTGGGTGCGCATTAAAATGGTTGCGCAATAAGGAATCCCTCAATATTATAAATGTGAAAGTTTGTATGTTAGTTTGTGTGTGTGTATGTTTGTCACTCTTTACAGGACCGATTGCGATGAAACTCGGTATGAGATATCTGTAGACCTGGATTAAAAAATAATAACATATAGGGTACTTTTATGCCGATATTTCCACGGGATCGGGACTTAACGCTTGCCGCAGTTAGTTTTTTTTTGGAAGTTGGATAAAAGACAAGATATTGTATGTTAATTGTATCAAAATGTAGGAAAAGAACTTCCTATTAAACTTTAGCAACATTTTTCCTTCCAAAAAATAAACAATTTTAATTTCTAGGCTGTTTGCGTTTGCCACATATTGTCACCTTAGTAGCGACTACTTTTGTAAAATACAATAATAAAATTCAGTGAAGCCTCTCCATCCTTTAGCCACTCACGTTCTTGTTGCCCCCTTGCTGTAATTTACTCGGCTAATTAGGGTGGCCCAGTCTGAAAGTTGGCGAGTCTCCGCCTGTCATTTTTACGTGTTTATTGGAAATTGTTACGGCAGGCGCCATAGTATCCGTAGTTTCACAGTATCTAGTCCACTGCCATCCCATCACAATAGCTCAAGTAGTCTTGTCCTGTAGATTATCAATAGTTTTATCCAAACCGGAGGTTAGTTGTCCATGGTTGCACTTTATAGTGTAGACAGGGATAATCGCCGGTTTAGAATCCACTTGTAATTGTAAAGGGCATCTACGTGTTGGCTTCGGCTCCACGCACGCCAAAGGTCCGGGGCTCCATAGCCCCGTGATACAGGACGTATAACAGCCAAATAGGCCACAAAATTTTCTAAAAAAATTAAAGCTTTTAATTAATTTTGTTTTGCTGTGTATGTTCATTAATGTTCAAGTCTCTGTAGTTTACTCGTTATGCATAAATAGTGAAACCAAAGTTCAAATCTTGCTAGGGCAAATTGTTTGAACTTGAAACAAGTACCCAAATATTCCTCAGACAGTAGGTATATTATGTGCTTTTATGCAATCCATAAAAATATATTAAATTTGAATATTGTTCATAAAATGTTTAGAATGTCATCGTAAACTTATTTACATTGAGCGATACGAGCATATTTTCAGATAGCATACAAATTGTACATTATTACGCGTACAGAATACATTCGTAGAAAGTAAGTTATCTTTTTAGTAGATCATATACGTTCTTTAAAAATAGCAGGCATTTGAACATCGCATAAATACTGGTTTAAAAAAAAAAAACTAGCTACGCCCTGCTGTTTCAACCATTTAAGGCTATTTATGCTGTGAAATCCTTACCGATATTTTGGGGTAATTTAAGACGAAATTCCTTGTCATTTCTTTTTTAGGATAGCTTTAAAATTATAGGGAGTTTTCGGCTCAAAGTCCTACCAAAATGTCGGTAAAAGTCTCACATACAATCCCATCTCAGCACTTTGAGAAAAACAAAACACATTCGTAACAATCACAATTTTCACCAACGAAGGCTACACCGGTGCCGATAGTAACTATTTAGTAACTTAAGTAACAAGGTCGTTGGCGTATGGACCTCCCTTAAGTCCCGATCTCGCGGGAATTTCGGAATCTAAAGTATCCTATGTCCTTCTTTAATAAAATAGACTAAAAAAAAAATAAGGTTAAAAAAATAGAATACAAAAAAAAGGGTTAAAAAAAAAAACAAGTTCTTTGTGTTGTTGTTTGTTTATGTGTGTGTGTATGTATGACATTTTTTTTTATTCTGTATTTAGATTTTAGTTAGTTAGTATAGTTATAATATTATTTTATAGTAGGCTTAAGCGCTACATCAGCGACAGTAGCGGTAATTTTAAGTTACATTAATTATACAAAAAAAAATTTAAAAAAAAAATTTAAAAAAAAATGTCCTCCATCCCCCAATAAACCACTATGGGGATTTTCATCCAAATTGGTCCAGTCATTTGACCGTAAAGAGGCATCAAGTAAACAAACTTTCGAATTTATAATATTAGCACAGAATCATTATTATCATCACTACATAGTATAAAACAAAGTCGCTTTCCGCTGTCTGTCCCTATGTATGCTTAGATCTTTAAAACTACGCAACGGATTTTGATGCCGTTTTTTTTAATAGATAGAGTGATTCAAGAGGAAGTTTTATATGTATAATACGTACATATTATAGCCGTGCGAAGCCGAAGTGGGTCGCTTGTATATAAAAGTACAAGATATTAGTCAGAATAGGATTTTTACATCATTTTTAAATTCTCACACATTCTCAAATATAAAGTCATTGTCTTGATCCATGTTCTCGTATGATTTTAATTATTGTATGTTTTACAAGATTTATCTTCAAAATACAGTGTCGTAACGTAGACATTTCGACATATCACTACATAGTATAAAACAAAGTCGCTTTTTCTGTCCCTATATCCCTTTGTATGCTTAAATCTTTAAAACTACGCAACAGATTTTGATGCGGTTTTTTTTAATAAGTAAAGTGGTTCAAGAGAAAGGTTAATATGTATAATACATGCATAATATAGCCGTGCGAAACCGGGGCGGGTCGCTAGTCTATGATATAACTAGGTACTAGGAGTACATAAACGTTAAGATGCTTACCGCTAAGTATTCATAAAAACGGTCCATTCCTTATAGTCTAAGATCCATATAAGAACGACATTCATCTAGCTGCCCCTCGACCGCGACCCTGTTTTCTATCAACCCTTACAATTTTTGATTTTTGTCTATTATCCAAAGTGATTTTTTTAAAAATCCTACTATCCTACTTCCTACTAATATTCGTGTGTGTATACAATATGTAAAGAAACTGGTGTCCGGCCATGAACGGGGCTATTTGGTACCGTATTACGAACATAATTGACGGGTTTTTATTTTATTTGGAAACTATTTTTTTTCCCCAATTACTTTAATCAATATTAGGGAAAAAATAAAAACCTGACCTATGGTTACACTAGCTGTAGGAGCGGTGAACTAGGTATAGCAACAAAAGAAGCCGACCGAGGGCGGCGCCTTTACTTTGTACAAGCCGCCCGCCCGTGCCGCGCCGCCCGCGCCGATACCTACGCGAATTAGGTATAATATCAGCTGATATTTCGGAAATACTACGAAATTGACCTCTCATTTTTTGTTGTCAAGAAACAGATAATTGTATGTAGCTCTGAAAAGAGCTGTTTTTATCTTGAAATTACACCAAAATGTAGTGTCTGTCACCTACAAATAAAACAAAAAAAAATGGGTGCGTGTACTTATGTACGCGCGTGAGAAGTTATACTTCTTTGGCATTATTTTTTAATTGCATGCAAATAATTAATTACAATAAAAGGACTGGAAAAGGATTGTCAACACAATCAATAAAGTTCAATTTAGATTTAAACAACTTCTCCCGTGAGAATTTTGTGTGACGCTGTGCGCGCGCATCGTAAAATTTCACTCTCATCATTTTTTCATAACGCGCCTAAAGAAGTATAACTTCAAAAACTTTTTTACAACATTTTTTCATGAAATACTGGTAATCAACAAAGACTTTTTAGATAGGTAGGCACTTACTTAAGAAATAAGCACGTCAATTTGTCGAAGGCTTCGATGGTCATGTTCCACGTGCCTGCCACCAACACGGATACACAACTGCGATCTCTTCACCAAGGCCAAATGAACACTCATCGGAAAAAAGACTTGACTTGAAAGTTTGTCACTTTAAAAAAATCTCATTCTCTTCAACTTTGTTCAGAATCCACTTGCAGTATTCTGTCCTTAAGTCATAATCAGCAGGTAAGAGACTTTGAACGCGGCGATAATGGAATGGGTGTTGACCGTCTTCTTTCAGCACCTTCCAAATTCTCATATGGTTCGTGTTCAATGTCCGCGCTACGGAACGCGTACTTTCTGTGGGGTTTGCATCGAACATGTCCAGCACTTGCTCTTCGATTGTATCGCGCAATCGTGGCCTTCCCGAATCACTGTGCGATACGTGAACACTACCGGTAGTAAAAACTCTGTTATGAAGGCGTTGAAACGCACGCTCCGACGGCACTGGAGCACCAAACCGCGTTTCATACTCTCTGCGCGCAACTGCGTAATTACACTCACTCCTCCCCAAACACATCAACATGTTAAAGTATTGCGGATTAGTGTAAGACATTTCGCATCGATAACACCGGACGTCCGACCGAGATCAGTTTCTACGCGGAACTAAATCGCGAATAATGCAGCGCGGGCGACGCCCGCCCGGTACACGTGCCGTTTGCCTAATCAAAGGATGCCGCCAATGGTGCGATGCACCGCGCGAGTCCTTTGACAAATGCCGAAAAAAGGAATAAAGGTGAGCGCACACCTAGCCGCACCGCACACGCCGAAGTCGCCGCAGTCATCGTTTTTGTTAATATCCTCGCACACCTGTCCGCACAGCAATCACTGCACCGGTCGCAGCGTACGGCGCGGATGACGTCATCAGTATCAACCGCAGCTTGCGGTGTGTGCGTCGCGAGGGACGTCATCAGCAACGGCTGGGGAATTTTGTCGATGCGGTTGATGCGGCGCGGGTAGGTGTGCGAGGTTGCATACAGCTTACAAAGAATACAAATGCGGCGACTTCAGCGCTTGCGGTGCGACTAGGTGTGCGCTCACCTTAATCATTATCAAAGACACCGCTCGACAGGTGAAATGTTGTAAGAATGGGAAAAATTGCCGAATTTTAGGGTAAATTTAATTTTTTTCTTAAAACTAAAAAATTCATAACTTTAGTTTTTTTTCATTAACCTTTTTTATTATATTTTTCCCGGTATCTATAATGAGGTAGCAATACGCCCACGACTGGTCGGACACCAATTTCTTTACATATTGTATGTGTGTGTGTATGTTTGTTTCTCCTTCACGCAAAAACTACTGAACCGATTGCGATGAAACTCGATATCTAGAAAGCTGAAGACCTTGATTAACACATAGGCTTTTTATCCCGATATTCCCACGGGATCGGTACTTACGCGGGTGAAACCGCAGGGCGCAGCTAGAAAAAAAATATGATAAATTTTTTAATTTATCAATTCTGGAAATTAATGTTTTTGTCGACTCATTTGCAATAGAGGGTTATTGGAAATTAATTGACACGGCGTTAAGGGCTTCTTCTGTGCACCTTAACTATCAACTTTTGTTTTACGACTTTTGGAAATTCGAAAAAAAAAATGAAAATTTTGAGGTTATGTAAATTTTTTAAAACAATGGTCATTCACACCAAGAACAGTAGATGAAACTTAAAAAATAAGTAAAATTTTAAGGTTACTGACCTCTCCGTGTAAGGAACAGCTGATTTTCAGGTAAACCTAACCTCAAAATTTTCATTTTTTTTTCGAATTTCCAAAAGTCGTAGAACAAAAGTCGTTTGTTAAGGTGCACAGAAGAAGCCCTTAACGCCGTGTCAATTAATTTCCAATAACCCTGTATATTTGTTGATCTATTTTTTATTTAAAATACTTTTCATACATTAAGCAAAACTCGGTGAAGGTCGTTTTCAAAGGGATCATATACTATTAGGGTATGTATAATCCAAACGAGCTGACTGCCAGACTATGATAAAATATAAAAGTTTATATCCTTTGTAAGCATAAAATTCACAGCGCTCAGAGTTTCGCGGCAACCTTGATGCCAAGTTTGTAATCCCTTCTTTCAAGGAATATCTAGGACATAAATAAATAAATATTGCAGGACATTCCACACATCGCCATCTAGCCCCAAGCTAAGTAACTAGACTTGTGTTATGGGTGCTAGACAACGGATATACTTATATACTTTTCTTTTGTACTTAGAATACATAGAAACAACCAGACCACAGACAAATATCTAAGCATAAATACTTGCATGAGGCGGGAATCGAACCCGCAACCCTGTGTTTGGCAGTCCGGCATGGAGACCATTGTGCCAACTGGGTCGTATTCGATATAGACCATAGAGATGTCTAGTGGTAGATACCTCGACTTTTATTCCAAAGGTTGTGGGTTAGAAACTTAACCGACCGTGCACCAATGCTTTAGAGAGGTTCTGTGTTAGGGCATTATTTGTTCACCATAATGCGTTTATGGTATAACGCGTAATAAAATTTTGGCCAATCTACTTCATGTTCCAGGCATTACGACGAATTAACCTAACCTAAATCTTCTTCTTTGCCTTGTCGGCTTTCCTTATCATGCGGCGCCATGTAGCGCGTTGACTCGCGTCTTCATTTCTTAGCCCGAGGTTTTTCATGTCAATTCATGACGTAATTAAAAGTAAGCATGGATTAAAAGTTCCTAGATTAGATGTAAAGGAAAACGCAGAACGGCTTCCGACTAGGTGGACTTAATTAAGGTCGCGGGAAGCCGTTTGACATAGAGGGCATACGACCGATCGATCTAGAAGTCTTAAGGGAAAACCTATTTTCAGTTACTTAAACGCCGAGTTCACTAAGGCTTTACCGGACCGGGAGACACACCGGCCGGTATCTGTGTGGCATGGTGCATAGAAACGTGAACATAAGAAAAAATCCTGCCCCTACAAAGTTCCTGGTATCACCTCATCGCAAATCGCGAAGCGCTATCTACACTAATATAATAAAGGGTTTCTTTTTGTTTGTAACGAATAGACTCCGAAACTACTGGACCGATTCTGATGAAACTTGGTATGAGGATACAATTACATTCTTGATTAATTGTTGGAAGTAATATAGGCTACTTTTTATCCCGATATTCCCACTGGATCAGGAGTTCAATCGCGGAGCGCTGCTAGTCTATACTCGTATTATAAAACTGAAGAGTTTGATTGTTTGATTAAACGCGCTAATTTCAGAAACGAATGGTTCCAATTGAGAAATTCCTGTTATGTATGATGGATAGTACATTTATCGAGGAAGGCTTTTAGCCTATGTAAAACACGCTACGACCAGTGATTTGTCAATAACTGTTACATTTCACTGGCTACGACCAATAGGTGAGGAGCATTAATGGAAAATGTTGGGAAAATTATTCTTTTCTGAGAGCTTCCGTTGCGTGCGTTGCGTAAACGGTTGAAGTTACGCAAAAATCATGTAGTACCTAAAAAAGGAATAGATCCCCTTGAAAAGTTATCTTAGCATGTTTTAAGGTTGATTCACTAAAGAAAGAAAAAAAGAAAGAAAATAATTATATGGACAAGCTCACGACATAAGACAATCAGAAAAGTAGTAACAAACATAGAAGCACTAAAACAAAAGTTTAAAATAAAATAAAAAATAATAATAATAACAAAAAAATACAAAGAAGAAATAAGATCTAAGGAGCCGTGTGCCTCCAAAAAGGTTCTACCTCAGCAATGATAGCTGCAACAACATTTAGCTGACACAGCCGCTGGTCTTCCGGCAGGACCCTTTACTTAATGACGATTCACTATAACCTTTTTTATGATACCTACCTTATCTTTGTTCTAACCATTTCAACCAACTATGTAATGTGTAGAAATTAGAAGTCTATTATTGGCTGTAGGAAATAACGACTGCCTACCTACCTATATAACTAGTTTAAGAGCTGTTGACTTCATGACAATAAATTTAAAAAAAAATAATTAGAATATATTTTAGTACGTTTTTTCCTCTAATCAACGCGGGTGAAACCGCGGGGCACAGCTAGTGATATTGCAAAATATCCCATGACGACATCTATATCATAAACATTTCATTTATAGTTTCCTAAGTAACTTCATAATATAATTTTTATTCTTCATTCCGTGACTGCGCAAAAGTAGTAAAATTCGCGAACATAATCGCAAAGTCAACTAAAGTAAATGTTGAACGAAAGTTTTGAAAACCGAATTTTATTGCTGGGTTATTTGTAATGCTGTTGAAACTTGTTCAATATGTTACTGTGTTGAGTTTCTAAAGTTAAAACACTCTACTACACATATAGCAAAGTCATTTTTTGGTCGAATTTTCGTTAAAGATAATAGTAGATTATGCACCAAGGGAGTAAAGCAATGTCACGGGTGGCTTATTGGTTCAAACCGCCCAAGACGACGACATGCTTTATCCCGAGGTGCATAATCTACTTTTCACACCGCCTGCGAGAGCATAAAAGCCAGATTCTTTTTAAAATACTTGTAATTAATAATATAAGTAAACTCATTTGCTTACAATTTACATCGTAGCTTGCTCGATTTTTGTAGACAAATCCAATGGCTCCTTTGTGAAGCAATATGCCCGTGTGCTAAGAGTTTTCATACGAATTTCAACGTTTAAAACTCGAAATACTTTAATCCCTTGGGAGTTTCATACAACATTATTTCCTTTGGCTTAATGACTTTGCTAGGTCCGTAATCCAATATTCAAGAGCTGACGATGTGAAAATATATTTATTTACACAAAGTGTGCTTAGTACAGATCTTAAAATTCAAAATTTCACATGACTTTACCAGCATTTCATACTAGGGCACACCTGTTCTCTGACAGTTTGTATAGAATACAAACTTACATATTTTAATATTTTAATTTTTAGGGTTCCGTACCCAAAGGGTAAAAACGGACCCTTTTACTAAACTCCACTGTCCGTCCGTCCGTCTGTCTGCTCTGTCACGAACCGTGATATTTTTTTTAGGTAGCCAAACGACTTCTATCAGCAATTGTACTAAGCTTGCTGTTTACATGACTAATTCTTAAGATTAAAATTCGATTAAAAATATATCAGTATACTTATTAAGTAAATATCATTTTATCGAATGCGCTACCTTTGATAACGCTTCATTCTGAATAATGCACAGTTCGGAAACCACGTTAGGTCGGTTGTTATCATTCTTAGTTAAAGTTAAGACGCCAAGGAATAGGGGTAAATGGATTACTTTGATACCTGGTAACGTAAAATTGACTTTAATTTTTATGTTACATTTTTGAAGTTAAAAGTGGAAAAATGGTTTCTTCAAGCAAGACGTAATCCTCTCTCAAAAGACGCTATAGAATAATTTCCTGGTTTAGTAAAATTACTTAAAATTATAAGCAGTGTATTAATTTATCAGCAATATTCTTTAATTTATATTATTTTCAAGAACATAAATTAATAAAAACAAGAAATATTCTTTAGCGTCTTTTGGGACAGGGCTATTTCTTACTTCAAGAAATCCTTTTTTCCGTATAAAAATTGCAGTGGTTCGATAACCAAAAATATTTTTGTTGTTTTTGTATTTTATTTACGGCAGCACTTACCTTTTCTGAATAAAAACAAAAGTTACACAATTGGAGTAACGGAAAAAAAAATAGATAAACCTTGGACGCGTAAGGGACGTGCATCACTATCACTACATAGTATAAAATAAAGTCACTTTTCGCCGTCCCTATTTCCCTTTGTACGCTTAGATCTTTAAAACTACGCAACGGATTCTGATGCGGTTTTTTTAAATAGATAGAGTGATTCAAGAGGAAGGTTTATATGTATAATACATGCATAATATAGCCGTGCGAAGCCGGAGCGGGTCGCTAGTTGTTCATAAAGTGTTCGTGGACTTTAAACATAATCGTAATCGACAACGTAAACATACATACGATCTTTGTCGTGCCGGTCGGAACGTGACGATTTCTTGACAGCGTTAAAAATATCACGTTCCGTCCGGCACGGGTGCAGCGACCTTAAGTTGCCAAACTCCACCTAAATTACTTTAATTTTTATTGCTTTACCATCATTACGACTTCTTTATTTATTAGATGAATTAAACAATCCTTTAATTACTTTAAACGTCTGAACCGATTTGTATGATTTTTTGTGTGTATCCGTTAGGTCTGAGAATCGAACAGTATTCTGTTTTTTTTTTCCTTTATATATTTTTTTATACATGGCAGAACAACATTTGCCGGGACAGCTAGTAGTTATAAAAAAAAACTTAATTCCATTGTTTTTTTTCCAGACAGATTATACTTCGCAACACTAAAAACTGGATACAAACCGAAACCGACCCGAAACAGCAAATATCTCCACATAGAAGACGACATTATATACGAGAACTTCTACTTCGATTTCGGTCCGTACCATCTCTGCCATTTGTACCAGTTCTGCAAGAAGCTAACCGAAGAGTTAGACAAGAATCCCAAGAAGAAGATCGTGTTTTATACGAGTAATAATGAGACGCTTAGACTCAACGCTGCTTACCTTATTGGGTGCTATCAGGTAAGTGTACTTATAAAGTAGTTAAAGTAGCACTTATTAAGAAGTGCTGGCTTGACGTCGTAAAGGGTGATATTCGTGCAAATGGCCTTACAAACCAGGATGCCGAAGATCGTGCGAAGTGGAGGCGTAAAAGTAGGAAAGCGGACCCCGGGCTCCCGAGAGGGATGCAACCGGGAACATCGCTCGGATGATGATGAGGTAATTGTACTTGTACAATGTAATAAGGGGAGTGGATCATCGGTTGCTGGGGGATGGGGGACCTCAGTACCTATCGATTAAACCCCCCTATATGTTCTGCAATATTTAGTGGTTCAAAAGTTATTTGGAATTTGGTGAAATTTTAGTCCGATACCCTTAAAGTCAGTTTTTTTTAAAGATACCCTTAAAGTCAGTTTTTTTTTTCAGTTTTTTTTGTGGGTAATATTTTGTGATCGAAATGCAATCGAAATGATATTGAAATGTAATTTACGAGATTTGGCATTCTGATCAGACTTCGCATACATTTTACCGGAAAAAATATAGAACCTTCATGTAGTGAGCCTTAAAAAAAGATAAGCTGTGACGTCATCGATTATTTTCGTGCGACAATTAATCAAAGCTTTTTCGATAAAAAAAGACGAATATTTGTGAGAGGCTTGCGACTTTTAAATTAAAGCATTTACCGAGAAACTGCCAAGAAGCCGTTAGGAGCCAATCGCCAATTGAAGAGGCCATTTTTAGGGTTCCGTACCCAAAAAGTAAAAACGGGACTCTATTATGTATCTCATGGACGTATCTCATAAACCGTGATAGCTAGACAGTTAAAATCACTGATTATGTATTTCTGTTGCTGCTATCAACAAATAATAAAAACAAAAAAGCGAACTGCGAACCTGCACCATCCACCGAGAGATGTCGCTGTTAACACTGTTGTACAGAAGTGAGTATCGTAGTTCGGCCGTTTGCACAGAGATGGCGCTGTTTTCAATATTGCATAGTAGTAGAAGCACAATAACTGTTAAAATCTCATCTGTCAAAATCTCATCTGTCGCGAGAACGGCTGAAAATGCTCACCCACAAAAGTGCCCAACGCGCAATAAGAAGTTTTCACTTCAAAAAAAATAGGGCTCCCATACAACATGGTACGGAACCATTCGTGCGCGAGTCCGACTCGCACTTGTCCGGTTTTTATTTATCAATTACACACTTTAACATAAACCCACATCGTTCTGCCAATTTTCAACTTTCAACAATTTATTTGGGGTCGGCGCAGTAGGTCTTCTTTCATACACTACTATTAGTCATAAAACGAACGAGGGTTCCGGCGACTGGGACCGCAATCAACTGGAACCGCGGTCCCGATTGCCGGATTAATTTATTTTAATATTTTTCTTCCGTCGACTGGGACCACTCACAAATCACTATCAGTAAAACTACATAGTATAAAATAAAGTCACTTTTCGCCGTCCCTGTGTCCCTTTGTATGCTTAGATCTTTAAAACTACGAAACGGATTTAGATGCGGTTTTTTTTAATAGATAGAGTGATTAATTAAAGAGGAAGGTTTTTAGATATAATGCATGCATAATATAGCCTTGCGAAGCCGGGGCGGGTCGCTAGTATTATATAAAACGAACGAGGGTTCCGGTGACTGGGACCGCAATCAACTGGAACCGCGCGCGCGGTCCCGGTTGCCGGATTCATTTATTTTAATATTGTTCTTCCCTCGACTGGGACCACTCACAAATCTATTTATCGAGGAAGGCTATAGGCTATTTTAACGAACGATTAAAATTAACTAAATACCTTTGTAATTTAAAATCGATATAAGATCGATTATATCGAATCGATTAGACACTCCTATCGATTGTGTTTAATAAGACAATCGTTGCGTAGGACTGTAGGATGGGTCGGGTCACGTGTGTAAATAAAGCGGATAACATATGCGCGTAGGAAGGTAATGAGATTGGACGGCATAGGTAGTTTATGGTTATAGGCTAACACACGGTTAGTGTATGCCCTACTTTATTATACTTGGTTAGTATTCTTTATGAAAAATGTGAGAAAGATGGATGTGAACTAGGGCTTCCAAACCCGCATGCTATTGCGGGATCTATCTCCGTATCAGCGGGATCAAGACTTTTCATTGGTGCGGGATTCCGGTAAAACGGGTTAAAAGTTAGCCATACTACTTCGTATCTTGTTATGGTGGAGTATAAACTCTGCTCTAGTTCGTCTTGCAATGTCGGAGCTTGAGTAGACGTGTTGAATACATCAGCAGTTTAATTTTGGACAATGAGCGAACGACAGCGCTGACGAAAGCACGTGGGGCCCGTAACATTTTTCAATCACGCGAATCCCGCGGATCCCGCAGTGAGCGGGATTGAAAAATCAAGCGGGATCTAGGTATACCGCTCAAGACGACTGTTCCGCTCGCACTGGCGAGCTACTGCCGAACGCGTCTATACGATGCGAGCGACGGCCGAGCTGAGTCATGTACGAGTAGCTCGCGGGCGAGCATGCGAGTGAAATCAAAAAATGTAGAAGTAACTCGGATGCGAGCTACTGTCCAACTCGCACGTGCGAGTTACTCGTAAGTGACGTCCAAACAGTGCGAGTTACTGCAGTGCAGCTACTCGGCAGGCTGACTCGTACGCTAGCTCGCACTGTGTAAACCAGGCATTATTTATAGTCTAACTTCATGTTGAATTCGTTTCAGATAATCTACCTAGACTCAAGCCCGGCAGCTACATACAAGCAGCTGACAGACGGATCAGACTGGTCCCTACTAACGTTCCGCGATGCGTCTGGTGGACCACCACTCTTCGACATATCACTGTTAGATGTACTGCATGGTATCAAAGTTGCCTACGATGCTGGATTCTTTAACTTTGAACATTTCGATGCTGAACAGTATCTGTTTTATGAGGTAAGTTATAAACAACAAATAGTTTGATTGTAAGGGAAGAAGCGAAGGGGGGTTATATTATTAAAAGTAAAAATATCCATGATATGGATATTTTTACTTTTAATACATTGAAAGACTTTTACCATTGCACACAGACTAAGAAAAGATTGAGTAGATTATATATTATATATTACTAGCTGTCCCGGCAAACGTTGTTTTGCCATTTAAAAAAAAAACTAAAGGAAACAAAATAAAAAATAGATGTTGGCCGATTCTCAGACCTACTGAATATGCTCACAAAATTTCATGAGAATCGGTCGAGCCGTTTCGGAGGAGTTCAACTTCGAACCCCGTGACACGAGAATTTTATATATATAGGGATTACCGTTATGTCCTTTGTCAAGGAAGATAATAATTTTTTCCACCTGCCAAAGCACGGCAAAAGGATAAGTATATCCCCATTTAAAATAACACGTGGACATATCTATTCCCCGCCTATAGCATGTTACGCCTATAGCGTTTCCCTAGTTTTGTCTACCGTGGATAGTATATCCATCCTTGCGCCCTTGCTTCGGGAGTGGACAAAACTGACAAGAAAGTGCTTTAAGGGTTCCTTTTTTACCTTTTGAGGTACGGAACTCTCAAAAGAGTTGAGTGAGCACGCGCCTGAGCCTTCTAAAGTCTGTATTAAATAAATAAATATTGCACGACATTCCACACATCGCCATCTAGCCCCAAGCTAAGTAACTAGACTTGTGTTATGGGTACTAGACAACGGATACACTACTTATATACTTTTCTTTTGTAAACATATACTTATAACACATAGAAACAACCAACCACAGACAAATATCTAAGCATAAATACTTGCCTAAGGCGAGAATCAAACCCGCAGCTCCGTGTTTGGCAGTCCGGCATTGAGTCGTCAAATAAATCAACTCACCTTGACCGGTCACGGCGCTTTCAACGAGCACTTTCATAACCTGGATATAACGGACAGCCCACTATGCAGAGCGTGCATGGAGGCTGAGGAAAAGACCGCGCATGTGCAGCTGGACCGCATAGTATTGACAGAAATTAGACTCAGGACTCTAAGTGACGTTAAAAGCCTTCCAAAAATTTTTGAGAAGCCACATCTAGTGGCAAAATTTATGGAAGAGCTGGGCTGGTTCTCCTCCTGACAAGTGGAACCTCACGCAAAAGGGACCTAACTAGAAAGGTCTGATTGCGGAAAACAGCCCGTATACAAGTACAAGTAAATAAATAAATAAATAAATAAATATTTCAGGACATATTACACATCGCCATCCAGCCCCAAGCTAAGCAACTTAATGCTTGTGTTATAGGTGCCAGATAACGGATAAACTACTTATATACTTTTTTTTTTTTTTTTGTAAATATATACATATTATACATATAGGAAACACCCAGAACCAGAAACAAGAATTTATGGTCAGCATAAATACTTGTTCCCGGCGGGAATCGAACCCGCAACCTTCTGCGTCGCAGTCGGGTGTTCGCCCGACGCGCCACAGAGGCCGTCAAAGTAGTAGATCAACATCATCAATCCCCAATCTTACTTTACAGAAAGTGGAAAACGGCGACCTAAACTGGATAGTACCAGGCAAGATGCTCGCGTTCTCCGGTCCCCACCATCGTTCGCGACTCGACCGTGGCTACCCGCTCCACTCCCCCGAACACTACCACGATTACTTCCGGCGACACAACGTCACAACTATCGTACGACTAAACAAAAAGTCGTACGATGCAAGACAGTTCACCGCACATGGCTTCGAGCATAGAGAGTTGTTCTTCGTAGACGGATCGGTGCCTTCAGATCTGATTGTAAATCGGTTTATAAGGATATCTGAAGCTGCTAAGGGTGCTGTTGCAGTGCATTGCAAAGGTAATTAAAATAATCTTTATAATAAAAAAAAATGTGAGCCGTCACGGGACGCCTGGCAGATGTGAAACATCGACATTATTTTGTAAAAGTAATATGCAGAAAAGAACAGATTGTGATAGAATCTCACAGTCGATTACGCTGTGTACACCGTAGGTACACACTACTGCATATAGACTGTATATATATACCATCATATAGTGTGCGTCGCCACGCCAGAAATCGGTTTTACGTGCGGCTATAGATGTTTCACATCAAAAATGGTTGTCTGTAAAGTCGGTTTACTGACGATAATTTTACTATGGTTACCTTGTCAATAACTTAAGTTCCTGGAACGTGAGTGACGTTGTCAGTAACGGAACGTGAGCGATAACGTCACACTTTTTTGTGCGTGCCGGTGTTCAACCTTGGTCCCCCTTTTTCACCCCCTATGTGGTAGAATTTCGGAAAATCTACTCCATAGGATGCCTAGTGCCTACGTCATACAAAGAACACACCCTCCAAGTTTCAGGTCTCTACGATCAGCGGTTTAGGCTGTGCGTTGATCCGTCAGTCAGGACAAAGCATTTTATATGTATAGAAGATGGATGGAACCTTCTAAATGGGCATAGGTAAACCTAACCCATTGTAACATCGTGTTCCAGCTGGTCTCGGCCGCACTGGGACCCTGATCGCATGCTACATGATGAAGCACCACGGGTTCACGGCGCGGGAAGCCATCGCCTGGCTCAGGGTCTGTCGTCCTGGATCCGTTATTGGACACCAGCAGTGGTTCCTTGAGAAGTTAGTACATATCTTTATTATTACCAACATATTATATGTATTCATTATTACTTTCACCCAAGCATTGCGTTTTTATCTATACTAATATTATAAAGCTGAAGAGTTTGTTTGAATCTCAGGAACTACTGGTTCGTAATAAAAAAAATATTTTTGTGTTAGATAGTCCATTTGTCGAGGAAGGCTATAGGCTACTTTTCATTATGATATTCCCACGGGATCGGCAGTACGCGGGTGAAATCGCGGAGCGATGCTATTTAGATTATAAGGTTAAACATAGCTTTTTGAAATACAAGAGCTTTAGGATAATCTTCGGATTATTTGTTTCACAATTATTTAGTAACGCGAAGCATATTTTCTGGGCTAGGTCCCTCGCCAACCTCATTAAGCATTATTTAGAGATCATAATTATTATCAATATATTTCAGTGTCCAGTCACGAATGATAGCCGAAGGCGAAGCTTACCGCCGTCGACACAATATAACATCGTACCCCGTGTTCACTCGCGGTATCTACTGTGATTTACCACCGGATAAACATGATGACAAACCTGTATCGCTACAGACTATTCTACATACTAATAAGATCTCTAATAATAAGGTGAGTTACGATGCTTTTGGCTTGACATGTCACAGATAAGCTTGGGTTCGACCCCATCGTGAAATTTATTTGATATGTAGATATTGGTTTCTGTTATTTCTCTATGTATTATAATATGTACTTATAAAATCAAAAAAGTGCCGTTATCTCTTATTATAAATATAAATAAATATTGCAGGACATTCCACACATCACAATCTAGCCCCTAGCTAAGTAACTAGACTTGTGTTATGGATGCTAGGCAATGGTTATACTACATATATACTTTTCTTTTGTAAATATTTACCTATAATACATTTAAAACAACCAGACCACAGACAAATATCTAAGCATAAATACATGTCTGAGGCGAATCGAACCCGCAACCCTGTGTTTAGCAGCCCGGCATGGTGACCATTGTGCCAACTGGGTCGTCTTATGCTCATAAGCCTAGTTGCTTAGTTTAAAGCTAGATGGCGCTGTGATGAAATATAAGCTATTGAATGTTTATGTTTGATACTCCTCGTAAAAACTACTGAACTGATTTCCACCATAGCAACGTATTATCGTTGCTATGGTTACCATCAATATTTTCGTATGACGTTATCACGTAAAATTATCGTCCGACAATTATTTATTTTTTTTATCTTTTCAGTTGGACAACTTGAACGCCCTGAACGCAAACGAAACGGACTCTGAGAACAACGTGACCGCAGTCATCGGTAAATACAAGACCACGCCCACTCCAATGTTGCCAACTAAAACCGTCTTCACGCCCAAACTAAACTACATGATGCCAACAAACAACATCCGGAATGCCAACAACACAAACTTGAAACAACCACAGAAGATCAATTCGAGTTTGAAGTCTCATTACGCATCGAAGACTTCCACTTTCCCGCCAACTAGGAGTGCCAACTCACAGGTCAAATTGACAGGAAGTGTCAAACCATTCACAGGTAAGAACAGCTTCCATGGCCATCGGGCAAACTTGGCCAGGCCCGTAGGCTACACCCACGGCTCGAGCCCACTCAAAACATTCACCAGAAAAACTGTAAGCGTCTCTAAAATATCGAACATAGATACACCTTCAGTCAATTCTTTGACCACAGTAACTTCAACCTTATCCGCCTTGACGGAGAACTGCAATTTGAACGGGAAAAACCGTCTCCCTTCCGAACCCAACCTAAAAACAGCATCACAGAAACCGACCCCAACGAATACGCGGAAAAAGTTAATAGTCCGCTCGAACTCGAATTCGCGGAAAAAGCTACCGAAAAGCAATACTGGGAAGAACTTGGAATCGAGTCAAGAACTGTCGTCCAGTGATACGAATGTAACAAATATATCAGCTGATTCGTTGGAGACTCCCTTCCGATTCCGACGGAAACGGGACAAATCAAACAGCGCTGAACCAATGGACTGCCTTTCTAACTCCGTTATTACCGCTGACGTAACCCCAGACAACATCGAAGAAACAAATAACTCCCAAGGGAATAAACTTTACAAGATAAAAGCCTTACGGAAGAAATGCCCCGCTTTCGGAGTAAGTTTACTTAAGAAAGATGGTATTCAAACTAGGTCCAGTAGCTGTGCCAGTAGTTCTACGGTTAAAAAGAAATGATCTCTGCGGCAAAAGTGCGCGAAAATTAGACGTTTTTACTGTTAGATATTGTGCTTAGCACGTTTTTGTGATTATTGGATTGATAGATTTGTTTAAATTATTTAAGGTAATGAGGAGTTTTTCACTCTTTTGTTTCTACAACACTGGTTTCGATAGATGACGTCCTAGTCTATATCAAAGATTGTCTCTGGTTCAAATCAATTGTCTCTGCCCACATTACGTTGCAGTTCCGCTAATGTCCCTGAATAGAGATACTAGCAAAAGAGGTCGGTGACAAAAAGGTTGTCTCTGTTTAAAGACCGGAACGGAACACTGACTTCGGACAAAAATTCCTCACATAAAGAGGAACTGTTATACTTACTCACAGAGAAGCAATAAATTTTTAAAAAACAATGCCCATTAAAATGGCGGCTTCTGATAGTGTTGCGCATGTGTTCCTTCTATATTTTTAACGTTTGAATCGACAGCACAACTATAAAATGGCTAAGTAATCGTTAAAGGTTTTCCATAAATGGTAGAATGGAGCGTATCTAGTGATTATAGCCTCATTTCCATAGACAAGATATTTTGAGACTGACAGTGACTTAAAGGTAAATTAGAGCGCCATCTACCGACACTATATTAGAAAACAAAAGACATTGAAAAACTCCCCATTCCCATAAGCTAAATCCCACTTCTAACCTAAATAATCGACTGATTTTTTTAACTAAACTCATATCAAATGCCGCTGACTGACATTTAAACGAATCTATCAATTTATTTATTAATGTCTAAAGGTATAGGTGTCGTAAACCCCACTGTAGATGCCTAATATGAAATCTTATCTCAACGAACTGTTTCTAAAGTTCTTGTAATAATTTCACTGCGATCGAATCATTGTCTTTTTAACCGACTTCAAAAAAAGGAGGAGGTTCTCAATTCTCAATTTTTTTTTTTACAAGCTTTTATTTAGCTTCACCGTTCCCGATGTGTGTCATCAAATCTTGCAAATAATTTTAAATATGAATATACATATTTCCTAATATACAAATAATGTGACATATTTATAATATAGTGAAATATACTTACATACATAAAAAACGGGAGATTATCGCCGGAGATCTTGAAGAATATGGTTAATTAACTCAAAATAAAAATAAAAAACATTTAAAATCATGTATAGTTCACTTTGAATAGTCTTAAAAACTAAGTTAAAAACTAAGTTAGTTACAGAGTGAGGCTCTTTCTTTTTAATAACCGACCCAAAAAAGAGTGATGTCATACGTTTGACATGCATGTGGGTTGATGTTGTGGCATACACAGAAAATAAAAGATTTCTTTAAAGCAATAAATAATGTTTCCTATAGACGCTAGAGAATAATTTCCCGTTTTTACCCTTTGGGTACGGAACCCTAACAAAAAAAAGTGAGTGTGTCAGCTCCGACGCACGATTGGAGTTTACTTCACAAAGCACACATGTTCATATATACAATACATACAATATGTCGGTTAAACACAAGACGTATACAAGCTAGTCACACACACACGATTGAAAAGTGAAAGGTGCGCAGAATAGGTTGCGCACCAAAAACGTAACGAGGTCATTCATCAGTAGATTTCACTCTCACATTTTTCTCATACCGGGCGCCTTATATATGAAAATCGATTCTTAAGGAGTAAACTCCAAAAATATTTTCTAGCGTGAGAACTAGGGAGATAATTATTTCTAACTTAAGATTTTTTTTGTGTAGTAGCTCCCGAACGGATGAACCGATTTTGGTTAAGTTTCTTTCACCAAAATCATGTGCGGGTCAATTTTTTTGGAAGCTATTGTATCTTAAAACTAGCTTTTGCCCGCGACTTGGTCCGCGTAGAAGTCAAAAATGGACCAAGGAATCACGTTGTCCCATACAAACTTTGCCCCCCTTTTTTACCCCCTCAGGAGTATAATTTCGGAAAATGCTTTTCCATTTCTTACCGGATGCCTACGACATACAAAGAACACACCCTCCAAGTTTCAGGTCTCTACGATCAGCGGTTTAGGCTGTGCGTTGATCGTCAGTCAGACAGGACAAAGCATTTTATATGTATAGATATATACAGGGTTATTGGAAATTATACTAGCAAGCCGTTGAGGGCTACTTCTGTGCCCCTTAACGATCAACTTTTGTTCTACGACTTTTGGAAATTAGAAAAAAAAATTGAAAATTTTGAGGTTATGTAAATTCGAAAAGCAGCTGATTTTTTAAAACAAAGATCATTCAGACTAAGAACAGTAGATAAAACTTAAAAAATAAGTAAAATTTTAAGGTTAATGACCTCTCCGTGTAAAAAACAGCTGATTTTCAGGTAAACCTAACCATGAAATTTTCAAAAAAATGTTCGAATTTCCAAAAGTCGTAGAACAAAAGTTGTTTGTTTAGGTGCACAGAAGTAACTCTCAACGGCTTGCTAGTAGAATTACCAATAACCCTATATATTGTTACATATTATATTGAGATTTGTGTAATTAAATAAAACAAGACAATGATCCGGTCGCGTAGCTTAGGTAGTAAGAGGAAATATTTTTGTAGTTTCTAGTAAAAAAAATTATAAGTGATAAACAAAATGCCATTTTTATTACAGCTTTTATTGAGCGGCTTGTTTTTTATTGTTAGCTATTTCTGTTGTAAAGGAAATCACTTGATGCAATTTAAATTCTTATATATTTTATCGACTTTTAAGGTGAAAGGGTACCTGCGCTCGCTCCATACAAACGTAGTCGACTGTTTCCTCTCTGGATAATGACACTGGCACAAATATTTTTGTGCCATAAAACCTATAACTGCAATGACTATGCCCCTATGTTTGGGTTTTTTTCATTTTCTAATTATCATAGAAATTAAAATAAAAAAAATAGGGGTCATGGCAGTTATAAGTTTTATGCACCAAAAATATTTGCTCTAGTGTCATTATCCAGGGAGAAAACAGTCGACTACGTTTGTAATAGTTTGTATGGAGACAGCCCCCGGTACCCTTTCCTCTTAAGGATGCCAGTTCGGTTCTCGCCGTGGAACGAATTTTTTGCATATACAGATATTTGTTTCTATGTGATTTTACAATAGTATACAATGTGTAACAGAAAACCCTGTCATCTTGGGTATTTTTAATTAAAAAAAAAATTGCCTAAAAATAAAATAGTTATTTAAACTCAAAATTTGGTAAAATTTTCCTAACATGGAACTTTAAAGATGTGGCAACACAGTTTTTGATAAGAAAATATTTTTGCCTAAAAATAAAAGAGTTATTTTAATTTAAAGGTTGAGAAAATTAGCCTTATTTATTTAAATTCAAGGATATTCAAGATGTGGCAATACCGTTTTTGATATGAAAATATATTTGCCTAAAATAAACGGTTATTTTAATATAAATGTCGGGAAAATTAGCCAAATTTACTTAAATTTAACAAGATTTAAAGATCTGGCTACACCGTTTCTGGCGTACGTAGAAGAAAATATTTTTGCCCAAAAACAAAAGAGTCATTTTAATTTATGGTTCGAGATAATTACCCTAATTTACTGAAATTTTAAGGAAGTTTTTAAGATGTGGCAATATTCTTGGCAGCAGGCCCTTTTGGTAAATAATTGTGTTGTCACGTTTTAATAGTTCCCAACAATCTGGATAAAAAAGAGTAGATAATTATCCCAAACTTAAAAACAAATTTCATGATTTTCCAATTTTTTAAGCATAGCTTTTATCGCGGGCTTTGAGCGCGGCGACCGAATCAAGAAATTCCGTAACGAAAATAAAACCTAACACCCCCCACTCCGCCTACCATGTAGCTCGGCCGAGCGTTCGCTTAACGTGTATGTATATGGTACGACTGTACGAAGCTCGCACGATGCAATAGCTTTACCGCGGCAGTCCCCGAGTGCCACACGTTTTTTTTTTAGGTAAAGGTATATGTGCCTAAAAGTGTTGCAAGGTTTCTGTTACACACTGTTTAATATTTGTTGTCTGGTACCCATATTACAAGCCTATTTGTTTAGGGCTAGATTCTGTTTCACCCTTTCTAATGCATTATTAACAAATTCAATTGTTATTTTATGTATATTTTTCTTTTTTATAAGTTACTTGAATATTTTTCGAAATCTTATTTAGAAATCAATTTACTATTATTTACTTTGATACTATATTTTTCTTTAAGAATTTGAGATTTGTTTAATTTTATATTGTTATGAATAAATTGTGCAATATATAGATTTATTTTGCACGCGTTTTCATAAACATAGATTTAATTTTTAATTAATTTTTGACCAGGTACTTATAATCAATTACCTACTTAATATGCTAATAGTACAAGCAAAAAAGTGCAGACTCACCTTAGAACTCAAAAACTGCTATGAATGTTTTCAACTCAAGCAAGATTGAGTCAAAGTTTTAAGTCTTTCAATTTATTAGACAAACATTATTAAAATTAAAACATTCCAATTATAGTTATTTTAGAACTCTACGATGGGTCTGCATATCTGTTGCCGACTGCACATGAATTGAATTTTTCTAAGTAAGTATATGTATATTTTAATTCTGAAATTATTTAAATGTTGTGATTGAAGTTAGGTTTACCCAATTGCATTATGTTAAAGCTAAATTTATCCAATTGTATTTGGTTAAAAGCTAAGTTTATCCAATTGCATTTGGTTAAAAGCTAAGTTTATCCAATTGCATTTGGTTAAAAACTAGGTTTATCCAATTGCATTTGGTTAAAAGCTTAATTTATCCAATAGCATTTTGTTAAAAGCTTAATTTATCCAATTGCGTTTGGTTAAAAGCTAAGTTTATCCAATTGCATTTGGTTAAAAACTAAGTTTATCCAATTGCATTTGGTTAAAAGCTAAGTTTATCCAATTGCATTTGGTAAAAAGCTAGTTATCCAATTGCATTTGGTTAAAAGCTAAGTTTATCCAATTGCATTAGGTTTAAAGCTAGATTTATCCAATTGCATTTGGTTAAAAGCTAAGTTTATCCAATTGCATTAGGTTAAAAGCTAGATTTATCCAATTACATTTGGTTAAACTTGGCGGTTTAATAGCTTTTCATCAGAGCCGTGGTATTTGCGGGATATTTTATTCCTTACTGAAGCCGTTAGTTCACTGCCAACTAAACTAAGTTCGTTGAACCAATTTTTCATACATGTGCGTCCACCGCAAACTACGTAAAACTAAACTGCGAACTAAGCTAATCTGACTTAGTTTAGTTGGATTGGATGATCGGTTTTATCATAATTCTCTAAAAAAAAAATACGTGTTATTTTTTTTATGTGCAGTTTTACTGAGACACCCTATATAATGACTGTTATGTATTATATTTTTTAGTTTATAGTCACAAAATGCTGTGAAACGGTAGCTTTGTGATGATTTTAGGCGTAGTTTAAAGATTTAGTATAATTAATTATATTAATACAATATAAATATAGAATATTTAATATTGTGTCTGTCATATTACTTTGTTATATTAAAGCATATATTGTCCACAACTGCGCCCCGCGGTTGCACCCGCGTAAGTTCCGATCCCGTGGGAATATCAAAATGAAAACTAGCCTATAGCCTTCCTCGATATATGGACTATCACAATTTTTTATTCAATTCGAACCAGTAGTTTCAGAGATTAGCGCGTTCAAACAAACTCTTCAGCTTTATAATATTAGTATAGATTATATCATACTAGCTACAAACAGCGGTTTTACCCCTATATCGAAATAAAGCCTGTGTTGCCAGTGTATAACAAAAACTCTGCTTTCTTTCTAAAGTTACACGTACGTATATCTCTAGTAAATAACTAAAATGAAAAAATAATTTTGAAAAATAAAAATAAAATATTTTGATTTAAAAATCTGGTAAATCATCCTAATTTACTGAAAATTTGAAGAATTTCCAAGATTTGGCAACAAAACTATTGGCAGCGGACCCTTTATTAAATAATGGTGTTGTCACTATTTGAAATTTCTCCAAATTATGCGCAAATTATGGGTAATTCTCTAAATTTGTCTCAAACTAATTTTTTTTTCTCAATTTCCTAATTTTATTTATATTTTGGGTACCTACGTGTATCAAAGAGATATTACAGGGTTTTTCTTTACACGCTGTGTGTTACATCCCAATCGGTTCTTTAGTTTTACATACAAACTTTCGCATTTATAATGTTAGTAGAAATATACAAAATGTTCCGTATTCAACGAATTTCCATAGCCATATCAAGCAGGTATAAAATAAATTCGTGCGAAACGACCATCAATAATTTATTTTTTAATAAAAAGGGTCGTTTCGCACTTTCGTGCGAACTTCTTGCGGGCGAAACGACCACCTACTCTATCAGACAGCGCTTACCTGTGTTAAATATATGAGAGCTTGACCAGTTATATATTATAGTGGGTCTTTGGTTCATATATGCAGCAAATCTTCTTACTGGCGGAAGGAACAAAAACATTATTATATACTATATTACCGCGGTTTCACCCGCGTAAGTCCCGATCTTAATTTTTCACCATTTAAACTTTTCCTGGACGACCGACACTCAAGATAAAAATCCCAAAACAATACAATTTTTTCCCAAAATACACTAAATTACCCGTGTTCCCTAGACTTTGTTGATGTGAGTATTATTGCTAAAAAAATATATATAAATAGAGCATTAATTATTCCGTTTTTTTGCATACGTGCTGAACCATTGGTTGCCAGGTTTTCTGCATACATGAGCCTATAACCCTGCGTTAAGATATTTTGTTATTTGAATGTCACAATTAATAATAAAATTAATATAAATAATCTGTTGTATTAGTGTTGTGATTCGTGCTAGAACGTCAATTATGTTTAAATAGTACATAGAGAAGAACGCTGTGTTTACTATTTCATATATTACAAGCTGCACCTTTTTGTTTTTAACCGACTTCAAAAAAAGGAGGAGGTTCCCAATTCGTCGGGATATATATATTTTATTATTTATAAATCCGAAAGTTTGTTGATACAGGGTGATTGGTTTCAAATCCAAAACCGTGCAGGGGGTAATTCTTCACATCAAAACGAATAAGTTTTGTTCTACGACTTTTGTCAAAACCTAATGTGGTTCACCCAAGCACGGATCTATTGATCTATATGGCTGGCTACTGTCATAAACACCTCAGCAGTTTAAATAATACGTAGGCTTGGCTCTAATTAAGTGATGTATTATGTTCTATAAGTGTGTGAAAGATATACTAAAAAATATTTGAGTGTTTCGTAGCTGGTTATGAACCATGGTTACGAAAACGACAAGTAATTTCCGTTTTTGTAACTTGTTATCAAACAAGAAAAAAATTACATGTTCGTATTTGGTTATCAAAGATCAGTTACGAAAGTGGAGTAAATGGTTTTTAGTACTGCCTAGCCATTTTCTATGTGTGCCGCAAAGAGCGAGCGTGGTCGGCGCGATCTTACAATACTTATATAAAAGAATATTATTTTATGTCAGCGGAAAAGAGCGCGCATATCTTTCAATTTAAAGAATAGAATATTGATTATTTATTTTTTATTAAGAAAAAAATTTTAATGAATAGACAAAAGCTTAGAACAAAAGTTATTAGTTTTGATGTGGAGAATTACCCCCTGCACGATTTTGGATTGGAAAGCAATCACCCTGTATATTTGTCCGTATAATTTGGATGAAAATCGTCATTGCCGTAATTTAGGGAGCGGGGCGGGATCGGTACTTATGCGGGCGAAACCTCGGGGCGTAGCTAGTAATTACTATAAAATTGTAAACAAAGTGTGAACGAGTATACGCTGAATGGTGCGGCAGCTGAAAGTTATAAATATATGTTATTTTACATATTTTCTATATAAAATTGTTACTTCATACAAGTTTATTGGTAACCAGCTAAGAAAGCGGTACTTTTAGGGTTCCGTACCCGTAACTTCACATCAAGATATTTTAGTGGGGTTCCCATACAACGTGTTACAGAACCCTTCGTGCGTGATTCCGACTCGCACTTGGGCGGTTTTTGTTAATTGAATTGTTTTTTCATTATTATCTTTATATAAAAAAGTAGTTGGTTTTCGAATGAACTTTACTATAATTTTTGGTACATTTTTTTATAACTTTTTATTTAACTTTTAATAACTTTTTTATGTTTGGTTTACGACTAAAAGTTACTTTACAAAAGTTGTAGGTAGATAATCTTATTTGCAACAAAAAATGTTAAATTTTTTTTTTTGTGAGACCTAAAGTTTATGAGCTATACCATTTAAATTCATTTTTTCTAAGATGGCGGCCGTGGGACAAGGGCTACAATCCCTCAAATTTGGATTTTACTTTAAACTGACACCCCCTTGATATCTAACAAATAAAATTGCGTCCTCTGACAAATGCAACCCCAAATGTAACTTTTCAATAGACTAAAAGTCGTGGCACAAAAGCTGTTTCTAAGGCTCCAAAACTGCGTTTATTAGAATGTTTTCAACTCAAGCAAGATTATTTGTCCTGTTTGAGTTGGAGTTTAAAGTCCTTCGACTCACAAACTTATTAGACAACTAGCTGTTGCCTGCGACTTCGTACGCGTAGTAGTTTTATAATATACTAGCGACCCGCCCCGGCTTCGCACGGCTATATTATGCATGTATTATGCGACGACCCAGTTGGCACAATGGTCACCATGCCGGACTGCCAAACGCAGGGTTGCGGGTTCGATTCCCGCCTCAGACAAGTATTTATGCTTAGATATTTGTCTGTGGTCTGGTTGTTTCTATGTATTATAAGTATATATTTACAAAAGAAAAGTATTTATGTAGTATATCCGTTGTCTAGCACCCATAACACAAGTCTAGTTACTTAGCTTGGGGCTAGATGGCGATGTGTGAAATGTCCTGCAATATTTATTTATTTATTATACATCCTTCCTCCTCCTCTCTTGAATCACTCTATCTATTAAAAAAACCGCATCGAAATCCGTTGCGTAGTTTTAAAGATTTAAGCATACATAGGGATATAGGGACAGAGAAAGCGACTTTGTTTTATACTATGTAGTGAAATCTTCCTCTTGATCACTCTATTTATTAAATAAACCGCATCGAAATCCGTTGCATAGTTTTAAAGATCTAAGCATACATAGGGACAGATAGCGGGAAGCGACTTTGTTTTATACTATGTAGTGAAGATCATTAGAATGAAAAAAATTTAGTAATTTTAGAACTTTACGGTGGATCTGATTCTTTTACCGACTGTACTTAGAGGTACTTAGCCGCTTTCTTAGTTAAATATCAATAACCCTGTATATATTTTATGTTTTTGACATATTTTATAATAATTTTTTTTGCGATATTGACGTATCGGTCAATTCAAATATTTAATTTTAGCTACAAAATGTGACAAATCTTATTTAAAAAACGTACATAATGTTTAATTTCAGATTATTTTATAAATGATATTTTGCAATATATTATGTAATTTTGGCTATCGAGGTAAAAGTGAGTTCAGACAATCATTGTATGTATCTGACCACACCTTAAGGCTGCACCGAGCTAAATTTGGCGGGAACGAAATAAAAGATAGATTTTTGCAGAAAAAAACTTAATTGGAGATCGAAAAGTAAACTTTTTCCTAAAGCCTAATTTAACCTAATCTGAAAACTATCATGTTTTAGTTTGTATTCTATCTTATATTTTTTCTTATTTTATGCTGCCATGAACAAAGTTATCCTTAATTTGGCCATAGGCCAAAGTTAGGTACTAAATTATGTACTTCAAAGCATAATTAGGTTTTTTATGATGTTTAAAAATTATGTTCTTTACAAATAATCCGCGATGATTTTTTACGTTTCAATCTCTAATTGAGTTTCTTTTTATGCCAAAATATGTATTTTATTTCGCCTCCGCCAAATTACGCTCGACACAACCTTAAATAATGATTTAAAATATCTTAATTTTTTATATATTATATATGTTTAACGTTGGAAAGTATATAAGGGGGACCAGAGCGTTATATTTCTAGATTGTTTTGCTGTTGTATTAAATAATTGTTTGTTTTATATTACGTTGTGATCTAATCAGTGACTAAAATGTGCACTACCTTTTAGATATATGTTATATACATTCTATGTATATACCTTTAATACATAGACGCCGGATGGTGTTTTGCTTGTGCTTATTTCGAATAAAAAGATATATTCAGAATTTATGTCGTATTTTCATTCTAGATTTAAATACAAGAATAAATATTAAAAACCTGATTTAAATAGATTGGGGGTCCCATAGGCCAACGACCTTGCTACACAGGTTACTAAATAGTTACTACCGGCACCGGTCGCCTTCGTTGGTGAAAATCATGTGAAAATTGATGATTGTTACGAGTTTGGTTTTTCTCAAAAGTGCTGAAGAACTTGGGGCATGAAGTTCCGTACTATGTTGTATCCCTTCATGCGCGAGAGTAGAAGGTACAAATCGCACTTATTACGTCATCCCTCTTTCTTAAATTTTTCTGCTCAAAAAGTATGTGATGGCCATGAAGGAATTGAAAAAAAAAGAAAAGACTTGCCTGCCCTTTTGGGAGTAAATTAACAAAAATATTTTCGTTACGGAATTTTTTGATTCGGTCGCCGCGCTCAAAGCCCGCGATAAAAGCTATGCAATAGCTTAAAAAATTGCCTAAAAAAAAAAAAAGAGTACGTAAACATGAAAATAATCTAAAAATCTTAAATCATGCTCAAAAAATGTTTACTTTTCTGTTTTTAGTATTTGTTATAGCGGCAACAGAAATACATCATCTGTGAAAATTTCAACTTTCTAGCTATCACGGTTCAGGAGATACAGTCTGGTGACAGACGGACGGACAGCGAAGTCTTAGTAATAGGGTCCCGTTTTTTATGGAACCCTAATAAAACTGAACAAATAATTCAATTAACTCGAGCATCATTTCACATTAGATAATATCTGACAGTTTTTTTGTAGGATACCCTCTACTGAGTTCTGATTGCCTGGTACTTACGGACCAAATTACTATCAAACAATTTACACGGTAACGGAAAGAGAGCAGTTGAAGAAAGAGAGAGATAGCGTTATAAATGTGATGTATGTATACCTTCTACTGACTTCTGATTGCCTAGTACTCACAGACCAATTACTATACAATTTACACGTTAAAGGAAAGAGAAAAAGTGAAGAAAGAGAGAGATAACGTTATAAATGTGATTTGATATACCTTCTACTGACTTCTGATTGCCTAGTACTTTTTAAACGACTATTTTATAAAGCAAATGGTTGACTAAGCTGGTATTATATGCACGGAGATGTTACCTAACACTACTGGCGAGTAGGTAGTGTAGAAGGGAAAAAAAATTCCCTACGACCGACACTACTGGTAGTGCGGTGGGTAATGAATGGAACGGATGAACCGATTTTGATTTTGTTTGAAAGGTGAATTCATCAAGAGTGATCTTAGCTACGTTTGATCGAATTCTCTGAAGCCGTCTGAAAGTTATCTATACTAATATTATAACGCTGAAGAGTTTGTTTGTTTGAACGCGCTAATCTCAAGAACTACTAGTTTGAATTGAAATATTTTTGTGTTGGAAAGTCCATTTGTCGAGGAAGGCTATAGGCTATTTACATTTCGATATTCCCACGGGATCGGGAGTTGCGCGGGTAAAACCGTGGAGCGCTGCTAGTAGGGAATAAAAGTCGGGGATTTTTAATATTCTAAATCGTGAGCTCACGATACGCGGCGCGAGTAGGTATTTTCAAAAATGACCCGTATCTTGCGATAGAGAGAGTATGTTGCGGGCCGAACGTTTTTACCCCCTTTATCCTTCACAAAATGAAATAAATTTGGTCTCATTTAATTCTAGGTTTATACGTTTTTCTTTTTTGGTAATTCAGTTTAGTCTATTAAAAAACAATTGAAACGCTCGATGAAGTTTTTAACTCAAAAATACAGATATTCAGATACTAATAATTAGCTTAGGCATTCATCATCATCATCCGAGCGATGTTCCCGGTTGCATCCCTCTCAGGAGCCCGGGGTCCGCTTTCCTACTTTTACGCCTCCACTTCGCACGATCTTCGGCACTAATAATTAGCTTAGGCAATATTTCTTTAAATAAAAACTGTTAAACCTAGTTTTCCATTAGACCTAGAACATTTTCAAAAATTATCAAAATTGGACTTATCAAAATCGTTTATGGGGTGGGAAACGTTACCTACCGCTTTTTGTAGAGGAAATTTACAGCTTTACAGTGGTCTTAAATAAAAGCCATAAAATATAAACAAAAACAGTTTATTAACTAGTCCTGCAGCACAATTGACTAGAAGTCGTATTCGGAGACGATAACAATAAGCCTGGCTACAGTACTTCCGGAGAACATTCCATGTTGGTACAGCGACATCGTCAGCTCGAGCTCGGCAACTTGCGGCCCTTCCAGGGAACACAGGAGCGATATCACGCATATGTTGTTGTTTGGTCTCATACTGGGGAAAAGAAGAAAATTGAATAAATCATGTTTTGCGGGTTTAAAAACTATCATTATCAGAAGATCCAGGGCTCTATTTTTTTTTATTCTTTTTACGCATAAAATTGAAAACCGGTAATTACCGACGTCCGAAATAATCCCAAAAGATATTAATATTTTTCAAAGATCGTTTCAAATGTTTGGCTATGATGGTTTTAAGTTTATTCTACCACTCGCCTGTCGGCGACGAGTGGTGATGTTACGATCGAGCGATTCAAAAATAGCGAATTTCCGATGTCGAAGGAATATCAGTAGAAATCGAGCGCTCGACGCGGGGCGAACGATTCAAAAATAGAGCCCCAGGGTCGCAATCGTCGGACACGATGCGAACGACATCATCATCTTCTGTCTCGGTCTCTTGTCTTTGTCGTGATGGGAACTGCCACCTCGTGCAGGGCAAGAAACTTGGAAAGTACGAACGTCAAATTCTATGGTGCAGGGCTATAGTTATGTATTCCTGCGGACGTACAAGTGACACTTACTCAAAACATCTAAGATCAGCTTGATGGACGTCCTTAGAGGCCTGTACGTTGATCATCCTCATCTCGAAGCTGACGACTGAGTCGCTCCACGCGGGGCCTTGCATCGTGAACAAATCTACCTGTATCACGGGATAACATAGTTTAGTTCTGCTTGTAGACAGAGAATAAATATGGACTCGCTGCTAAAATAATAATAATTACTAAAGTGAGAAGGATTGAACGTCGAATGAGTAAGTGGGAGCAAGACGAAGTATAAGTTTTTTATCTCTATTTGCGAAAGTGACCTTTAGGTTACAGTTAGTAAGTAGGTACGTTAATAAGATCGCGAAGGAAGTATAAAAAACTTACACTCCCTGAGGGTAGATAGATATTGGCGACGAACGTAATGAAGTTGTAACTGTAACTGGAAGGACGCTGTAGGCAGGACCAGTCTGTCCCCAAACATGACCGCTGGGTACGCGCGCAACGACTAAAACAAAACATAAATATTTTTTAAGACAGATTTAAAAAATATTGATACAAACCCTGCTGCCCCCTGGGTACGCCCATGTAACCAACCTTTGGCAGTTGGTTAATCATGTTTAAGGTCTGCGTTTAATGGAATGCGTTTAAGCATTTATTTTTCGTGTCTGCAAGGCATTCCGATTAAAAAATTTGCGCCTGTCGTTCAGGGGGCCTGACTGGCGTGAAAAAGTTCTTGCCAGGGGGATCGTCGGGAGTAGGGGATCCGTAAGGGAGCCAACGGGCGTGAACCATTTCTTTTTAGTTGTGCAAGTCAACCTTGGTTAGTATTGTGATATTTTGTGATATTAGTAGAGGGGGATGTTAACTTACTGCCTAGATTCCAGTTGATATCCATGTGGACACTCGATATGGTGACAATGGTAGCTCCCTCTGGTGTTCTGACAGACGAACCCTGGGTCCACAGAGTGGGCGCACGTCGCTTCGCCATTCTCACATTCGTCTATATCTAAAACAAATAACGTCAATAAACAAAATTTTAACATTAAACACCACAGGCACAAACACGTATAAAATAAATAATAACAATAATAATACAAAACATTCAAAGTCCCCAGCAAGCTGGCAGCGTTCCCCTCTGGATCGAAAGAAAACTACCGGCCCTACGGTCCCCAGTGGCCTCGTAAAGACGCGAATAAAGCACTTTCAAAAACGGCTTTGCACTGGGACCACAAGACCCAACAGTTTCGAAACCCAAAAGCAATTAATTTATCTGTGCCTAGCATTTTCACACTTCCTAAGCGGTGCTAAACCTTAATTGATGAGAGATGGAAAGTAAAAGTTAAATTTTGTTTCTAAAATATTTGTAGTCAAAGAGTGCCAAAAAATCCAATTTCTTCCATTAGAAAAGTTAAAGCCACATTTGTGCCCTTGATTATTTATGTAGGTACCTACCATTTCGCAAGTAGGTACAAGTAAGTATGCCATTCTAGGTCTTCTACTAACTACAAAGTTTATTCCTAATGGGACTTATTATACTGGACTTGTCTGAACGCTTCGGTTTAATCCACTTTTGGCTGCCCGCTAAACGCGTCCAGTAAGCGTTCTGCCTTCCAGTTTCTAAATCACCTGCGGACCCTGGTTGGCCACTGCAGTGAGACCATGGGTAGGTGGGCCTTCTCCGGATCGGACACTTCGTATGACTGTGGTAGAGTTGCCGAAATGATAGTGCATCTGATTGCCCGCTCTCTATGATCTTTTAGTTGCTATGCAGACGATCTCAACAGGCTATCAGATGATGCGGTTACCGTGGCTAAGTTTTGGGCAAGGGTGGTCGGACTACACTACATATGCCACCGTTCACAAGCAGAAGACTCCATTACTGCTTCTCGCACTTACCTATACAGCTCCTGTGATCCTCAGACAGACGGTACCCTCTCGGACAAGTACACCGGTAGCTACCAGCCTCGTTGACACACTCCCCGCCGCACAGCTTGCCGCGTATCCGCACCGACGACCACTCCTCGCACTCGTTCACATCCACACATGTCCTGTTATCACAATAATATAAAAAATATAGTAAAATAAAAAGAGAAATATACTCTTTACGAAATCTCTAAAACCGCAAGAGCTACGAGTCTCAAACTAGGCATGGGGCTTCCTTTTAGAAAGTAATTCAGAAACTAAATCCCTAAAGAGGTGATAAAGGCTGACGAAGTTTATATTTTCAAATAAATTAATTAGGTAGCTACAGTTCGGTTAGTGACGGAGTCAGAAGCCTCAGAAGGGTCTAACTAAAGTTACTCGAATTAGTTGATTTATTCCTAACCTGACCCGAAAACGTAACCCAGTAGCGGGTTAGGTTAGGAACTGCAAAAAAAATATAATTTTCATTCCGAACGTAACCCTCTTTTGAACCTGACGCGAAATGGTGTTCCTAACCTAACCCCAATTCAAGAGACGTTCGAAACGGAATCAAAAGACTTAAATTTTATGTTACAGGGCAATTGCGCGAGAAATTTTGAAGCTTTAATCAATGGATACCAAACTAATAAACAATTTAACTTACTTATTGTCCTTATCCAGCCTATATCCTTTACTGCAGTAACACCTATACCCGCCCCAAGCGTTAGCGCACCCATGCTCACAGACGGCAGGAGACTCAGCACACTCGTCAACATCCACGCATACTTTGTCATTGGAGGCTGCGTTGCGGAAACCGTCTGAGCATTTGCAACGGTAAGAGCCGACTGTGTTGATGCATTCTGCGTTGTATGCGCAGGGCTGTGGGTAGGAACAAAAGTAAAGATCTTGCAATCTAAAAATACGCGGCTCACCACTAAAAAAACTTTTACATAGAAAGAGTAACTACTTTCTCAAAAACAGTACATATGCTCATTGTTTTACCATCTAAGTTTGTATGTTTCTGCGCTGTGTAAGACATGAAAAGCGTCTTACAGAAATAAAAAATAATTCAATATAAAATTCAATAAAGTTTCCCCCTAAAATCTACCTTCTTATGCGCCATCCTACTTAGTTTTTAAGAGGAAAGGGTATCGGGGGCTCTCTCCATACAAACGTAGTCGACTGTTTCCTCCCTGGATAATGATGCTAAAGCAAATATTTTTCTTGAATAAAACTTATAACTGCCATGACCATGCCCCTATGTTTTGTTTTTTAAATATTAATTTCTATGATAATTAGAGAATGAAAAAACAAAGACATAGGGACATAGTCATGACAGTTATAGGTTTTATGTAACAAAAATATTTGTGCTAGTGTCATTATCCAGGGAGAAAACAGTCGACTACGTTTGTATGGAGAGAGCACCGGTACCCTTTCATCTTAAACTGCTGGGTAGCAGCAAGGTAGATAGAAATCTACCTACTTATTACCTACCTAATTCTTGCACAATAATTATTTTGCAATAAATTAGAAAATGATACAGCATGGTTAAAAACCCTTATTTCATTGTCACGCTATTGTCATGTACTTATATAGCAAATTTTGAAGTTACGTATTTAATAATTTTAATATTTAAAATTACACAGCAAAAATGATATTGATAGACAAGTATCAATTATAATTTTGCCTTGTAACAAACGATAAAGTTTCAAGATCTTCGACAGTGGCGATAGATAAGGTGAATAGGCAGGTGGTATAGGACGTGCTTGGGTAATTCTACAGATTGAATTTATACAATTGATTCCAAGTGCATGACTTTTGCTTCTGACGGTGCAAAATATTATTTCAATTATGGATGGAAAAATATTATTTTATCATCTCTCAAATTCGTCCCATTTGGGCCGTTAGGTATCTATATGAGCCAAGGGTCATTCCTATTTTGTTATAAACTCGTTTTGTCTCACTGCAACTGCGCAGTAAAGGACTACCTTCCTTTTTTTCAATCCGTTCTATCTAAATGCAGTCGTTTGGGTATGTCCCGTACGCTTTTTTAAATTAAAACCGGTATAAATTATTTTTTGATAGGTAAGTAGGTATTATAAATGTTTTTTTTTCTTCCGGACAGTTCATTTTGGGCTCTGTTGCTTCCAATTGCAATTAAACAAAAATAATCATAATAAAATCGGGGTATACATTTTAGTGTTGCAGCTCCATATCGGTCATCCCCATCCAATTATTTTAAATTAAACCCGGTATTTTTTTTTGAAATCACATATGTGTTTTTCTTCCGGGCTCGGTAGAATAAGCCTATAATAATACACAATCATGATAATTATAAAGATAAGTATTGAATTGCAAAATAAATCTAAAATATGAATGAGTATTGCTATTTAATTCTAATCTACTGATTATGAAAAAGGTTCCAATCATTGTTGAAGACACATTTTCAGTTCAGTTTCATATAAAAGCAGCTGGAAGTGTTAGAAGTTTATCAGTATACGAATTTAAACTACAAAGTAAAACAAACAGTCAAAATGAGCTTCGCAAACAAAGTGGTTATCGTTACTGGAGCAAGTTCTGGTATTGGTGAGACAACAGCCATACACTTCGGGAAACTTGGCGCTGATGTCGTCCTTGTTGGTAGAAACGAGACAAGACTCAATAATGTAGCCAAACAAGTCGCCGCTATTGGTAAGACCCCGCTTATAGTGAAAGCAGATGTTGGTAAAACTGAAGACGCTAAGCGAGTAATCCAAAGCACTGTAGACAAATACAAGAAAATAGACGTCCTGGTTAACAACGCTGGAATTGTCCTACTCAGAAACATAGACGAAGACAATCTTGTCGACATCTACGACCAGACTTTCGCAACCAACCTCAGATCAGTCGTGTTATTAACGAACCTGGGCGCTCCATACTTGAAGAAGACGAAAGGAAACATCGTGAACATCGCCAGCATTGCGGGTAAGAGCACACTTGGTGCTATAGCCTTCGGAAACGGTCCCTATTGCGCTTCTAAGGCAGCCATGGAGCACTTTTCACGTAGTAGTGCCATGGAATTGGCCGAGTTTGGTGTTAGAGTTAATATTGTTAGCCCAGGGCCGGTGGAAACTCCTATTTTGGAGGCAGGTGGTCAAGACAATGTTGACTGGCAAGCTATGGCTAACAGAGTGACGGCACTGCAGCATCTCACACAGCCGGAGGAAGTGGCAAGGATGATAGCATTCGTAGCTCATGATGACCAGAAGAGTGTCACCGGTGCAGACTTCGTCATTGATTCTGGTTTCTTGGTCAATGGCAGGAGAAATACAAAAGCATTTAACTAATATTATTGTATTTCCGTTTCTATATACATATTTAAGTAATTTTAATGAATTTGAGCCTAAATTAATAATTTTAATTTGTATTGTCGTAAAAATCAAAGTACAATTGTGTTTCTATGTAAATTTATGAATAAATGATTTAATTTATAGTTAAGTGCTATTAAATACAATTTTATCCACTTTATCCAAGAAATAGGGCTCAAAACACTGGCTGCATTAGCTCCGTTGGCCAAAGTAGCAGTCAAATATTAAAAACAAATTCAATTTTTTTATAATCATCTGTCAGTTTTACGTTCGATTTTGTAGTTCTGCTGCCCGACTTCAGGGGCTCTATTTTTGAATCGCTCGTGTGACAAAGCTTCGTCGTATACGCCTACAAGTCACGCTCGACTTCCAAGTCGCATGACACAAATTTACTGTATTTTTTAATCGTTCGTCGTCGAAATTTAAAACGTCAATTTTTATTCGTTTTACGCAGTTATTTGAAAAGCGGTAATTACCAGCGGACATCCGAAATTATACCAAAAGATATAAATATTTTTCAAAGACCGTTTCCGAATGTTTGACTATGATTGTTTGATGTTTATTCTACCACTCGCCTGTCGGCGACGAGTGGTGGAGACCACTCGTTACGATGGAGCGATTCAAAAATAGCGAATTTCCGATGTCGAACGAATATCAGTAGAAATCGAGCGCTCGACGCGGGGCGAACGATTCAAAAATAGGGCTCCAGATTATGTTGATGGGGTTATTTTTCCCCCTTTTTTGAGTAGGTTTAATTTATTCTATTTTAAATTATTGTAAATCATTTTAGTGCATATTGGTACTGCCTGTGAAAATTCCAAAAGGCACTCAGTTCTTCAAATTAAAACGCGTAAACGTAGGTAATTCATTGAAGAGTTTTGTGATGAGAAGGTGCCTTGAGATGGTGCATCACCATTAATCTTTACCTATTAGTTTAAGGGTCGATTCTACTAGTAGATCTTGAAAACTGAACAATTTGCTGCAACCTCGAGGCGCAGTTCTGTTCATCACTCCGAATGAAGGTTCATCAGATCCTCACCAAATTTTTATGAGACCACGCCTGAGTTATCCCCTTTCTAACACAAAAAGAAACATCTCAATCGGTTGAGCAGTCTTTGAATGATATACAAAAGAAACACATAGTCGAATAAATAGCTCACAATTATTGTGAGCTTCAAAATCGAGGAGCATTTTGAAGTCGGTTAAATATTAATTAGGTCGTGAATAATCAAGATTACAATATCAAGACGTAGTTAAACAGGGTTATTGGAAATTATATTAGCAAGCCGTTGAGGGCTACTTCTGTGCACCTAAACAAACAACTTTTGTTCTACGACTTTTCGAAATTCGAAATAAAAAATGAAAACTTTGAGGTTATGTAAATTCGAAAAACAGCAGATTTTTTAAAACAAAGGTCATTTAGACCAAGAACAGTAGATGAAACTTAAAAAATAAGTAAAATTTTAAGGTTACTGACCTCTCCGTTTAGGGTGATTCTACAGACCCGAAAAAAACGCTGTCCGGAGCTAAAAACTACCCGTAATATTAAAATTTAATTGTGAGATATTTTTTTTATGTTAGTTTAATGTATATTCTAATTGGCGCAAAATAAAATAAGTGTCTAATCTTAAAGAAATAGCCTAAAAATAACCCCCAAAGCCTTAAAAATTGATAACCCTGGCGCGGCCACTTTTTTTTGCAAACATAGCAGCTAAACACCGAGATGGAAACGTAATCTAAGACATTAAAGTAATCTGATCGTTAGAGGGATAATTGATGATTCACCATAAAATATTTCATACTTGTAACTACCTACCATAGTTTTGTTTTAAATGAGAGCCAAATTTTTGTCCGCGGTCAACTTGTGATTCCACTGGTTCGACAAAAAACGAAGCGTAACTCACTAGCCGAACGTGGTAGAAGTGTGTGAATTAGTCAAAACGCGAGGACCAGTCGTGCTTTAGACATCGAGGAGGTTGCCATGCGGCTTGAGCTTGCCATGAACTATTTCCTTTAATTTGCCAGACTATGTTTGTTTCCAGGAATTGATCTCTATTAGCAATACTATCGATTGGTATAAAAATATAGGATGATTATTTTTTTGCAAAATCAACAGGTTCGATTCCCGGCTAGGGTAATGACTTTTCCAAAAATCTAATGATGCCGTTTTAGTTTTTGTCAAAATCGGGCACGCAACTCCTTTCAGCATTTTTCGCTATCTCTTATAATTTAGGATATAGCCCTGAAGGCCCACATAAAAAATTCACCCTGTATTCTGCCTTTTTTAAACAACTTCAATAGTAGACCTTTTGAACCCCTACACCAATCAGAGTCTTGGATTTTTTTCAAAATCTAATGTTTACATTATCTTTGTATGGTTCTAAAAAATATTTTACTATAAATGTTTCTACACACTATCTGCAAAATATCTAAAACTAAATTAATAAAAACCGCATCAAAATCCGTTGCGTAGTTTTAAAAATCTAAGCATACATAGGGACAGACTGCGGGAAGTGACTTTGTTTTATACTATGTAGTGATATTGATTAAAAAATGTGCATTTTTTTGAAATCCTATGAGTATGGTTTAAACAAATACTATGATACAGTAAATGAGCTCAATTTTGGTTTATATGTATTAAGCAAAAACCAGTTTTAAATAAATTTTGATTTCCCTGTCACCATTTTTTATTCCCCTGCCTACCAAATTTTTAAATATGCTATATCTCCGAAACGGATGGACCAAACCTGATGCCTATTCGATTAATCTGTTTAAAATTAAGTTAAATTTCATGTTTCATTATTATTTTTATAATATTTCATGAAATAAAAAATGGCCAAGGGAATCAACCGTAGAATCCCATTTTGTAGAATCACCCTTTAAGGAACAGCTGATTTTCAGGTAAAAATAACCTCAAAATTTTCGAAAAAATGTTTGAATTTCCAAAAGTCGTAAAACAAAAGTTGTTTGTTTAGGTGCTTGCTAGTATAATTTCCAATAGCCCTGTATATTGTATTGTAATTACATAAGTAGATAATAATAAAATAGGTTTGTAGTATGTAGGTACCATAGATATATACCAATATTAGGTAGTATCAGATTATGCTTTGATTATTTTGTAAATTAAAAAAAAACCGGCTAAGTGTATGTCGGACTCGCAGTCGGCAGGGTTCCGTACTATGTTCCATGGGAGCCCCTTTTTTTCTATTTTTAGTTTTTTTCGTACTCAAAGGTTAAAAACGGCACCATTTTACTAAACCTCCGCTGTCCGTCTGTCTGTCTGTCACCAGGCTGTATATAATAAACCTGGATTGCTAGACAGTTAAAATTTTCACAGACGATGTACTTATTTCTGTTGGCGCTATAAAAATAAATAATACTAAAAACAGAGGTAATGTGTATAAAAATATATAATAAAATTCCAGAAAACATAAAGAATGAAATTAAATAACCGTATTTAAGAAACTATTACATAAATACTTGATAAAGAGAATGAGAATATTGATGATAATACATAATAATAAAATAAGTATAATTTTACTAATAAATAGAAATTTTATATGTACAAAGGACATCATTCAAATCGTACCCAAAAATTAAGGTGCCGGCCAGTAAAAATATCCAATTTTATTGTATAAGGTAGGTACTATACTATATTTTGGGGGATAGCATTTGGGGGATTGGATATACCTATGTATATAAATATAATAAAAACAGACAAAGCTTATCCATTTACTACTTATTTTTATATTTTTTCTGTATTAATATCATAAAAGTGGTCAAACGGATCTCTATAAAATGCATTTTTTTGGTTTTTCAATGTAAAATAACTCAACGATGGTTGATCTTAGCTCTTTGTTGCCTTAGTAAACATCGTTTAAAATGTTATTCTCTACAAGATAGAAACTTTTTTTTATTACTGGCCGGCATTTTTTTTGTGGGTATTTTTGTTAGAAACATGAATGATCTCCTTTAATTTAAGAGGAATAGTAGGTATCCGGCTCTCTCTCCATATAAACGTAGTCGACTGTTTCCTCCCTGGATAATAAAACTAGAGGAAATATTTTTTGCATATAACTGCCATAACCATACCACTATGTCTTGGTTTTTTCATATTCTAATTATTATAGAAAAAAAAAACTGGTTGCCTGTAAAGTCGGTATACGGGCGAAAGTTTTACGTGACAACAACTGTGCTCGAGTGGAAGGGACGCGTGCCTTTCACTTTTTATGTCTGTCTCTCTCGCTCTTAGGCGGGCTAACCATGCCCGCGTGCCTCTCACTCGCTCTCATTGTGAGCGCATAACGTGAGCGGAGCGTAACGCAGTTTCTTGAAGTGTCACCCGGCAAACCAATTTATAAGACGTTGTCACGTCAAAACGAGTCTTAAAAAAAACAAAAAATATTTAATAATAAGACATAGATAGGGGCATGGTCCTGGCAGGTATAAGTTTTATGGTTAAAAATATTTGTTCTAGTGTCATTATCCAGGGAGGAAACAGTCGACTACGTTTGTATGGAGAGAGAGCCGGTACCCTTTCGTCTGAACACTACTTAATATATTATATTTAATTGTAGTGCCCAACCGGGTTCATGTTGTGTCTTAGATAAATTATATCTAAGACACAACATGAACCCACAACATACCTATATAGGTACCTACTTATAACTATGTGTACCTTGAACATATGTAGCAATAGGTAAATGATAATTATGATTATGATAAGATGAGTATCAATAATCATTTTCCTGTGTTCGATTATCGCATACGATAAAGTTTCAAGTTCTTCAGTGGCGATAGATAAAGTAAGTAGGCAGGTACCCACATGCCCGGTTTCTGAGGGAATTTTATAGATACGACCTGCCTTGGGTCATTCTACAACCGGTGGCGCATCGGGCGATCGCCTACGACGCAAAAGGTTGCGTTTTCGACTTCGGATTCAAAACAAATATTTATTACGAACGAACTAACCTAACCTATGCTATGTATGGCAAACGGAACTTTTTGAGTGTTGTATGCCTAGCATGAAGACCAAAACACGATACGATAAAGCGATATAACTACATCAACTCTCAAAATATGACAGATAATGACACCATGTTAAATTTATATCATAATTATTATCGCAATTTATAATAAAAAATCAACATAGCGGCTTTATCTATCATATTTTGAGAGTTGATGTAGTTATATCGCTTTATCGTATCGTGTTTTGTTCTTCATGCTAGGCAGGTTGGTTCGCTTATAATTTTGATATTATTAAAAGTACAGATACCTGTTTGTTTCTGGTTTGGGTATTTATTTATATGTATTATCCAAACGATAAACAAATTTTAATAACTAAACAACCAAACATCCTTTGTTGACGTCCCTAGGCAGCCATATATATTTTTACCATATATTATGGGAGAGGGGGGTGGGTTATGGTTAAAATTGGTTCAATTTTGAGATTATACTCGATAAACACCACTTACGCTCCTATCAGCAAGTGGGATTACCGAACGAATGTTGTCTGACCACCATAACACAACCCTAGTTGCTTAGGTTGGGGCTAGATGGCGCTGTATATAGTGTCGCACAATCTCTGTATAAAATAAAGTCACTTTTCGCCGTCCCTATGTCCCTATGTATGTTTAGATCTTTAAAACTACGCAACGGATTTTGATGCGGTTTTTTTAATAGATAGAGTGATTAAAGAGGAAGGTTTTTAGATATAATACATGCATAATACAGCCGTGCGATCGCTAGTAATAAATAATTATTTATTATTAATTTATACAGTTCATTCCCTAAGTACAACTTTTGCTTGAGGTGCGGGTGCACAGAAATAGCCGTCAACCACTTTCTCATACCAATATCCCATCTCTTACCAATATCCCTGTATATAAAAGGGAAAAATATCTACGAGTCCGAAGCGTGGGGGTTCTTTTTGGGATGTAGAGGCACCCTCCCCCCTAATTTAATAAGGATTTTTGGAAATTTCAACCCTAAAGGGGTAAAAAGGCCTGATGAAGTTCGGAGTAGGTTACTATTTGTATTCTATGATTGAAGAAAGTTTTATATAATTTATACAGTTTTTAAAGAGACACTGACGTGGGTAAAACTACTTGCAGTATAAACGTTTACGGTCGTGCGGGTTAAGCGACGCCTGGCGTGGTCATGAGGTACTTTGATGGGGTGCCAATCAGTGATTTAGGCGGATGATGTCAGAAACGAAGAAAGTCAATTTAAATTTTAGGTCACAAAACAGAAGAAGTGTGTTTCTTATTTGTTCGGTTTCTGAGTAGATTAGATAATTAGATCAAAAAAATGTGTTTTTGAGCCCCTCCGTGCTTCTGAAGGCACGTTATGTCGTTGGTCCCGGTTGCTACCTCTAGTAGCAGTCGTTGGGTCAAGTTAAAGGCCTTAAGGCGATCATAAACTCTGACAATAGGTGAGCCACACCACTATACGAGAAGAAGAATGTTTTTTCTTCCGGACAGTATAATTTCAGGCTCTGTAGAATAACCCTTTATTAGATCACAATCATTATAATTATCAAGATAAGTATCAAATAGCAAATAACAATATGAATGATTATTTCTATTTAATTCTAATCTACTGATTCGGAAAATCTTCAAATTCATTGTCATATAAAAGTAGCTGGAAGTTTTAGAAGTTTATCATTAAACGAATTAAAACGACCAAGTAATCAGACAGTAAAAATGAGCTTCGCCAACAAAGTGGTTATTATTACTGGAGGTAGTTCTGGCATTGGTGAGACAACAGCCATACACTTCGGGAAACTTGGCGCTGATGTCGTCATTGTTGGTAGAAATGAGGCAAGACTCAATAATGTCGCCAAACAAGTCGCCGCTATTGGTAAGACCCCGCTTATAGTGAAAGCCGATATTAGTAAAACTGAAGACGCTAAGCGAGTAATCCAAAGCACTGTAGATAAATACAAGAAAATAGACGTCCTTGTAAACAACGCTGGTGTTGTCCTAATCAGGGACATAGACGAAGACAATTTAGTTGACATCTACGATCAGACTTTCGCAACCAACGTTAGATCAGTCGTGTTATTAACGAACCTAGCCGCTCCATACTTGAAGAAGACAAAAGGAAACATCGTAAACATCGCCAGCGTATCTGGTAAGAACACGCTGGGTTCTATAGCCTTCGGATACGGTTCGTATTGCGCTTCTAAAGCAGCCATGGAGCAGTTTTCACGTAATAGTGCCATGGAATTGGCTGAGTTTGGTGTTAGAGTTAATATTGTAAGCCCAGGGCCAGTGGAAACTCCTATGTTGGATGGTCACAGCGACGTTCAAGCTATGGCTAACAGAGTGACAGCACTGCAGCATCTCACACAGCCGGAGGAAGTGGCAAGGATGATAGCATTCGTAGCTCATGATGATCAGAAGAGTGTCACCGGTGCAGATTTCATAATTGATTCTGGTTACATGGTAAATGGTAGGAGGAATACAAAAGCATTTAACTGATATTATTGTATTTCTGTCTTTATAGTTTTATTACGTAATTCTAATTTGTATTGTGATTCAAATTTAAGTATATCTAATAGTGTTTGTTAGCTAGTTTGTTTTATAAATACCTAAATTATTTATACTTAAGAAATTTATTTAAAACTACTTTTTCCACTTCAATAATAAACTTAAAGCAAAAAATAACGATAAAAATCCAAATAAGTGGGAAGCGGGGGTACAGTGAACCATGGGGCACAGGGAATAAACCGTTGTAACTCAAACATGGTAGCTGACACACACATGCTTACTACGAACGATTTGACGTTCGACACCATACTCTTCACCCCAGCCAGTCACTGCCGTGGTCTCGGACCAGGAACACGCTGGGTAGCCGAGTGGCCGCATTTAAGTCGCCGTTTTATTTTTCAATGTTTATTTTACGATCTAATTATTCAGCATTGTTTAATTATTTACGTATTTGTGTTTTATTAATGATTAAGCTTTCTAATACGTGGTGATCCTGTTGAATTTCGATTAGTTTTATAGACATTTTTTTAAATTATTTTGGTATTGACCTTGTGGGGTACAGAGAGCCATTTTTCAATGGGGTAGATTGGACTGTGATCCATTGTACCACATCTGTTTTTTATTCCGTTAATAATTAGTTTTTTTTATTCATTTAGATAACAAAATGGTGCGCAACCGCCGACGTAAAAGGCATTTGCCGATTTTTCTTTCTTTCTTAGCAATATTATATTTCAATCAAAATATAATTCGAAAATTGTAAGTTTAATTGTTGTGAGACTGACCTTCTTGTTTTTTCTAAGTAATATTATTTGTTTTAACATCTGACTATTGTGTAATAAAACATAAATAAATATGATTATTGATTTTTTCTTTTCTTACATAGTCAATTACTTTTATCCAAAGTACCCCATAATAGTTTTGTATGATAAATCAAAAAAAAGATTATGTGTGCCCCACGGTGATTCACATTACCCCAAGCGAATATCCATAGAGCCCCGTGTATGGGGTGCAGTGGATAATTTCCCATTTTTTTAGAAACACCAAATATCTCGATAACTACTGTATATATGAATAAAACCCGTATAAATTATTAGAGCCAAAATACCGCAGCATGCTATAAAATTATAACAACGGTACTAGTTGTGATAATTTAGGTTTTGTAGAGCTCCAAACATTTAGTGGTTCACTGTACCCCCGCTTCCTCTACTTACTTACATAGTAAGTAAGGCTTAAAAGGCGGGCTTATTTGGCTGCCTCGGCCAAGGGCCAAATAGTCAAATTACGTCGTAAATAATCAAGATTACAATCAAGACTTAGATATTGTATTGTAATTATATAAGTAGGTAGATAAAAATGTAATAGGTAATTCCCATTATGCTTTAATGATTTGGTAAATTTATAGCTAATAAAAGCAGTGCCCAGCAGTTTCAGCTTCGTAAATACCTTTCGTGGGAATAGCAAGATTCTTCTTCTCGTATAGTGGTGTGGCTCACCTATTGTTAGAGTTTTCAGATCGCCTTAAGGCCTCTAACTTGACCTTACGACTGCTACTAGAGGTAGCAACCGGGACCAACGGCTTAACGTGCCTTCCGAAGCACGGAGGGGCTCACGAAAACACATTTTTGCCACACTGTTGATTAGTCACCCATCGAAGTAATGACCGCGCCAGGCGTCGCTTAACCCGCACGACTATAAACGATCAGCAAGCGTCGCTTAGCCGTGAGCCTAGCAATAGCAAGATTAAATGTTTAATAAAAGATTAAATGTCAGGAACTCTCGCATCCGTGGCAGCCTTCATATCCGAGACATTGCAGATATACAACGCTGCATGGTCACGACTTGCGAAAACCGGCTGGTTACGTGGGTAACAAATGTTTTGCCATTGCACCTCCGCCAGGTCGTGGCAGACTGGGTAGACCCAAGAAGTGCTGGTTTGACGTCGTAAATATGCGTCAAAATGGCCTAACATAACACGATGCCGTCGTGCGCAGTGGAGGCGTAAAATCAGGAAAGCAGACCCCGGGCTCCCGAGAGGGATGCAACCGGGAACCTCGCTCGGATGATGATGTTGAGCAAAATTAAATAAAATCAGTAGAGTTTCATTCAAAAAGTCGTGGGTTCCAATTCCTGCCGGCCGTGCACCATGGACAATGTATTTTAATTACGAAAAACTCCAGGCGTTCTGAACAGCATGGATTTAGATTAAACTAAAGTCAATATTAGTGCAAATGCACTTAAAATATTATCCGTTCTCTAAGGGTGTGGCTTTACCGAAGATGCATTGCATATGGATGATATGGACATATCACAAGTTGATACGAAGCAGGGCAGGAATGAGGAACTTCAAAGTGTTTTGCAGTGATGTATCTTTCGACATGTGCGTGCGCTTCTATTTTGAAACATTTGTTTTACATGGCGGTGACATTGATGTGTGATATGCAATGTCTTTATGAATAAAACTCTATAAATAATACTTACATTTCCATGCACGCATTCATCGATGTCTTCACAGCTGTTCTGTCCGACGAGACGATGTCCTGCAGGACATTGACACGAGTAACCACCGTAGAAGTTCTCACAGCGCTGCTCTGGACCACACTTCGATACGTTTTTGGCACATTCGTCGATATCTGAAAAAGAAAACAAATAAATGTTTGGTTTCTTGGTGCACTTTGCCATCTTTTGCTGTTGAGATAGTGGACAGTTGGAATATTCCTGGCACAAAGGAGTGCCATAGTCATACAAATAGGATATAATTCTACAAGAATTCTTGGGCTGCCTTTGCGCCTGGAGCGATACAGGGTGGGTTGGGTTGTTTGAAAAGAAATGTCAAGATGTAGCTAAACCTGGCCTAGCGCAGCGCCAGGGCTAAGCCGTGACGAAGTTTTACTACCGACTTCTAAAGCAACTTGGAATATAAACTTCATTGTGCCGGAAGAAAAACCTATTTCCTATTATGCTAGCAGGTTTTCTACTTGCCAACATCCAACATTTGAATTTGCAGTATAACGGCGGAATATTGTCGTTATAATATGTAAATTGGTGAATTAGCTGTGAAGATCGTCATTTTGTGACTTATGTGTGAACATCACTACATTTCAAGAATAAAATGCTGCTGTACTGAAACAATGTTTAAATCTCATAAATTTGTCTTTGGATGTAAAACTTATACTTACCATAGCATCTATTTTCATGTGAAAGCTTATATCCCCACGGACAAGATAGCACAATTGCGCCGGAGTCGGGGAGACGTGCGTGTGATGGCCGAGGAGACCAAGCACCACGCTGTCCATACTGTGCGCCCACTGTGATCACATTACTGCTGGGGTCTGAGGGTTTATGCGGCTGGGGTTGGGCTGGTACTGTAAATTATAAGATAGTACGTGTATACGAGCTGTTTCCCGCAATTAGATCCTTTTTGCGTGAGGATGGAGTAAGCTTGTCTAGCACCTACTACCCTCCCAGCTTAGTCGACCATGTCCAGAGGAGAGAACTTGTCAATACTTATAATACTTCTGGAGCCAACTAAGCCTCGGGTTTCATCACGATGTTCGTCACGATGTGAGCAATGTCAATTAGCGCACATAAATTTTTCTTAAAAAAAAATCATCGGTGCACGGCCGGCCGGGATTTGAACCCACGACCATCAGAATGAAAGTTGAAGTATCTACGACTAAGCCAACACCGCTCTAAAAATTATCAGACATTATCACTTATTATACAATTTGTTTTGGAGACGTAATGTCATACCGAAGAACAACTTTTCTTCTACAAATTTTGAGAAGGTAGTAATTTCAAGGACCAGGATCTGAAGAGTGATGAGCAGAATAGCTCCTCAAAATGCAGTAAATTGCTCACGTTTACATTGCCGCAAGAAGAATCAGCCCTTTAACTGCTTTGTAGTGATTGATAGAACACTTGGTACAATCTTCTCTCACAAGACCCCCTCAAAATTTCTTCTTCGCCGAACTCCTACTTTCCAAGCGTATTTTAGGCCAATTCAAGTAAAGGAGGTTTTTTAATTATACTGACCATACGGAGGTCTCTCGTTCTCAGCTCTGCACTTCCTCCCGCAATAACATCTGAATCCACCATCCAAGTTAACACACTCTTCGTCACCTGAACATGTGTTTTTGTTTGTTGCACATTCATCTATATCTGAAACGTGATTACAAAGTTCAGGTAGATTACGATTCTTAGTAAGTAAAGACCATAAATATAAATATCGTCAGACATAGACATCTAGCCCCAAATCAAAATAGATAGATAGATAAAATCTTTATTGTAAACACCATTTTTAAATTACATTAAATGAATAAAAAAGAAAGCTCAAGTCGAAGTGTTACAAAGGACAGCTCGTTGAAAGCGATCTTTTTCAGGCAACCTTTATATGGAGAAGAAGTTGATGAAGGTGAAGAGTAGGGTGTCCAAACTTAGCAAATTAGCAGCTCAGCTTATAATATACTAGCTGCGCCCCGCGGTTTCACCCGCGTAACTCCCGATCCCGTGGGAATATCGGGATCAAAAGTAACCTATAACCTTCCTCGAAAAATGGACTATCCCACACAAAAATAATTTTTCAATTCGAACCAGTCGTTCCTGAGATTAGCGCGTTCAAACAAACAAACAAACTCTTCAGCTTTATAATATTAGTATAGATGTGCCAGGCAAGGAATAGACTTCGTAGGCAAAACCACATCTAATTCCCCTGGAATCTGGACTTAACCGAGTGAAAACTCGTCATATTGTTGGATATAGAACTTACCAACACATTTTCCCTGATTGTTATCAAAGTTGAAACCCAGCTCGCATGACATCGGTTGGTATCCCCGCCCACGGGTTGGCATACGCGGTGTATGAGGGTGGTACGGCCATTCTGGTGATGTTGCCACTGGAAATATAAATATTTTAACAACCACTGTGTCCCACTGCTGGGTAAGAGTCTCTCTATCTCGGTTCTGGGCTACCTCCGGCCAAGCTGGCTCGAAGCGGTTGAGGTCGTCTCGTTAACGCTTTCGTGGCCAACCTCGACGCCGCCTAGCACCCAGAGATGTTCAAATTGTTGCTGTTTTAGCCCATAGAATTTGGTACATATTATTGTAAGACATATATATAGCCTCCAAAAGTTTATCCAAAAGATATCCTCTGTAGCTTGAAAAGTCTTCTGGTATTCTAAGTAGGCGATACGCTTAGTATAAATGCATCACCTGGTAACTCTGCTGCTGCACACCATTCGTCAGCGCCCTTTCTAAACTCTAATTAACTAAACTAACCTGCAGTCGTACTCTCAGTAGTGCTACGCTCAGTAGTAGTACTAGTAGTTGTGCTGGTGCTACTAGTAGTCGAGTCAGCAGCACACCATCCGTCAGCACCCCTTCTAAAGCCAGTCAAACATTCGCAGCTGTAGCCTCCAGGTCGATTCGTGCAGGTTTCCAGACGTCCACACACGTGAGTGCCCGTGTCACATTCATTTACATCTAAACAAAAAAAAAACGACTTTTATTCCCCATAACTTTCAGATGGCTAGACTGATTTCGATCAAACATAGCCAAGAACACTTCCGACTAAGTTACCTTTCAAAAAAAGTAACGAAATCAAAATCGGTTCAGCCGTTCGGGAGCTACAATGCCACAGACATACATACACACAGACACGTCAAACTTATACTCCCCATTGTTTTTGCGTCGAGCGAGGGTTGAAAATTTAGTATCGCAATTGCGTAGATTAAGAAGATATCAAGCATGTCCAAAAGGCGATTGCTGTATGAGTTAGACTCCTTCTTAGAAGAGGGATCCATAGTACAGGAGCATGCCCAGCAGAGGGACATCATGGGCAGTAATCCTACTTCCTATCCTACAAATATTATAAATGTAAAAGTTTGTGTATGTATGTATGTTTGTTACTCCTTCACGCAAAAACTACTAAACCGATTGCAATGAAATTTGGTGTGTAGATAGCTAGAGACCTGGATTAACATATAGACTTTTATCTCGACTTCGATATTCCCGCGGGATCGGGACTTACGCGGGTGAAACCGCGGGGCGCAGCTAGTTTATCTTATAGGATACATTTATTAATGTCACCTGGACTCCATCTAAAGTGACCCCATGACTTTATTGTGCACACATCCTAACTTAGTTTTTAAGACGTTTCTATGTGATACCGTACAAACTGTATGATTCCAAATGAATTTTTAATAACTTTTGACATTCAAGTGGTCTTAAATCTCAGTAAAGGATATCTATTAATTTTGGCCGAGAATGACAAGCAATGAAGACAAAAGAAATCAATTTACCAATACAGTTTCCATAGCTATCCTTATCATATCCATACAAACAATGTACATCGTTAGGATCAAACCCTGACGCTTCTGGAGCTGGTGTCGCTTTCTCCGTCGTTGTTGGAGTTGGAGTTGAAGTAGGTTTTCGTGTAGGATAGTACGGTCTTCTTGATGTAGTCGGTCGTCTGGGATAGTCTTCTGGCTGTCTTGGAGTGTTTTCTGGCCTTCTGGGGTAGTCTTCTGGTGTTTCTTCGGGTCTTCTGGGATAGTCTTCTGGCTGTCTTGGCGTGTTTTCTGGTCTCCTCGGGTGGTCTTCTGGTCTTGGTGTATTATCTGGCCTTCTGGGATAGTCTTCTGGCCTTCTTGGGTAATCTTCTGGCCTTCTTGGGTAGTCTTCTGGCTTTGGGGTGTCTTCTGGCCTTCTAGGATAGTCTGCTGGCCTATTTGGGTAGTCTTCTGGCCTATTTGGGTAGTCTTCCGGTCTTCTGGGATAGTCTTCTGGTCTTCTTGGGTAGTCTTCTGGCTTTGGAGTGTCTTCTGGTCTTCTGGGATAGTCTACTGGTCTTTCAGGGGCATATGGACTATATGTTGGTCTTCTGGGATAGTCTATTGGTCTACTCGGAGTCTCTTCTGGTGTTCTAGGACTTTCTGTGGGGTTTTCGGTTCTATTAGGAATATGATTCACAGGTCTTCTGTCTTCTGGGGTTGTTGGGGTATCTGGGGTTGTTTCCGGCGGTGGTGGGGTTGGTCTTCTGGTTGGATATGGTCTTCGTGTCGGATACCTTTAGAAAATGAAAGAAACCGTTTACTTCACAAGATTACGATAAATATTATACATAATCATTTGGTCGTTTCATTGCCCCCTTTTGAACCTCGAAAGAACAAATAAGGATGTTTGTATGGATAGCTCAGAAACGAATAAACGATTTTAATGCAGTTTTCTTTATCTGAAAGTTAAATATATCTAGCTTAGATGACAATCGGTTCAGAGGTGTTTAAAAGAAATGTGCAATTTTAATGGATCTTGGGTTAAATAATTGGTTGGAATAACTTTTCCTTTCTATACACTTACCTACCCTCAATGTTTATAATATCGTAATTGATGGTATTATAGTATAGGAACCCTTTAAGGACGACCTTCACTGAGCTGGTTAAATTGTTTATTAATCATTTCTGGACTAATTCGTCACTCGTCACCATAACAAAAGCCCAGATGAGCGATATTAGCATTTAATACTCTGTTTCCTTATTGACATTGCTCTTACGGTGAAGGAAAACATCGTGATGAAACCCGCGGCTTAGTTGGCTCCAGAAGTATTGACAAGTTCTCTCCTCTGGACATGGTCGACTAAGCTGAGAGGGTAGTAGGTGCTGGGCAAGCCTACTCCATCTTCACGCAAAAAGGACACAATTAAAAAGGGCCTAATCGCGGAAAACAGCCTGTATACAAGTACAAGTACTCTGTTTCCTAACAGGAACGGACGCGTCATGGTCATGTTAACACACGCATGACGTCACACAATATTACCGTGACACTTTCTTGTAAAGGCAGGTGTTCCATCAATTTATTAGACGTCATCACGTCAAAAACTTTTGTTACTTTGCTAAGTGCGTTTGTTTTCATCTTACCTATCCCATTAACTTGGCACCATTACAAATAAGTATTGCCTTAATACGTGCTACCTTGAATTCAGGGAGACAGGGAAAGAAAAAAACTAGTTGATAAAACGCTACTTTTTTACCTCGGTTGATCAGGTTGGTAAGGTCTTGATGGTCTGATTGTGGTTGGTTTAGGTGTGGTTGTTGAGGTTAAGGTTGGTCTTGATGGGGTTGGTTTGGGTCTGGGTGTGGTTATGGGTCTGATGGGTGCTGAAACAGGTTCCGGGGTGTCATCGCTCGTTGAGTTCTCTTCTCTGTAAGAATATAATTTATTGTTTAATCAATTTTTAAGCTATTGCATAGCTTTTATCGCGGGCTTAGAGCGCGGCGATCGAATCAATAATGATGCTCTCACATTTAAAAATTCCCCAAATTCTGGATAAAATGGGCAAACCAAAATTAAAAAAAAAAGTTAGGTATATTACTTATGTGACGAAGGGGGGTAGGTACTGAGGCGGAGGGGTGAAGAAAACGACGTAATACGGGAGCTGAGAGGGGCGTTTATTGTCGACTAACTTTACTACAAAGTCTCGTAGGGGTTCTACGAAGCTTCTCGTAGAGGTCCAGGGGGGCTGTACGCTCTACGAAGAAGGCAACGCTCTACGAAGGCTATAGTGGCGTATAGGTAGGTCCGCAGAGTCCGTACGCATCCTATACGTTCACTATAACCGGTGAGGCTTCGATACAAAACAAATTTCTAATGTTGACCAAGGTAAATTTATATAACACATCGCTTGCGCGATCTAATTTTACTAGTGGCGCCATCTAGTTTCGTTTTTTGTGAAACTAAAGTTTCTTTGGTACATTGATGCTTTCCTTGTATGAGGTTATGGAATTACGTTACATTCTCCCCCTCTGTCCACGAAGGCGTCCCGACGAGTAGGACAGAAAAATATAAATAGTGGAAGTCTAGCTTCAGTTTCTACGTGAACAGGCTCCTCTGTTGTTAGGCTTAGCGGTGTTCTTCTTTGGCCGTCCTCGTTTTTTAATAGGTTGAACAGGGCTTGGGATGCCACCGTCATTGTCACCGCAATATGGTGTAATTGCTGACGTATGATAAGTCCCAATGTCTTGTTCTTGGTTGGCTGGGTTAGCCAAGAGATATGAAGTAGAGCCTTTGGTTGCTTTGACGATGTATGGTCCGTCTCGGCGTGGCGCAAATTTGGCACTAATTCCTTGTGCAGCTCTACTTATCGCATGAGTAGTGACAAATACCAAGTCGCCAGGCTTATATTTAGGATCTGGTCTACGAGTTTTATCAGTCTGCATCTTTTGTTCCTCCTGTTTATCTTCTCGAACTTCCTTGGCTCTCTTTAGTGTATCAGCCAGAAGTAACAGCTTGGGGGTGATTTCAGCAACAAAGTTTTCAGAACTTATTATTTGTCGAAGGTTGATGTTACTGTCTTCTGGAGTTCGCAATTCTCGCCCAAAGGTTAGATAAGCTGGCGAGTGCCCAGTCACTAGGCTGCAGGCGGTTTTCATCGCAAAGCGGATAGCAGGTAGCTTTTCGGGCCAGCGTCTGTGATCTTCTTCAACAAAGATGGACAGCTGGGTTTTAAGATCTCTATTTTTACGTTCGACGGGGTTTGCAGCGGGATAATATAGGGGAGTAAACGTTTGCTGTATCTTTAAGCAGAAAGTTATGTGTTGCATTACAGCGCTCACAAACTGAGGTCCATTATCGCTGTGCACACGTCGTGGTATGCCATATCGTAAAAATATCTCGTCGATTAGTATAGTGGCGCAAGTCTGTGCATTCGCAGTCTCTATAGGGAATAGTTCGACCCAACCACTAGCGATATCTTCTATAATGAAAATCCAGCTCATTCCAGTTGTAGAAGTTGGGAGGGGTCCAAATAGATCGAATGCCAGAGTCTCGAACCTTTGGTTGACGGCCGTTGTTTGCAATAGTCCAGCCGGTTTTAGATTCGTAGGTTTGTATCTTTGGCAGGGGACACATTTCTTTACATAACTCTCGATATATTTTCGCATCCCCTTCCAGTAATAGCGTCGTGCTATCCTCTGATAGGTTTTATCCGTACCGTAATGGCCGGCTAATGGGTCGTCATGATACACCTTAAGTACGTTGATCCTTTCATGCTCAGGTACTACTAATTGTGCATCGTCTTCATTAATGTCAGGGTTGTATCTATAGAGGATGCCATTGTTGAGGATGTATCCTTTATTGCTCCAGTAGATGGCATTTTCACTCGACTCGGACTCCAAAGCTTTGATTACGCGTGCTATGAATTCGTCATTTAACTGCTCTTGGCGAATCTCAGCAGCGCTTCGGGTTGGTAGGTCAATTACAATGCTGCATACGCCACACTCATCTTCATTCTCTTTCTCACAAAAGGGACGAGATAAGGTGTCTGCTACGACGTTGTTTCGCCCTGGTGCATATTTAATCTCAACATCGAACGCTTGAATCGTGAGTGCCCATCTGGCCAATCTGCCTGTTGGAGTCTTTAGGGATAGTAACCAACGCAATGCTTGGTGATCGGTAACTACGGTTACAGATGTTCCTTCTATATAGCCACGAAACTTCATTAATGCCCATACAACCGCGAGGGCCTCTCTTTCTGTGGTTGTGTAATTTCTTTCTGCGGAATTTAACAACCGGCTCGCATACTCTATGGGATGCTCTTCCTCGCGCTCCCCCTGCACCAAAACAGCGCCGATTGCGTAGCTGCTGGCGTCAGTTTTAATTGTGTAAGGCGTATTCATATCCGCTTGTTTAAGCACTGGTGCCATGGTAAGCTGCCTCTTAAGCTCCTGGAATGCTGTCTCTTGGGGTTCATCCCATTGCCATCGTTTGGTCTTTCTCGTGAGCTTGGTTAGCGGTTCACTCGTCTTTGCGAAGTTTGGGATGAAGCGGCGGTACCACGAACAAGTCTGGATGAAAGATAGGAGATGTTTTACATTGCGGGGCGCTGGGAGTTGTGCAATCGCTGCTACCTTCTCCGGGTCTACTTCGAGTCCTCTGGGAGTTAAGTAATGTCCCAGATATTTGACCTTATCGCAGCAGAAATGACATTTTACCAAGTTGACGGTAAGATAGTTGTCACGGAGTACTGTGAACACCATGCGTAAGTCTTGCAGGTGGGTTGTAAATGATGTAGATAGGATGATTAGGTCATCTAGATAAGCTAGCATTTTTACATCTTTAACTAACACCTTGACTCGATCGATCAGTCTCTGGAAGGTGGCGGGAGCATTCTTCAAACCGAATGGCATTCGGCGGAATTTGTAAATACCAAATGGAGTTATAAAGCTCGTCTTATCTTGATCCGCCTCGTTGACTTTCACTTGCCAGTAGCCTGCGCGTAGGTCTAAGGTTGTCATGTAGGCTGTGGGTTTGGCTTCATGCAAAAGGTCATCAATCCGTGGCATGGGATATGTGTCGGAAACGGTGATTGCATTAAGTCGGCGATAATCAATGCATACTCGCATTGCTCCATCTTTCTTTGGTACCATCACGACGGGTGCTGACCAGGGAGAAGAAGAGGGCTCAATAATCTCATCTGTCAGCATTTTTGCGATTTCTTCCTTTAGAATGCTACATCTTACTGGTGATAATCGGTACGGCGCAACAGATATTGGTCGATGATCTCCGGTGTCAATCATGTGTTCTGCTAGAGTGGTGGGTAATTTTCTGGGTGTAAACACCTCTTGAAAGTCGTGGAGTAACTCTTGGAGTATCTCCCTTTGCTCATCTATTGTGTTGCCAAAATCTGCGTCGAAAGCATTCAGCCCGATGTCAACACCGCTGTAGGGCTCAAATAACGCGGCTGAGCGAGGGGACAGAGTAAGTTCCGTATTCTCAATGGTTTGTACTGCATCATTGTATATGGAGTCTACGAAGCTCGGTGAGTATCCCTCAAATATTACTCGTTCCGGTTGTCGTTTCGATTCATTGGGTCTTGCGGATTCGGGTTCTTTATAGGGCTGCTTAGCCCGAGGGCATTCATCAGCTGCTAGGCAGTCAACAGCTGGGGTGTGTCGTTTCCCCGAGGTAGGGATGATTGCCTTCTCTGTTGGGTAAGGAACATCGTTGGTATGCGTTATGGTGACGTTCTCCATATTCTCTAGCAGCATATCATACACTGTCTGGGGTTTGTCTAACAGGTACCAAGTTAACTGAGGCAGGTTAATGACCACTCCTGCGTCTTGGATGAAGCCTACTCCCAGTAAGGTTTTGTTCTCATGGGCTTCTGGCAGGACAAGTAGAGTAGTTGGTACTACCTTCCCGCATATGTTGATTGGCACCCGGACCGTCAATACGTCTCCCTTTTTGGATTTCCCATCTGCTAGGGTGATGTTCACGTATTCCTTCCCGAAGCGGCATCCCCTCTTGAGCAAGTGCTGATAAAGTTCGTAGGATGCTATGCTGGACTTTGCACATGTGTCCAAGTACGCCGTGCCGTTGATGTTGTAAACACCTATGCCAACAATTGGTCTGGCTCGTACGTCCATCCTTATATTTAGCGCGCTAAAGTCCACATTCTCGGTTTTAATGCGAGTTGCCTTGCCTCCAGTGCATTTGACACACTTGCTGCGAATAACACCTGGAGTACCACAACCATAGCATGTTATGGGACTAGCTGAGGTTGAAGGCATCTGTGCAGCTACCGCAGGCATAGTTTGGCTAGTGGCGGCTTTTGCCATTTTGCGGCAGACATCTGCGGTGTGGCCGATGATTCTGCAGTAACCACAGCGGGGTTTCTTTTCTGCTTTCCCAGGGAGGTTCTCATTGTTCTCTCGCCATAGGTGCTCCACGCTCCGCGCGGAACTCAGCAGTTCATCGAAGGTATTGATAGAGGCTCTTGGGACCTTTTCTTTTAGATTCTTACGAAGCAACCCATAAAGTAGATCTAGCTGGAGCTGTTCCGTAAGACCTGGATCGGGTAGCTGTGCGAGTAGGGCTCGCTGCTTGGCCACGAACACCTCCGTCAGCTCGCTGGTCTGCTTGTAGGCATATATTTCCTGGAATATGATGTGGCCAGGCTTTTTGGGTGCGAAGGCGTAGCGTAGGCGCTTGTCGAAGTCTTCCCATGTGGCGATGTTGGCTTCTACACCTGTCCACCATGTGGCTGCGTCTCCTTTAAGTATGAGCGGTAAGCTTGATAAGGCGTCTTTGTCGCTTAGCTGGTTGCTGCGCTTATAAATTGTGGCTGCGGTGAGGAATTCGCTGACGACAGCGCCACACGGTGGGCTGAAAATCGGCTCCCATAGACTTAGGCATTTCAATTTTAAAGTGGCGGTTTTTTTGCCGGATATTGCTTCTATTAGTTATTACTATATACAAAAATGACACCCGAGTTAATTCTGCACGAAAACGAAGGAATTATAATTTTTTTACGAAAAATTTGTATGAAACTTGTATGAAAAACCTAATTATCTCTTAAACGGCAAGGATAACCGTAATATCCTTACAGGTGGTTATAGTACTTATTATTTATGATTTTTTGGCATACTCCAAAAAACAGAAATCGATGCCGATTTTTTTTTAAAAATCATCAAAATATTTTTATTTATTTTTTACATTTAAAATGTTTCCTTTTAGTGTATCAGCTAAGAATATCGTTATAAAGAGTGTTATTGATCCAAATATTAAGAAAATAATATAAAAAACAAGATAAGACTAAATAAAAATAGCTGTTTATTGTTTTTAATGATAATTGAAATACAACAGAAGCTACAAAAATATCATTTAAGTACGAAAAATACAATTATACCCACAAATAATTTCAAAAACGAATTTATGGAATTATAAATGATTATACGTATTGGTGCAATAAATAAGAAAAAAAAACTTGAATTATCATTAAATATTACAAATGTCTATCACTAATCACTCTCGTTGTCGGACTCCAATTCTGAGTCAGAATCCAGGTTGGATATATCCAAAAACTCGAACTCAGTTTCCTGAAACTGAATTAAGTCGAGAGTTTCAGGAAAAAAGCTCTGCTTTTTCTTGATATCTAACTTAGGCCTTTGTGCACTTAGAAGAGGATCCGAAGAAACAATAAGCATATTTAGGATATCTTGATTAGAATCTTGCCTGCTTCTTTTCCGTGAATGATGTTCCCGAAACCTCCTGAAATCTTTGTTTCGAGACTCTGAGGCTTCTTCCGAGAGAGTCCCAATCGGCACAATATCATTTTTCTCGATTATGTCAGCCCCATGTATTAATAATTTATGTACCGTGGACGACATGTAGTACCAGTCGTATAATTCCACATACTTTTCTGCTGTTTTGCGGGCGAAATCCTTAAATTTTATTACGTCGATCTTTTCGCCAGATGTTATTGCTTGCAAAATAACAGCAAATCTCCTTATTAGCTCTTCATTCAAACCGGTAATGCCTGCAGTTTTATTGGGAAACTCGAAAAACTTTCTTGCGGTATTCCCGTCATTTGTCGTTCCCGTGCCTTGTTTCACTATATCAATCAACAGATTGAACTCATCTTTGAATTTATTTTGAATACATATTTTTCTTGTCTGCAACATTTCTTTGTGCTCATTGGTTCTCGCTGCCCACTGATTGAATTCGAGCCTGTAAGCAATGTGTAACAGACATTCCATACAATTTATACGGGCGTGTAGGGATGACAAGCCAAATTCGTATATGTCAGAACACACAGTCTTTGATGTTACAGCATCTAAGCGGTTCATTTCTGTTGGCTTTGCTAAACACAGATAGCATGATGCATTTGATCTGGCTTTAGAAAGATACGTGCAGACTTTAGCGTTTATCATTGTCATCATTAGTTGATGATTCACCTTGATACTATTACTGCACTCTGTGGGGATAAGGGCCTTAATTTCATCATCCATTTGTCTTTTGTGATCAAGGACAACTGCTTCACTCTCCTTTACAAAAGTAAACTGAACTGGACGACAATACAAAGCTGAGCATGGTTTTGGGTTCATCCATAAAGTATTATCTCCATCTGTCAGTTTTAGTGGCACCAAAGAGGTCATGAAAATGCTTGAATCATCTTGATCACCCTCCATTTTCTGTTTGTATCGGCTTTGGTTGGAAGCACCATCAAATCCCCACTTAGATATTAGCTTTAGCTGCTTATTTTGCATATCGTCAGAAAGACTTTGAAGGATCCTCGTCACCGTGATATCAAGTAAAGCTTGTAGTGTAATTTTAGCTGATGAATCCGTAACTGACACTGATTGCTTCGGAGGGTAACAAGCAAGCTTAGTTTGTTGCACTTTATAGTAGGATGGGTAAATATCCTTAGCGCCTTCCCGAATGGCAGCCTCTCGCAACGTGATATATTGCCACTTTGACAGTTTTAGTGAAAGAAGCAATCCAAGTGCTTTCTCTGGTGTAAATATTACTTTTGTGATTGGTTTCTTAAGCGTTTCATTAATTTTAACGGCTGCTTCAGGTTTTCTCATCATATATTCGATCACAGATGCGATATCCTTATGCCCATCTTCTTCTAAACGTGCTGCTGCTGCAAATGCCAATTCACTGGAATCTTCGCCTATATGATCCTCAGATCTTCTCTTTTTCTGTTTGCTTCCCAGATCTTCGAATGGTTTTCGGGACCTTTTTGTCATTGTTCCAACAGACGATGATGTTACTGCTTCAACGGACGATGATGTCATGGTTCCAACGGACGTTGATGTCGACGGTTCTTGAGATACTAAGTGTGCTCTTGGTACCTCATCAACGGTTAGTTCCTGATTAACTAAAGTCTGCATACAACTTGGCCAATCAATATTTGCTTGCAGCCAATTTTCGTACCGTCTTCTGAAATTATCAATGAATCGGTTGGATTTCTGCCACCTCAGTAAAGCAGCTCGTGTGAATTTTCGACAAAATTCTTTGAGAGTCACTCGATCTTCGGCGGAAAGGCAATCACCTATGCGGGATACAACAGCACCAAACAATACTTCATAATTAAATGAAGTACTGTCTCTTTTTAGTAGAACAAACAAGTCTAAATTGGTGATTAAACTCTCCATATCAAAATTATATAGTCTCAGAAAAAAGATTAAGTGTTAGCAGTTACTCAGTTGTGAACAATCTAAATTGTGGAGCAAAATTTATTGTAAAACGTTGATAATTAGTTAACTACCCTCATTAGAATGATTTTTATTTTTATACTTAGTGCATGATCTGCACTGGTCTAAAAAAATCATTGAGATTAGTAAAAGCGCCATCTCTTGTCGAATACGTTAACTACTACGATAGTTCGTTAACTATCATACATACATACAGACTCGAATCGTTATTCGAGTCAGTATGCAATGTAACTTGATTGCTAACTGATGTGTAATTTGTTAAAGCTGTTGACTAATAAGGAACATATGAAACATTTGTAAAATTTAATTATATATATCATGATTTTCACTAATTTGTTAGTTTATTCAGTTTATTGCATTAAAACGTTTAGTCATTAATTCAATAAATTGGTATAAAAAATTATTTAAATTAAATTATGTTTTTTTAGCTTCTGTTGTATTTCAATTATCATTAAAAACAACAAACAGCTATTTATTTAAATCTTTTCTTGTTTTTTATATTATATTCTTAATATTTAGATCAATAACACTCTTTCTAACGATATTCTTAGCTGATACACTAAAAGGAAACATTTTAAATGTAAAAAATAAATAAAAATATTTTGATGATTTTTAAAAAAAAATCGGCATCGATTTCTGTTTTTTGGAGTATGCCAAAAAATCATAAATAATAAGTACTATAACCACCTGTAAGGATATTACGGTTATCCTTGCCGTTTAAGAGATAATTAGGTTTTTCATACAAGTTTCATACAAATTTTTCGTAAAAAAATTATAATTCCTTCGTTTTCGTGCAGAATTAACTCGGGTGTCATTTTTGTATATAGTAATAACTAATAGAAGCAATATCCGGCAAAAAAACCGCCACTTGAAAATTGAAATGCCTAAGTCTATGGGAGCCGATTTTCAGCCCACCGTGCGCCATCACGTTCGCCGTGGTACGTAAGGGATGCGGTGGGGAAAGATCCCGTACTCGCTGTCGCCGTTGATTGTTGCGGCGCGCGATTTGTTACGGCCTGTACGGCCGCAGTCGTGAGTGACGTCACCAGCTCCTGCAGTTGTTCTGACGTCATCGTGACGTTGGTCATTTTCTTGGTGGTTCTGGTTGGTGTTCCCGAAACAGATAATCGCCTCTGCACCCTTCTCGTCTGTAGTCGGGGTCCTCTCGGCGTTTCTGGAAGCGCGCTGCTGTCCAGGATGGAGACGCCGCCCCTGTTGGGCGCAAGTGTGACGAAGGGGGGTAGGTACTGAGGCGGAGGGGTGAAGAAAACGACGTAATACGGGAGCTGAGAGGGGCGTTTATTGTCGACTAACTTTACTACAAAGTCTCGTAGGGGTTCTACGAAGCTTCTCGTAGAGGTCCAGGGGGGCTGTACGCTCTACGAAGAAGGCAACGCTCTACGAAGGCTATAGTGGCGTATAGGTAGGTCCGCAGAGTCCGTACGCATCCTATACGTTCACTATAACCGGTGAGGCTTCGATACAAAACAAATTTCTAATGTTGACCAAGGTAAATTTATATAACACATCGCTTGCGCGATCTAATTTTACTAGTGGCGCCATCTAGTTTCGTTTTTTGTGAAACTAAAGTTTCTTTGGTACATTGATGCTTTCCTTGTATGAGGTTATGGAATTACGTTACATTTATACTTAATTATATTTTATGGGTTAGATCCAAAAGTATGCGTTTTTGGGGAGTCATTATGCAATAAGGTATCGCCGACAAAACCAAAAAATGGTTTTGAGTTTATAAGTATGTTCTTACTCAGAATCGTAGTACTCGTATTCGTATAAAGGTATTTGTGTGGTGCTGGTGGTCGATGACGTCACAGCTTTTCTTGTGCACGTGAAGGATCCCAGGACATTGAGGCAGTGCAGCCCTGGACTGCAATTGTCCAGTTTCAGGGCACATTCGTCGATATCTAGAACAAAATAGGAGTAGGTGCGTACATTTTTACAACGGCACCTTTTATAACTTGTATGAATATAATGAAAAACAAAGGTATTTTTATCATAGTTGCTCATAAAGTGGATCTTATTAAACCGCACTTAGGCTCATAATCCAACGTATTATGCACGCGTGCGTTTTACATTACCAACTAGTGCTATAAATTTATCCCGATAAATCTTACTGCTAATTACATGTAAGGTAGATGAAACGTTCTTAATTTATCTGGGTTATACTGTTTTGATGGATAAAAAAAGGTAGGAGTGTTTTTACTTCAACAAAAATGGTTGTCTATAAAGTCGGTTTACGAACGACAAATTTTTTGTGATAACGTCTTAAAAAATGATTAAAAATTGAGTTTTGTTTTTTCTTTACTTAAATATATTTTTTCCGTCCCATTATATTCTATTTTTAACCCCCGACGCAAAAACTAGTAGGCGCTCTTTACTATCCTAATAATATTTTAAATGTTAAGTTTAATCATTTACCGTTGCATCTGAAACAACTAAATGGTGTCCTTTTCCAAAAAAAACTAAAATCTTGGTTGATTTCCAAAGTTTTTTATAATTTAACAGAATTTTTGGAAGATGACGAAAAATAAAAACACAGTATGTACTTACCTACTAATTTAGTTTAAGTTCTACCTATGTTTAATATTGTATGCTCGAAATGAGTAATCTGTTGGCACTTTATTATTTTTTAAGACCTTTATGTACACAGATAAAACAATAAATGATATTCTATTCTATATTCTATTCTATTCTATTCTATTCTGTGTGTTTGTAAGTTTGTTACTCCTTCACGCAAAAACTAGTGGACTTTGGATTGCGACAAAACTCGGTATGTAGAAGGCTGGAGACCAGGATTAACACTTAAGCTACTTTTTATCCCAATATTCAAGCGGGATCAGGACATACGAGGGGCGCTGCTGGTAGAAAACAAAATAAAGTATAAAAAACGATATATTTCTCCACCTACAATAAAACCAGTGATTTGTGGGTGCTTTTAAATTCAGTCCCTCGTAAAACTTGACCGCTTTAGTAGGGTTCCTATATTACAAGAGTGCCTAGTCTATCGATCGATCACTGTACCAAAACATCGCAGAATTAGTAAATATAAAATTCTGAAAATGTTTGAATAAAAAACGCAGGTAAAATTGAATCTAGCAAAATTGGTTTAACTTAACTAATCTTGCTGCAAACTGTGAAACTTTAAAACCTTGCTGATGATACTTTTATAAAAAACTTCTAAAAAAAAAGTAGCCTGTGTTATTCCCAAAGAATCTAATCTACCTTTTTACGATTGCAACTGCAATTCTAAAATCTATAATCTACTAGCTGCGTCCCGCGGTTTCACCCGCGTAAGTCCCGATCCCGTGGGAATATCGGGGTAAATTAAGATGTAAGATATCCTATCTTTTAAGTTAGATCAAACTGCACATGGTGTGCAAATTTGGTTAAAATCGGTTAAGTGGTTTAGGAGTCCATTGAGGACAAACATTGTGACACGAGATTTATATATATTAAGATAGTGCACTCCCTTTGGAATTTAAATTACCCCAAAGGTTATCTGAATTTAAAACTAACTTAAAGTCCTGGCTTATCAGTAGATCTTTTTACAATCTGAATGAGTACAAGTACAAGTATAAAATAATCAGCTTGAAGCTTTAACTAGGTACATGGTACCTCTATTGTAATAAAATTTAAAAAATAGAATAATAACAAACACTATATGTAATTCAATTATAGATTTAAGTATATTATGTTATTCTTCTGAAATTTTATTTTAGTAAGTACTTTAATAAGTACTTATTGCTTGCCCGCAATGGGTAAATTGTTGTTACCTATGTTTAAAACTACCTATAATTCTTATTCTTAACCGTGACTGTTGTTTTTATGATTCCGTACCCAAAGGGTAAAAATAGGGTCCTATTACTTAGACTCTACTGTCTGTCTGTCTGTCACCAGGCTGTACCTCATGGACCGGGATAGCTAGACAGTTGATTTTGAACATAGACTTAGGAGGAAAGAGTACCGGGGGCTCTTTCCATACAAACTATTACAAACGTAGTCGACTGTTTCCTCCCTGGATAATGACACTAGAGCAAATATTTTTGGTGCATAAAACTTATAACTGCCATGACATTTTATTAAACCTAATTTCTATAAATTAAAAAACCAAAACATAGGGGCATAGTCATGGCAGTTATAGGTTTTATGGCACACAAATATTTGTGCTAGTGTCATTATCCAGGGAGGAAACAGTCGACTACGTTTGTATCGAGAGAACACAGTACCCTTTCAAAAGTTTTAGTATCAGAAGCATTCTTTAAGCATCTTACTGTCTATAGGTAGAACCATTCGAGAACGAAAACAACAATATTGCAGTGTTGATCGAGGAAGTTAGTACCTTTTTTACTACAGTTTTTCGGGCCAAAACGTTTCATTACATAAGTAAGTAGGGTTCGGTCGGCAAATAAATGTTTAATTTAAAGATGGACTACGGAGGTTTGATAGTTTCTAGACGCAATAAGGGTTCCGCCCGGTTGTAAATGTTTTTAAAACCACTCAAAAGAAGATAAAGGATATTTCATCTGGGGTTTTCTGAAAGCTTAGGATTTATTAAAACTTAATTTAGAACTGTTTAATAACCTATTTTTTTATTTGATATTTTTCAGTATTTAATTTGTCTTTATTTACTATCGCGGGAATATCGAAATAAGAAGCCTATGTTACTACTAGACTCATCATGTCAAGTTTAAAAACGGTTTGCCTATTTTGTTCACGATTTTCCGGTTCTTTTCGGATTTCGGGTTTTTCCTTACAACTAAAAAACTGTCCGTTTTATAGTAGGTACTTACCTATTAGTTTTAATTAGTAGTTATTCATTAGTCAATCAGTCATATCTTACCAACACAAGATCCACTAGAGGAGTCCAATTCGAATCCGTTCTTACAACGGCACTCGTGTCCACCGTAAGTGTTTATACAATTCTGGAACTGGTCGCAGAGGTGGCTTCCTTCACGACATTCATCTATATCTGATAGAAATAAATAAAATTAATTAGTCCACTACTATTCCATCACAGGTATGGAGTCTGTTTCAATGCAGTAAGGTAGTGTTTGGATCGAGAGCTACGTCGATTCCAGTTCTCTATTCCTACAAATGTAGCAATGTGTTGTTGCGAATTTCGTTACGCTGATGCCGTCAGTCCTATAAGCCTAAGGCTGCTTTGATTAATTCATCTGATCACGAGATCCGTGGATACAAACCCTGCTTGTCCACAGGACCGGAGCGAAGAGGACAGGTAACCTCAACCCTGGCCTTGTGCCACAAACCGCAGCTCTTATGCAATCAGATTAAGATTAAGATAAGACCAAAACAACAGCCCAAGTGGTTTTCTACTGTCGATCAATAGTTCTATCTGAACCAGGACATGGATAACCGCAAGATGTGGTGGCCAAATTACACTTTCCTATTTAACTTGTTATTATAAAGAGCTACACACGCATGCCTTCCAAGGTCCAGGAGTCCAAAATCAGTGCTTGCCAGGTAGTTGAATGGGGTACTGCTAATCTGATTAAGTACAACGCGTCTAAGACCTTGAGTGTCTTCAAGTCGAGAGTGATCAGGTATCTTTTAGAAGAGCGTGCTGCATGTTTGACCGCATCGTCACCTACCATCAAGCAGGTGTAATAGTGGTCAATCGCTGACCTATCAATTGTAAAAAAAATATTCATCGGTTACCTTCACAAATTTTTCCTCCCGGTCTTAATCTAGTGCCTTCCTGACAGGTCTTTGTTGCCAATCTGAAAAAAAACATTCATTTTTTATTTATAAAACAAAAAAACTATGCCCCCGCAGTTTTACCCCCGTAAGTCCCGATCCCGTGGAAATGTATATCCCAGACACTACAAAGAACGCCCTGAATAGCATGGTTCCTGGATAGATGTGGATGGATTTGGTGTAAAAGCCAATACGTCTCCAACAGTAGAGGCCCTTTAGTATCGTTCGACCTGGCACAAAAATACAAGGAGGTCCGACCCTGGATGAGCCGGGATAAGGGGAAGAAGAAGAGAGAGTAGAGGCCCTTTACAATAACAATTAAAAGCGAAGTATATTGTGGTGACCAAAGGCCAATATTATTATGTATTTCCTTCGAACTTACTTGGGTAAAGTACTAATCTTTGACCTGCAGCTATATGCTCCAGGCAGGTTGACACAGACCTCATTCTTCTTACACACATCTGCACTTTCTTCACACTCGTCGATATCTGCAATGATGTTAAATATAAGTATGAATAGATTAAACCCGTGACTTCATCCGCGTATTAGTAGAATGTACCCTTTCTTAGCGATTGCCTACGTAAAGTCCATAGGTTTCATCTATAATATAAAAATCAATTGCTGTTCGTTAGTCTGGCTAAAACTCGAGAATGGCTGAACCGATTTGGCCAATTCTTTTTTTGTTGTGTTTGTCGTAGTCCAGGGAAGGTTTAAACGGTGAGAATTTAAAGATCGGACTTACGCGGGTGAAACCGCGGGGCGCAGCTAGTCTATAATATAAAAATCAATTGCTGTTCGTTAGTCTGGCTAAAACTCGAGAACGGCTGGACCGATTTGGCCAATTCTTTTTTTGTTGTGTTTGTCGTAGTCCAGGGAAGGTTTAAACGGTGAGAATTTAAAGATCGGACTTACGCGGGTGAAACCGCGGGGCGCAGCTAGTGGAGGAATAAAAAAAATCCCCACGCGGAAAACTTTTTCTTGCTTCATGATTGGTTTGATTGAACTGTGCGTTGTTTAAGTCAGTCAGTTAGGACTATGTATTTTGTATTTTTATAAAGATAAATAGGCGCTGCGATTATCCGAAACCCTTTTTCAATACATGGTGCACCTGCTCCAATGCCTATGGTGCCCGTACTGCACATTGTAGAAGGTCATACCTTCGCTGGCCAACTATTCTGCTTCACTGGTCAGGTAAGGTATGAACAGGTCGATCGAATACTAACACAAAGAGATGGACAGTTTAAAAAAGTCATTTTGCAGCATATAAGCATCACTTACTTCAACCGTAGCGTAGTACCCACGCTAAAGAATATGGATGAATTTTATAAACGGACATCCAGGGTCATTTCTCAAACATATATCTAAGAGATAGCGAAAATTGCTGAAAATATTTAGTTGCGTTCCCGATTTTGACAAAAATTAAAACTGCATCTTTCGATTTCTGAACAAGGCATTACCCTATCCAGGAGTATAACTTAGTTAATTTTTGAATCAATCGATAGAGTTGCTGGCAAATCATAGTAAATGTTTTATTTTCACTTAAATAAACTAGAGCAATACTTTGGTAATGGTAAATGTAGAAATATTTGTAACCTTCACAGATTCCAGTGGATGTGTTAAACATAAATCCTGGCGCACATCGCTTGGACACGTGGTCTTGACAGAAGAAGCTGCCGTGTGTGTTGATGCAGTGCTGCGAGAGATGTTGGCAATCGTCTGTCATTTCCATACATTCATCTATATCTGAAATAGAAAATTTAAGGATTGGAGATGTGCAGTGTTCTTCTAGAGGTCTAGAGCTCTAGAGGAACACTTTCTATTGGAAAAGCTTTCTCTTGGAAAAACTTTTGCAGGAAAAGCACAACAGCTTTCTCTTGGAAAAGCCATAGAATTAGTTGCATAAGTCTGTATTTCCTGAAGTGTACAATTTGAAAACCTTCAGGTTACGAGTGAATAAGTATTTTATAAGCAAACGTATCGTCACTTACCATCAGATGAACAAGTGGTTAAACCTACCATAAAACTAAACTTTTGAACTAGAGGTACTTACCATTACAATCATCATAATCTCCCGCTCTGAATCCTTGTGGACATATATCATTCTTAGGCGAGGATTCAGTAGCGGCCGGTTCCGTCACCGTCCCAGGGTTGACCTCATCGAATGGCTTGCCTGGTTTCCCTCCACATTTATAACCTCCTATTGTGTTCTCACAGAGATACTTGGCACAAGGAGGTCGGGGCAATTGACATTCGTTGATATCTGAAACAAAATTTAGCCTTTAGATCAGTTTTAGCAAAAGCTACTCTTGCTACCGAACAATAAATTGGAAAAAAAGTTAAAGTTATTATAACGTGCTTTTCCACCCAATGACAATGTTCCAGCTGCATTTACCGATATTAATCGTTCGGGTTAAGCAACATCTAACGCGGTCGTTACTTCGATAGGTCGGAGCAAACAATGGAGCATCTAAAGACTTGATTCGTAAACCCCGCTATCTGTTCAGCAGAAGACCTTCACAGGGCATCGGATAAGGCACATATCTTTTTTGCCAAGAAAACCGAAAAACACTTCGTTAGGTGTGGCAAAAATGGTCCCTCAGGCCCCTCGTGCTATCGTTAGCATTAGTATATAGTATTACCAGATATAGCAACTGGCAAAAGCCAACTTGAAAGCTCTAACAACAGTTAGGACAGACCACTTTTCGAAAAAAAAAGAACTGGTTTTCTGGTATCTGATAATAGATTAAGAATCACGGATCCAGCGATGTAGTTTCCTACTTAACCAGGTGGTTTATCATTCAGAAACAAACTGAATATCCTCATCAAAAAGTATCTTACCATCACAGACTTGGTTCTTAACGTTCTTCTTGAAGCCAGGCGGACAGCCCCCCACTTCTCTTTTCTTAATGGGTACACATTTGAAGGCACCAGGAATGTTGTGGCAGACTGTGTCTTCTGCTGTGCAAAGGTCATCTTGTGTTTCAGCACATTCGTTTATATCTGAAAACAATAAGAATTTTTATCTGAAAAAAGTAAAGGAATGACATAAGATCTGGTCCAGTGGCCGACCAGTGTGGACTGATTAATTTTTGCTGTTTTTTTATTATTTTTTCCAAGATCTGAAGAAGAGGATACGTGAGTTTGGGGTTCAGTAATTTCTCAATTTGGTTTACTACCTTCTTGCAAAATTTTTTTTTTGTGTTATTTTCTTATAAATTGATACGATACAAAAAAGTTCTTATGACGTTATCACGTAAAATTATCGTCCGTAAACCGATTTTATTTTCTTTAATAAAACGACTTTTCAAACCAGAATTAGACCAGACTCTCAGTGGAGTTCCGTTTGCAAAAATTGCAGACCTCAATCTGACTTCTGATATATTATTATATTGTATAGATCCCAGACATCCTACAAACAAATGTTGCCAACCAGTTTTGTGGTCCCCCTCCCCGGCAATTAAAAATGGCATAGGTACAAAAAAAAAATATATAGAGCCATGCCGTGTGGGGTATCAAATAAATAAATAAAATAAAATAAATAAATATTTCAGGACATATTACACATCGCCATCCAGCCCCAAGCTAAGCAACTTAATGCTTGTGTTATGGGTGCCAGATAACGGATAAACTACTTATATACTTTTTTTTTTGTAAATATATACATATTATACATATAGGAAACACCCAGAACCAGAAACAAGAATTTATGGTCGGCATAAATACTTGTTCCCGGCGGGAATCGAACCCGCAACCTTCTGCGTCGCAGTCGGGTGTTCGCCCGACGCGCCACAGAGGTCGTCAAATGAAAGGGCTAATTGAGTAGATCACGAATATATTTTTAATTGCTGGGGAGGGGGGAGGGGGACCACAAAACTGGTTGGCAACATTTGTTTGTAGGATGTCTGGGATCCGAAAAATAATATAAAACTAGTAGTTCGCCCCGAACTGAGACCTCACGAGTTTTTTTTTCGATCACTACTTAAATGATATAACGTCGAAAGATTCAAAATACGATAGGTCTATCTAATTTAAATCATCTCATATATCATCTCAATCGCGTATTTTTTTATTTCACGTTTTTAACGGGATAATAACAACTTGAAATACAAATTGTGTGAGTTTAAAAAGCTCCTATGCCTCTTTCTGGCTATATCGCCAGATTATCAGTACCTATATTACCTACTCATCAAGACGATTTTAACGAGTCCATACGCGATAGGCCTATCTTGCTTATAGACTCTAGCGCGATGGCGTCCTGGCGATGGCGTAAAATGTATATTTTACCGACCTAGGGTTAATAGAGGTAGCCATGAATACGTAGCCAACGACACGTCGCCACGCGGCGTCCCGGTGAGGTAAGGCCCTTACTCCGGTTCTGTATTCTATCACCTAATTCCAGATATCAGATGATTCTTCAGTACCAAGCATGTACCAAGAGTATCTACTTTTTAATTTGATTTAAACGAGTTCAACATGATTTTAATATCTTGCTCGGTAGATAAGTTCATAATAATAATATGGTTATTGGTTACCTTTCTCATCAGGGTTTTTATCATCAGACTAAACACTCAATTATTTAATACCTACTCATCGTGATCTTAAAACGAAACAGAAAGAAGGAGACACGCTTCAATACAAATATATTAGAGAAGTTTGAGACTTATGTCCTGTTATAAGTAAATAAAAATAATAAAAAGACAAGCTTATTATTTAAAGTCTTTGTGTCGGCTAGCACTGAAGCAAACAGAGGTCGAATTTAGGAGAAAGTAGAATAGAAACTTTATAAAAACCACAGTCTTCAGCATGTCTTCACACAAGGTACATCCCGTAGTACATTACGATCGTTGGATGATCGTTGATACCTACAACTTGAGTGACCCAGACGACGTCAACCATAGTAGGGTTGCCCAGTTATCGCCTTGGTTTCCTTTCAGCTGATCAATAGCTGAATCCAGCATTAGCTTCTTTATAGGCCATCGGGAACAAACATGGCAGTAGAATTGGTTTATGGATTATAGAAGTAAAATTACACCTTCCGTGCATAACTTTACACTATCAACTTTTACGCGAATATTTGAATTTATTTGGGATGACCAAATATATTATGGATCATCTATTTCAATTAAAATATCACGAAGATATTGAATATTTTTTGAGAAGGTTTCTATGGTTCTGAGAATCATATTCTTTTCAATAATGACCACGGAACACTTTTACTCCTAGATAATGACAGAATCAAAACCTGACATTGTCATTTCTTACGTAGTTTTATCAGAGAGTTTTATCTATGTTTTATATTCTCTTTGTTGTCATTTTTGAAGTTAAAATTCTAAAGAAGTTTTTAATTATTTGCCTTTTATAAAGGTAGATCCCCTTTTGCACCCCCTATCTCCGTAGCCCCCTAACCGATCCCTCTCATGTTCGAACTTAAAAATTCTATGGGCCTCAACTACTCTTATACCAAAAATCATGAAGATCAGAGCAACGGTACTCAAGTTATCGTCGAACAAACATACATAGATACATAGGTACAGCCGACCGACCGTCTCGCCACTAGACCTCTCTCGCTTCGCTCGTTCGGTCAATAACCCACCTTTACAAGATTTCTTATCACCCTGTAATCTGAACCCCTCCTTGCACGAACACCGTATAACTCCATCACTGTCATCGCAGTCGTGTTCACATGAATCCTTCTTGCATTTTGGCTTTGGTTTTTCTGTGGTTGGTTTCACTGTGGTTGGTTTTGGTGTGGTTGGTTTTGGTGTGGTTGGTTTCGGTGTGGTTGTTGTCGTGGTTGTGGTTGTTGATGTGGTTGTTCTCTTTTCTGTAGTTGTCTCTGGTTTTACAGCTGCTTTCTGTTGAATTAAACAAGATTATTGTTTTTGAAAGGTTCATCCGTGTTAGATAACATAAGAAAGCTACCACTAACTTAACTTAACATGAAGAATACCGTATCGGAAATCTGCATTAAATGTAATTACGCGACAAGCAGAGATCCGGCGTATTTGTAAATTCGCACTAAAAGTAAAAGTCTGCAAGGCGTAGAAAAATTTAGACAAATCAGAACCAGATTTGTGCTCTTAGTATAGCGAAGTCAGAGGTAGATACGACTTCAGTTTGTGTGGCAGCTGCCGTCGCGCGTCGTCCTTACTAACTTCCTATGACGCTACAACCCGGGTTTTAGCTTCTTTCACAATTTGCCTCCAGCAATCTCTATTCAGACAGTACGTCGCCAATTGGTCTTCTTTCTCAGAGCAGCCAGGTACTCCTCGGTGCTAACTCTTTGGCTACTTCTTTCATCTTACCAGCCTAGAGCAGAATCTGGATTTTTCAAGTTCCAAATCTCATAGCATATTTTATTTCGTCTAGGACTAGGTCGTCGTGTAGAGATCGGTACGTTTCTATCTTTGTGTGACTTCTTAATCTAAGCTTGAGACCGGCAGGGAGCTAAGATTGACCCACAAGCGAAGTCCGAGCAACATAAATCAAAGCTGCATATTTACAGATACACAGAGAACCACGCGCCAATTAATAAATAATAATAATAATAAATATTACAGAACATTCCACACCTCGCCATCTAGCCCCAAGCTAAGTAACTAGACTTGTGTTATGGGTGCTAGACAACGGATATACTATACTTATATACTTTTTCTTGTGTAAATATATACTTATAATACATAGAAACAACCAGACCTCAGACAAATATCTAAGCATAAATACTTGTCTGAGACGGGAATCGAAACCGCAACCCTGTGTTTCGCAGGGCATGGTGACCATTGTGCCAAGTGGGTCGTTATTTGAAATATTTGAAGGTACTTACCACACAGCACTGGTAGAAGGCGTTCTTCCTGAGCCTTGTGTCTTGGCTGACATCTTCTTGGACGGCAGATCCACACGCCTCCTTACCCTGGGACTCTCCGGTCCATTGACCGAACGAGCATTCTTCACAACATGTCTGAAAGTTATGTGGAATTCAATTATCTACAAAAAGTAAACTTAGAAGATTTTTTTTTCGTAAAATTGGAATATTATTTTGGTCTATTTGATTAGTGATTATTTATTATTTATTTTAGTGATTATTTAACTTATTCTACCAAATGAATTGTCAGGCAAATTAAAAACTCCCGATTGATACAGAAAATCGCAAATAACTTTTAAACGACTAAACCAATTTTCATCAAACATAGCTAAGAATACTCAAAAATGTTTAGTTTTCAGATAAAAAAAACTTACTTAAAAAGGATCATTCGTTTGGAAATTATCTATGCACCCTTAATCGGAAATATAAAAAATCCGCGACTCAAACGACTTAAAATGCTTATAAGTTTCAGCCTTACAAGATTTTAGATGCGCAAATTTATACAGCGCAAATTTTAGTAGATGGTATTTAAGGTCCTGTATTTCCTGTTGTAATAATTGTTTATTATCAGAAAATATAAATTTAAGTCTAAAGTTAGCTAAATATTATTGTTTGCCTACCTTTCCAATATCTGTATTGGGAGTGCTACATCGCCTCGTAGGTGCTAATTTTATTCCAGCATCGCAGTCATCTTTCTTTCTGTAAACCAAAATTTGAAAGTATACGTTACTAGGTTTTTAATCCTATCGTGGATTTTGTCGTGGTATTATTTACATTAAAATACACCAAGTAAATTATATATAGTAAGTAGTTTTGAATATAAAGGTCATAAGTTAGGTATATTGTTACTAACACTATGGATGTATGTCTGAAATAAATAAATTTCAATTTGAATTTTGAAGTTAGGTGGGAACAGATGAACATACATACATACATACATACATGGTCAAAAACATAACCCTACCTTTTGGCTTCGCCGTAGTCGAGTAAAAACTAACGTGACTAAATATAGAAATATTATAAAAGTGGTAAAGTTTGGATAGATATTTAAAAGAGATAATCTTCGGAACTTCAAGACCGATTTTTACAACTATTTTACAGATAAGAAGCTAGTGACATTTCCATCCAGAATTACTAAAGGAATATCCCAAACTCTACAAATTTTGACTTACTTAAACACCTGTTCGCAGCAGGAAAGAGCAGCAGCCCTGCAAGTATCCACCTGTTCCGGTTCTATATCCTCAGGCAGAGGTAGTTTTCCACACGAGGTGATGGATGGCAAGGTACCAGCTGTCTCGTCGCCGAAGCTGCAGCATGTTTCTTGGACTTCGTAGGCTTCTTCTGAGGTTAGGGCTGGACAGACTGAGAGACATTTTGTGATGTAGTAGTACCTAGTACAAACATGATAGACGCGAAAAACATAATCCTTTCCTTGCAGTCAAGTTATAAAAAGGGGAGTGAACGTGGATTTGACGGACAACAGAGTGAAGTGGAGAAAGATTGCTTACTTAAGACCAGTGTGAGGCTGTAAATTTCCAAACAATTAAAAAGCGGTAACGTTTTCCCCCCCATAAACGAAGTCCGATTTTAAATTTTTTTGAAAATGTTTTAGATCTAATGGAAAACTAGGTTTAACCGTTTTCATTTGAAAGAAATATTGCCTAAGATAAAAGTTATTAGTATCTGAATATCTATATTTTTGACATAAAAACTTCATCGAACGTTTCAATTGTTTTTTAATAGACTAAACTGAATTACCAAAAAAGAAAAACGTATAAACCTAGAATAAGATGCAGTGAATTAAATGAGACCAAATTTATTTCATTTTGTGAAGGATAAAGGGGGTAAAAACGTTACGGCCCGCAACATTATTTGAAAGCAAAATGAAGGCAATTACGTCCGAACTTAAACTCTCTCTATCGCACGATACGGGCCATTTTTGAAAATACCTAAACGCGCAGCGTATCGAAAACTCATGATTCTCTTAACCCCGAAATTCTGTGTCAGTTTTTCTAGCACATTACATAACACCAAAAATGTATTTTGGTGTTTCATATTTATTTTCGAATTTTTAAAAGTCGTAGAACAAAAGTTGTTTGTTTAGGTGCACAGAAGTAGCCCTCAACAGCTTGCTAGTATAATTACCAATAACCCTGATAACTTCTATAACTTAATATTATGAAGAGAAAAGATTTTTTAGATTTTTTTGTTTGTAACGAATAGGCTCCGAAACTTCTCAAACGATTTTGATGAAACTTGGTATTTGGATACATTGATTCATGACAGTAACATAGACTACTTCTCATCCCAATATTCCCACAGGACCGGGAGTTACGCGACGAAACCGCGGAGCGCTGATAAAACGGTTCAGTAGATTACGTTATAAATAATTAAGGTTGGCTAGGTTACGTCAATATGCCAAATACATCAGATATTGTGGTATGCAGTGTGAGTGACCCAGTAACCTGCATGCAAACATCAATGCAAAATATAGATTCAACAGATCACAGAGAGTGGGCGAACTTTATTATTTAATCTACCTGAGTAGTCTTACTTCAAGCGTGGGTGAATCTTCAATAATGTTCCTACTATAATGTAGATAGAACGGAAGATAATTTAGTACATCGTACATTTACCTGGTGTTTTATTGGTAATCTACATTTTTATCACAGTTGCACATAAAGTGGATCTTATTAAACCGCTTTTAGGCTCATAATTCAACGTATTATGCACGCGTGAGTTTTACCCTACCATAACGCACAAGTGCTGTAAAGTTATCCCGATAAGTTAAATTCGTATTTTACTGCTAATTACATGTTACGTAGATGAAACATTCTTAATTTAACTGGGTTGTACTGTTTTGATGTATAAAAAAGACTTGAAGCAAATGGCATTATACATATAAACTTTACCTAAACTATTAAAAAAAGTCGGTATACGGGCGAAAGTTTTACGTGACAACAACTGTGCTCGAGTGGAAGGGACGGGGGCCTTTCACTTTTTATGTCTGTCTCTCTCGCTCTTAGGCGGGCTAACCATGCCCGCGTGCCTCTCACTCGCTCTCATTGTGAGCGCATAACGTCAGCGGAGCGTAACGCAGTTTCTTGAAGTGTCACCCGGCAAACCAATTTATAAGACGTTGTCACGTCAAAAAAATGAACTATAATAACTGAAGGATCTATAAAACCGTGATAAGACCTGTCGTCATGTATGGATCGGAATGCTGGGCCGCGAAAAAGAAGGGTGAGAGAAGATTGCATGCAGCGGAGATGATAATGTTGAGATGTATGTGTGGAGTAACGAGGATGGATAAAAATAAGTAATGAGTATAATAGAGGAAAGCTGAAAGTAGCACCGGTTACTGAAAAGTAAAAAGGAACCGTTTGAGTTGGGATGGACATGTAATGAGAAAAGATGCATGTAACTAGAAGAATGATGAGTATGAATGTAGAGGCATGGAGAGGAAGAGGACGACTTAAGAAAAGATGGATGGACTGCGTAAGACAAGACATGAGAGAGATGAATGTGAACGATGAGATGTCGACTAATAGGAGTGAATGGAAGAAGAAGACATACTGCGCCGACCCCAATTAAATTGGGACAAATGCAGGAAGATGATGATGATGAAGAACTAATAATATAGCAGATCAATAGAGTAGTTTCTAATCACGTAAGATAAGCGTTTATAAACAGATACATTAACCGAGTGCTTCGTCGGTCCGCCCGCGAGGCGACCGCCCGAATCGGGCGAACCGCAGTATTGCAAAAAAAATATTATTTTCGTTCCGCGTTCCGCCCGAATTTATTTGATACCTATTTTTCTATAAAAGTACAGTCGGCAACAAAATAATTTGATGAAATAAAAGTAAAAAATGGTTTGAAAATAGTATACTTAATACAATAATCTGAAGCTAAATAAGTACATTAGTACACACGTTATTCAACTGTTAATATGAATAGATAAACTTAAATAAATTACCTACTTAAGGTATAGATATGAATTACCTTCTACATTTCATTTTACATTTCAACCATATTAGTGGTTATGTGTTGCTGGTTTTAGCAATTCCAATTACTAATAAAAAAACCGGTCAAGAGCGAGTCGTACTCGCGCGCCGAGGTTTCCGTAATTTGGTTTTAACTCTCTTTCTGTACCCTTGCAGTGGTACGGTTGTTACCAATTTAACTTGACCCCTGTTTCGTTAGCGCGCCCTTATAATGTAAGGCTCAAATTAAATTGGTTTAACTATGTAAACGTATGGGGACACTCTTTAATTTTCAACTTTTTTATTTTTTGAATTTTTTCTTTAAGTGTGCTGCAGGTCTTGGGTCGAAAACCTAGGTAGTTCCCGTTGACCTAGAATCACGAAATTTGGCTAAAAGCAAGGTCTTACAGCACACAGGAAAATTTCAATTGGGTACACTACTTCCAGTTGACCTGAAATTGTTAATTTTGGTTAAAAGCTAGGTCTTACAGCACAAGTAAAGGGAAAAATCCGAAATATAAAAATGTTGAAAATTAAGGTAAATTTTGGTACTTACAAGTTTTTGCAAAATTTGCCCAAATCTTTTTATCGTGTTGACTCAGGACTTTGATTTTTATACACCTAATAGAGACTATAAACCACAGTATCTGGTATGAATTTCAATTTGCTAGGTCCACTCGTTCCTGAGAAAATGGGTGATGGATGACACACGGACAGACAGACAGACAAGAAATTGATCTTATTAGGGTTCCTTTTTTTACCTTTTGAGGTACGTAACCCTATATAGTCCCTATTAGGTGTATAAAAATCGAGGTCTTGAGTAAACATGATTAATAGATATAGGCAAATTTATATTTTCGCAAAAACTTGTAAGTACCATAATTTACCTTAATTTTCAACTTTTTTATATTTCGGAATTTTCCCTTTACTTCTGCTGTAAAACCTTGATTTAAACCAAAATTGACATTTCCAGGTTAACCGGAAGGTTTTGGGTCCTATATTTTATGGTAGTTCACGAGGTTTGGCAAAAACAAACTCGTACAGCACAAATAAAGAAAAAATTTCAAAAAAAATAAAAAAGTTGAAAATTAAAGGGTGTCCCCATACATATATAGTTGGATCTATTTAACTTAACCCTTACATTGTATAGGCGCCCAAACAAAATATGGGTTAAGTTATATAATTGGTAACTACCATACCACTGCAAGGGTACAAAAAAATATTGTTGAAAGTAATGTATGGAACGCTCGGCGAGCGAGTACGAATCGCACTTGACTGGTTTTTATGTGCTTTTTCACAAGTTTAAACTTTTTTCTCCACAAACATCTTAGAAAGTGAAATAGGCAACCCTATTTTTTGGTGTAGGAAATACATCTTCCACAGCTTAAGAGCTGCTTAACTACATTATTATGTGGTTTTGTACTCCATAATCGACATGCAGCGTAAATAACTGATAAAAATGCTTTACGTAAAATTTAAAAGGGTCATCACAAAGGATTACCATGTCCTTTTTCATTGAATAAAGATCCAGCGGTTTTTGAATTCATAACTCCAGTCTGTAGTTTTTATTAAATGTAATAAACCGATTTTGTTGCTAACTGTACTAAATCTAAGTAAGTTAGTAAAATAAGTAGGTATAAATTACAATCGGGCGGTCTGCCCCTTGGATTTATTACTTTATGCGGTCCGCCCGATCGGGCGGTCGCCTCGCGGGCGGACCGACGAAGTACTCCATTAACCTTCCTGTCTATTCCTATTGCCTACTTAGTTTACGGATTAGCTCATAAACAATTAAACAACGACTTGATGCCAATCACGTGTGTCTCTCGAGTATAACGAACATTTCCTATTACTCTGATATCAATATACCTACCTACATAGTAGCATCACATCTGCGTCTTTATGATCTTTCAATGAGGTCATCGGGATTTATCTGAATCTTGCTTTTAACCGCGATTTCGTGTCATCAAACTCAATCAATCAGGATTTCGAGTTTTATATTTATAGATATACTACAGCGCTCCGCGGTTTCACCTGCGTAACTCCCGATCCTGTGGGAATATCGGGATAAAAAGTAGCCAATGTTATTCCCAATGAATCAATGTATCCTCATGCCAAGTTTCATTAAAATCACTTCAGTATTTTCAGAGCCTAGCAAACAAAAAACTAAAAAAAATCCTCTTTATTTCATCAATCAATCAATCAATCATTTATTGAGAATAAAGGTAAAAGTACAAAGGTCTTAAATAACAGTTTCCGATTACAGCTACATTATGCCCTTGCGGCGTTCAATAATATAATACAAAACATTTAGAATAAGATGTCAAACTAAATAATTAATTAGAGGAAACATATTAAATAATCGCAAAAAAAAAAAGATAGTTAATTAATTCTTTGATGTTATAAAACATTATCATCATTCATTAGTGTAGATATCTAATAATATTTTTGCTAAATAGCACTATAACTGCTTTGCACTGCTTTTCGTGCAGATACCAATTGTGTCAACTACGCCTCAGGTGAAATTCCGGCTGATAGTGTATCTGCACGGTAAGCAGCAGGTCACATGCAAAATAAAAATTACGAAGGTGACTTCATAATAATAATAATCATTGTAACGGATGTTATTAATTCAACCCCTTAGGGTTATTAAAATAAGAACTCTTGCAAACCAGATATTTTTATGTCTCTACTGCGGCTGCGTCTTTGTCCTGGTTTTTTAAATTAAAGAAATATCATAATTCATTCATGATCATTGTTTTAGCAAAAGATAAAAGACATGTTTAGGTAAATAACCGAAATAGAATTTTTATCAATTTTAACTACAATTTTCTTAGAATAAAATAAGTATTGCTTTGACCCTACAAAATTCACCTAGAAGATAACATATTTAGATTTCGATGTTTTAGTTTTAAAATAGACCGCTGACCTGAGTCTAGATATAAGCAGATTTGATAGCCAAGTTAGGTAACCGATAAGTTTTAAGTTTCGGAAATATTTTGAACTCTCATTTATTTTTACTTCTCCCAGACAGCTGCAAAGCTGGGCAGAACGAATATGTCTGCATTTTGTGTTTTGGCATTAGGCTCGGAACTAAACACTAAATATTAATACTTCCATTACAGATAAGTTAGTTTATTTCAGTTAAGTAAGTTAGTTTAAGTATTAGATTAGTTTTTAAGACGATTTTATGTGGTCTATATACTTTTAAGGTATTATGCATCCAAAGAAATATTTTTTTTTTACTTTTGACATTTGACTTATTGGAGTTCCAAAAAGTAACGCCGGCTTCAATCAACAACAGCATTGTCTCATATTATTATTATACGACCACGCGGCAAACCCTGACGATGGCGGTATGATTTTGACTCCAATAGGAATAATAATAATTGATGTGCTATGGTGGCTGGTGTGATCGCGATCAAGGTAGAAAGACCTTTGCTCTAAAGTGGGAATTTTAATTTTAACATTTCTAACTTTCTGGTACAAAATATTGTCAAACGAGACAAAGTGTACGTGTCCCGGAACACTCGTTTGGAACAGGGTCCAGCCCTCTTTTTTTAGGGCTCCGTACCTCGAAAGGAAAAAAAAACCCATATAAGATCACTTTCTTGTTTTCACGTGTGCGCGACTTCGTTCACGTTGTGGTTTTGCTTTATTTAGAATACCTAGCATTTTCCCGCATAAATACTATTTATTTTTCGTTGTAAGTTATAGTACAAAATAGCTACCTACATGGTTTTAAAACTATATTTCTTTATAGATTTGGCAAATTTATAAAAGTGGATGGGTATTTAAATATTTGTATTTATTTTTTGACTTTACACAAATAGGACATAAGTATTAATACCTACACACACCCTTATAAGCTAAAACTAATTCCAATTCCAATTTTCACAAAGCTTACAACATGCTTAGTCTTTTTATTTTTTACTTATTTGATACCCATAGCTATTGATAAAAGGCATCAAAAAGAACAAATAATGCCTTCACACTAAACTTCCAAAGCGTCTCGAATATAGGATTTTTGATGGGACGTTATGTCCTATGATTTTCCAAAAGTACGCAGAGCACATTGATACTTATCTACGTACCGACGAACAAATAATTTAAATTTCATAAGGCATCAAAACTACATTAAACATAACTATTTTTGACATAATCTACTTCGGTATAATAACGAATGGCATAAAATAAAAAAGCATAAACAACCTAAGTAACAAAACAACAGTAACAAAAGTTTGTACATAAGTACAAACTTTTGGTAAAAAAACACAAATTAGGAGCTCGATTAAACGCTATTTTTAACAGTGTGAATCTAAATGCTCGCTTTCCTCGCACGTACTTTGCCACAATATCTGACCTCACCTAACCTAACATTCTGGCACCCAATTACTTTTTATTACTATTTATAATAAAATGGTTACATATCATAATAACTAAGTTCAATATAACTATGTTCGAAATAACTACGGTCATAATACCTACTGTTTAAAATACCTAATGGTTGTTTCACATATTTTTATAATAACTAATGAATGAAATGCCTAATGTACGAAAAAACTACGGTTAATTGAACTATGTTCATTATAACTATGTTCGAAATAACTACGGTCATAATACCTACTGTTTAAAATACCTAATGGTTGTTTCACATATTTTTATAATAACTAATGAATGAAATGCCTAATGTACGAAAAAACTACGGTTAATTGAACTATGTTCATTATAACTATGTTCGAAATAACTACAGTCATAATACCTACTGTTTAAAATACCTAATGGACGGGTACGGTAAACACCTACGGGTAATTTAACTACAATCAATTCAACTAGGTACCTACGATTAATAATCATCTATTGTTTTTCTCCTACGGTTTAAAAAAAAAATCAAATTTATAAAATACACGCTCCCTAACTAAGTAAAATGGGTCGAATTCGTTTCTAGCACTCGCCGGCCGCTGTCGCGGCACCGCTCGCTTCGCTCGCTCGGCTCGTGCGTTTGTGGTCGCAGTTCTAACATAAACCTAACCTATCCATGTCGGTTCTGGGTAGGGGGTGTTCCGGATGGGTCTTTATATGCTGCCCTAACCAAGTCAAATAGGTTAAAAATCGGGTCAACATATAAATACCCACCCGGAAAATTCCCTACCCAGAACCGACATGGATAGGTTAGGTTTATGTTAGAACTGCGACCACAACGCACGAGCCGAGCGAGCGAAGCGAGCGGTGCCGCGGTAGCGGCCGGCGAGTGCTAGAAACGAATTCTACCTATTTCACTTGGTTAAGGACGGTGTATTTTATAAAATTGGATTTGTTTTTAACCGTAGGTGTTTCGTACATTAGATCAATCGTTCGTTAGCTCAATTAATGTTAGTTGAATCAAACTTAGGTATATTAAACAGTAGTTCAATCGACCGTTAGGTATTATGAACATATGTGAATTGACCGTAGTTATTTCGAACATAGGTATATTGAACTTAGTTATTATAATGTGTAGCTGAATCGACCGTTAGGTATTATGAACTTATGTGAATCGACCGTAGTTATTTCGAACATAGTTATATTGAACTTAGTTATTATGATATGTAACCCCTAAAATTTACCAATTTCACTTAATTAAGCTACTAAATTTCGCATTAAAACACAAATAAGAGCTCATTTAATCACTTTTTAAAAGTCTTAACTTAAACAATTGCTTCCTTTGTTACAATATCTTACCATTTTTTATATAAATAAATAAATTATGCTAAAAATCTATCTATTAGACTAAAAAACATATGATAAAACATTATGCTAAAAGACTACTAAGCCAAAATCAATTATGCCAAACTAAGTGAATTAGGACATTTCAGTTAATGCCAAAAGTGGGGTTCCCCACCTTCAACCTTTAAACCAACCTCCAATCTATAAAGCGTCTCGGAAACGGGATATTTAAAGAAACATGATGTCCTATTATTTTTCATAAGTGCGCGGTTATAACTTTGAGATCCATACCTATCGATAGAGGGCATTTAGAAAAACAAATAATGCTTTCATACAAAATCTATAAAGCGTAAGGGTATTATTGTTCATCATCACTCGCGGACAGTCACTAACTTCCTAATACTAATAAAGGTCTTCGGCAAAGGTGTAGTACCTCTATGCCCCAACCTCTTTTTTAATTTCACAAAGTAGATAATATAGGTATGCAACCTATTAAGTCAGCTGTCATGTTGAGCTAAGGCCTGGTGTCAGAACCCCTACTATGAGTTGTTAACGCACTCGATCAAACGTTTGGAAAAGAAAAAAAAAAACGTTTGGAAGATTATAAACTTGAAGTTCCTTGTTAAATACTCAATATAGTACGTTTGATCGAGTACGTAAAAAGTTCTCTTCTAAAGTTCGATGACGTTTTATCACGCAAAAATATTTCGATTTTATTTTTTAACAGTTATCATAATTTCTGTATTAAACTTAAATTGAAAAATACCCTAAATGTTAATCTGGTATTTTCTGAACATATTCGTGTGGACCTCGTTGAAATCTGTTCTGTAGTTTATGAGATTACCGCGTTCAAACAAACAAACAAACAGACAAACAAACAGACAAAAATTCTAAAAACTACCCTATCGTGTTCAGCTAACGATTTTAAGGCGACCTGTGTATTTTTTTTTCTGGATATCTTACAATTACAGATTTTTTATGTCTACAGATTTATTATATGTATAGATTATACAGGCTGATTTTTTATGAGGGCCTTCAGGGCTATATCCTAAACTATAAGAGATAGCGAAAAATGCTGAAAGGAATTGCGTGCCCGATTTTGACAAAAACTAAAACTGCTTCGTTACTTTTTGAAAAAGTCAGTATCTTTAATTAATTTTAAGTGATGCAGAGAATTTAGAACATATTATAAAAGTTAGAAAAATATTACTTCCCTTCTATGCCTCAAACGTTATCATATTAGCAGAGACGGAAAGATGAAAATTGTAGAAAACTACAAACAGGAGCTATTTCCTTTGATTTGCCATACTATGTTTGCTTCCAGAAATTAATCTCTATTGGCAACACTATCTATTGGTATAATTAAAAATAAAGGATGATATTTTTTTGTCAAAACCAACAGGTTCAATTTCTGGCAACAAATTTTTCAAAAATCGAATTATGCAGTTTTAGTTTTTGGCAACTCCTTTCAGGATTTTTCGCTATCTCTTATAGTTAAGGATATAGCCCTGAAGGCCCACATAAAAAAATCATCCTGTATAAATAAATATAAAATGCTTTGTCCTGAACCACTGACTCACTGACTGACTCATGGATCAACGAACAGACCCTTCATCGTAGAGACCTGAAACTTATAGGGTGTGTTCTTTTTATGACATAGGTATCCGATATGAAAGGATTTTCCAAAATTCCTTAGGGTGTGAAAAAGGGGGCAAAGTTTGTATGGGACAACGTGATTCCTTGATCCAATCTACTTCATCGACTTTTACGAGGACGAAATCGAGGGCAAAAGCTAGTATGGGAGATAATATATGGGGAAGATTAGTTTCTCTTACGGTTTTTCGTCTCACATTATCGTCTCACGTTAATCATAACGCGTAACAATTTTACTTGGCTTCGCTACGGAACTTCGTTCCAATAATTTACAAATTGATATTTGTATACGTAAATTGGGCTTAGTTATTTCTGTTATTAGCAAGGGTCCAAAGCCCTTTATATCCTCTGCAACGCGTTCGCATTTTAATTAACTCTATCCCGGGATTAGTTTTAATCCTCCAACTATTAGAATTAACAAAATGGCGTCCCGTAATTAACATTTTCATTATAAGTTAACTTGGGTTACCGGTTGCCATGGTGATTATGTAAATAAACCATATATGGGTGTCTGAGGGAATTAAAGTTATGCGGAGTTACAATTGGGTTGCTAAGTTTTCGGGCAAGTAAATATTTAAAAGTTACAAATATTTATCTATACTAGCTGCGCTCCGCGGTTTCACCCGCGTAACTCCCGGTACCGTGGGAATATCGGGATAAAAAGCAGCCTATATCCTTCCTCGATAAATGGACTATCCAACGCAAAAATATTTTTTCAATTCGAACTAGTAGTTCCTGAGATTAGCGCGTTCAAACAAACAAACAAACAAACTCTTCAGCTTTATAATATAAGTATAGATTACCAATAAAAATCCAAAAAGGTAAACTTTTCTTCTATTCATAATAGACTTTACCTAAGTAGGTAGGCCCTATCCTATCTACAACATTCCTCTAATTGCACCATAATTCTCATAATATAAAGCATTCAGGTAGAGTGCGCGCCATATGTGAGTCTGCACATACAAGGAACTAAATCCATGATGTCCCTTATCCAGGTAATGAATGAGTGTGAGGTGATTTTATTATTTATAGTGAGTTATAACACTGGGCATTTCTGTAATTTTTTTCAAGGAAAAATGCATCTCCAAAACTTAGACGGCATCGTCACATCGGGTAATGCAAGTAGTCCAACGCTGACCTATACAAGTATTATTGATAATTATACAGGAAAAGTATTTTTGTAGTGCACATTTTTTTTCTGCTGAATATATGTCGGCAGTGGAGTACATTTACGCAAAAAAATAAATAAAAAAAAAACCAAAACTTAATGTGAAAAACTTCCTGCAATTTCTAAATTATTGGGTATCTCAGTATTGATACACACAGTGACACGTAGGTACCTACCTTCATTTAGAGCGCCCTATTAAACTCGCTGGTGCTAGTATTGTGTCCATGGACTTCGTCGTTTTGTTAGAAACACTTAAATGGTTATAGCTCTGAGAGTTTTTGAGTTAGCTCCAAAATAAAAAAACAGTATTTTTTATTTTAATGTGCTTAAAACATACCGAAATTTGTGCACTACAAAAATACTTTTCCTGTATATAAGAAAGCGGTTGAGAGATTTTCTGTTAATTTTTCTGTGCACCTTAAGAGGAAAGGGTACTGGGGGCTTTTTCTATACAAAATATTACAAACGTAGTCGACTGTTTTCTCCTTGGATAATGACACTAGAGCAAATATTTTTGGTGCATAAAACTTATAACTGCCATGACCATGCCCTATTTTTTTTTTTTAATTTTTTTAATTTTAATTTCTATAATAATTAGAAAAAGAAACAAAACATAATGGCATAGTCAGTCATGGCAGTTATAGGTTTTATGGCACAAAAATATTTGATCTAGTGTCATTATCCAGGGAGGAAACAGTCGACTACGTTTGTATGGAGACCGCAGGTACCCTTTCACCTTAACAATCAACTTTTGTTCTACGACTTTTGGAAATTCGATAATTTTTCGAAATTGTTGAGGTATTTTACCCGAAAATCAGCTGTTACTTACAGGGACAGGCAGAGTTACTTATTTTTAAGTTTTATCGACTGTTCTAAGCCAGAATGACCATTATTCTTAAAAATCAGCTGACTTTGAATAAAAAATTCAACTTCTAAACTTTTAGAAATTCTGAAAGTTGATTTGATTGTTAAGGTGCAAAGATGTAGCCCTCAACCGCTATCATAAGTAACCAATAACACTGTAAATATAAAAAAGGCCTATTATTTTAATGAGTATACCTCATCATAACCAAACCCGCCGAAAGCGCCACCAATCACGTGTAGACACATATCTGGCACGCACTGTAGGTAACGTTCCAGCACTATTGACTCGCGCTAATTTGTAATAGATACAACGATACGGTGGAGTGGAGCTTCTATGGGTTCGATTGACCGGGTTAAACACCTGTGACGTCATTTACTAACTACATAATAGTACCTTTACCTTCTTTACCTTTAGGTACAGTCGTCTGCATAATTGCAGCCCCCGGTAAAGTTAAAAAATTACTATTATTGAAATGTTTTCATTCTAATAATTTTTGTTTAATAAATTAATGAGTTAGAAGACCTTAAACTTCAATTAGTTGAAGTTTAAAGTCTTCTAACTCATCAATTTTTTTTTTAGCAGGAGTCTAGAATCTTGCTTGAGTTGAAAACATTCTTATAACAGCCGTTTTGGAGCTCTACGGTGGGTCTGCAATTATGCAGCCGACCGTACATGTGAACATATACAGCGTGAATATCTTAAACTATAAAGGATAGCTAAAAATGCTAAAAGGAGTTGCGGCGCTCGATTTTGCTCTTTTGGGTATTTTCCTTTTGATTTTCCATACCGTGTTTAAGAATTAAACTCTATCAGGAACACTATCGATTTGTATAAAAATATACTTACTATGATTATTGCAAAATCAACAAGTTCGATATCTGGCTAGGGTAGTGTCTTTTTCAAAAATCTAATAATGCAGTTTTAGTTTTTGTCAAAATCGGGCACGCAACTCCTTTACACATTTTTCACACATATATTCATATATACATATAGTCACATATATCTCATATAGTTTAGAATATAGCCCTAAAAGGCCACATTAAAAACAATAAAAAACAAAATCAAAATGGGTTAATCCGTTCGGGAGCTACGATGCTACAGACAGACACACACACAGATACACACACAGACACGTCAAACTTAAAACACCCCGTCGTTTTTGCGTCGGGGGTTAAAAATTCATCCTGTATACGTCGATTTATTAAGGGTATTTCGCCAGATACGAGAAATAAGCACTAATATAAATTATCCTTTATTAGGTTTTAAAGCTATCCCAAAAAATAACAGTATCCGCCACTATGAAAGGATTTGGAAAATGAAACTCCTACGAGGACAAAGATAGTTTTAAAAGCTATACTAGTTTTAGGATTCTCAAACAAACCTGTGAGCATTAAGCTAGTAGATAGATTTATAAATTATTTATTACTAGCGACCCGCCCCGGCTTCGCACGGCTGTATTATGCATGTATTATATCTAAAAACCTTCCTATTTAATCACTCTATCTATTAAAAAAAACCGCATCAAAATCCGTTGCGTAGTTTTAAAGATCTAAGCATACATAGGGACATAGGGACGGCGAAAAGTGACTTTATTTTATACTATGTAGTGAAGTGAAACACATCTCACAAATTGCAGCTTAAACCTAGCTGGCATAGAAGACGGTCTTATTAAACAAATTTATATAAAACTAGCTGTCCCGGCAAACGTTGTTTTGCTATTTACAAAAAAAAAACAAAAAAAAAAATAGATGTTGGCCGATTCTCAGACCTACTGAATATGCTTACAAAATTTCATGAGAATCGGTCGAGCCGTTTCGGAGGAGTTCAAGTTCGAACCCCGTGACACGAGAATTTTATATATATAGAGATAAAAACCGGCCAAGTGCGAGTCAGAGTTGCGCACGAAAGGTTCCGTACCATGTTGTATGGGGACACACGCCCTTTTTGAAAATTCTGTCTGTGAAAATTTCAACTGTCTAGCTATCACGGTTCTTGAGATACAGCCTGGTAACTGACAGACAGACGGACAAATGGACAATGAAGTCTTAGTAATAGGGTCCCGTTTTTACCCTTTGGGTACGGAACCCTAAAACAGGTGGAAGGTAAATACCTACTTTATATTAAATTCAGGATAATACCTATGAAACACGCGAAAAAATTGTAAAAGAAAATGAGAATTTCAAACCACGTAAAAAACATAAAAACTCAATCTTGTCTACCGACTTTTTCAGGTGTTTGCAAAACTTACGAGTTTTTAAATATATAAAATACGTAAGGAAAATCCTGTTTTCTCGTAAAAATGTAAACAGAGACCTTACCACGAATTGTTAACGCATTCGAAAAAACGCACCGTATTGGAGTACGAGTATTTCTCACGAAAATTTTGAACAAAATTCAGCCAACATGTCAAAGTCAATATTTTTTATTCACTTGGAATCATATAATTTGCATGAAATTACATTTAAATGTCTTAAAAATTAAGTTAGGATGTGTGCGCCTACCAATGAGAAGGCACAAGAAACTCATGGGGGTTTTTGTGTGAATATTTGTCAATCAATATAACAAATATTTTGAAGACATATTTGAAATGGAGCATGTCCATGCATGGGTTCTTATCAATAGAGTACGACGAAGTATATCAAATGAATAAAACGTGAACCAAGATCGATAGCTTAAAACTGCACCTCTGTTTATGGTAAATAAAATAACTAAATAAATACATAGGACATTCCACACATCGCCATCTAGCCCCAAACTAAGTTACTAGACTTGTGATATAGGTGCTAGACAACGAACGGACGTAATACATAGAAATAACCAGACCGCAGACAAATATTGCATAAATACTTGTCTGAGGCGAGAATCGAACCCGCAACCCTGTGTTTGGCAATCCGGCATGGTGACCATTGTGCCAGCCAACTGGGTCGTGGGTGGTCACCAAATATGATTTTGTTTTGAGAGTTGAAATAGACTGCGCGATAGAGAAAGAATGCTATTTTAAGCTATTTATCTCGCGACTCGTGTATTAGCCCATTCTAGTCAGACTTTTATGGTAAATACTCAATATCCGTACATTTTCTATAGCCGTAAGATCAATGTCAAATAACGCACTTTTTTTAACCGACTTCAAAAAAGGAGGAGGTTCTCAATTCGTCGCGTATATATATATATTTTTTTTTTTTATGTATGTTCGCTGATTACTCGAAAACGCCTGGACCGATTTGGAAAAATCTTTTTTTGTATGAAAGGGGATAACTCAGAGGTGGTCCCATAAAAATTGACTGAAGATCTGATGAGGATCTTCGGAGTGATGAACAGAATTGCACCTCGAGAGTGCAGCAAATTGCTCAGTTTTCGTTTTCCACCAGTAAAATTAGGCCATAAACTAATAGTTACCGATAAATGGAATATCTGAAACCACCTTCTCATCAGAAAACTCTTCAATCGGTTACGATTACAGGTTACAATTTGAAGAATTTAGTCGAATTTAGTCGCCGGACTGGGTTTGTATGAATGTTGACAGAAAACCCAATCTTCAATGAAGATCTGATGAGGGTCTTCGGAGGGATGAACAGCATTGCACCTCGAGAGTGCAGCAAATTGCTCTATTTTCGATTTCCACCAGTAGAATTGGTCCATAAACTAATAGTTACCGATAAATGGAATATCTAAAACCACCTTCTCATCAGACAACTCTTGAATCGGTTACGATCACAGGTTACAATTTGAAGAATTTAGTCGAATTTAGTCGCCGGACTGGGCTTGTATGAATGTTGATAGAGAACCCTATCCTAAATGAAGATATGATGATGATCTTTGGAGTGATGAACAGATCTGCACAGCGAGGTTCAGCAAATTGCTCAATTTTCCATTACCACTAGTAGAATTGGCCCATACACTAATATTTACCTATCGACGAATGGAGCATCTGAACCTTCTCATCACCAAACCCTTCAATGAGTTACGATTAGGTACAGGTTGCAATTTTAAGAAATAGTCGCTTTCGCCTCATGGAGTAGAATTTTCAGTGTCAGCGGCACTAAAAATGGTTAAATAAAAAAATAAATTAAAATTTAAAAAACCGACTTCAAAAAACCTGAAAACAAAAACTAAAAAAAACTTGAAAAAAAATCCTGGTAACAAAAACTAAAAAAAACCTGAAAAAGAAACCTGAAAACAAAAACTAGAAAAAGACTGAAAAAAAAAACTAAAAAGTGAAAAATAATCCATTTCGGGTCACTAAAACAGCAGATAACATAAACATACTTGGAAGTCGGACTGGGTGACACCATGTTTCCTATAATACCTCTCAACATTCAATCTAACCCAGTCCGACTTCCAAGTATGTTTATGTTATCTGCTGTTTTAGTGACCCGAAATGGATTATTTTTCACTTTTTAGTTTTTTTTTTCAGTCTTTTTCTAGTTTTTGTTTTCAGGTTTCTTTTTCAGGTTTTTTTTAGTTTTTGTTACCAGGATTTTTTAATAATTAAAGACATTGTGATGAAACCCGCGGCTTAGTTGGCTCCAAACGTATGAACGAGTTCTTTCAACTGGACACGGCCGACTAAGCTGAGAGGGTGTAGGTAGGTATAGCTGCTAGACAGGTCTACTCCAACCTCACGCAAAAAGGTAAGTAAAGAAGTCAGGATGCAGGAAATAAAAACAAAATAATGGTTGTTTGTAGGTAAAGTCGATTTACGAATGATAATTTTACGTGCTAATGTCATAAGAAAACGATAAAAAATTTAGTTTTTTTTTGTTATTCCTTTATAAATATATTATTTTTTTCTTGTTTTTCTTATTTTTCTTTTCCTCTATATCTAGGTAAGTCTTCTATTCGTCACTCGTTATCATAACACAAGCCCAGATGAGCGATATTATTATTAAATACTCTCATGTTACCATGACGCATGACGTCACACATCGGGAACGGGACGCGTCATGTTACCCGAACATGTCACTTTTGTGTTCATCACCTGGCAGACAAATGGCGCTGCTTGGAAAATGTGTGGATCGACCTATAATCGGTCGATCTGCCAGTTGCAGGTGTTCCATCAATTTATTAGACATTATCACGTAAAAAAACAGCCTATAATACAAATACAATACCTGTACGTTTGATCGAGTTTTTGTGCTCAGCAACTTGTGGTAGTGATACAGATAACTTTAGGTATTAGATATTTAGTACCTACTTCACGATTTAATAGGATTTGTCTTCAAAGATTACTTGCCGAATTACGTAGGGCACTTGAATCTAATGGAATTAACAAATAATTAAGTAGGAGTAGGAACGGGTTTGACGACCTCCAGAAAGTAGCAGGTTCGATTATCGCCTCATTTTTTTATGTAATTACAAATTTTGTTTCTTGTCTGGGCGTTTACTATATTTATTTACAAAAGAAAAGTGTAAGTATTATATCCATTGTCTAGCACCCATAACACAAGCCTAGTAGCTTAGCTTGGGGCTAAATGGCATTGTTTGCAATGTCCTGCAATATTTATTTATTCGTGATAAATTCAAGTTGTAAATCAGTTAGGTACTTAATAAGTAAGAAGATTGAAATGAAAATTTAAGAAAGTCAAATAGTCTTATTTTTTAGGGTTCCGTACTAAAGGGTAAAAACGGGACCATTTTATTTACTACTATGACTCCACTGTCCGTCCGTCTGTCTGTCTGTCACCAGGCTGTATCTCATGAACCGTGATAGTCGGTGATAGCTAGACAGTTGAAATTTTCACAGATGATGTATTTCTGTTGCCGTATATGTATATAAGTAATGTATAACAACAAACAGAAAAATGTAAAAAAAATTGAGCACTTAACTTACCTAATGTTTTTAATTACGTTTTGGTACAATTTTTTTAATAAATGTTACCTTGCCTACCTTTAAGTCCCAAAAGTCTGCCTATACTTACTTAAAGTTCCCGATCTACTCTGACTTGCAAATGATATCGGAAATATGGATCACGCTAGTCCGTGCTTTGTTTTCAGTACAAATTTTGGGCATAAAATTTATCAACACGCAAATTACTATCACCGAACTAAAAATAACATTAGAAATGATTCAAGCTTGAATGATAGCGGTAATAATTATTTGTATATCTTAGAAATCACCAATCTACCCCAGTCAAAATAACTTTTAAGCTTACAATAATTCCCAGGTCGATGAAAATTTGTACGAATGTTCGGAACACCATTATGAATGAACTGTCAAAAGTCCCCATCGATCCGACATCGGCTAAAAAAGTTATACGAGGTCAAAGGTCGAAAATATGGGTTTTTTTTGCGTTTTTCAGCCAAACGGTAAGTTTTATCATAAAAATATGTTAGACACGATGGTATATCATGTAATTATCTATAAATATTGTCTAAAAAAATTCTCCTCAGAGTCTCCGTTCTTGAATTATAATGGTTCAATAAGTTGAAAAAAGTTGTGTTCTTCAAGTACGCCGGGTATGCAGGGTATTTGATAGATGCTTGGCCAATTTGATGTTTGTGACAGAGGAGTCTTTCTCCTACCTGCTGATTTTTGTTTGGTTGGAATCCGACTCCTGGCTGTGGAGCTGTGCCATGTAGAATTTTATCTTTCAAGAGAAAAACGCAAAGTCGAATAAAACAAAAACGCATCGTTCTTTCAGCAATATTCCTTTGGATATCTGATCATGGATGTTCTCTACACCTAATAGTTTTAAAAGATTGGCACTTTTACTTATTTGTCTTGAATAAAATTGAGGTCATTCCAAGGTTCAAAACTGGAATAAGCATTCACACTTGCTGTTTGCACTGAAAATTAAAGGAAACAAAAGACGAGCGGAAAGCTCTAATTAACTTAAAAAACATCTGCAGTTCAAGACCTTTCTGATGGTATACCACATCCTTGGCACTCCTTACTTTTCCGTAATATATTTGGTCAGTGTTTGATCATGTAAATATATTTTATAGGTTTTGTTGGGATTTTTGGCTTGTTTTTAGTATTGTATTCAAAAATCACCAGAATGCTTCCGGTTGACTAGAATCATGAAAAGAAAAGTCTTTAAGTTTAGAGGTATATATGGGGACCCCCTTAAATTTTCAACTTCTTTTTTATGTTCGGAACTTTTTCTTTAAGTACTTAAATGCCGTAAGACTGTCCTTTTCACCAAAATTCATGATTCTAGTTCAAACGAAAGTATTTTGTTGGTTTTTGACCCAAAGCAAGCCAAAAATGTCAACAAAACCTATAATATATGTCTTACTGATGGTCCTAAAAAACCTACCTTAGCGAACACTCTGACCGAATATGTTAAGAAAATGTAAGGAGTTGCGGGCAAGTGGTATACCATCAAAAAGGTCTTGAACTGAAGATGTTTTTTAAGTTAATCAGAAGTTTCCGTTCGTCTTTTGTTTCCTTTAATTTTCAGTCCAAAATGCAACTGTGAATATATTTTTCCAGTTTTTAAAACTTTGAATGACCTTAATTTTTTTAGAGCGCGTAATGTGTCAATCTTTTAAAATAATTAGATGTAGAAAATATCCATGATCAGATATCCAAAGGAGTATTGCTGAAAGAACGATGCGTTTTTGTTTTATTCGACTTTGCGTTTTTGTCGTGAAAGAAAACATTCTACATGGCACAGCTCCGCAGGCAGGAGTCGGATTCTAACCAATCAAAGATCAACAGGTAGGAGGAAGACTCTTTTGTCACATACGTCATATTGGCTAAGCATTTATCAAACTACCTGCATACGCGGCTTATTTTAAGAACACAACTTTTTCGAACTGTTTGGAGCATTATATCTCAGGAACGGTGACTCCGAGGAGAAAAACGTTTGGCTGAAAAACGCAAAAAACCCATATTTTCGACCTTTGACCTCGTATAACTTTTTTAGCCGATGTCGGATCGATTGGGACTTTTGACAGTTTATTCATAATGGTGTTCCGAACACTCGTACAAATTTTCAGCGACCTGCGAATTATAGTAAGCTTACCCCTAAAATCCGGCTATTTTAACTGGGCTAATCGCCTAAGTCCCGAAAAACAGATTCCAATTTATCCTGATACCAAATTTCATCATAATCGATCCAGTATTTGCAGAGAGCGGTGTTGGCTTAGTGGTAGATACCTCGAATTTAATTCTGAAGGTCGTGGGTTCGAATCCCGGCCGGCCGTTCACCAATGTATTTTTCTTAAGAGAAATTTATGTGCGCTAATTGACATTGCCCTTACGGTGAAGGAAAATATCGTGCCAAAACTCGCGGCTTAGTTGGCTCCAGAAGTATTGACAAGTTCTCTCCTCTGAACATGATTGACTAAGCTGAGTGGGTAGTAGGTGCTGGGCAAGCCTACTCCATCTTCACGCAAAAAGGACCCAATTTCAAAGCGTGCAATCGCGGAAAACAGCCCGTATACAAGTACAATTATCCAGTATTCGCAAAGAAAATTTATTACAAACATATCCTCGTTGTCTTTTCATATATAGCAGTGCCTCGCGGTTTCACCTGTAACTCCTGATTCTGTCGGAATATCAGAATAAAATGTAGCCTATGTTACTTCCAATAAATCAATGTATTCTGATGCAAAGTTTCGTCAAAAACAGCCGAGTAGTTTCGGAGCCTATTCGTTATTAACAAACAATAAAATATTTTTTCTTTATAATATTTTAAGTGTTATTAGTAGTAAGCTAAAGAATACTAATTGGTAGGTAAATAAAATGGTTTTTGAAGTGAAAACTTCTTTAGCGGCGTTGAGCACTTTTTCTGTAATGGGTATAAAATCTTAAACTCGCGTCAGGACACGTGACCTGATCGAAAAAGCGTAAGACGGATGGAGAGTAGACAGCTATCCCCTCTCTACGGCGGCGCAGCGAAAATGTATGCCTGGGCCTACTGTTTTTAATTTGGCTGTGAGTGTATTAAGACGTACATATGGTATTTTTTAACGGACGACTATTGACGGACGACAAATGTCGGACGACAAATGTCGGACGACAAATGTCGGACGACTATTTGTCGGACGACTATTGACGGACGACAAATGTCGGACGACTATTGACGGACGACAAATGTCGGACGACAATTTGTTGGACGACAAATGTCGAACGACTATTTGTTGGACGACAAATGTCGGACGACTATTTGTCGTCCGATATTTGTCGTCCGACATTTGTCTATATGAGATTTTACACAGATATACACGTTTCACTTCTGCCTGCACTCCCGGAGTGCGCTGTTTTTATTTTATTTTTTACCGAGTACCTCAATAGCCTATTATAAGCCTCATATTTATATTTTACTAAGAATAGATGACTACAATTATCATAATGATCGTATAAGTACACGAAAGTACAATTTTTTGCAACTTTTAAAAACAGTTTGCCTTGTTCTTTTGTAAGTTTTTGCAAGACCAAGTGCTCTCGCGAGGCTTTGCTTCTCGGTAAGCTTTGCGGATGTTTTGGTGCAAATATAAGTTGAAATTTTAAGAATGGATAGCTTTAGGCTATAGATTTATTGCGTAAAATAGTCTATACATATAATAAATATAAAATAAAGTCACTTTTCGCCGTCCCTATGTCCCTTTGTATGCTTAGATCTTTAAAACTACGCAACGGATTTTGATGCGGTTTTTTTTAATAGATAGAGTGATTCAAGAGGAAGGTTTGTATGTATAATACATGCATAATATAGCCGTGCGAAGCCGGAGCGGGTCGCTAGTTTCGTAAAAAACCTGTGTTCAAAGGTCAACATGCATTTTAGGTCATTTAGACAATGTGTTTCAGCAAAGGGGGTTTTTCTAGACGTCTAGGCAAACAACTTTTGTTCTAAGACTTTTGGAAATTCAAACATTTCGTTCGAAGTATAAAACAGCTGATTTTCAAGTTAAAATTCCCTCAGAATTATCAAAAAAAAAGTTCGAATTATCAAAAATTCGTAGAACAAAAGTTGTTCGCCTAGACATCTAGAACATCCCCCTTTCGTATTGAAACCCCCTTAATAAGATAAGTTATAATAAGGGGCACTAAAAGCTTTTTAACATTTCGATATTAGTGCCAAAATACCTGTTTAATGCACTTGTCTAAAATTTAGGTATAATTACGGCTTAGATTTGGTACAAACGGTCCTGGTGGTAAAACTTAAAGAAGCCTGTTGTCACACCAAAAAACAATGTCGAAATTCGACCACATTTGATATCTCAATAGTTAAGGGTCGGAAAACTTGATTAGATTAAAAAAACCGTTAGTTTTGTAAATGAGATGATTCGAGAATCAAGTGTTTTCAGTCTCACGTAGGAACCAAAATATCGAAAATACACAAATTGTAACAGGCTGATTAAACAATCGAATTTAACCAGAATTGAACTTGTGTGAATTTCTGCAGCTCTATCTAAAAACCTACCTACGCTATATTAATCAGATTTTTTTGTAAATATTTAAACACTCTTATTAAACTTAGAGGTAGAATCAAACTTTAACAAACCCCTTTTTTAATAACAACACTAAAACATAACTTGCAAAAAAAACACGCAGACAACTGCTGACTAAAATAGGTATTGAGTGTTTTAAAAATAACGCCGGATTCAATAGGGTTTTGCTATTCGAAAGACTGGCCCACCTTAAACTTAATAAAATGGAAAGAAGGAGGTTTTGCCTTGCAGTGGGACAACAAAACAAAAAAAAACGATCATCATCACTATCACTACATAGTATAAAACAGAGTCTATGTATGCTTAAATCTTTAAAACTACGCAACGGATTTTGATGCGGTACTAATACATGCATAATATAGCCGTGCGAAGCCGGGGCGGGTCGCTAGTAATAAATTAAATCCTGCATTCTGTTAGAAGAAGGAACTTCAAACTTTTCTTTCAAAAAACTTAAACAAAACTTTAGTGAACCCTTAACCAGGCAACAAGGCATTGTAATCTAAAACAACAAGCATTGTAATCTAAAACCTTACCATTAACAAAATTCACGGAAACACAGAAGAAAACCCACAAAAACTTCATGTTTTATACACAATATACTACTTATTTATACTTTAAAACTTTTATATCATTACAACGAAGATGGTACCACAATCACGTGTGCTCACTGCGTTCCGACTCGCGGGCACTCGCGGGTCAAACTAAACTGAAGTGATAAGAAATTTCTGCGCATGACCGTCCAGTACCTATTCTACTTACTTAGACTAAAGAGGCCAGGGATCACTTCTAGGAACTAAGATGAGTGTTAGCATATTTAGGTATAAATATGTAGGTAGGTACATGACTTAATAACACGTTGATGATGTGATTTCTAATTTTAAAGACAATAATTATTTGTCTCTTTCATTTATTTTCTCAGATTTAGATTTTTACAAAAACAAACTGAATAGAAAAAATAATGTGTAGTGATATAGATAACATTTTATTTATAAGTTTCTGTAGGTAGTGACAGAAACTTCTAAATAAGCACTAATTAAACATACTTACTACCTTAATCAAATTGTATATAGGTAGGTGTGCTAGGTGGCCGTGCTAAAAGCGCTAATCAAAATCGATGTGTCAAATTATGCCAGGATTCATTTATTTGCTTTCTTATTGTCTAATAGATATTACAGAGATAGAAATAAAATATTACAGGACATTGCACACATCGCCATCTAGCACCAAGCTAAGTAACTAGACTTGTGTTATGGGTGCTAGACAACGGATATACTACTTTTATACTTTTTTTTTGTAAATATATACTTAAAATACGTAGAAACAACCAGACCACAGACAAATATTAAAGCATAAATACTTGCCTGAGGCGGGAATCGAACCCGCAACTCGGTGTTTGGCAGTCCAGCGTGGTGACCATTGCCAACTGGGTCGTCAAAATAGCATAATAGCAATAGGCATAATAGCATAATGGTGGCATTGGTGCAATTGGGTGGCGACAGACCGAGGGTTTTCTTACTTTAGGTACTAGATAAAAACAATTTTGTGTTTGTTACACACCTTTAAAAACCTAAACCTAGAATACCGTGGGCAGCGAGGCACGGCCCAGCTACCGATGGTTAGGGCCGCCGAGAGAGGAATCTTGTGACGATACGTGCCGTATCCAAGATGACTGCCTTCTGGATCTGAAGACCCAAACATCCAGTCATAGTGGTAGTAAGTAGTAGAAAATCGGCATAGATAGAGCATAGCTTTATTTGTACAACACAGAAAGAAACAGAACACGATAAACACAAAGTAAAGTAATAGCTAGAAAGTATAAGTTGCACAAATGGACGGCCTTATCGCTGAAAGGGATTTCTTCCCGGCAACCTTTGGATGGAAAAAAAGTTATTCAGCTTTTATGGTAGGTTGTAAATTAGTTAACTTATAATAGGTAATGATATAAAATATCACTATCACTTCACTACATAGTATAAAACAAAGTCGCTTTCTCTGTCCCTATATCCCTATGTATGCTTAAATCTTTAAAACTACGCAACGGATTTTGATGCGGTTTTTTTAAATAGATAGATAGAGTGATTCAAGAGGAAGGTTTATATGTATAATACATGCATAATATAGCCGTGCGAAGCCGGGGCGGGTCGCTAGTTTACATAATAAAATTATCGTATTATGGCATAGTGGGTAGTTTAGTGGGTGAAACCGCGGGCACAGCTAGTTGTCAATATATCCGTACGAAATAAGCCGCAGGAGTTATCTAGGTCTATTTAGACGGTCGGTCGTATAATAGGCAGTAAAATAAATATGAATGTTTGTTGCGGACATTTCGTTCACCAATTCATAGCTCTAGCTCGCACCTAATTGGGAGATTCATGAATATTGTCGTCGTCGTTACTGTGTTAAGGGGAGGAGGTATCCAAACTGACTATATTCAAATATTGCAGAACAAGGCACACAGCGCCATCTAGCTCCAAGCTTGAAGAATCCTACTAATATTATAAATTCGAAAGTTTGTGTGTGTATGTTTGTTACTCCTTCACGTAAAAACTACTGAACCGATTGCGATGAAACTCTGTATGTAGATAGATGGAAACCGGGATTAACACATATACTACTTTTTATCCCGATATTCCCACGGGATCGGGACTTACGCGGGTTTAACAGCGGGGCGCAGCTAGCACTTATATACTTTTATTTTTTAAATACCTATATACAGTCCGACCGGAAACAAATATCCGTAGTAAAATAAAATATTTGTTTGAGGCGGCAATCGAACCTACAACCTTCTACGTCTACGAGTGTTTTCTCGGCGCGCCACAAAGATCGTCAATCAACTGAGAAATAATATCTATATTTATAACTAAGGAAAAGAGGAGCTGTTTACGATCAGCGGTTTAGGCTGTACGTTGTCCGTCAGTCAGTCCGTCAGTCAGTCGTTCAGGACAAAGAATTTCATATCTATAGAAGATTTTATATGTATCGATAAATATTGCATGACATTCCACACATCGCCACCTATAGCCCCAAGCTAAGTAACTATATATACTTGTGATACGGGTGCTAGACAACTGATATACTACTTATATACTGGATACTTATCTATACTAATATTATAAAGCTGGAGAGTTTGTTTGTTTGTTTGTTCGAACGCGCTAATCTCAGGAACTACTGGTTCGAATTGAAAAATTATTTTTGTGTTGGATAGTCCATTTATCGAGGAAGGCTATAGGCTACTTTTTATTTTGATATTCCCACGAGATCGGGACTTACGCGGGTGAAACCGCGGCGCGCAGCTATATATTTATATACTACTTACTTGAGTCGCATCGAAACGTCAATTTCAAGGCGTTTGTGGTGCGAGTACCGAACTGCTACCCGCCTCGCGTTATGGATGAAAGCTTCTGGCCGAAGGATGTGGTGTTCCGTCGCTTCCGCGGACAAATTCCACAAGAACACACTAGGACTAAAGTGTAGTGTCATGGAAGTGCTACTAACATAGTTCTAAGCTATCTATTAACACATTCAATTATTGTTATAAAATTATGTATGTTAGTCTATAAGGTTATTTATATACTTTTCTTTTGTCTCGCTTACATGTCACATCGTCCCTTTAATTAAAGTCGGTTGAGTATGATATCCGAGCCAGAGCCGCCTAGCTAACCGGTAACATGTATATATTTAGTGAAAACTCTACCGTCAACCGTCAGGCCACTGGGTCAAGTTCGACTGATAATAACTATTCAAAACAATTACCCAACATCATCATTAATATATATCAATAATTATAGGTAGGTACCTACGTATCTATCTACACTAATATCTGCTAATATTACAAAGAGGAAATATTTTTTTGTTTGTGACGAATAGGCTTTGAACTATCCGATATTCCCACGGGATCGGAAGTTTCCGCAATAGTACATTGTTACCCTAGGTGTGAAAGTCACTCATTGAGTCCCTAGACGGAGTTTGGCTAATAGTTCGAGGGATGAAATGAGACTTACACCCGAGGTAAACACTGTGCTTTTCAATACGAATAATACATAAAATTCTTCCTAATAACGAGAGTGAATGAAAGACTCCATACTACCTGATCCTCTTACAAGGTTGGGACCAAAGAGGTTATATACATTATGTAGTGTTATTCTTTGATGTTACTTAAAGAAAGGAGGTTAGATTTTTGAAGTTCCTAATGCGTAATGATACTGATACTGGCTACATGCACATTGCACAAGCCGTGCGAAGCCATAATTTGACATGACAGCTGTCAGTGAAAGCGATTCTCCCTAGGGCTGAAAGTTTTATTTTCTACACGCTCTTCCGGCACCTTTAGACCTACTTTCGTAGTAGGAGTAATGAAAATGATTTTTTATACAAAAGTGAGTTGTTCTAGATGTCTAGGAAAACTTATTTTGTTCTACGATTTAAAAACCACATCGTATTAGAGACTTTTCGCGAAACATGTTGTTGTAATGCTCTTATTACCTGCATGTAGGGGATAATAAGGGCCACATGTCACCTTAAATTTTTTTAAAATTTCGTAAAAATAAAGAAAGGTACTTACTTAAAATCGGGCCATTATGTATATTAAATACTAGCTGCGCTCCACGGTTTCACGCGCGCCGATCCCGTGGAAATATCGGGATAAAAAGTAGCCTTTGTGTTATTCCAGGTCTCCAGCTATCTAGATACCGAGTCCAATAGTTTAGGCGTGAAGGAGTAACAAACATACATACACACACATGCACACACAATCTTTCACATTTATATTATTAGTAGAATAGTAGAATTTGCTATATTGTCAATCTGAAAAACAATTCATTTGTATATTTTGTTGTTATTTTGTGACTAATTTAAGTTTTAAAAAAAAAGTTACTCTTATTCCCTTAATTTTTCTTGTAATTTTATTGTCATTGCCGTGCGTTAACTCACAAAAACTAAAAAAATAGCACAACCGAAATTTAAGTGTGTTTTAGGCATATAAAACACGTTCGTGAGGAACGCACGTGTATTTCAATGGTTTTGGGTTTTGTTTTTCACAATAAAATACCACAGAATAGATACCTAATAGTTCGTCAGACCTACGCTACGATCAATCTAAAGTAGTTAACAAATCGCCCTGTCTCTATCTTAGAATGTAATAACTAAACAACAAAAACTTAGGAGGAAAATATATCGAAACTATAAAAAGAGAAATACCTCAAGATATTTTCACAAAGTGGTCATTTTAGGGTTCCGTATCCAAAGGGACTCTTTTACAAAGACTCCACTGTCCGTCTGTCACCAGGCTGTATCTCATGAACCGTAGCTAGACAGTTGAGATTTTAACAGATGTATTTCTGTTGCCGCTATAACAAAAAATACTAAAAACAGAATATAATGGTTTGGAGGTAATAGGTGGTGTGTACCTCCAAAGGGAAGATCTTCCACCGGGCAGGTGTTATACACGGTAGGCCGCGGCCCAACGATGTTTCATTGGAACTTGTATATGAGCTTATCTTCAGAATAACTTCGCTTGCGCGATCTAGGATCAACGATCGTATCAGTGGCGCCATCTGTTGGTGGCGTTGTGAAGCGTCGCCACAATGGTACGGAACCCTTCATATGAAAGTCTGATTCGCACTTGACCGGTTTTTTAGTTCGTATACTCTGTAACAACGTGGTAACAATAGAAACTTATTTCCTGTAGATTTCGATCTCTTTATCTCGTTCGTAGAATGAAATATTAAGGTAAAATCTTAACCCACTGACGTAGACAATAATTTTGTTTTTACTTTATTTTGAACCCAAATAAACCCTAGTAATCCCTTTTTGGTATATGTGGGTAACCTTTACGCAAAAACAAAGAATAACTGGATTGTAAGACGAAAGGGTACCGGGTACCGGTACTCTCTCCATACAAACGTAGTCGACTGTTCCATCCCTGGATAATGACATTAGAGCAAATATTTTGTTTCATAAAACTTATAGCTACCATGACCATGCCCTTATGTCTTATTTTTTATATATATTTTGTATTTATTTAACTCTTACTTTCTATAATAATTAGAATATGAAAAAAAACCAAGACATACTGGCAAAGTATAGTCATGGCGACCCAGTTGGCACAATGGTCACCATGCCGGACTGCCAAACACAGGGTTCGATTCCCGCCTCAGACAAGTATTTATGCTTAGATATTTGTCTGTGGTCTGGTTGTTTCTATGTATTATAAGTATAAGTACCTATATATTTACAAAAAAAAAACGTATATAATTAGTATATCCGTTGTCTAGCACCCATAACACAAGTCTAGTTACTTAGCTTGGTGCTAGATGGCGATGTGTGGAATGTCCTGCAATATTTATTTATATTTATTTATGGCAGTTATAGGTTTTATGCAACAAAAATATTTGTTAGTGTGCTAGTGTCATTATCCAGGGAGGAAACAGTCGACTACGTTTGTATGGATTGAGAGAGAGCCGGGTACCTTTTCTCTTAACATTTAAATGTTTATCAAATTATGGTAGCCAAATAATTACTCGTAGTTAGAGAAAAGTGCTATATTTTCAAGTAGCAGCGCTCCGCGATTTCACCCGTGTTACTCCCTGTCCCGTAATTATATCGGGATAAAAAGTAGCCTATGTTATTCCCAATTAATCAATGTATCCTCATACCAAGATTCATCAAAATCGGTCCAGTAGTTTTGAAACCTATTTGTTACAAACATAAAAACAAAAAATCTTTCCTCCTTATAATATTTTATAGATTGACTAGCGACCCGTCCCGGCTTCGCGCGGCTATATTATACATGTATTATACATAAAAACCTTCCTCTTGAATCACTCTATCTATTAAAAAAACCGCATCAAAATCCGTTACGTAGTTTTAAAGATTTAAGCATACAAAGGGATATAGGGACAGAGAAAGCGACTTTGTTTTATACTATGTAGTGATAGTGATAGTGATAATACTAATTGATTGTTTAGGAACTAAAAAATTAAATTAAATTCATGCTTTAAAACAATGTATTTTTGTCAAAAAAAAATATTAATACAATTATGAAATACAACTTAACTTACTTTGTTAACTTAACTAAATTACAAATTAGCCTAATATTTATTGTTATCTTAGGAAACTGATACCTGAAGCAATTCACAGGTTTTTATCTAATTTGAGGATCATTCCTTTATGGGTTCCGTACATCTAAAGGTAACACTCCCATCTTCCTCCCATGGCCTTATCGACATCTTTGGTCATAAAGGCCGAATCTCGGGACATACGTTGGTTACTTGCTCTGGGCTCTTTCACCAACGTACTCACTTAAGTCCCTACATATTTCTTTTTGTGTCCTCTTGCTATACAACTCTCCCCGAATGGGGCAATTGACTACACATGAACGGCTTGCGCGTCAGCTCGTCTTCATGATGTCTGCTTACTACTATTCAGCTAGCCAGGGCTGAGCTCCAATGCGCGTCGTATCTTATGTTACTCGTTGGCGAGTTATTCGAAGCAGCTCGAAGCATCTAAAGGTAAAAAGGAACTCTTATAAGATCACTCTCTTCTCCGTCTGTCTGTCCGTGCTGATTTTGTTTGTGTTTGTTTCCAAGAATTAAAAATGGCCATCATGCCGGACTGCCAGACACGGGGTTGTGGGTTCGATTCCCCCTCAGACAAGTATTTATGCTTAGATATTTGTCTGTGGTCTGGTTGTTTCTATGTATTATAAGTATATTACAAAAGGAAAGTATATAAGTAGTATATCCGTTGACTAGCACCCATAACACAAGTCTAGTTACTTAGCTTGAGATAGCGATGTGTGAAATGTCCTGCAATATTTATTTTTTATATATTAATCTCTATCAGCAATACTATCGATTTAGTACAAAAATATAGGATGATTATTTTTTCGGAAAACAAGGTTCGATTCCTGGCTAGGGTAATGACTTTTCCAAAAATCTAATGATGCAGTTCTAGTTTTTGTCAAAATCGGGCACGCAACTCCTTTTAGCATTTTTCACTATTTTTATAATTTAGGATATTGCTTTGAAGGCCCATGTAAAAATCACCTTTGTTATGTATTCTGTGACGTTGGCATACAAACTGGTATTGTTATGTAGAGACGTCTATCAAACAAACACTTGCACTATGGTTAGTGCAACCGTATGTTTTAAAAACATAACTAAATCAATATTTTTGTTTCGTCTAAAACTTTAGTCATACAGGGATATTGGTAATCATCTAAGAAGCGGTTGAGGGCTTCTTCTGTGCACCCTTACCATCAATTTTGTTTTAATAATAATAACATAATAATTTTTACGTGTTTATTGAACATTGTTATGGCAGGTGCCATAGTATCCATAGTTCCCCAGTATCTAGTCCACTACCATCCCATCACAATAGCTCAAGTAGTTTTGTCCTGTAGATTATCAATAGTTTCATCCAAACCGGAGGTTGTCCTTGGTTGCACTTTATAGTGTAGACAGGGATAATCGCCGGTTTAGAATCCACCCCATTGTTTACTATTATACTTGTAATTGTAAAGGGCATCTACGTGTTGGCTTCGGCTCCACGCACGCCTTCCAAAGGTCCGGGGCTCCATAGCCCCGTGATACAGGACATATAATAATATATCTTTATTCAGGTAATTATAATAAACAAGTGAACGGATCACTGTAATAAACCCACACAGTGCCTACAGCACAATCAAAACAATTAAAGACTTTAATACTAAAAATAAATAATAATTAAGAGTAAAGAAATAAAATAGAATAATATGGATAATGTCTTACGATACGACCTTTGGAAATTCGAATATTTTTCAAAACCAAATCAATCATATTTTATTTGCATTAAATTGAGTAATAAGACAATAGTCTGTAATATAAAAATGAATCGCTGAACAAATATCGAGAACAGCTGATCTGATTTCGCTAATTCTTTTTTTGTTGTGTTTGTTATTGTCAGGATAAGGATAATTTTTGAAGTGAAAACTTCTTTAGCGGCGTTGAGCACTTTTTCTGTAATGGGTATAAAATCTTAAACTCGCGTCAGGACACGTGACCTGATCGAAAAAGCGTAAGACGGATGGAGAGTAGACAGCTATCCCCTCTCTACGGCGCGGCGAAAATGTATGCCTGAGCCTACTGTTTTTAATTTGGCTGTGAGTGTATTAAGACGTACATATGGTATTTTTTAACGGACGACTATTGACGGACGACAAATGTCGGACGACTATTTGTCGGACGACTATTGACGGACGACAAATGTCGGACGACTATTGACGGACGACAAATGTCGGACGACAATTTGTCGGACGACAAATGTCGGACGACTATTTGTCGTCCGACTATTTTTTTTTTCATCTAAAACTCTTTTTGCGTATGTTCTCGCGACATATGAGATTTTACACAGATATACAGTTTTCACTTCTGCCTGCACTCCCGGAGTGCGCTGTTTTTTATTTTAATAACGTTGCGTAGAAAATTATCACGCGGGTAAAACCATGGGGCGCAGCTAGTAGAATTACAAAATTATATTGTAGTACTAGACTATTTAACCTCACTTAGGTACCTACTTACCTACACGAAATTTTTGAGGTTATATTTAACCGAAAATCAGCTGTTACTCACTAGGAGAGCTTTAATTTTATCGACTGTTATAAGTCTCTCTGACTTTACGTTTAAAAAAAATTGCTGATTTTCACCAAAAAATTACTTTTTGAAGAAAACGTGATTTTTAAGGTGCACAGAATTCCTATCCAGAAGCCCTCAAACGATTTTCTTATATGATAACCGATAACCCTGTATGATTTAACTGCAATGTTATTTTTCTATAACAATCCTTAATAATAATATCAATGAATGCAACTTTATTGATAAACATAATCGGTAAGTTAAATACTATTATTCTAAACATAAAAAAGTAACATACATAACAAAATACATTGTTATATACAGTGTGAAAAGAAAACCCTGCTGTAGGTACATACATGGGTACGGTCGGTTGCATAATTGCAGACCCACCGTAGAGCTCCAAAACTGCTGTTATAAGATTTTTTTCAACACAAGCAAGATTCTAGGCACCTACTTTAGTTGAAGTTTAAAGTCTTTTTACTCATGAATTTATCAAACAAACATGATTAGAATGAAAACATTTCAATAATAGTCATTTTAGAACTCTACGGTGGGTCTGCAATTATGCTGCCGACGGTACCCCTTACTCGATTTTTTTTTTTGATAAATCATAGCGTTTTTATAACACACTGTATAGTATAATTTTGTGTTTTGATCCTTAGGGCTTGATATTCACATTTATACGTATTAATAACTATAATTTTCTATTTATTTATTTGCTACCTTTTGCTACCTTCACACAAATATTTGCTACCTCACAAAAAATTCGTAAATACTATTTTTATTAATTTTTTTAATACGTTATTTTGTACTTTGTGACGTTTCATCACGAAAGTTCTTTTATGTTTTGTACTTATATGTTAATTTGCTACCAATTTGCTACCTAAACATATTTTTTTGCAAAGATCTAAAATAACTTATGCAAATTTTAATTTACAAATCTTTTTACACCTAAATATTATTTTTCCAAGCTATAAAATAACCTGTACAAATATTATTAAGGCTGAGCTGAGCGTAATTTTAGCGAGAGCCAAAAAAGCTGCATTTTTGCTAAATAGAGATAGATAATATTTCCAATACCTGGCCATATTATGCTTTAAAACTTCTCTAAATGTTTAGCCAAATCGCCAAAATAGCTTTTTTAATCCCACCAAAACTTATCCAGACTTAAAAAAACATAATATTTATTGTACATTTTACGTAAATACTAACTATAGCGCCAGCGAAAATGTGTTTAGCAATACTTAGATACAATACTTAATCTTCTCTGTGCAATAATTTTTATAGAGATTTTTATACCACATTTCAAGCCTAATAGACCAAGATCCCGCCTAGCGTCAGACCAGAGAATTACTCAGCTTCTTCTTCTTCGTGTCAACGGCGACCAATGCAATGCACCTTGATCACAGCACTCCCGCCCAAAACTTAGCCACGGCAATCGCATTACCTGTTGCCCTATTGCGGTCGTCTGCAGAGCAGCTAACAGGGCATAGAGAGCAAGCCGTCAAGTGCTTAGCGTATGCCTCCAACACAGTTATCAGGTAGCACAGTCAAGAGTCGAATCTGTTAATTTTGCAAAAATATCGCATATATTTTTATACCAATAGATAATGATGCTAATATGCCAGACAGACAGTTTCAATAGTTCCAACACTTTCCGCAAAGTTCCAGGTAAGTATAACTATAATAATAAAAAAACCGGCCAAGTGCGAGTCGGACTCGCGTACGAAGGGTTCCGTACCACTGTATTCTGTTTTTAACCCCGACGCAGAAACAAATGCAAAAAAATAGATGGCTCTAGTGGTCAAAATACATGAATTAAGGGTAAATGGCGGTTTATGGTAAAAAAAACTACTTACTAGATCTCGTTCAAACCAATTTTGGGTGGAAGTTTGCATAGTATCTATATCATATATTTTTTTAGTTTCATCATTCTCTTATTTTAGAAGTTACACGGGGGGGGGGGGACACTTTTTACCACTTAGGAAGTGTCTTTTGCGTAAACTATTCAGTTTAGAAAAAAAATATGGGACAAACCTCAATATCTTTTTTGAAAACCTATCCATAAATACCCCACCCCACATGTATGGGTTTGATAAAATTTTTTTTTTAATTCTTTTCTAAGTATGGGGAACCCTAAAATTTATTGTTTTTTCTATTTTTGTGTGAAAATCTTAATGCGGTTCACAGAATACATCTACTTACCAAGTTTTAACAGTATAGTTCTTATAGTTTCGGAAAAAAGTGGCTGTGACATACGGCAGACAGACAGACATGACGAATCTATAAGGGTTCCGTTTTTGCCATCTGGCTACGGAACCTTAAAAATGAGCTATTTACTTTTCTTTGCCATACTGTTTGGTGCCAGTAATCGCTATTAGCAACATCATCGATTTGTTACAAAAATATAGGCAATATTTTTTTTGCAAAATTAACAAGTTCGATTGTTGACTTTACTACCCAATAACTCTCTAAACCACTATGGTCTGAACTTCATAATTGCACATCGCTCATAACTGTGTTGGAGGCATGCGCTAAGTAAGTCTCAGCTTTTATAAAATCAGGAAGGTCTGGCTGTAGGCGGGATCTTACTCTATAATGCAATAATACAGAAATATTTACTAAGTTATGACAATAACTTAAAGTCTAACCTCCCTGTTAACTTTACCGTATATCTCAGGGAATGCCTCCTTGCAATACGGTAACTTATCCCTAACACTATCATACAGCGTGTGGTCGAACATCTGTCTGAACTCGTCACGCGTAGTGTACGTGTCCGCGTATAACATTTGGAAACCTTTGTTCGCTGTTACGAAGGACTCTATACGGCGGGTTGATGATACCTGCGGAGGGAGAGCTAGTGTTAGTAATGTAACGTGACGTAACGCAACGCAATGCAATGTAACGCAACGCAACGCAACGCAATGTAACGCAACTAATGTAACATAACGCTAAGCAATGTAACGCAGCGTAACGTAACTTAACGCAATGTAACGCAGCGTAACGTAACTTAACGCAATGTAACGCAGCGTAACGTAACTTAACGCAATGTAACGCAGCGTAACGTAACTTAACGCAAAGTAATATAAAGTAATGTAACGCACTGCTAAGAAATGGAACTCTCTAACCGCGTCGCTGTTCCCACAAAACTACAACCTTGGAGTCTTCAAGTCTAGAGTGAATAGGTACCTTCTAGGCGAGCATGCTACATCTTCGAACTCATCTTCGCTTCCCATCAGGTGAGATGAGGTCAAATGCAAGCCTATTTTGTTTAAAAAAAAAACGTAGCATAACGTAACATTACTCTAAGCAACGTAACGCAGCGTAACGTAACAATGCAAAGCAATACAATGTAGCGTAACGTGACATAACGCTAAGCAATGTAACGCAGCGTAACGTAACTTAACGCAAAGCAATGTAACGCAACGCAACATAACGCAGCCCAACGTAACATAACGGAAATCAATTTTAAAATCAATGTCAAAAAAACATAAAGTTACTTGACGCAACGTAACGTAATTGAACGTAACATAACTTAACGCAACGTAACAGAACGTTTTTTGTGGCCAGAGTTAAACACATGCCGAATAATTGGGTTTACCTACGCCTGTCAATTCTTCCCACAAAATAAAACATATAAATACAGATTTTTATTCAATTTCTTTTAGATTAACTTCACCAATGTCTTCTGATTAATACCAACTAACCGTTTCGAATCCCTTTGCCTTAGGCACGCCATAGACTCCGATATCAACAAACATCTGCGATTCTTCCTCCGTGTGTATCTTCAGCTGGCCAGGGTTGTTGAACACTCGGAACGGACACAGCCACATTGGGTACACCTGCACCGAATAAATCAATTAAATCTGGCGTTTCAAGAATTTTGCAAATCCCATGTCAAAGGCAGACTGAAGTGACGTTAGTCTTATAATCTTGACGACCCAGTTGGCACAGTGGTCACCATGCCGATCTGATAAACACAGGGTTGCGGGTTCGATTCCCGCCTCAGATATGTATTTATGCTTAGATATTTGACTGTGGTCTGGTTTTTTCAATATATTATTTAAGTATATATTTACAACAGAAAAGTATTTATGAAAAAAGCATTCCACACATCGACATCTAGCCCCAAGCTAAGTAACTAGACTTGTGTTATGGATGCTAGACAACGGATATACTAGGTACTTATAAACTTTTTCTTTTGTAAATATATACTTATAATACACTAGCTGCCCTACGCGGTTTCACCCGCGTAACTCCCGATCCCGTGGGAATATCGGGATAAATTAAGATGCAAGCTATCCTATCTTTCAAGTTGGATCGAACTGCACATGGTGTGCGAATTTTATTATAATCGGTTAAGTGGTTTAGGAGTCCATTGAGGACAAACATTGTGACACGAGATTTATATATATTAAGAAGATAGAAACAACCAGAAGGCCAATTCTCGTAACTAACATTGTTCAAATTACATTTCAATATAATTTCGATTGCATTTCGATCACAAATAATACTCTCAAAGTAGCTCAAAATCCCCTTAAAGTTAGCTTTTTGTAAAAAAAAAACTGACTTTGAAGGTTTCTTTTGCAATCGAAATGCAATCGGGATGATATTGAAATGTAATTTAAACAATATTATTTACGAGAATTGGCCTTCTGACCACACAGACAAATATTTAAGCATAAATACTTGCCTGAGGCGGGAATCGAACCCGCAACCCTGTGTTTGGCCGTACGGCATGGTGACCATTGTGCCAACTGAATCGTCAACTGTTACATCTCACATGGCCAGGAATCGAACCCACAACCTTCATAATGGAAATCGAGGTTCAACATACAGTGTAACCAACCTGAAACTCAGTATGGAACAGTAGAACAGCCTTCTCCAAGTGCTGCACCGGGACCAGCATGTCCTGTATAATGTGAGCGCGGTTGTAGAGCTTCGTCACCGCTTCCGGCTGCGTCAGCTTCAATAACGAGACTTCCGGTGGCATCAGCCAACCGAATAGATACCGGAATATCGGGTGGTTGCCGAACTTTATTATATCCTGGGGAGATAAATAGTAGTCAGTCAAATTCCTGACTGACTGACTGTTATATCAACGCACAGCTTAAATAAAAACTACTCGTCCTAGCTAGGCTCTGATAGGAAAGAATAATGGCAAAACTTCAACAAAAAATTTAAATAAAATAAATAACTAACCCCCGAATACTGAAAGGCTACTTAATCTTAAGTGGCGTTTAAATTGTAATTTGAGTGTAGGCTTCAATAGAAAACATACACTTAACGTCAATTTAAACGCCACTTAAGATTAAGTAGCCTTTCAGTATTCGGGGGTATATTATTTATTTATTTTATTTTATTAATCTCATAATATATTTCTAATACCTAACTTTTATGATTTTAACTTTTTGTGACATGTAATATTTTTTTTTTTTTTTTTTTTTTTTTTTTTTTTTTTTTTTTTTTTTTTTTTTTTTTTTTTTTTTTAATTTTATTTCTTCTATTTTTATTATTTTTTGACATTAATATTGACATTTTTCTTTTGATATTTTGAAATTTGAATTTGCATTTTTATTTTTATGATTTTTTTTTTTATTTTTTTTTATTTTTTATTTAATTGTTGGAATTTGTTTATTATTAGTATTTTTTGATTATTTATTTTTATTTTATTTTTATTGTAACGTATGGATTTTATTATCTGAAATAAATGAATTGAATTGCAGGACATTCCACACATCGCCATCTAGCCCCAAGCTAAGTAACTAGACTTGTGTTATGGTGCTGGACAACGGATATACTACTTATACACTTTTCTTTTGTAAATATATACTTATAATACATAGAAACAACTAGACCTCAGAGAAATATCTAAGCATAAATACTTGTCTAAGGCGGGAATCGAACCCGCAACCCTGTGTTGGCAGTCCGGCGTGGTTGACCATTGTGCCAACTGGGTCGTGGGTGTGGGGTTACTTGTTTTCAAGGATGTTAATTTCTTGAAGTTCCTTATTGTGTAATGGCGTCAGATGTTGATGAAGAACATTAAAAACACATCTTTTTCAACATCTATTTCACGAAATACTATCATAATTTAGAAAAACGGAGAATTTTATTATATTTTTTCTATATTTGTGTATATATTATGCTGAAGTATTGCCTTGCCATCATTCTTTGGAGGGTGTGTTCTTTATATAGTGTACTCAGAAATGGGTTTTTTAAATACCACCCCTAAGAAGATGAAATGGGGGTTTGAATTTTCTGTGAAACTTACGCGGGCAAAGCTGCGAGCAGAAGCTAGTTGTAGTATAAGGGGCTAAAATATTTATTTACGCTTGCGTTTTTTGGGTTATTGTGCATTTCCAGTTCCAACGTGCGACTAGAGATTAATACGATAATACGATCGAGTTTAATGCGATTGTCATTAAATGAGGATGTAGGTACTTAGCTAATCTGACTTTATGTTAGTTTTACCTGTAATTCCCAAAAGAAACTCCTAGTATGCCTATGATAATAATCCCTCAGTGGAATGTATTCTGTAGCGTTTCTATTACGCTTGAGATGACGTTCGACTTGTTTGAAGAACCATTCCGCGTACCAATCTCCTATGCGGTTTAACTGGAAAAACAATAAATATCATTAAAAATATATTTACGTATTCAAAAAGCATTTTACATATTCAACTGTCTATAGCAATAAATATAGTTCAATGGCGAGATGATTTTTTGATTATTATAGGAATGATTGGTTTGCAATAGTTAAGCTTAGCTAGCTAGCTAAGCTAGCTTTACCCTGCAGTGGAAAAGTGTGTAAATAAATAAAATAATACACAGCACATATGCCTGAACTCGGAAGATCATTTCGGAAAAGTACGTAATCTCCCTTGTATAGTCGGATAACCAACCAAAATAATCAGCGACACCGGTTCTCGGTGGAAATCCATCTAAGACCAGCATCACTAAGCATTTCGTTCCGTCATTCCTACCTATCTAATCAATTGCCTGAGTCGACTTGCCTGACGTGGACTTTACCTTCCCATCCCTCTTCCAAAGTCCGTGGCAAGGAGTAGGGCCTTCACGAACTGTTACGAGTTCTTCCTGGTGGCTTCCTCTTGGAACTTTGGCCTTGGTCTCCAAACAAAGGAACAGCTAGTTGGGGCCAGACAAAACACTTACTTTTTTCATCCCTGCGGACTTTGTTCACCATATTACCACTATCAGTACTCCAGAGTCCTCGGTAGAGCTTCAAGGAACTGGTGTGGATTCTTCCTGATGGCTTCTTCTTGGAACATTGGCCTTGGTCTCCAAACAGAGGACCAGCTAGTTGGAACCAGTAGAAACCCTTACCTTCCCATCTCTCCCGACTTCCTCCACCATGTCTCCCACCATTAACACCCCAGAGTCCTTAGTAAAGAGTAGAGCTTCTACAAACTGGTGCGGATTCTTCCTGGTGGCTTCTTCTTGGAACCTTCGTGCGAGAGCCTCAAGGGTAGTGCATGGTTGATACTGGAGGCGGATGTATCTGATGGAAAATATGATGGGGTAAACTTTATAACTTTTAAGCATAGAGAGTACGCTAGATTTGGTAGTCTATACAAAACGTCTACAATGTTTTGTGACGTTGTAATCAAAGCGTCCTAGCACGAACCACGTTTCTTTGTATATCCCGTTTCCGAGACGCTTTAATGGTTCGGTGTAAAGGCATTATTTGATCGCCGTAATGCCTTTTATCGATAAGTATCGATCTCGTAATGCACACCGCAATTTTGGAAAATCATAAGACAACACGTTTTGATAAATATCCCGTTTCCGAGACGCTTTTGACTTTAGAGGTTCGATGTGAAGACAACATTTTTTCACTGTAATGCCCTCTATCGATTGGCATGGGTCTCGAAATGCACCGCGCAAAAAAAAACACTATGCCACACCAAATGTCCGGACCCCTTTTTGATTCGTTTATCCAGGAATAATAAAAGTCAGTGCAAATTATATTGATCAGTTTTCTAGATATGACTAACTCTGGAAGATGCGACCTCAGTGTCTTAGAAAAAATTCTTGTTTGATTCCCATTGCTGAATATTTGTTTGTGATTTCTAATTTCGTTTTTGGTCTACGTCTAAGAAGTTATTTACAACTAAAGGTATTATAAGTACTCCGTTATTTAGTCACTATAACACAAGCCTAGTTAGCTTGGTACTAGATGATGCTTTGCGTAATGTCCTGCAATATTTATTGTTTAAACAAACCTGAGTTATAATGAGTAACAGCTGCTAAAAATGTAATATCGGGACAAATAAAGATTTTTTTATTTTATTTACCTACTAGCGTTTGTCCACGACGTCGTCCTTAGCGGATATTATACCTACGTCATAATAGCTATTAAGGTGAAAGGGTACCTGCGCGCTCTCCATACAAACGTAGTCGACTGTTTCCTCCCTGGATAATGACACTAGCACAAATATTTTTGTGCCATAAGACCTATAACTGCCATGACTATGCCCCTATGTTTTGGTTTTTTTCATTTTCTAATTATCATAGAAATTAAAATTAAAAAAATTTAAAAATAAATAAAAACAAAAAATAGGGGCATGGTCATGGCAGTTATAAGTTTTATGCACCGAAATATTTGCTCTAGTGTCATTATCCAGGGAGAAAACAGTCGACTACGTTTGTAATAGTTTGTATGGAGAAAGCCCCCGGTACCCTTTCCTCTTAACGCGATTCGTCAATTTGTTTCAGCTGTGCGTTGATCGATATATCAAAGGAGTTTAAATTTTATATTTATAGATTTTATATTCCAGAAATAACGTACTAATTAGCAAGATAGTTGCAGACCTAGTAATAATAAAAAAATAAAATTTAGAATTTAAAAAAACCCCGACTTTCAGATGGCTGAACCGATTTCGGTCAAACATAGCTAAGAATACTCCCGACTAATTCACCTTTCAAACAAAAGAAACAAAATTAAAATCGGTTCATCCGTTCGGGAGCTACGATGCCACAGACAGACACACACACACACAGAGACACGTCAAACTTATAACACCCCGTCGTTTTTGCGTCGGGGATTAATTAAAAATAGAATTGATAGTTGATAGTACCTGGGTGACAGTTGTTTTTTTTTTTACCTCACCCGCGAAACCCCCGCATACTAAATTTCATGAAAATCGTTTGAGCCGTTTTTGAGATCCTGATTATTACATATACAAGAATTGCTCGTTAAAAATATTAGATAATACATACAGGTCAAAATCATAACCCTCCCTTTTGGCTTCGCCGTAGTCGGGTAAAAAGTACTTTGTAAAACTTGTCGTGAATTGGTTTACTTACTTTTTGGCTGGAATAACTTTTATAGTAGCTGACGTGAGGAAGCCCAATGTTCCATAGGACCAGGGCACAGCGTAATACAGATCTGGATTCTTATCCTGGAATAATTAGATAGATAGATCAATTATTAATCCTTCCTAACTTAATTATAAATCCGAATGTTTGTTTGTCTTCTTCATAGACCCACGTGACGACCCAGTTGGCACAATGGTCACCATGCCGGATTGCCAAACACAGGGTTGCGGGTTCGATTCCCGCCTCAGTCAAGTATTTATGTTTAGATATTTGTCTGTGGTCTGGTTGTTTTGTTTCTATATATTATCCTACTAATATTATAAATGTGAAAGTTTGTGTGTGTGTATGTGTGTGTGTGTGTGTATGTTTGTTACTCCTTCACGCAAAAACTACTGGTCCGATTGCGTTGAAACTCGATATCTAGATAGCTGGAGACCTGGATTAACACATAGGCTACTTTTTATCCCGATATACCCACGGGATCGGGACTTACGCGGGTGAAACCGCGGGGCGCAGCTAGTAATATATATTTACAAAAGAAAAGTATAATACGTAGTAGTATATCCGTTGTCTAGCACCTATAACACAAGTCTAGTCACTTAGGTTGGGGCTAGATGGCGATGTGTGGAATGTCCTGCAATATTTATTATTTATTTTGGAACGATAGTTCCTTAGCGCGCGTTGTGAAAGATGGCTAGACGGAAAAAAATCTCACGAAAAGTTGTAACGACACTTTTTGCTATAGTTAGCTATTGTAAGCCGTGCGGCGTGCGCATGTTTCTCTGTCTGTCTCTCTCCCTCTTATAGAAAGCAAGCCAGATATTTTCATTTAAAAAAATTAAAAAAAAAAAAAATTAAATTACAATTCCTTCACTAATTAATCGAAAGGAACTTCGTTCCATCCGGATGTCCCTTGGCCTCTCTCAAGTTTTTTATTTATTTATCATTGTCAAACGACTGGACCGATTTGGATGAAAATCGGCGTAGTGGTAGTATAGGGAGAAGGACTTTTGATCCCGAAATTCCCGCACAATCGGGACTTATAGGGGTGAAACCGCAGGGTGCAGTTGGTTAAAAATATAAAACAAAGCTAAGGTAAGTTACAAACAGCGGTCTAATCGTTTAAAATGATGTCTTCCAGGCAACCATTGAATGGACAAGAAGTTGAGGAAGGGTAGAGAAAAATCAAGTATGATAATAACATTATATTTAGCCCCGCGGGGCACCTTGAGGCGAGGTGTCGGGGAGTAACGACCCCGAGGTCCAGAGTGCTCCAGGGGGAAGCAACCTTTCCTCATCTCCGGCTGGCCTTAGTTAGCTGATCGGAGTGGAGTCGCGAGAGTTGAAATACTCGAAGGACGGATGCCGAATGTCAGTGATGAGTTGGTTTAAAATCCATCAGTGACGCCTCTCAATCCTTAAGTCGCTCTCGTTCCTGTCGCCCCTTTGCTGTAATATACTCAGCTAATTAGACTGAGAGTTGGCGAGTCTCCGCCTGCCATTTTTACGAGAGTGTAAGTTGAAAAATTTTACGGCAGGTGCCATAGTATCCTTAGTTTCCCAGTAGCCAATCCACTACCATCCCATCACAGTAGCCCAAGTAGTTTTCTCCTGTAGTTTATCAATAGTTCTATCCAAACCGGAGGTTGTCCTTGGCTGCATTTTATAGTGCAGATAGGGATAATCGCCGGTTTGGTATCCACATCATACGTTGCTATTAAACTTGTTATTGTAAAGGGCCTCTGCGTGTTGGTTTCGGCTCCACGCACGCTAAATTTCCGGGGCTCCATAGCCCCGTGATATGGAACACTTAACAGATAATTTTTATAAATACATCTAGCAGTGTTCCGCGATTTTCCCCGCGTTAGTTCCTATCCCGTGAAAATATCAGATTGTAATTATAATCATAGAACAATTACCTTACTGCAAGTGACCACCGAACCATCAGCCAGCACCAACTCATACTCCACACATATATGCTGGAACAGTCCGAAGACATGACTGGATGTTTCAACTCCAGTTCCCATTACCAGGCCGCCGACAGTCAGCTGGTCTAGTTCTGGTACCACAGCTAAAGCTAGACCAAACGGTTCGAGAGTACGGGAGAGGTGACCCATTGTTACTAGTGGCTCACATTTCACTGTCTGAAAGATAAATAGATTTTATTGGTACAAAAACTGAAAAAACATTCAAATAAAATGTTGTATCATTTGGAATCATACAATATTGCATTAAGTTAGGATGAGTGTCTGGGATTTTTTTTTTCTAAGATCATGTTCACAAATCTCAGGATTACACATTTTTATGGGTCCGATTTCACCTTTACAAGCTAAAAGTTATATAAATAAGATGCCATTATGTCCACTACGAATTATTTAGCCACCACGAAGAATTATTAAAACTGTTCGAAATAATATTAGTAAAAATATTTATCGTCCTTACAAATTTAATATAAAATGAGACCTAAGACAGAGCCTTGAGGCACTCCCCTCAAATTAAAATTTTTACTAAAAGTAAGGCGTCTTGTAATTCTCTGAGATGAGGTCACTAAAAATCGAAGAAATGTGTAACGAGGCGTTATGGGCTAATAATTAACAATTAACCTAGCTGAAAAGACAATAAAAAAAGCAAAAAAAATCGTTGTTTGACCCTGGAATTAGATCTATCCACCAATTCGGAACTAATATAGAAAAAAAGCTAATCTGAGTGAAGGCCTTGGTAAAGGCCATTAACTTTGGTATAATGATGGCAAATATTAACACAGAAAATATATTACACCTTGGAACATCTCCCACACATTCAATCTGACGTAAATAAATAAAAATCGGAACATAATAAATTAATGATTTATTTATTTTAAGTGCGTGAGCCAGCACTGGTCATTAAACATATTCCTGTCCGGATGTAAACTTAACACCCTGGCCTGGGTGTTAAGTTTACATCCACGAGCATAGATAGAATGATAAATAAAGCATAAATTGTGCGGTAAGACGTACTATGATGATACTTCGTCGTACCTTAATGATAAGAATCCATGGTGACTATAATTGCTCCATTTCAAATAAAAAGTACCTACCTTCAAATATTTGTAATATTAACCTTTATGAGCATGATCACAAAAAACCCCTCATGAGTCTCTTGTGCCTTCTTCTCACTGGTGGGCTCGTTCCGAAGGCACACATCCTAACTTTATTTTTAAGACGCCTTAAAGTGATGCATTGCATTATTCCTATTGAATTTTACTTTTGATAGATAACTTTATTTGTACAACACAGTAAGGCACATAATACAAAATATACACAAAGCAAAGTAATAGCCGAAAAACATAAGATGCACAAATGGGCGGCCTTATCGCTGAAAGTGATTTCTTCCAGGCAACCTTTGTATGGAAAAGAACTTCAGTATCCTTACCTGGAGTCGTTGGTACCTCAATTGTGTAGAAGGGAATCAAAAGTACCCACGGCACAACAAGTATTCTAGTGACAATCAGACTCACCATGTTCTTAGTGTCAACTTCTACAACGTCGACTAGATTAACATGTATATTGGTGAAGGTTTGCTTGTAGAGGCCACGCCTGAAGGACATCGTCATCCAGGACGGACGAGCTGTGCAGAGACGGGTCGAGCGGTCGCCAGATAACCACGCCTTTATCTGGATAAAATAATTGAGGATTTTATTATTAAACGTATTCCCAAGGGATATAATGTTGTATGAAACTTCCAAGGAAGATAATGTTGTATAAAACTCCTAAGGGAATAAAGATATTTGTAACGTTAAAATACCCGGAAAACGATTGGTTTTCATTTTGAAGGTCTCAGCAAATAGGTTTACTCAGAGGGTTTACTAGGTCCAACATTAATATCCAATTTTCATTAAATGCTTTTTAATATGTCACTCTGACTTTCATTGGCTCGCTGATGAAAAGTAGAGTATGCACCTCGGGATAAAGCATGTTTCCGTCTTGGGCGGCTTGAACCCCTCGCTTCACTCAGGACTCTACATGACTGATAACCCAAGAATCCCTCGTTTTACTCGGAGTTCAACATGCCACCCGCAACACAAGACTTGCTTTATTCCCTTGGTGCATCATCTAATATTTTCTGTTTTTAGTTTTTTATTTTACCTATTGGGTACGGAACCATAAACAGCGATCAATGTGAATTATTCCTAACCTACCCTAAAGCATAACCCGCTACAGAGTTAGGTTAGGAACAATAAAAAAATGGTTATAAGTCTCAGGTATAATACCTTCTTAGGTATTTTCATTCCCAACGTAACCATATTTATTTAATTAAACCTGACCCTAAATGATGTTCTAAACTAGAAGTAGATCGTCTTTTGTTTATTTTTCGATCGTCTTGTGTTTTTTAGAACATCTTCTTTTTTTCCCTTTGGTTATTTTTGTCGATGGTATTTTGTTTTTTTTTTTACTATCGTCTTTTGTTTCAGCCTCTATTCCCTTTTGTTTTTCTTTGAATTAGGTATACAATTTAGGGTTAGGTTAAAAAGAGATACCTAATTCACTACCGGGTTACGTAAGGAATAATCCAACAATGTAGCTAGATACCTATTAGTTGTGCTAATAACATACGTCAGATTTTTTGTTGTTTCAATTTAGTTTGCACTTTGCACTTTGTTTTTATAGTAGTGTGAGATAAGTTAATAAAACAATATTACTCAAGGAATCTATAATCTTCTATTCTCTAATATATATAAATTACGTGTCACGTTGTTTGTGCGCGATGGACTCCTAAACTACTTAACCGATTTTAATCAAATTTACACACCGTGTGCAGTCTGATCCAACTTGAAGGATAGGATAGATTACATCTTAATTTATTCCCACGGGATCGGGAGTTACGCGGGTGAAACCGCGGAGCGCAGCTAGTAAATATATAAAAATATCCAGCTCCTGGCTGACTAACAAATCAACGCACTGCTCAAATTAATTAATAGACGGATCGAGCCATTTTAGTATACTAGCTGTTATAATGTACGCAGCATCCGCTAAGGAAGGATTCAGCGCGAACTCGCCAACAAATTGCGCTTTGCAATTTGGCTTCAAATTATTTTGTAAGAAAATGTGTACCTACAGTCACTTTACCAATTAGCTGAACCCCACGTGACCCAGAGCCCACTCGCAAATCTGTAAGGTTGTAAAGTAATGTTACCTGAGTACGTTTTTAAACAATATACAATACAATATAAAAAAATAACAAAATAGGTAAATACTATATTTTTTACAGATATGCGAGTGAGCTCTGGATCACGTGGGGTTCAGCTAATTGATAATGTGACTGTACTTTTATTTTGTAAAATAAATTGAAAAAGAAAGCCGACAAAGTTGCGGACAAAAGCTAGTCCTCAATAATTTTCAACTATTTCAGATTGTCTTTTTTCCTAACTTAACCTAGTCTAGTTACTTAGCTTGGGACTAGATGGCGATGTGTGGAATGTCCTGCAATATTTATTTATTTATGGCTTTTTTCTTGGTCAACTACCTGTCTTTGGACATCCTGAACCTTCTTATCATGCATCTTGGGAGCGCTGTTCATCTTGAACACGAAGTAGTTCCTCGCTATGGAGTAGATCTTCCACAGCAGCGACATGGGTAGCAGCAGAGTTATCACCATCACCCATCGGTATTCTATCAGGAGATACTCCGTGAAGTTCTCGGGTTTTACCGACATTTTGTAGCTGAAAAGTACGAGAAACAGTTCATTTAGTATAATTTATAGTAGTAAAAATTAAATATTTCGTAAAGAAAGAAAGACAGCATTTATTGACTACAGTCACATTACCTATTAGCTGAACCCCACGTGACCTAAAGTTCACTCGCAAAGTAAAGTTGTAAAGTAATGTTACCTGATTCTGTTTTTTTTAACAATATACTTATACAATGCATTATACAATATATAAAATAACAAAATAGTTAAATACGATATATTCACAGATATGCGAATGAGCTCTGGGTCACGAGGTGTTCAGCTAATTGGTAATGTGACTGTACAAAATGGGCACGAGGAAATGAACATGACAATGAAAAAAATACTGAAAAAAAAAAAAGAGTAACATAAAAAAACATAAAAGAGGAGTCGTGTGCTGACCCAAATGGGTCGACCTCAGCTAAAAACTGCAGGCAAGCATACTCGGCCAGACCCATCCCGTTTGAGTATCCCCCCACCACTCGTCACACTTTACAAAAACTACTAAAAAGTCATTAAATAAAAATTTGTATTTTTGTTAATCTGAAAAACAATTAAAATGTATAATTTTCATGTTATTTTGTCACTAATATTAAGATTTTTAAAATACCTTTTGTGGCTCTCGCTCAGAACCTTATTTAAATCCTTCTACGAGACGAGTTAATTTGCGAAGTTAATCTTCGAGACTAGCAAACTTTGGTATTTATAATACAAGTTAATTATTAATGCCAAAGTTTGTGTTATTTTAGCAAAAAAACTAGTTAGTTGGCAAAAACTGCTAAATTGCAATATGCAACATGAGCGACTAGTTGGGAATCAAATTACCAAGATACTTCGTTTTTTTGTAAATATTCGCGTGATAGACAAATTAATTTATTCATAGTTTTAGTTAATCCAAATTTAAAGTCAAATATTATTTATTTTTATTCAATAACCTTTACTCAAATTAGCTTTTATTCTCAATAATAGTTCTAAATTTTTTAGTTCCAAAAATTTTGACGACCCAGTTGGCACAATGGTAAAAAAAATTCAAAATTCATCCTGGGAATATCAACTTATTTTCCGGAGCCAAGTACCTACTAGGCACGTTAAATTTTTTGACGTGATAACGTCTAATAAATTGATGGAACACCTGCATTCACAAAAAAGTGTCTGACGAAATATTGTGTGACGTCATGCGTCATGGTAATATGACCAGACAAGTATTTAATAATAATATCCCTCATCTGGGCTTGTGTTATAGTGTGACGATTCGAGTGACGAATAGAAGACTTTTAAACAGGAATACAAAAAATAACTAGTAATAACTAGGAATACAAAAAATAAGTAGTATAAAAGTCTAAGTAGTAAAAAAATAAGTAGTATAAAATATAAAAGTCCCTCGTTACACTCGGGGTTCAATATGCCACCTACAACATAAGACATTACTTTATGCCCTTGATTCATAATCTAAAACGGAAAAAAGAGGAAAAATAAATATAAAGGAATAATAAAAAAATCTCAATTTTTCATTTTTTCTTATGACGTTATCACGTAAAATTATCGTCCGTAAACCGACTTTACAGACAAGCATTTGTTTTTTTTCACAGAAAAAAGATAGAAAGAGTTGATTCGGTGCTATCATGGTGCTATCGGTACACTTCATCCACGTCTACCACATTGGGTTAGGTTATCAATCCCTATGACACATGTAGTTGTAAACGTTAATCTTACGGTCAAATTAATGATTTTTACGAACACCTGTGTGATTTCCTGATAAGCTATCGTAGTTGTATCAAATGTAATTAATTACTAACAGATTTCTTTTGATAACAAAATAGACAAAACGTAAATATGTAATCGACACGTAAATGACGTTCGAAACGGAAACAAAAGATAAATTGTAATTTATACGATCGTCTTTTTTTCCGACTGTTTTTTTTTATTTTTTCGATTGTCTTTGTGGTCAAACTAGATTCTAGGATATTTTTTTTCAGTTGGACAGTCTTATCTATCTAGTAGACTATCAAGTTTGACCAGGGGCTCTATTTTTGAATCGCTCGTGTGACATAGCTTCGTCGTATACGCCTACAAGTCATGCTCGACTTCCAAGTCGCATGACACCAATTTTCTGTATTTTTGAATCGTTCGTCGTCTAAATTTGAAATGTCCATTTTTATTCGTTTTACGCAGATAATTAAGAAACCGGTAATTACTGACGCACGTCCTATATAATCCCAAAAGATATACCTACTTAAATATTTTTTGAAAGATTCTTTCCGAATGTTTGACTTTGATTGTTTGACGTTTATTCTACCCCTCGCCTGTCGGCGACGAGTGGTGGAGACCACTCGTTACGATCGAGCGATTCAAAAATAGCGAATTTCCGATGTCGAACGAATATCAGTAGAAATCGAGCGCTCGACGCTTGGCGAACGATTCAAAAATAGGGCTCCAGGAGGAATACGCACGCCCCAACTTTTAGCATTTGCCTATTTCAATGCTAGAACCTACCTAACTTATTTATCTATTATCCCGATCCCGTGGAAATATCGGGATAAAAAGTAGCCTATGTTACTCCCAATGAATCAATGTATCCTCATACCAAGTTTCATAAAGATCGGTCCAGTAGTTTCGGAGCATATTCGTTACAAACATAAAGCAAAAAATCTTTCCTATTCATTAAAAGTATTATTAGTTTACATGTAGTTATAAGAGCTTGTCTTTCGACAAAGGCCTCCTCTAAAGATTTCCACTCTGTTCTATTCTTTGCGACTCGAGTCCAACATGGTTCGGCTACTTTTGCGAGGTCATCTTCCCATCGCTTAAACTGCCTATATGTATAAGAGGACCAACCGGATGCCGATATCGTACTTAATATTAAAAACGTGAAAGTTTGTATGTATGGATGTCTGGATGTATGGATGTTTGTTACTCGTTAACGCAAAAACTACTGAATGGATTTTAATGAAACTTTACAATAATATAGCTTATACATCAGAATAGAACATAGGCTATAATTTATAAAGATATTGTGTGAATTGTCTAAAATATAACGAAAAGTGTCGAAAAAGTGACAGATGTCAAAGTGAAGATGTCAAAGTGACAGATGTCAAAGTGACAGATTCAAAGTGACAGATGTCAATGTGACAGATGTCAAAGTGACAGATGTCAAAGTGACAGATGACATCTGTTAAATGTCACTTTGACATCTGTCAAATGTCAATTTGACATCTGTGAAATTGCTCAGCGTTTTTTGTCATATATTTTCACTGGATCGGGACTAACGCGGGTGAAACCGTGGGGCGCAGCTAGTATTATAATATAAAATTAAGCAATAGATTACTATAAAATTAAGATAGTTATCTACATAGGGTAAGGTTTAACAAAACTATTAAGTGGAACTGTTAATAGCAATAGATGCTTATTTTATTTTATTTATTTATTTTAGTTATAAGAGAATGACATGACAATGACATTTTTTGATGGAATTTCCGTTCCGGGGCATACATATTTTTAACCGACTTCAAAAAGTAGGTGATTCCTTAGGAGAAAACTTTCTCCATACACTGGGCACCGGGCACTCTCTCCATACAAACGTAGTCGACTATTTCCTCCCTGGATAATGACCTTATGTTTTATTTTTTAAATCTTAATTTCTATGATAATTAGAAGAAAAAAAATCAAGACATAGACATAGTCATGGCAGTTATAGGTTTTATGCAACAAAAATATTTGTTCCAGTGTCATTATCCAGGGAGGAAACAGTCGACTACGTTTGTATGGAGAGAGCGTCGGTACCCTTTCACCTTAAGTCGTCGCGTAAGTACCTATGTAATTTTTTGAAGTATATTTCTTTAGACGCGTTATGAAAAAATTATGAGAGTGAATTTTTATGATGCGCAACACAAAAGTCACAGGTTGAAGCTGCCCGCAAAATAAATATCAGACAAACGGACGGACGGACAAACAGATAGTGTTGATTGTTTACCGATACTTGAAGATGGCTCAATTGCTTTAGTTATATATTGTTCTGAGGGCTCAACGGATCGAGATGACTTTTTGTTTGGCCAATGTCAATTTCATACAAAAAAAAATCTGTCGTTAATTATCGCTAATAGAAATTAATCTTGTCTAAGTGTTGCCAGCCTTCTGGGAACGAAACCTCGGCGGAACGCGCTTGAGGATTCTTCAATTTTATTCTAGTTTGGAGTATGTATTTTTTTTAGATGATAAGTATAATTTTTTTTTTTTTTTTGACATTTGTGCGATTCTTATTTTTGTAATTAGGCACTTGACACTATTAATATTTTGACATTCAATTTTGTGAGCCAGTTTCACATAATTGGGTAAAAAAATATTTTTATTATGTATAACCTTTATAGCTTTTAGGATATTTCGCAACCTAGTATTGACCTAAAGAACAAGGGCGAATTATTGTCTCAAAAGTTTTGGCGTCTTAAAATTTGAGTACAACCATGGTGTTTAATTAATTATATAATGTTTTTTGGCGCTAATTATTTATTCTATATAACCACCGTTTATAAAATCATATTGATTAGTATAAACACGATTACTTGGTACTTCCGTTCTACTCAATTTGCATTTCGTTAATACTGGTAGTATTACTTCTATTTTAGAAGTTATAAATATTAAATGACACATTTTTTTCTCTATGGATATGTATTTATATTTTTAATTATTGTGCATTATGTAGGTACTTATAATAACTAATTATAATGAATCAAAGATAATGAACATACAAAATAAACAACAAAATAATGAACTAAGATATTTTAGCAGTAGAAAATAAATTGAAATTATGGCAACACTAAACTCAAGTGACGGACGAATGACATGCGACTCCGGCGCCGCGCCGCCGAGCGTGTTGTTTGCTGAGGTTGTTTGTGTTTCATTGCGATTTTGTTTTTTTATTATCTTTTTAACGGCGGTTCCTATGGAGAATTTTGGTTGTTATATGTATTCTAGGACTTGTGTAGATTGTTTTAGTGTTTTTTTTACATCAAGACGCCAAAGTTTTATATAAAAGAAAACCATGTATGGAAAACTGCCCATGTTCTTTTAAGATAATAATTATAAATGTACCAATAAAATTTCATATGCCGATAAGGCGAATCATGGCTGTACCTACATATTTTCTACCACTGTGAACCATCATTGTTAACCCGTGTTTTATGAAATAAATGAATATGAATATTTTGTAATTAGATACGACGTATTTATTTTATAAGTATCCAGGAAGCAATTTCCTTAAACTAGACTTAATAACATAAATAGCTATAACAATTAGATAATTAGCTTTAGCAATTACAGGTTCTCCTATTTAGACATTCAGTTATTCAACGCGACATGGAAAAGAAATACATGGTTGTTACAAAAAAACCTATGAAATATTCGATGGTGATTATTTACGCCTGATATAAGTACTAGGTACAATCCACGGTCAAAAGTCTCTGCCCACCGTAACGTTTACAATCCTGTGCACCACTATTTGAACATTATAACAACGTAACCTGTGGATCGAAGCCACATCGGTTGGTGTAGCGGGTGGCGGCTTATACCTCTCGGCCAACTAAAGACATAGCTAACATGTTGAAAATAATAATCACACTGAATACTTTTAATTCAAATATTTAAGTTTGTGTATAACGTCTATTAGAAGAAGGTCGTAAATCCAATACTTGTTGTAGTATTATTGTAGCAAACTGATCATTTACTTATGACCCATCACTACATAGTATAAAACAAAGTCGCTTTTTCTGTCCCTATTTCCCTTTGACTGCTTAAATCTTTAAAACTACGCAACGGATTTTGATGGGGTTTTTTAAATACATAGAGTGATTCAAGAGGAAGGTTTATATGTATAATACATGCATAATATAGCCGTGCGAAGCTGGGGCGGGTCGCTAGTACTAGGTATTACTAGGTGTCTCAACAAACGTTATTTTGCCATTTACAATAAAAATATGTTGTAAAATAGATGTTGTTCGATTCTCAGACCTAACGAATATACACAAAAAAAATCATACAAATCGGTTCAGCCGTTTAGGTGGACATAGGTAACTAACACCACGACACTAGAATTTTATAGATTTAGATTCATCTGTGGCCAGGACATTTTGAAATTAAATAATTAAAGAAATTTATGAATTTCAAGGAATCACGTTGTCCTATACAAACTTTGCCCCCCTTTTTCATCCCCTTAGGAGTAGAATTTCGGAAAATCATTTCTTATCGGATACCTACCTACGTCATACAAAAAACACACCCTCCAAGTTTCAGGTCTCTACAATCAGCGGTTTAGGCTGTGCATTGATCAGTCAGTCAGTAAGGACAAAGCATTAGATAGGCGCGAAAAACCCTTCCTTGCAGTGGGATAAAAAGAAAAATATGATTATGGCTATTATTATTTTTCTTAGTGATATATACCTACTTAATACCAATTTTTAGTGTAGGTACCTATTTTCAGAAAATATGGATAATCTTCCCGAAATCCAAATAAAAATAATTCTTTTATTTTCAAGCATTTTTTGTTAAATCCTATTTATAACTTAGAAAGATTACAGGGATAATGCTTTTTTAAAATTCTATATTTTTATTAAGTAGTTCAAAATAACACCCCGTCGTTTTTGCGATTGTTTGAATGGAAAACAAAGTTAAAAAAGTTATTTTTCATTACTCATACTCCGAAAGTAGGTCTAAAGATGCATGAAGAGCGTGTAGAAAATAAAATTTCCAGCCCTAGGGCTTTTCTCTTTCACTGACAGCTGTCATGTCAAATTATGGCTTAGCACGACTTGTGCAATGTGCATGTAGCCAGTATCAGTAACATTACGCATAAGGAACTTTAAAAACCTAACCTCCTTGCTTTAAGTAACACCAAAGAATAACACTACATGTATATAACCTCTTTGGTCCCAACCTTGTAAGAGGATCAGGTAGTATGGAGTCTCTCATTCACTCTCGTTGTTAGGAAGAATTTTATGTATTATTCGTAATGAAAAGCACAGTGTTTACCTCGGGTGAAAGACTCATTAAGTCCCTCGAACTATTAGCCAAACTCCGTCTCGGGACTTGTAATGAGTGACTTTCACACCTAGGATAACAATGTACTATTGATTTATGGCCTGACTGTTATTTAGATTTTTTTAACAAAATAAATATAAATTAAAGAGTATTCCATGTCTGCGATTAATTAAATATTATTGGTATTAAAATGTCGATACAAAAACCATAAGCGAAAGATTCCTATCTAAGATTTTTCAAACACTTTAGTTTAAGTTTTTTTTATACACTTCTTTTAGTAGCTATGTTTAGACTTTTTACCCATAATAGGCAAGCATTTGACCTCATGATGAGGTCGAGGATGTAACATGCTCGCCTAGAAGGTACCTATTCACTCTAGACTTGAAGACTCCAAGGTTGTAGTTATGGGGGAGTTTTGTTTTATAAATATTATTTACTAGCGACCCGCCCCGGCTTCGCACGGCTATATTATGCATGTATTATACATTCAAACCTTCCTCTTGAATCACTCTATCTATTTAAAAAAACCTCATCAAAATCCGTTGCGTAGTTTTAAAGATTTAGGCATACATAGGGACAGAGAAAGCGACTTTGTTTTATACTATGTAGTGATAGTGATTTTACTCTAGGTGAATGTTGAAAATGTTGGCCTAGGTAAGTACTTAAAAATAGATTAAGCTTAAACTAAAAAATCATAGATAAAGATCATCACAGAAGGCCAACTCTATAATTAGCGTTGTTAAAATGCCATTGCAATATAATTTTTCCATTTCGATTACAAAAAAGTATAGTACCAGTAGCTCAAAATACACTCAAAGTCAGGTTCTGGTATTCTCAAGAATATCAAAAGGGTATTATTTGTAATCAAAATGATATTGCTAAGTAATTTGAACAACTTTATTTTCGAAAATTGGCTTAGATCAAATACAATGATAAATCACAATCCCCCTTATTCCAAAACGATGTTTAAGGATAGCCCGAGATGTGGATTTAAACCTTAGATTTAGATACAGATTTACTCGTGAATTTAGTCTAAACACTATCCCTATATAATCTATAGGGATAGTGCTTAGACTAGAGTTCCTAATAGATTATATATATAAATCTCGTGTCACAATGTTTGTCCTCAATGGACTCCTAAACCACTTAACCGATTATAATAAAATTCGCACACCATGTGCAGTTCGATCCAACTTGAGAGATAGGATAGCTTACATTTTAATTTATCCCAATATTCCCACGGGATCGGGAGTTACGCGGGTGAAACCGCGGAGCGCAGCTAGTAGATTATATAAGGATAGTGTTTAGACTATATAGTTCACGAGTAAATCTGTATCTAAGGTTTATATCCACATCTCGGACTATCCTTAAACCTCGTTTTGGAATAAGGGGGAATGGGTCTAATTTTTCATAAAAATAAAACATCATAGTTCTCAAGGAAAAACTCATTAAACCCGACATTCACAACGAGCAAGTGATCGATCAATAAGAGGAAATACTTTAGAACGACCATGAACAGGGTCAATTTAATTATACCAATAAAGAATAGCCAGTCCGTTGCTCCCACGTTGCTATCAAATACTCTCGGGACAAAACAACCATTTCCCTTTTAAAATATTAAACTTACCGAGGAGTTCCTTTAAGGAACACGCCTGTACCACAAAACTGCTGCCGGCAAACTGAATTTAAGCATTTTATAAATAAAAGGCTTTTTCGTATTCTTATACGATTTTGAACTCTATTCGTGGCGAATTATAAAGTCTAATGTCAAATGAAAAATTCATTGTCTCAGAGTCATGAAATATTTACTCAAATTGGTCGTTTGAGTCGGTTTTCGCGTATCATACGGTGCACATTTCCAAAGCAAATTAGTTAAGAACATCTGAAAGATAAGATTATGGGGAGCTCAAGTATATATTTTAATCTTTTATTCATAATCCTATACAATGTTGCTGTTGTCAAGTTCAGTGATTTTTATATACTTGCAAAGAAAATTTATTAATTTATTTTTCGTGTTCTGACGAGGGTTCTTCTACTTGAAGAATAACTTAATCTACGACTATCGGAAATTATTCATTTGTCATTTTACGGACAGGGTAAAGAACGGGACCCTATTACTAATAAGTCTCTACTGTCCGTCTGTCTGTCACACTGTATCTCATGAACCGTGAAAGCTAGAGAATTAAACTTTTCACAGATTATGTGTTTCTGTTGCCGCTATAACAACAAATCTATACTAATATTATAAAGCTGAAGAGTTTGTTTGTTTGTTTGAACGCGCTAATCTCAGGAACTACTGGTTCGAATTGAAAAATTCTTTTTGTGTTGGATAGTCCATTTATCGAGGAAGGCTATAGGCTACTTTTTATCCCGATATTCTCACGGGATCGGGAGTTACGCGGGTGAAACCGCGGGGCGCAGCTAGTAATAAATATACCTTATAGTACGGATAACGGAACCCTTCGTGCATGAAACCGACCATAAAAAAGGAGGGTTCTTAATTACTTATAAATTTTTTTGCCAAATTCAAATAAGCAGATCAAATTCGGATAAAATTTTATTTTGTTTTTTTTCTTTCTGTCAGATGCAAACTCGATAAATTAATTAAAGCCCAATGACACCAAGAATCAGCTGATTATAATCGACTAAACACTCAAAATTGTTATCCAGCTTAACAATAAAGCAAATATTTATTTAATGACTTAATTTAAGTAGTTTTCCCTATTATATGTTTATTTACTAGCTTTTATCCGCGACTTCGTCAGCGTTCGGAGTTTCTCAAAATCCTTTATTATCGGATGCCTAGATACGTCATTTAAAGAACACACCCTCCAAGTTTCAGGTCTCTACGATCAGTGGTTTAGGCTGTGCGTTGATCCGTGAGTCAGTTAGGACAAAGCATTACATACATATAAATGTATAGCCTAACTTTTGCCCGCAACTTTGTACGCGGAAAAGTCGAAAATGGTTCTAATCGGATTGGACCAAGGAATCGTACGTTTTCCCATACAAACATTGCCCCCATTTTTCACCCTCTAAGGTGTAGAACTTCGGAATATCCTTTCTTATCGGATGCCTACGTCATACAAAGAACACGTCCAAGTTTCAGGTCTCTACGATCAGCGGTTTAGGCTGTACGGTTCTCAATACCAATTTTTTTTTGACGTGATAACGTTTTATAAATTGGTGAACACCTGCCAGTTCAAAAAAGTGTGACGTCACACGTCGTTACTGGAACGCCTCATCGACCCCCGCCGCCCCCACCCCCTCCACCGCCGCCGCCCGCGCCCCGCGCCCACCGGCCCATGTATTCTGTCTCTAAGCCAACGATACATTGATAGTTGACAAGGTAACTATAGCAACGTTTTATCGTTGCCATGGTTACCATCAATGTTTTCTTATGACGTTATCACGTAAAATTATCGTCCGGAAACAGACTTTACAGACAACCATTTTTTCGCAGTGACGTAGGTATCCCAGTACAAATGCTGATAGAACTCACGGGCCCGATTTTCACATAAACTGTAGGTATCATTAAAATTTGGAAATTCATGACCCTACTAGCTAACACCTGAAGGTGCATTTAAAAAATTCACCCTGTATAAAATAAAAACATAGATAGGTAAGTAGTAGATAAAAATACAAAATATATATTGTAATTTAAATATTTATTCAAGAAATTACTAAACAGTAGAGAGGTTACCATAGGACAAAATAGAAAAAAACTTATTTGTTAGACTAACAAAAAAATCGATGGTGACACACGTACAGACAGACGGACCAGAGAGTGATCTTATAAGGGTTCCTTTTTTACCTTTTTAGTTATGATACGGAACCCTATAATAAAAAACACAGGAACAAAGAAAAATGTTTATAAAAAACGTTCCTTTCGTATCACTACATAGTATAAAACAAAGTTGCTTTCTCTGTCCCTATATCCCTTTGTACGCTTAAATCTTTAAAACTACGCAACGGATTTTGATGTGGTTTTTTTTAATAGATAGAGTGATTCAAGAGGAAGGTTTATATGTATAATACATGCATAATATAGCCGTGCGAAGCCGGGGCGGGTCGCTAGTAATAAATAAATTAATATTGCAGGACATTCCACACATCGCCATCTAGCCCCAAGTTAAGTATCTAGACTTGTGTTATGGGTGCTAGACAACGGATATACAACTTATATACTTTTTTTTGTAAATATATACTTATAATACATAGAAACAACCAGACCACAGACAAATATCTAAGCATAAATACTTGTCTGAGGCGGGAATCGAACCCTCACCCATGTGTTTGGCAGTCCGACATGGTGACCATTGTGCCAACTGGGTCGTCAAATAACAAGCTTTTATTTAGCTTCATATTTTATATCAGCGATATTTGTTATCAAAATCGGCGTATTGCTGATTCATCCCACTATTTTTACCCATATTATTTAGATTAGTTAAGGCTTTTACACACGTTACGATTTGGTCGTCCCGACCAAATTGACACAACCAAATTGGGTATCGATACACACGCTACGATTTGGTCGGATACTATTCAGAGAGTACATTGATACACATCGTGGTCATTAAGTAGTTTCTGGGGTTCCATTCCTCAGGGGGAAAAACGGGACCCTATTACTAAGACTTCACTGTCAGTTCATCAGCCCGTCCGTCTATCAGTTCCATCCGTCCGTAAATCCGTCCGTCCGTCTGTCTGTCTGCCTTTCTGTCCGTCTGTCATCCGGTTGTATTTCATGAATCGTGATGGATAGAGAGTTAAAATTTTCACAGATTATGTATTTCATTAGTGTCGCTTTACCAACAACAACTAAAAAAAGAAAAAAAATGAAGTGGAGCTCAAATACAACATGATACGGAACCCTTCGTGCGGGAGTCCGACGCACACTTGTTTGTTTCGAACACGAAGTTGGGTCCGATGCGTACACACGTCCCGATTTGGTCGGATACAACCAAATTGGGTGGGCGTATCCAATTTGATCAATTAATAATAATTAAGTCTGCCCGACCACGATACACACGTCCCAATTTGGTTGTACACCCGACCAAATTGTATGTCGGACCCGACCAAATTGGGACGTGTGTAAAAGCCTTTAGAGCGTTAGATTTTAGGCGTTTCATACCACAGTATTTTTCCTTTTCATCCCACTTCTCTTTTTTCACAAAACCATCTGAGTAGCAAAGGTACCGTCAGACAAAAACATTTAATAAAATTATATATTTTTATACCAATGAATAGTCTTGCTTGATAGAGATAAATAATTCTTGGAATCTAGTATGGAAAACCAAATAAAAATAGCTAATTTTTGTAGTTTTCTGTAATTTTCATACCTACTGTCCTTAAAAAATGGAGTGAGGAGGTATGGCTGATGATGTAACAAACTGCTTCACAAAAAACCTAAATTGTTTTTTTTACGAATTTTAAATGATGTAGAGGATTTAGAACGTTAAAAAAAATACTTCCCCTGTGTGCTTCATACGCTTTTATTTTGCCAGATACGGAAAGCTGAAAAATGTATAAAACTAGAAAATTAGCAATTACCTTTGACTTGTTTGTTTCCATGAATTAATCTCTATCAACAACACTATCGATTAGTATAAAATGTAGATGATTATTTTTTGCAAAATCAACAGGTTCGATTCCTGGCTAGGATAAATTATTACTTTTTCAAAAATCTAAATGATGTGATGTTTTAGTTTTTGTCAAAATCGGCCATGCAACGTCTTTCAGCATTTTTCGCTATCTCTGGTTTAGGATAAAGCCTGAAGGCCCATGTAAAAATTTCATCCTGTAGAGATGTTAAAAAGAATAGTGATGCTAATGCTAACAATAAAATAAATATAAAAAAATGTTCTTAGAATTTTAATTAATAAACTTGCCAAAAATCTAGAAAAAAATATTTATGAATGGTAGAACTTAAGGCTATTTAAGGTAAATACCCGTCGCTTACAACTAACGTTGTTGATTGTAACGAATGTGTTTTGTTTTTCTCAAAAGTGCTGAGATGGAATTGTAGGTGAAATCTTTACCCATATTTTTAGGTAATTTGAGACGAAAATTCCTTGTCATTTCAAAGCTAGACTAGTTTTAACTCTTAATTAGAGGATAGCTTGAAAACTAAAGGATTTTTTTGGCTCAAAGTTACACCAAAATATCGGTAAGAATCTCACCTACAATTCCATCTCAGCACTTTTTAGAAAAACAAAACACATTCGTAACAATCAACACTTTTCACCAACGAAGGCGACCGGTGCCTGTAGTAACTATTTAGTAGGCTGTGTACCAAGGTCGTTGGCGTATGGACCCCCCTTGAGTAGAAGGTTACGTATCATAATAACTAAGTTCAATATAACTATGTTCGAAATAACTACGGTCGATTCACATAAGTTCATAATACCTAACGGTCGATTGGGCTACACATTATAATAACTAAGTTCAATATAACTATGTTCGAAATAACTAACGGTCATAATACCTACAGTTTAAAATACCTAATGGTCGAAATACCTAATGGACGAAACACCTACGGTTAATTTAACTACAATTAATTCAACTACGGTTTTTCACCTGCGGTTTAAAAAAATCAATTTTATAAAATCCCTACCCAAGTAAAATGGGTAGAATTCGCTTCTAGCACTCGCCGGCCGCTCCCGCGGCACCGCTCGCTTCGCTCGCTCGGCTCGTGCGTTGTGATTGCAGTTCTAACATAAACCTAACCTATCCATGTCGGTTCTGGGTAGGGGTTTTCCGGGTGGGTCTGTATATGCTGCCTTTATCACGCAACTAGAGACGAATTTTACCTATTTGGCTTGATTAGGGAAGCATATAAAGACCCATCCGGAACACCCCCTACCCAGAACCGACATGGATAGGTTAGGTTTATGTTAGAACTGCGACCACAACGCACGAGCCGAGCGAGCGAAGCGAGCGGTGCCGCGGCAGCGGCCGGCGAGTGCTAGAAGCGAATTCTACCCATTTTACTTGGTTAGGGATTTTATAAAATTGATTTTATTAAACCGCAGGTGAAAAACCGTAGTTGAATTAATTGTAGTTAAATTAACCGTAGGTGTATTTTATAAAATTGATTTTTTTAGCCGCAGGTGAAAACCCGTAGTTGAATTAATTGTGGTTAAATTAACCGTAGGTGTTTCGTCCATTAGGTATTTCGTTCATTAGTTATTTCAAAAATATGTGAAACAACCATTAGGTATTTTGAACAGTAGGCATTATGACCGTAGTTATTTCGAACATAGTTATATTGAACTTAGTTATTTTGATATGTACCCGTACATACACTCGCCGGCCGCGGGAGCGGCCGGCGAGTGCTAGAAGCGAATTCTACCCATTTTACTTGGGTAGGGATTTTATAAAATTGATTTTTTTAAACCGCAGGTGAAAAACCGTAGTTGAATTAATTGTAGTTAAATTAACCGTAGGTGTTTCGTCCATTAGGTATTTCGACCATTAGGTATTTTAAACTGTAGGTATTATGACCGTTAGTTATTTCGAACATAGTTATATTGAACTTAGTTATTATAATGTGTAGCCCAATCGACCGTTAGGTATTATGAACTTATGTGAATCGACCGTAGTTATTTCGAACATAGTTATATTGAACTTAGTTATTATGATACGTAACCATCCCTTTGTATGCTTAAATCTTTAAAACTACGCAACGGATTTTGATGCGGTTTTTTTAATAGATAGAGTGATTCAAGAGGAAGGTTTATATGTATAATACATGCATAATATAGCCGTGCGAAGGCGGGGCGGGTCGCTAGTAAAAAATAAAAAACACAAACTAAGTAGGCAACAGACAACAGAATATTTATAGGTATAGGTTAGGTACATCCAATGACTTTTACAATATCACAATATAAAAATAAAATATCCTTATCTGTCAGAATCACTCAAAACTAAACAACAAACATTTGTTCAAAAATATTGCAACTACAATTTACTTTTCGATTTAGCACTTTCATGCGAAACTGGAATAATTCTATCTTGTTTAGCGAGTTGTCTTGGAACTGTTATGATGAGCATTCCTTCTGGAGTCAACCTGGACCGGACATTCTCCAATTTGCAGCCATCAGGTAGACCATATTTCCTTGTGAATTGTCTGGTGGTAAGTCCATATTCGTCTCGTCTCTCGTCATGCTTTGCCTCAACAATGATCATACCATCTGACGTTTTTATATTAATCTCTTCCGGTCTAAAGTCCCTCACTTGTAGACGGATTTCGTAGTGATCGTTCTGCGTCTGCGCAGCACTGTCCTGCCTCCAAGGAAGGTTTTCCAGCCAATCTATTGAACGGAGAACTATCTCGTCACCAAATATCGGAGGTTGATACACTGTTGGTAACTTCAACATTTTTTTATTAATTATTTATTTTCTTGAATCGTATTCGTTCTCAAGGTCGATGCGTGTGCGCCTCAATAGATAAATATTGACTAAATACGGTTTGATATTGACTTGGTTTATATGATTACGGGTAGATGTCGCTTTTTTAAAACATGATTAAAGGTTATCAAAGGGTGTAAATCATAAAAAATGTTTACGCAAATTGATAAAAATAGTAGTTTATTGAGAAATTACGAGAATATCCAGTAGGTGAGTATTATTATTTACTAGCTGCTTCTTGCAGTCCCGATCCCGTGGAAATATCAAAATTAAAAGTAGCCTATAGCCTTTCTCGATAAATGGACTATCCAACAAAAAAATATTTTTTCCATTCGAACCAGCAGTTCCTGAGATAAGCGCGTTCAACCAAACCACAGAATATAAAAAAGTACAAGACCAAACAAACTATTCATCTTTATAATATTAGTACAGAAGCTATACACGCTAGGTTTTGTATGATGGTTATCTTTCATGCATAATCGACAGGAAAACCCTAGCGTGTATGGCCTCTATAAGAAAGAAGAAGACGACCCAGTTGGCACAATGGTCACCATGCCGGATTGCCAAACATAGGGTTGCGGGTTCGATTCCCGCCTGAGACAAGTATTTATGCTTAGATATTTGTCTGTGGTCAGAAGGCCAATTCCCGTAAATAACATTGTTTAAATTACATTTCAATATCATTCCGATTGCAAAAGATACCCATGTCATTTTTTTTTACATAAAGCTAACTTTGAGGGTATTTTGAGCTACTTTGAGGGTTTTATTTGTGATCGAAATGCAATCAAAATGATATTGAAATGTAATTTGAACAATGTTATTTACGAGAATTGGCCTTCTGGTTGTTTCTATGTATTGTATGTGACGGCGGCAGCACCAATATGAGTTTGCGGTAGACAGTTACGACAGGCAACCAACAGATGGCGTTACTAGTACGTTTTTCAAGCGTTAACGCCTAAAGGAGGGGCAAGGGCGTGGCGAGTCTCCCCACTTCGGAATTGCTATAAAACGAGCTGCAACGTTGGACCGGCACGCATTTCTCATGATTGCGTCCTGGCGAACGGACCTTTACGGATCGTTGCCTGTTGTGACTGACTGTCGCTGCTCTCGTCACTTCCTTTATTCAAGTGTTATTCTGATTAATTATTAATTGATTTCTAAATTATTTATTTGTTAATAATAAAAGGTGAAATGTGGTTCGCTTCACCGTCCACGTCTGTGGTTCATGTGGGAACCGTTTTATCTGGCTACCCGTTATTTGTTACCCGTTACCCGCTTCCTTCATTTTGTAGGTTTGGCTTCTGATTCTCAAATTGTGTTATTAATAATATTTGATCAAACTCGGCTTTTACTTCTGATGTCTGACTATACGCCGACATCAGAAGTGGGATCTGATCATCAGCCCACTTCTGGAGATTCAGCTGCAGTGATCATGTAAATTAAAATTTCAATGTTAAGGGTTTGTGTTCTCTAAATTGGTCGAAAGATTGGTGGCCTGACTTGGTACGCCAAGTTCCGTGTTCTTGGTTTCTTTTGACCCTGATAACCCGGATTCGGGCATAGAAGGCTGGTGTCACCTGTCTGGAACAGTTGTAGCGAGGCAGCAGCTGAAATAAATTGACTTGGTCGTGACCTTGACCCACAGTCTTAAGGGACGTGCAGTTACTTTACTTGCAGGTTCACTCGGAGCAGGTTGGATGGCCTACAAATGGGAGAACTTTTGAAGGCGTGGTTTTCTCGACCGATGCTGGTGCAGGATCATTTTCAATCAGATTCTCCAGTTTCAGGTTGATACTGGAGAGGCACCGGTTCAAGTTGCCTGCTGAATCTGCGGTGAGCTCGGCGGGAATTGTTGTCGTGAGTCAGCAGCGTTGGTTAAGAGAGGGGTCAACGTGTGCTGCAGGGCTGTCAATGTCTGTGTGATGATGGACCTTTTCTTTTGCTTTTGACCCAGGTTCTGAATGTAGCCTAATTGGAAAAGGTATTTCCAATCTGTTTAGTAGTGAAGGATCGTTTGACCTGGCGAATATGACAGGAACAGTTAATGGCGCGGAGCAGATAACTTGTGATACCAGAGTCTAGAAGATCTCGCTTTTAATGACTTTTTACGTCCTTCCGGATGATTGCCTTGAATACAGTGTCTTACTGGGTCGAAATAACGTTTCGAAGGAATCAATAAGGATCGGTTACTTCCTTTTTTAGCCGACGTGCTTTCGATTTCGTAGTCAGGTACCGTGGAGGAGAGACTCGAGCGTTTGGACAAATTGTCGAGAATTTTATCTGCCATGGATTTTCTTTCAATATTAGGAAGTGTAGTTTTATGGTCTGCAGGAGATACGTAAACCTAAACGTGTTGAAGTGAAATAGAGGATTTTAGTAGAGATAGCATTCAGCTTCACCTAATAGATGCAGGTGCTGGCAGAACTGATGAACAAGTGGAAAGGATCATGCGAACTTGCTAGTTCTTTATACAACAGCTCTAGCCTACTACTACTCCTTAAATTTGGCTAGAGATTCTGTTTTCAGTAAGTTTTAGTGATTGTTCCGTGTGGTGTGGTGAATTTGTGTTCAGGAGTGTGTACAGCAATACTTACGTTGATTTTGGTAAATTGTGTTGTGGTGAATAGCCGCGACCGGCCTGACAGTGGATATCGCGAACAATCGAAACTAATTAAATTACAAGCTTGAGATAAAGGCAGCGATGGTTCGCAAGAGGACGTTGGAGGAAGAATCTAAGGCTTCATCCGTTTCAGTTTGTTTAAGTTATCGTTACAGTGCGTTGCGATCAACGAATCGCGTAGCGTGCATCGTTAATCGCCGTCGAAGCGAATGTATGGGTTAGTGTCCCGGTAAGCGTACAGCATCGCGGTCGTGAAACCGGTCGTCGACTTGTGATTGTAGTCAGCAGTTGCGGTCTCCGTCTAGATTGCTAGATTGATAGAAATTGTCTACCACGAGATTCAGAACGCGTAGGGAAACGCCCCATCGACGCTGGAATATTCCCCGGTCACCGACTGTATTGTTGACGATATTCGTTCGATTAAATTATGCGGGGAGGTCGAACCAACACTTTTATATTTTGAATTTCAATCCCGATCTACACAATATTAACGATTGGTGTGCGGAGGTAGATCGTGCAAAGGTGTTCAATAGTTGGAGCAATTAAGAGTGTTTTTCGCGTATCGGTGATCGCTAAAAGGTTTAATGAGTAGGTATCGAGTGATCGTACCTGGAGTAAGATATCGTGTGTGTTTTCGCTGTTGTTATTAGTGCGAATTCCGATAGATGCCCTACGTATGCGGATTGCGCGCGTCGTTCATTTCTTTGTCTACGTAGAGTGTAGGGACTTTTGCCAATCAGTTTGGTCAAATGTATCTCGATCTATGTTAAACCGGTTAGTGCTTTGAGGAATATTGCATCGGGTGAACAAGTTGCGGATGTATCGCGAAAGCGTGGTGGTAGTGACGTCAAATGTTTTTCGTATGTCAAGTGTTTTTCGTGTGATAGTGGCTTCAAGAGTTTTTCGTGTGGTAAGTTGGGACATGGGCAGACTTCGTGGACTAAGGGACCTTGAATCGATCAGGGATCGAGTAGTTCATGGATACGTGGAGTGCCACGACTTCCAAGCTTGTTTTTGTGCCGACGAGGTCTGAACCTTGTTCGTTCTGTGACAGGCTGGGCCATAAAGACGAAACTTCTTTTGCCGAGGAAAGATATGAAGCGGTGAACAAAAAAAAACTGTTAATTTTTATTACGTTTTAGTAACTTCCACCAATAGTGAGTAGCCATTGTTCAGGATATAACTACTTTGATCGATAGCGGTTCAACTATATCCCTCATCTCGTTATCTTTAGCACATTGTAGCTGTACGTACAAACCAGATATAAGAATGTTGAAGGTATCAGGGCCTTATACTACTTAACTCAACTTGAAAAAGTGTTCATTCTTAGTGACTGAGATTGAATAGGGGACTAGTGAAAATCAGGTTAGGCCGAGTCGTGAAAAATTGAGTTTTGTCAAGCAGGTTCGATTCTTGCTGTCGTCAGAGCCCTTCAGTATTTTAGCCATTACCTTGAGGGGGTACGCTTAGCGTATACAGTACGTATAGCGGCGGATATCACGTGTACTCTGTACGCGTGGTGGCCATTTCCCCGGTTTACATGTTCTCTAAATGCGTAACAGCCAGTGATATTACTAATGCTTTTCAATTCTGTTCCCAGTTTTGCTATGGTGCACGCGTGCTGCGGGTGTTTACCGCTACGGACTGTCGTTGTGGGGCCCACGGGTGCCTCATCATGGCTACAAATTAGAGCTGCGGGGTCTACGGGTGTTTGGAATAAAAGGACATTTTGGAAATGTCACCGTTTTGGATAGTCATTGGTATGAATGGAACAAACAAGTAGCGCTATGGAATCTGTAAATACGAGCACGAAAATCTGCGAAAAGTATCTGATGAGACTTATCTTAAGATTTCCCAAAAAAAAATTGTAGCGATGAAGGTGACGAGGACGATGGGACCGTGACGGCGGATGCAAACCTCAGTAACATACTGGTCGTAATAATGTTAGTGCAGACAGGGTCGGTGATACTGAAGCTGAACTTTCCTTTAATGTCGTAACCGGTGTTGTTGTACACCAAGCTGACCAAATTAATAAAAAAAAACAGTAAAAAAAAAGTGTAAAAAAAAGTGTAAAAAAAAAAAAGAAAAAAAAAATAAGAGTAAAAAAGGAGAATAAGTAAAAAAAAGTAAAGAAAAAAGAATAAGTAAAAAAAAAAAAAGTAAAAAAAAAAGTAAAAGAAAAAAAAAAGAGAAAAAAAAAAGTAAAATGAGAGAGTCATTGAAGGGAAAATCCGGTCCAATGACTCAGCTAAAGGGATTATTATCCGGTCTAGCATGTTTGGCTAAAGGGATGTCAATCCGGTCTAGCAGTCAGCTAAAGGGATGTCAATCCGGTCTAGCACAGTCAGCTAAAGGGATGTCAATCCGGTCTAGCACAGTCAGCTAAAGGGATGTCAATCCGGTCTAGCACAGTCAGCTAAAGGGATGTCATTCCGGTCTAGCACAATCCGGTCCAGTGTTCAGACTGAAGGGATGAAGTAGTAGTCAGCTGAAGGGTTTTTACTACCGGACCAGCGAATTATTTAATGAAAAAAAAAAAGAAGCAGTGGTTGTGCTGTAGGGATCTTTCCCATAAAATGGGAGACGATCTGGACCAGCAGTAGTTAGGCTGTAGGGGTCATCATTCAGTGATGATCTAGACCATCAATAGTCTTACTGAAGGGATACTTCCTATTAGAAAGGATGTGATCGAGACCAGAACTTTGTAATAATAATAATCATTTTTGTGTTGTCATAAGCTATAGAGATCTAGCTTTTATGAACTACGATCTAGTCTAGATCAAGTAATTCAATTGTTTTTGCTTATTTCAGATAAGAGAAATTAGACGCTCGAGGACGAGCGACTTGTCAGAATGGCCGTGACGGCGGCAGCACCAATATGAGTTTGCGGTAGACAGTTACGACAGGCAACCAACAGATGGCGTTACTAGTACGTTTTTCAAGCGTTAACGCCTAAAGGAGGGGCAAGGGCGTGGCGAGTCTCCCCACTTCGGAATTGCTATAAAACGAGCTGCAACGTTGGACCGGCACGCATTTCTCATGATTGCGTCCTGGCGAACGGACCTTTACGGATCGTTGCCTGTTGTGACTGACTGTCGCTGCTCTCGTCACTTCCTTTATTCAAGTGTTATTCTGATTAATTATTAATTGATTTCTAAATTATTTATTTGTTAATAATAAAAGGTGAAATGTGGTTCGCTTCACCGTCCACGTCTGTGGTTCATGTGGGAACCGTTTTATCTGGCTACCCGTTATTTGTTACCCGTTACCCGCTTCCTTCATTTTGTAGGTTTGGCTTCTGATTCTCAAATTGTGTTATTAATAATATTTGATCAAACTCGGCTTTTACTTCTGATGTCTGACTATACGCCGACATATGTATATATTTACAAAATAAAAGTATATATGTAGTATTATATCCGTTGTCTAGCACCCATAACACAAGTCTAGTTACTTAGTTTGGGGCTAGATGGCGATGTGTGGAATGTCCGACAATATTTATTTATATTTATTTTATTAATTTGAGCATAAGGTGTTCCATTGTAGGGCAAAGGCCACTATACTCCCCTTCCACTTGACTGCGATCTTGTGCGACGGATTGCCAATCTGCCAGTTCGTCACCTTCGACAGGGTGTGCCGGATAGTCTTCTTCCGTTAGTTGGGGTCGCAAAAAATGATTTAAATTTTTTTTTGATCTAGGTACCTACTACCTACCAAACAAAACAAAACATCAAAATCGATTCATAATTATTATTGGTGGAATGATCGCGTAACAAACATTAAAAACATACATAGTCCATTGAAATGTTACATTTTTTGGGCTTAGCGTGCATTTGTCAGAGGACGCAATTTTATTTTTTAGATATCAAGAGGGGGTTTGTCTAAGCTTAAATCCAAGTTTGAGGGATTGTAGCTCTTGTCCCACGGCCGCCATCTTGGAAAAAGGGATTTAAACTGTATTTATGATTTATCTGACAAACTATAGGTCTCACAAAAAATATTAAGTACTTACTTAAAATTTTTTGTAGAAAATATGATTATCTACAACTTTTGTCAAGTAACTTTTAGTCATAGAACAAAAAACAAAAAGTTATAAGCGAAAATCCATGAAAATTTGAGTTTTTATTTTTACTAAGAATACTGATTTCGTAGCACCATGGAAGTAGCCCAGGGTTTTCAAGGATGACAAATCAACCCCAAATGTAACTTTTACAATGGTCTAACAAGCCAATAGTCAAATTGAGAACCTCTTCGCCTTTTTTAAAGTGGGTTAAAATGTAGGTAACTATTTATGAATTAATTTAAAAACAGTAGATAATAAGTAAAGTTACGTATCTAATTTAAATACACAACTAGTTAAAAGATAAAACTTACTTGCATATATTACTCTACCTACCTGTCAATGGATAGATAAATAAATGCATGATTTACAAAATTATCTACAAACCAGAAACAGCTTAAACTTAGGTAACTAAAGAGACTATCATTCACCCGAATACAAGCCGAATATTGAAAGTCTACTTATCTTGATATGCGCTTAAATTAACAGTTAAGTGAATGTTTCAATAGGATAGGAACGTCTTAAATATTAAGGGTAGGTAGGTACTCCTAATTATTTGAGAGTAGTTTGTCTATGAAATATAAACGCTTCTAGGTATAGGTCAAACGTTTCCAGTGGTAACGAAATTTTATTGTTGATAAGGTTATAGCATTTTCTAGTATTCTGATTTTTTGACAAGTATAAATATTATATATTGTACTAGCGACCCGCCCCGGCTTCGCACGGCTATATTATGCATGTATTATACCTACGTATAAACCTTCATCTTGAATCACTCTATCTAAAAAACCGCATCAAAATCCGTTGCGTAGTTTTAAAGATTTATAAGCATACAAAGGGATAATAGGGACAGAGAAAGCGACTTTGTTTTATACTATGTAGTGATAGTGATGCGATGCGTGTATGCTAATAAAAAAATCATGTAAGTCGAGTTGTCACACCAAGCACGGATATTGTCTTCACACCGAACCTCCAACTAAAGCGTCTCTTAAATGGGATAACAACATGATTCAACAAATATCCCGTTTCCGAGACGCTTTAGCGGTCTAGTGCAAAGGCATTATTTGTTCGCCATAATGCCCTCTATCGATTGGCATGGGTCTTAAAATACACCGCAGCATTTTAAGTCACTATGGAAAAGTGTACAAAGGGTTTTTGCAATAAAATTGTTTGCCTGTTAATTACCTAAGACACGAAAAGCGAAGCGACGCGACGACGGTCACGACTGTGACGTCACAGCGTGACCGTCGTCGGTCACCTGCAGTAAATTTTACCTACCGGAAAAATACAAAACCTTCACGGGTGAGCCTTGAAAGATGTTTTCGTGCGACAATAATTCAAATTAATTAGTTTTTTTTTCTTTTAAATTATGTAAGTAATTTGTTAGACAAAACGATTTGTGTGAGAGATCGTCCACGATATGGCCGCCCTTTGTGCATATTTGTATTTTATTTTAAATTTTTTGTTAATGTTTTATTTCGACCCAGTTGACACAATGGGCACCATGCCGGACTGCCAAACACAGGTTTGCGGGTTCGATTCCCGCCTCAGACAAGTATTTATGCTTAGATATTTGTCTGTGGTCTGAAGGCCAATTCTCGTAAATAATATTGTTTAAATTACATTTCAATATCATCCCGATTGCATTTCGATTGCAAAAGATACCTTCAAAGTCAGTTTTTTTTTGTACAAAAAGCTAACTTTGAGGGTATTTTGAGCTACTTTGAGGGTATTATTTGAGATCGAAATGCAATCGAAATGATATTGAAATGTATTTTGAACAATGTTATTTACGAGAATTGGCCTTCTGGTTGTTTCTATGTATATATTTACAAAAGAAAATTATATATATAGTATATCCGTTGTCTAGCACCCATAACACAAGTCTAGTTACTTAGCTTGGGGCTAGATGGCGATATGTGGAATGTCCTGCAATATTTATTATTATTAAGTAGGTATATAATTTATTTCAGAAATAAAATGTCAAAAACCAAAATAGCTATTGTAACAGGCGCTAACAAAGGCCTCGGATATGCAATAGTCAAACTTTTATGTCAGAAATATGATGGGAAAGTATACTTAACATCAAGAGATAAGGATCGAGGCATAAAAGCAACTGAAGACTTGAAAACACTAGGTTTAACACCTGTATTTCATCAATTAGACATAACTAATAAAGAAAGCATGGACGCCTTTATACAGACTATAAAAAATAATAAAGAAGAAGTAGATATTATAATAAACAACGCCGGTGTACTCTACAAAGATTGTAAAGAGGACAGAATTTTTAAAACTGAAGAAATATTGTCTGTCAATTTTATTGCTTTGGTAAATTTTACTGAATCTATTCTACCGTTTGTGAAGGAAGGTGGAAGAGTAGTCAACATTTCAAGTTCATCTGGACATTTATCGAGAATACCGTCTGAAGAACTACGGAGAAAGATCAGTGCAGGTATGGCATTGCGTTCTAATACTTCTGCAAGCAAAGTCCTGAGAGTTTTATGGGTAGCAAACGTTACCGCTACGTTTGATTGTATGAAAAGTTAAAGCTTCACATTATGTCCGCTAGGGGCGCTTTTCAACTTTCCATACAATTGTCTCGTTTACCTACGCTAAAGTAGGAGTAGCGTTTGCTGTACGAAAAAACTCACACTGCGCAGTCCATAATGAGTTTTTTCGGATAGCAAACTTAACTATTACATTTGCGTAAACAACAAAATCGTACAGAAAGCCTCGCATTACGTCAGCTAGGAGCGCTTTTCAACTTTTCATACAATTTTTCCTTTTACGCTGACGTAGTAGGTAGTAGTACATACCTACCTAACTAAATAAGCGGTTGCTCGCACTACAGGTGCAATAACACCGCAAGCACAGACTTTGAGGAGTTTTTGTATTAGAAAATGGTTTCAAGTGCTCTAATAATCACGATTCCGCTGTTAGAAATCGGAAATGTTAACAATTTACTGCATTTTGAGGCGCAATTCTGCTCATCACTACTCAGATCCTCATCTCTACCAATTTTACCCAACATACAAAATAGATTTTACTGGTGATGGACATCTTTAGGTTTTTTATCCAATAGCAAGTGATGTTACATTTATGCTGCTATATCGAGGCATAAGGAACTAGTCCTTGTTAGGGTTCCGTACGCATAGTGTAAAAACGGAACCCTTATAATAAGACTCTACTGTCTGTCTGTCACCAGGCTGTATCTCATGAACCGTGATAACTATTGACATTGTCACAGCACAGATGATGTATTTCTGTTATCGCTATAACGACAAATAACTAAAAACCATATAATGAAACGGAACCCTTCGTGCGCAAATCCGACTCGCTTTTGGCCGATTTTTGGAGTAAACCTTTGTATGAATCTTATCCTACCTTAAAACTGCTTATTTTAACCAATAAATATTTTTCTTTCAGAAAATCTGACTCTAGATGGACTAAAGACAATTTTAAATGAATATTTAGATCTGGTAAAGAAGGGAGTAGATTTTGCTGAAGGATGGGGTGATTCGCCTTATGTGGTGTCTAAAGTAGCTGTTAATTGTTACACGTTTATGCTTCATAGGAGACTTAAAGATAGAGGTAAGTAGTCGTGTTTGTCGATATTGCACGCTGTTTTCTCATGGTCCCATGGTTTTGTCCCATGAATGGGACCACAAGGGAGAACTATTTCTCGTAGTCCCATTATTGTGTACCTACCTACATCCTTCCATACAACGCCATCTTGTCCTCAAAGATTTTAAACTTATTGTACAAACGTTCATACTCTGGGTTCCGTAGCCAAATTGCAAAAAACGGAACCCTTATAGATTCGTCATGTCTGTCTGTCTGCCGTATGTCACAGCCACTTTTTTCCGAAACTCTAAACTAGGTAGTTATACTGTTGAAACTTGGTAAGTAGATGTATTCTGTAAACTGCATTAACTTCCTTTTTTTGAAGTCGGTTAAAAATCAACTCCTACCCTTCACCAATGAATTCTTAACTTACAAACAGGTATACATGTAAACTGCGTCCATCCCGGCTACGTAATATCCGATATGACTCATGGCTCTGGTAACATCACTCCAGAAGACGCAGCAAGGATCCCAGTAGACTTGGCGCTGGATTCTTCCACTGGAGGGAGATACATCTGGCATAATGGGATGGAAGTTCCTTGGGATGGAGAGGATCCGAGAATGTATATTGATAAGAAATAGCTTCTAACTTTTGTCCAGCCAACTAGAGTGATCAATAATGAAGCTTTTTACACTATTTCTCACTGCTTCTTTGAAATGCTTGTTTTATAACTAAATTTTAGCTTGTGCGTTTCTGTAGAAATATTTTAAGTAGATTTGTATGAGTTCGATAACATCATTTCAAGAAAAAAAATTTATAAAAAAAACCAGGTGTTTCATTAAACAAACCTAAATCTCACCAATATGTGGTGAGCCCTAGGATGAAAACGTACCATTTTCTCCCTGCTGTTCGAAGCATTGATTGATCAAGTAATGCAGCCAGATATATTTTCTACCGTAGAAGTGGTTTCTGTAGTGGTTTATGTGTTACTGGGGTGGAAAACATATGATTTTTCGCTGAAATTCGTTTAGTTTGAGGCCCTTGCGTTTGAATCCGGCAGTAAATACACGGTCGAGAATCCTATGTTTTACCCCCTAGTGACACAATGTAGTTGATAGAATGCATAAGTGAATTTCATCCATTGAATACTACCACAAAATTAAAATTGCAGTAAATAATAAGTGGTATGGTTATGATTTAGCTTGTTTCAAAGGTGTTGATTGAAAGAAATAGAAAATTTGATTTAATTTTAATGATCTCTTTCATGATTCATGGCCCGAAGGTACAAATGGAACAGCGAATTAATTGGCATCTCATTTTAATATAGAAAATATATTTTGTCACAACAGGGAAACGATTCTAATAAATATATAATCATATAACGAATATACATACAACCATGCGAAAAGAAACGAAAAATAAAGATAAAATATATCAAGAAAATATAACGTCTAATAAAGAAAATCAGATGGATAGCGCGCCGAAACCGAAGAAAAATAATAAAAAAAAGTTGTATACTAATAAAAAAATAAATAAATCAACATCACTTATTTTTTTAAATAAAACAAATAGGTTAATTTATTTTAGAAATTCCTTTGTTATGATATTTCTCTCGTTTAAAATATGCTCTTTCTTAATACAAAGATTTATCGATGACGTCACCAGGAAAGGTAGGTAGTGGTATCACATCACGTTACTTGGCGTCGATGCACTCGGGCTTGTGCTGTGTCTGCGGCTTGGGGGGAGCGAAGCCGGGAGGCAGAGGTATGCCGGCGTACTGCGCGTGGGGAGCCGACCACGGCAGCTGGCGGGACATCGAGCCACCGACGTGAGCTCCGCCCCACCCTTGAGGCTGCTTGTTCAAGCCAAGCTGGTTGAACCGAGCGAACAGCTCTTGCTGCTGGTGTGTGAGCGAGGGTACGGACGCGGCGGAAGGCGCCGGCGCAGGCGATGGAGCACCGCTCGCCTGCTGCAACTGTTGCTGTTGCTTGGTGAAGTTTACAGACATGATGGCCGGGTCCATCTGGCTCCAGTCTGAGAACATGGCGGTCGTGGCTGACACGGGCACTGACGAACTGTTGCTTACGAAACCTATAACAATAAATCATGTTTAGTAAAATCTAAGGTCAGAATTGTTCGTGCGTATCAGGAGTGAACATAGCTTTCATCTTCTTGAAAAGCCATGTTTTCTTTTGGCGAGATGCTACATGGAAAAGAGATCTAGTGCTTTGTTCAAACCATTTTTTTTATACATAATGATAGGTGTGCGTTTGACCTCTATCACATCCGCCTGATGGCAAGTGACGACGATGCGGCCTAAGATGTAGCACGCTTTCCTAAAAGATCACTATTATACTCCTATTCACTAGCGACTTGAAGAGCCCCAAATTGTACACGCCAGGGAAGACAGACGTAGGCAACTGGTTTCATTCCCTTGCAGTACGAAAAAGGAATGACGAAGCAAAACGCTTAATGCGGACGTCTGGTCCACCTTAAATCGGTGCCGTATATCAGTTTGCCTGGTTGTATGACGAAAGAATGGCGATGGCAAAAATGTCAGGAGTTTATTGAGCCATGAAGTACGCCTTTTCGGGTGGTAACTTCCCTTGGATGTTGCATCAGTAATTGGAGCAGTTCGTACTAAACTAACTAAACATAAGTCTCTGCTACACTACTCGCGAAGTGTTCGACGAGGTTGACCGAGGTTCAACAACGCGAAAAACGTTCGTATTCGAACTCCGCGTCATCACGCGCCCTTTGACTCGTGCACAAATACCAACAACGAGCGGAAGTCAACCGAGGCGAGGTGATGTTGCCCGAAGTACCCCGAAGTGAACCGAAGTGCCTCTCTAACTTCAAACTTCTTCCTACACTATCTAATTCGGTTTACTTCGATCAATTTCACGAGTAGTGTAGTGCCGGCTTTAAGCTCATACAAATAGTATATACCTTGATGTTGGTTGTGTCCGCGCTGGGAAGACGCTGGCGAGGGTTGCTGCGCGGGCGCATTGAGCCCGAACGCGGCTTGTTGTGTGTTCAGGTGGGAGAAGCCGGGTGGGGCGTTCGTTACTCGCCGACGGAGATTGTCACTGAAATTATTATTTATATGTTGTAGATTATTACATACGAGCGCCATCTAGACCTAAGTATGACTAGGTCAAATAGGTTTTTGTTTCCTGGAAGTCACACGGGCGAAGCCGCGGAGTCTAAGCCACAATACTGACTTTCTTTTCTGGGTAAGAATAATAATTTGCCAGAAAGTTATGATTGGTTAGGTTAGAACTGTAATCAAACATGCGTGAGCGCAGCGAGATCTATTATCGGGCTGGGACGGGTAAACCTTGGTGAATCCTGATGCTTTTCAGGTTTTAAGATGTTAAACGAATTTAGTTCCGCCGCCCATTTGTGAAACGAACGTCCGTAGGCTTCAATTTAAACGCCACTTAATATTACGAAGTAATATAATACGAAGTAACTCTATATTGGTAAATAAAGAATTTGTATTTGTACTTAAGATTAAGTAGCCTTTCAGTATTCGGGCGTTTTACTTTCTAGCTATTACTTTACTTTATTTATACCTAGCGACCCGCCCCGGCTTCGCACGGCTATATTATACATGTATTATACATATAAACCTTAATCACTCTATCTATTTAAAAAAACCGCATCAAAATCCGTTGCGTAGTTTTAAAGATTTAAGCATACATAGGGATATAGGGACATAAGGACAGAGAAAGCGACTTTATTTTATACTATGTATTGATAAAATACATGTTTTTTGTTGTGCAAGTGACTTATACTTTTTAAAAGTTATAGCAAACAAACCCGCTAGATATCTGGTTGTGCATCATCTCAGTCGCCATGAGTTCAGCGAATGCCTTCTGCGTCTCCTTGAAGGGATCGAAATCCAGATCGTCGTCTCCATCGCCCGCCGCACTGCGTCCCGGCCCGGCTCCAGACGCGCCTCGACCCGACCCGCCTGCGTTCTCCGCGCCGCGCATGTTGCTCAATCTGTTAAAGAACGAACGATTTTAATGTTAACCTTTGTTAACCTAACAATGTTATCCAAGACACAACCTATGGGTCTTAAGTCAATGATCAGTTTGCTACAAAAATACTATCAACAAGTATTCGAGATACGACCTTCTTCGAATAGACGTTACACACAAACTTAAATACTTGAATTAAAAGAACTCAGTGTGATTATTATTTTCGACATGTTAAGCTAGCTTCCCACGGTCCGTGAAATCGCGGACGGATCGCGGACCAGCTCGCACGACACACCGTGGGAAGGGTCTCGTCCGTGGTAGCACAGGACGTCTGTGGCGGTGCGCCGGTATCCGTCGCGAGGCGGTAACTTCAAAGGTGCGTGTCGTAGCACAGACGACACGTCAGAACTTTTATGTACGTAAACAAGTCAGAACTTGTTCGAACACGAGTAGTGGTGTTGTGTGTAGTTGGTTGTGGAACTTGCGGAGAAATGGAGTGGACAAACAAACTTATTTTTGAATTTTTGAATCTTTATGTAAATCTTTATCTGTCAGAATCTTTATCTTTATCAAAACCACAGCCGCAGCTGCAGCGACGATACGTTCTCTTTCACTTTGCATTTTGAAATGAAGCTATCAAAAGATCGACACAGACCGACACGCACCGTTGGAAGAGCCCTGTCTGTGTGCTTTGCCGTCCGTGCGTTCGTCGGCAGTGCGTGATGATCCGCATAATCACGCACCGTGGGAACCCAGCTTTAGCTATCTATGTCTTTAGTTGTGTGAGTGGTATAAGCCACCACCCGCTACACCAACCGACGTGGGTTCGATCCACAGGTTACGTTGTTATAATGTTCAAATAGTGCTGCACAGGATTGTAAACATTACGGTGGGTAGAGACTTTTGACCGAGGATTTTACTTACTTTGTATCAAAAGCACAACTTTGTAACTAAAGCATATTCTAATATACTTTTATATGAAGAAGTTTGACGATATACATCCTTTGATACTGTAGCTGCGTCTCGTAACGGTGTCGCGGGTTCAGATATTTTATTATTAATACGCGTACCGCGCTAAAAGACGGTTTCACTTCAATAATATCTTACTTTATAACTTAAGTACAACTTTGTTGTACCCTCAGCATAATTTTTACATTACTAAGGGTGGTTTGAATGACATTGGGCTTAAACAAATTTAGTTAAATTCTAATTTAGTATTAAAAAAAAAAAAAAAAAAAAAAAAAAAAAAAATTGAAATAAATTATACTTCAAAAAGTTCTAGGTTGATATTAATTAATTAGTTTGACCCTTTAACAGTTGGTTAAGGTCTTAAAACAATTTATTTTTTGGTGTCCAAGTCACCCTTAATACCTTAAGGACAACCTTGTCACTAAAGCACATTCTAATAATCTTACTTTGTGTATCTTAAGCACAATTTTGTACCTTAAGCACAACTGTACCGTACAACTTCGTACCTTACTTCACACCATATATCGAGCATCAAGCACATTACATTCTACGCTAAAAAAATAACACAATAAACCTGTGCTAAAAACTGGTTGCCTGTAAAGTCGGTATACGGGCGAAAGTTTTACGTGACAACAACTGTGCTCGAGTGGAAGGGACGCGTGCCTTTCACTTTTTATGTCTGTCTCTCTCGCTCTTAGGCGGGCTAACCATGCCCGAGTGGAAGGGACGCGTGCCTCTCACTCGCTCTCATTGTGAGCGCATAACGTCAGCGGAGCGTAACGCAGTTTCTTGAAGTGTCACCCGGCAAACCAATTTATAAAACGTTGTCACGTCAATATCGCGGGCAACAGAGCAAGTTTGAAATATTTATAGTACCTCTGTTTGTGCTCCATCTCTAACCGCTCCGCGCTGAGCATGTTGTGAGGATAGTGTGGGTAGCGATCGTTCGAGCCGCGGTTCAACTGCAGCCGCAACTGTTGTGCCTTGTTGAAGTCTGTGAAGAACTTGTCCATGTTCTCAGCTAAGTATCTGCCCTCATTCGTCTAAAACATACAAAGTCAAAGTCAAACGATTTGCAATCAATTTGCAATTTACTTTATTTTGAGACTTATGAACCTTTTTTATAATTATGAAAAGTTGTAAATTGTTCCAAAATAAGTTGATAGTGTGATGCATGCATGGGAGAAAAATGAACGAAATTTTATTTATTTATTTAATCACATTAGAATGTTAGGATTAGTTAGTAATGATATAAAAGAATCTGGGTGTAATGGAAATAAATATTGCACATTCCACACATCGCCATCTAGCTCCAAGCTAAGTAACTATACTTGTGTTATGGGTGCTAGACAACGGATATACTACTTATATACTTTTCTTTTGTAAATATATACTTATAATACATATAAACAACCAGACCACAGACAAATATCTAAGCATGAATACATGCCTAAGGCGGGAATCAAACCCGTTAGCCTGTGTTTGGCAGTCCGGCATGGTGACCATTGTGCCAACTGGGTCGTCGATGTATAAATATTTGGGAGATTCGTTTCTGTTCAAGTTTTATGCAATAATATCAGATAAGTTTAATTTTTTTTAACTATGGCGCCGCAGGTACTAAAATTCGGTTTTTCGTTTCACATTTTTCGCATAAACTGGATTAAACTGGTTTTTTTTTTCTGGAATAGGTCCCGGCGCAACCATTTTTTCCTACGTCCTTTTTTTCCCAAAAATAATATAAAAAAAATGGAATGGAGAAAAAAAAGAAGAAAAAAAGGTATATTATATAAAAAGGTTGTCTGGAAGAGATCGCTTTTAGCAATAAGGCTGCCCATTGTGCTTTATTGTTTGGTTTAATATTGTTTTTGTAGCAGGAATTTATGTAAGAATTAAGGTTTAATGTGGTGCAATAAAGAATTTATCTATCTATATATCTATAAAAAAGAAAACATACCTGTGCCTGTTGTGTGTCATAACCGTTGACCATTCCGGCCTGCATCTGATGATTCTGTAGCATCTGTTGATTGTGTAATAGGTAACCAGTGTTCGTTAACGCGTTAGCAGACATGTTGGAAGACATATTCGACATGCTGGAGTTGCCCATCGAACTTGTGCCCATTGAATTGTCTACTCTCATACCGAACGGTGGAAGCATATTGGGATTTTGATGATAATTAGCACCTGGAATCATTGATTAAGTATTAAAAATTGACTGCTAACGATAAACCATTTTATATATTTATTTTAGGAAACTCAACAGCTAAAACATAATTATACAGGGTTATTGGAAATTATACCAGCAAGCCGTTGAGGGCTACTTCTGTGCACCTTAACAAACAACTTTTGTTCTACGACTTTTTGAAATTCGAAAAAAAACATGAAAATTTTGAGGTTATGTAAATTCGAAAAACAGCTGATTTTTAAAACGAAGGTCATTTAGACTAAGAACAGTAGATAAAACTTAAAAAATAAGTAAAATTTTAAGGTTAATGACCTCTCCGTGAAAAGCTGATTTTCAGATAAACCTAACCTCAAAATTTTCGAATAAATGTTCTAATTTCCAAAAGTCGTAGAACAAAAGTTGTTTGTTAATGTGCACAGAAGTAGCCCTCAACGGCTTGCTAGTATAATTTCCAATAACCCTGTATAACAACTACTATGTAGTGATAATTTTTGATTTAATTAAAATTTGATTAGTAGGATGATCCGAAAGTTTGTTTGGTTAGTTCCATCTTCACGGCCCGACTAGGCCGATTTAGAAGCAAAAGGACATAAGGACTTTTAGTCATAAAACGCGGGGTGCAGCGACTAATAAATAAGTCAGCGTTTGACCACTATTTCACACGATGGTATAATCCGCGCGCAATGAGATATTAGTGCAAATGGCCTTACTAACCAGGATGCCGAAGATCGTGCGAAGTGGAGGCGTAAAAGTAGGAAAGCGGACCCCGGGCTCCCGAGAGGGATGCAACCGGGAACATCGCTCGGATGATGATGAATGAGAATGGGTTGGAACCTTGTCAAAGTAAATCGAAAATGACAGAAAAGTAGCGTTAGCAAAAAAGTTCTGAATAATAATTAGGTATAAATTAGTTATTTGCATGGTCATAGTGTCGCGGATTTGAAACGGACACATTGATTTAAAAAAAATAAAAAAATTGTCTGTGGTAGATTGTCCGGATGGAGATTGTCCAGATGGAGCAATGGCGATTTCATTTTAAAAAAATGTTGTTGCTCTTAAATTATAAATATGACACATTTTTCTGTATTTTTAACCAACTTCAAAAATAGGCGGTTCTTAGTTTGACCCGTATATGTGTCAGTATGTTTGTTTGTCCGTGAAGTCTTCAGATACAGTAGAAATACCTACACTAAAGATGAATAAATAAAAATAAAAAAACTAATTACCTATTATTCAGAACTTTTATGCTAACGCTACTTGAAAACTGTCATTTTCGATTTACTTTGACAAGGTTCCATCCCAATCTCATTGCGCGCGGATTATAAGTGACGATGCGGTCTATAAAGTAGCTTATGCAACTCCCAATAAATCAATGTATCCTCATACCAATTATCAAAATCGGTGCAGTAGTTTCGGAGACTATTCTGTGCAAACAAACAAACAATTTAATCTTTCCTTTTTATAGTATAGACTAGCAACCCGCTCCGGTTTCGCACGGCGATATTATGCATCTATTATTAGTAGTTTACTACACAAGGTATGTAAGCGAGCTATTACAGAACAAGATCCAATATGGCGCCCGCTAAGGGCGCTATGGATCGAGTGCACCCGAGATATTTAGACTAGAGACTTTAGACTAGAGAATATAGTTCGAGGGTGTAATGGCTACTTACAACCGAGGTAGGTATACTACTTTACATCATTCATGCGAGGTAAATAAAACATTTTTGTACGACATCTTCGGCTTCAAGATGACAGAAATCAGGCGTGCCGACCACTTATTCATCAGACGAATACTAGACATGATGAACTAGCATAAACTTGTATGTTCTTTTTTTAAATTTCAATACAGTCGTCGCAAGTAAACAAACATTTAGTTCAAATGAAATGCCGCCATTTTCATTATTTACAGTAAAAATCATTTTATGAAAAAAATATATATTTTACCAAGGAGTTTTGCATAGCTTGAACTGAAATAAAATGCCGCCATTGTTATCGTTTTTTTTTGCAGTAAAAAGTTTTGTCATTTTATAAGAAAAGAGAAGAGTTTGACATAGCTTGAATGGTAAAGTGAACTCTACAATTCAAGCATTCACCCTATGCTTGTATGGTAAAGTGATTTGAAAATGGAACGTTCCATCTAAACAATGCACTGTGTTGTGATGATGACAACTTGCACAGGCTCTTGCCATACTAGTAAATCCTACTTACCGAGCAGTATGATGTAAACATATAAACTTTCCTCTTGAATCACTCTATCTATTAAAAAAAACCGCATCAAAATCCGTTGTGTAGTTTTAAAGATTTAAGCATACATAGGGATATAGGGACATAGGGACAGAGAATGCGATTTTGTTTTATACTATGTAGTGATAAAGAAAATATAAAATAGTACTTACCTAATAATTCACTAGCAGAGTCAAGTCCTATACTAGACGAAGGAATAAAGTGTTTAGGCTCAACCATAACATTATGTCTCATCAACATTTCCTTCTGATCCATAATACCTTGGCTAATTTGACTAATCTGTCTATCTAAATAGCCCACTTCCCTATCCAACATACCGTAACCATTTAACATAGGTCCTTTTGGTAGCAAGTGGTTGTTTATATTATTATCTAAGCCGGCCAACATTTCTCTATGCCTCTGTAGTATTATATCATTTGTATCGTTGAGTAAATTATGTGTGTCGTCTTCTAATAAAATGTGATCTGCGTTATCTAAAAGATCATGGTTCTCTAACAAACTATGCCTGTCCGATTCGAGTTCATCTAATTCGTTAGTTAAATAACTCTGGCTTTCGAATACTGAATTATTAATTTTCTCTTCGCTAGTTTTGTATTCGTCCGTCTGTTTACTCTCTTCCTCGTTACTAATACTATTTGTTTTTTGTTTTTTATTCTTTTTAGACTGTGTTGTGCTTTCTTTAGTTCTGTTTTTGTCCGTTTGTTCTTTCGTTTTGTTTTGAGCTTGTGTCGGGAGAGTGGGACTGGACGATTCTGACGTTGATGACATGCCGTTTTCTTGTGACTTAACTGAAACAAAAAAAAAAATTTTGTTACCATTACTATTGCCATTGCTATTACCATTGTCGTTCTATTATTTTTAATTATTAATTTCTTTGATTAAGTTGCGATGCAACGCGAAACGGAGTGTTGGGAGACCAGCTGCCCGGTGGACCGACGACATTGTGGCGGTCGCGGGTAGTCGGTGGATGGAGGCGGCTCAGGACCGCTGTTTGTATCGTCGTATGGAGGGAGGCCTCTGTCCAGCAGTGGACGTGTATGGGCTGACATGATGATGATAAAGTTGCCTGATGAACTTTGTGGACTGGGCTGTTTTCTGGCAGGACGAAAGTCAAGACTAAGCAAAGGCTCCTTACCATTGCCGTTACTGGTGCTGCTGTTACCATTACTTTTACCGTTCTATTACCATTGCCGTTATGCTCTTTTTAATTATTAATTAAATTAATTAAGTTACCTGATGAACTTTGTGGACACTGGGCTGTTTTCTGGCGGGTCGAAAGTCAAGACTAGGCAAAGGCTCCTTACCATTGCCGTTGCTGGTGCTGCTGTTACCATTACTATTACCGTTCTATTCTTTTTAATTATTAATTAAATTAATAAAGTTACCTGATGAACTTTGTGGACACTGGGCTGTTTTCTGGCGGGTCGAAAGTCAAGACTAGGCAAAGGCTCCTTACCATTGCCGTTGCTGGTGCTGCTGTTACCATTACTATTACCGTTCTATTCTTTTTAATTATTAATTAAATTAATAAAGTTACCTGATGAACTTTGTGGACTGGGCTGCTTTCTGGCGGGACGAAAGACAAGACTAGGCAAAGGCTCCTTACCATTGCCGTTGCTGGTGCTGCTGTTACCATTAATATTACCGTTCTATTCTTTTTAATTATTAATTAAATTAATTAAGTTACCTGATGAACTTTGTGGACACTGGGCTGTTTTCTGGCGGGTCGAAAGTCAAGACTAGGCAAAGGCTCCTTACCATTGCCGTTGCTGGTGCTGCTGTTACCATTACTATTACCGTTCTATTCTTTTTAATTATTAATTAAATTAATAAAGTTACCTGATGAACTTTGTGGACTGGGCTGTTTTCTGGCGGGACTATCGGAGGGTGGTGAGGAGCCGAGACTGGGCCACGCCTCCTTTCCATTACCATTGCCGTTACTGGTGCTGCTGTTACCACTACTATTGCCGTTACCATTTCCGTTACTATTGCCGTTCTGTTCTTTTTTATTATTAGATCTGAAATTGTAATGTGTAGATTACTGTCTAATGTTTAAAATTAGCTTTACTTTGGCTCTGCTACTGGACCAATTTTGATGTAACTTGGACACAATCTGGAGAGTAACATAGGCTATTTATCCCGGATTCCCACGCGGGTGAAACCGTATTAATATGGGATGAAGGACGTCCCCAATTTTTTTTAAAGTAATTTGGTATTCCTAGTGAAGACTCACTAGCACTGATTCCTTTTTTTATAATGCGGTGCGGTTTTTTGTTAATTCTACCACGAGTACTGATTATTCATTTGTGGGGTACTTAATTGGGTTAATGCACATTTGCGCACGCAATAAGACTACCAATGTATAAATTCATTAATTTCTCAAAAAAAATCGAAGAAAAAATCAACTTGCCACCCGTTCCTGAGAAAATCGGTGGTGATGACACACAGACAGACAGACAAGATCTTATAAGGGTTCCTTTTTTAACTTTTGCGGTATGGAACCCTAAAAATATTTTAAACATCTCCTGCTTCTTAAAAAACGTGTAAAATTATTTTTCACAATTAGAAATTCTACTAAGGATACCAAACTACTTTTAAAATAATTGAGGACGACTTAAATTTCACCCTGTATAAAGTTATTTCATAATTTATTAAAATTAAAGTTATTTTATAATTTACTAGCGACCCGCCCCGGCTTCGCACGGCTATATTATGCATGTATTATACATATAAACCTTCCTCTTGAATCACTCTATCTATTAAAAAAAACCGCATCAAAATCCGTTGCGTAGTTTTAAAGATTTAAGCGGTCAAAGGGAAATAGGGACTGAGAAAGCGACTTTGTTTTATACTATGTAGTGATTATTTTGTATAAAGTTATTTGATTTTTACTTTTCTTAGTGTAATTTTTAACCGACCTAGTGTAGTGGTTTTCAATTTGTTTTTTTATCATCATATTTTTGTCAAGTAGGTTTTTTTCCTAAATTGATAATGTAATTACTTATTTTGTCTAGCATACTTACTTAGACGAATTGACTATGTTTATATGGGAAGATGTGACCACAGTTGTCGGTATAAAGTTAGACTGATTACCTGAAAATTTACATTGAATATTTAAATATTTCTGTGTAAATACATACGACTATTAAAAAAAGAACCAGTAAAATATAACTTACCATCTTTTGAACTACTTTTTTCTGCATTCGTACTAGAATTACCTGGGAATTTTAATATTATTATGTTAAATAAATTCGTTAATTAAAGTATAAATACGATACATAAAGGTTTTAATGTGGGCTCCTGCCATTAATAAATATTGCAGGACATTGCACACAGCGCCATCTAGCCCCAAGCTAAGCATTTTGAAGAGCTACTCCGATGATCCTCATCAGATCTTCGTCGAATTTTTACAAAGACTAACTTGAAGTGAATAAGAATGATCGAAATCGGATCTTGACGACCCAAATGGGTCACCATCACCATGCCGGACTGCCAAACACAGGGTTTCGGGTTCAATTCCCGCCTCAGACATGTATTTATGCCTAGATATTTGTCTGTGGTCTGGTTGTTTCTATATATTATAAGTACTTATATATATTTACAAAAGAAAAGTACATAAGTAGTATATCCGTTGTCTAGCACCCATAACACAAGTCTAGTTACTTAGCTTGGGGGCTAGATAGCGATGTGTGAAATGTCCTGCAATATTTATTATCAGTCGGCGATATTTAATAGCCCCCTTTTTGCTCCCTTTTAGGGAAAGATTCCTCCAATCACCGACGACAAAACATTCTATATAATCTTAAAACCTGTATTTCAAGTTTCGTCCAGATCGATTCTAAATACGACCTGTAGAGGAATACCAATATACAGACGAAAGCAAATTCTGCCAGACTCTAGAGTTGCTTCTCCCACTCGGTCAGTGACAAAAATAATAGCAATTTAATATATATACTGTACGCCTTAAGGTGAAAGGGTACCTGCACTCTCCATACAAACGTAATCGACTGTTTCCTCCCTGGATAATGACACTAGCACAAATATTTTGTTGCATAAAACATATAACTGCCATTATCCAGGGAGGAAACAGTCGACTACGTTTGTATGGAGAGAGCGCCCAGTACCCTTTCCTCTTAACTTTGATTGGGCAACAGTACCTGAGCCGTTAGTCTGTTTGTCGTCCGGTTTATCCTTCTGCGATTGTAGCAGCTGGTTGTGGAGCTTCCGTTCGTACACCTGGTGCAGCCCCGCGTGCATCTCCTCCTTCGTAAACGACGCACGTGGATCACCTGGGTGAAGGGTTACATTAGTTCGGTGCTTACAACAAAATAATGATGGCAAGGCAATATTCGAGCATAAACACAAATAGATTTTTATCCGATTCTCCGTTTTTTCTCTAGATTAAGGTGAAAGGGTACCTGCGCTCTCTCCATACAAACGTAATCGACTGTTTCCTCCCTGGATAATGACACTAGCACAAATATTTTTGTTGCATAAAACCTATAACTGCCATGACTATGCCCCTATGTTTTGGTTTTTTTCATTTTCTAATTATGATAAAAATTAAAATTAAAAAAACAAAAAATAGGGGCATGGTCATGGCAGTTATAAGTTTTATGCACCAAAAATATTTGCTCTAGTGTCATTATCCAGGGAGAAAAGAGTCGACTACGTTTGTAATAGTTTGTATGGAGAAATCGTGAACTAGATATAGAAAAAGATAATAAGCATTTAAAGTCACATGTTTTTAGTTTCTTCATCTCCATTACACATACTTTAAGAACCGAACCTCCGTGTAATTTTGACGTGACAACGTTTTATAAATTGGTTTGCCGGGTGACACTTCAAGAAACTGCGTTACGCTCCGCTGACGTTATGCGCTCACAATGAGAGCGAGTGAGAGGCACGCGGGCATGGTTAGCCCGCCTAAGAGCGAGAGAGACAGACATAAAAAGTGAAAGGCACGCGTCCCTTCCACTCGAGCACAGTTGTTTTTGTTCGAAGTTACGCCATTATTCTTTATACAGCTTAGGTCAAAATAACAACAGAACGGTTCCCCATAGGGATACAACCACGTGTACCAAGGCGACGATGGCAGGATTATTTTACTCTGGTGTGCAAGACAGTTCGTGATCAATGGAAGAAAGGTAGAGAGGCCTTTGCCCTGCAGTGGGACAGTGTAAGCTCTTAATAATCCTACTAATATTATAAATGTGAAAGTTTGTGTGTGCGTGTGTGTGTGTGTATGTATGTTTGTTACTCCTTCACGCAAAAACTACTTGACCGATTGCGATGAAACTCGGTATCTAGATAGCTAGAGACCTGGATTAACACATAGGCTACTTTTTATCCCGATATTCCCACGGGATAGGGACTTACGCGGGTGAAACCGCGGGGCGCAGCTAGTAAGGTATAAAGCAAGCCCCTATGTAGAACTCTTAGGTAGGCAGGTAAAACTATATTAGTCATTTGCACTGGTCTGTTGAATTAAAGTTAAGTTACAATAAATGTTTTGTATTTCATTGGTATGGAATTTGTCTATTAACCAAATCAATGAGTGCACCCAGTGAACCCCCATGAGTTTCTTGTGCCTTCTTCTCATTGGTGGGCGCGTTCCGAAGGCACACATCCTAACTTAGTTTTTAAGACGATTTCATGTGGTCTTTATACTAATGTATTAAGCATCCAAAGAAATAAAGAAAATTGATTTTGACTTTGAATGAAATTTAAAAAAAAAAATTCCAGCAGCCCATTGACCTATTTTATTTTATTTCATTAAAAAGCTCGATGAAGGTCGTTCTTAATAGCGGTCAAACGCTGACTTATCATTTTAGCTTATAAGTTATAACTTACCTAACTCGTGTAGATACATGCAATCTGGCTTGGGACAGGGTTGGTTCTTCATGAAGTTGGCGCAGTACTTGGTAGTACCGAGGCTTCCCTTCAACACCCTTCCGTCTAACGTGACGTTGTTGACGCCCTGTATAGCGCGCAGGGCGTCCGCCGGGGACACGTACGTCACGTACGCGGACGCTGACGGACCCTACGGTACACACAATCACAATACGCACTCACATAATATACACAAACATCACTACATAGTATAAAATAAAGTCACTTTTCGCCGTCCCTATATCTCTATGTCCCTTTGTATGCTTAGATCTTTAAAACTACGCAACGGATTTTGATGCGGTTTTTTTTAATTGATAGAGTGATTCAAGTGGAAGGTTTATATGTATAATACATGCATAATATAGCCGTGCGAAGCCGGAGCGGGTCGCTAGTTAACATATAATGGAAAGGAAACATGTAGAAATGTCACAATAGTCAGGAAGTTCCATATATTATTTGAGCGACTGTGTTGGTACCATATAGGATTTTAAAACGGTGTTGGATTAGTGGTAGAAACCTCGACTTCCATTCCGATGGGCGTGCAACAATGTATTTTTCCTAATTTATGTGCGCTAATTGACATTGCTCTTACGGTGAAGGAAAACATCGTGATGAAACCCGCGGCTTAGTTGGCTTCAGAAGTATTGACAAGTTTTTTTCTCTCGAACAGAGGGCACGCCTATCCAACTTAAGCAATGTACATGTATTTTTTTTAAATATCATTGTTGGTAGTGTAACGTCCCAAGTCCAGGTTATGGTTTTCAAATTTCCATTAAAAACAGCCAGGTAAAGAACAGACCGGATATCGTCTGCAGTCTCATATAGGGAACTCCCTGACTATGTCTACTTAATAAAGATCATAAACTGATTAAGTTATGTAGATTGAACAAAGGTGGAGGCTCAGCGTAGAGGAAATTGCTATTAGTTTAGTTATAAGTTCATTTTAGTTACTAGCAGCGTTATGTTATATGCAATGAATCCAAGTTTCACAAAAATCGTGCCAGTAGTTTCGGGGCCTATTCATGTAAGAACCAAGAAAATGTTTCCCCTTTATATTATTAGCTGCGCCGCTATCATCCGCGTAAGTCCCGATCCCGTGAGAATTTCGGGATAAAAAGTAGCCTATGTGTTAATCCAGGTCTCTAGCTATCTAGATACCGAGTTTGATCGCAATCGGTTCAGTAGTGTATGCGTGAAGGAGTAACAAACACACACACACAAACTTTCACATTTATAATATTAGTAGGATATTTAAGCTTTTATCTAAGATTATAGCAATTTTATAACTCTACGGTGGGTCTCCACTTTAGTTAAAGACTGTACCCTCATACTTTTTTAATAAATTCTATTCTTAAATAAATTCTAATTGTTAGGTCTAGAATTTTGATCGCAGCAGATATTTTTGTCAATAAATCTCAGTTCAGCGGTAATAATCTTATGAGTTATAGTAATATGTAGCAGAGAAAATGGCGATTTGTTGAAATTAGTTCATTTTACTTCGAAATCAGTTCATTTTACATCGAAATCAGTTCATTTTACATCGAAATCAGTTCATTTTACATCGAAATCAGTTCATTTTCCGTCGAAATCAGTTATGTTCCGAAGTAAGGTAGAAGCATAGACTAACAATGGTATATAGATTGTTACTCGAGAACAAATAATCGTCACACAAAAAAAATCTTGATGGATCACAATATTATATATATTTTTTGAGCATAATTAATGTTTAGCTCATGTTACATAAATTATTAAAGGCGAAATGTTCATTTTAAATTGACAAACTTAGTCAAAAAGTTTTTAGTTTTCTAGATCTTTATTACAAAGGTGGCATTGGCCACCTGCGTGACTCATTTTGAAAAATTGTAGGATTCATTAGTTTAATACAATATTTTTTAACAGATCTAAAATGCACATAATACGCTATTTAATATGGAGTGTTTATCTATATACTATTGCTAATCTACGGTAGAAGTATTCTATCTTTTCGCCAAAACTTTGACTAATATGCGATCAGATTTTTATTAGGACTTTCTGCCGTATTCAAAGACGTGCCTAAAGAAAACTTACGCTAGATCTCTGCCTCGCTCTTATGAGTGATATTCAACGTCAGTGTAAAAGTGACAATGCATTCCTTAGTATAAGTTTCCTTTAGGCACGTCACTGAGTACGGCAGTTAACCTTATAAAACCAAAAATTAAATTACAAAAAGTACAAAATCTTTTACTTACAGATTTATCATGAAAGAGCGTCAAGTTACGCACCTGTGACCCAGCATACGACGTACTTTGGTTTATAACTACTTTGTGTATTTTGCCATATTTGCCAAAGTACTCCTGTCGTTTTAGTATCTGAAACGTAATACGTATGTGTGAGAAGAAACGGTGATACGCAGCTAAATAATCCGGCTCGAAGGACCACTATTTTTAAAAGCTTTAATTAACTTGCAATGTATATGTTTGTTCGGTTGGAATCTTTTTTAGGGTTCCATACCTCAAAAGGTAAAAAAAAGGAACCCTTAGGCCGCTTGTAGACGTCCGTTTTTTAACGGACCGTGTTTTTTGCCGGATTTGCGGTGGTGTATGAATTATAATGAATGTGTGTACATGCACCGGATGTACACACATTCATTATAATTCATACACCTTTATAAGATCACTTTCTTGTCCGTCTGTCCGTGTGTTACCACTGATTTTTTTAAATCACTACTTTCTGATCATAATTATTTATTTCATAAAACATGGGTACAATAGAGGTGTTGATTAAGTTTAGGTAGTTTGCCTTATCGGCAGAAGATGTCAAATGAAAGAATTTAAATATAAATTAAATAAAAAAGTCTCGATATAAAAATCATGCAATAAAATTAAATAAGAATCTCTTGTCTGTAGGATACCAAGTCGACGCCCGTAGATCAGCACCTCCTACTGGCCTTCTAAATAGATGCGGCAATAATTAATGATTATTCCCTATTACTAAAACTTCGCTGTCCGTCAGTCTGTCTGTCTGTCACCAGGCTGTATCTCATGAACCATGATAGCTAGAGCGTTGAAATTTACACAGATATATAGTATTGTTGCCGCTATAACAACAAATACTGAAAACAGAAAAAAGTCAATATTTTTTGAGTTTATTTTAGGTTATTTTCATGTTTACTATTTTTTTTTTGTTAACTCCCAAAAGGGCCTCCAAAATACTTTTAACCCCAGCCTCGTCTGACATACAATATTTTTAAGGGTTTTTTGCTCAAAAATAATATAATGGTACCCTTCGTGCGCGAGTCCGACTCGCACTTGGCCGGTTTTTTTATCTATACATATAATTTGATTTGTCCTGAACGGCTGACTGACTGACGGTTCAACGCACAGCCTAAACACAGCCTAGCCGTTGATCGTAGAGACCTGAAACTGTTGTTTGCATGACGTAGGAACCTGATAAGAGAGGATTTTTCGAAATTCAACCCCTTTGGGGGGTGAAAAAGGGGGGCAAAGTTTGTATGGAATACCGTGTTTCCTTTTTCCAATCTACTTTAAATTTTGCATAAACATTCTAAAGCAGAATTGATAGAAGACGTATTTCGTATTTGAAATCCATCTCCTAACGGGGTTAAAAAGGGGTAGAAAGACTTTTACAAAAGCTAGTATATGTATGTATGTTACCTCTGGATCTGCGAGACGCACGGGCAGACCAACGACGAAGACGAGGTTGTTCTGCACGACGCGCACGTTTGCGAGCGCGCGTCGCGACTCCAACGTCTTGTTGCGACGCTTCTGCTCTCGAGCCTTCTTCTCCGTCTTTATAGCTGCTACCTATAACATTTATATAAAGGCTACATTAGACAGACTGAAGCCTCTATGACGTAACAAATTTATCTGCGTGGATCTTATGTTAAGCTGGGTGCGGTACGTAGATTTCCACTGAGTATATCACTTTATTTATTTATATTAATACAGTTACTCATTCTACTCACAGTATACACCAAAACGTACAAAGAGTCATTAGGTAGGTACATTTTTGAATGGAACTTATGTAACAAACATATTAAGACAACTATAGCAAATATGACAGAACTCATTTACATTATTATTAAAGATGTCGGCATCAGGTTGTTGACTAATAAGGTTATTGAGAAGAATATGAGCACTTTAGGTAGTTGTCCCACATAAGAAAGATTAAAGGGGATGGACTGTATAGTAGAAGGGTAATCAGTGCTACTTGGTGTGTAAGATATACGCGAAATTTTTTGTGTAGTAAAGCCTTAAAAGGTGAAAAAAGAAATTCTTATAAGATCACTCTCTTGTCTGTCTGTTTTAATAAAGTGTAAGTAGGCTGCATTTAGAAATTTTAGAAATACTTAAAGCTAGCATTACAAAAAGTAAATGTTGTTACCTGCTCTTGGCTCAGCGGAGTAAAGTCTGCTGGATTCTCCGGGTAGGCCTTCCGACAAGCCGGACACAGTCCGTTCTCGCCTTCCCGGATACGATTCCAGCAAAACCGGCATATCTGGAACGATTATACTCCATATAAACATCTCTACTTTCCTAACTATTATTAAACTAAGCTTGTCTAACTGCCAGTCTGTCTGGTAAGGTAGCGCCAGGCGGTTGGGAAAAAAGCAAATCTGCAGATGTGATTATGGCCATTTCTGCCGTGTGAACAGGTCTTTCCTAAATTGTCTTTCTAGCCGACTATGGTCGGCATGCTCCGGTATCAACCGTGTAGCCGCTCGTGGCGCTAATTAAATGGTTGCGATGCGGCACTCAGAGCCGAAATGACAACCCAATATAAAGTTAACAAGTTACGTATAATATCGTGAAATTATAGTAATTCAATCAAATTTTAATTACTATATTACCCATGTTTTCGTTTTCCTGTCTACTTGTACTTGTATACGGGCTGTTTTCCGCAATTAGACCCTTTTTAATTAGGTCCTTTTTGCGTGAGAATGGAGTAGGCTTGCCCAGCACCTAGGGCACCTACTACCCCTTAGCTTAGTCAATATTTCAGGAGCCAACTAAGCCGCGGATTTCATCACGGATGTTTTCCTTCACCGTAAGAGCAATGTCAATTACGCACATAATTTTTTCTTAAGAAAAATCCATTGGTTTACAGCCGGCCGGGATTCGAACCCACGACCTTCAGAATGAAAGTCGAGGTATCTAATCTACCACTAAGCCAACACCGCTCTTATTATTTTCCTGCCTAAATGAATCTTTAAATTAACAATAATCTTAGACAATATCATATAACTTACTTGGTATCCACATGTGCACGGGTAGAAGTGGAGATCGTCCACTTCCAAGGGTTCCATACACAACGGACATTCCACCTGAAAACAAACATAATAAAATATAAACTTTTGTCTTATAAAACTTATAAATATGTCAATTACGTAGTATCGAAATTCAATTAAAGCGGTAGAGACTTGATGTTGCTTTTGGCCCGTGACTTTGTATGCGTGGTAGTTTTGTTTTACATACTTAAAACCTTCCTCTTGAATCACTTTATTTAAAAAAAACGCATCAAATTCCGTTGCGTAGTTTTAAAGATCTAACCATACATAGAGACAGACAGACAGCGGGAAGCGACTTTGTTTTATATTATGTAGTGATTTATGTCAATTACATAGAATCAAAATTAAATTAAACCGGTGGTTCACAGTAATTTTCTAATCTATACAAATATTATGTGTATCTAATTAATAAACATGGAATTGCGCTCCAAAATTCAAGGCCGTTTGCCACACTCAAATGGAACGGGGCTGGCCATATCTCCCGCATGTCCTACCAGATATGGGCAAAAACCATGAGGGACTGGGTCCCGAACAGCAGACGACGCCCCAGGCCCAGGAGATGGCGGGAGATGTTAGACTTGCATCATAGGACCTGGACCCAGCTGGCACTAGACAGGGAACAGTGGAAAGAGGGAGGAGGCCTTGGCCCTGCAGTGGATGGAATGGGCCAAAAATAAAATGGGTGCGTGTACTTATGTAGGCGCGTGAGAAGTTATACTTTACGTTATACGTCCGTCTGTCTGTCTGTCTGTCTGTCAGTCTAATATGTATTTATTTTGAGGGCAGCTTCAACCTGTGACTTTTGTGGTACAGTGATGCGCGCGCACTCTAAAATTTCACTCTCATCTGTTTTTCATAACGTGCCTAAAGAACTTCAATAACAAATAGGTGTACTAATATTGTTTTGTTAATAAGTCTGTCGTCTCCTAAAGCTGAGCAAAAGCCTCTCCTTTTTTGCACTGCAGGAACGATTTCAATGAATCTTAGTTTGAAGACACTTTGAAACTTGGGAGAAACTTAGGAGACTTTTTATACCTAAATTCCCAAAAGATCGCGCAAGCCCGCGTGGCATAACTAATCTATACATATAAAATGCTTTGTCCTGAATGACTGACTGACTGACGGATCAATGCACAGCCTAAACCGCTGATCGTAGAGACTTGAAACTTGGAGGGTGTGTTCTTTGTATGACGTAGGCATCCGATAAGAAAGGATATTTCGAAATTCTACCCCTTAGGGGGTGAAAAGGGGGCAAAGTTTGTATGAGAGAACGTGATTACTTGCTTCATTTTCTACTTTTACGCAGACGAAATCGCGGGCCAAAGCTAGTTAGTTATAATTCCTTATCATATAGAGAAAAAAAAGATAATATTTACAAACATTCAAAGCATTATCATTACGTATTTAGGTCGTAAATAATTACCTTATCAATAATAACAATGTATTTTTTTTATTTATTAATCGAATATCAAAGTAGTAGGTAATCTGTTTGAATAGCTTAGGAAATAATAACAGTAGTAAAGTAATACTTTAAAATTACAATTTTTCACTATTAAAGTTGTTTTAAAACCATGTTTATTATTTTTATTGTGTGATCCCTATTCTTTTTAAAGCGTACTGCCAATCATTTTACGCTAGCAGCTTGTGGATCAACTATACGAAGCGTTCTATAAAAGCTCTACAGGTTCAGTACAACAACATCTTCAGGATGCTGTTGAGGCTGCCGAGGCAGTACAGTGCGTCGGGTATGTTCGCTGAGGCTCGCACGGATGATTTTAAAGCTATCATGCGCAAGAAAGTAGCATCATTATTACGACGGTTCAGGTCCAGCAGCAATAGCATCCTGAAGATGTTTGAGTCAAGGTACGATGGCCCTTTTCACAAACACTGGACTGCAATCTTGTTGGGAGGGGAGAGAGCGGTGTTCGGTGTCCAGTGATGCTTAGTGTACGTGTGTGTTGTGTAGTCCTAAGATGATTAATGTTATTTTTGTGTGATTTATTTTGTACCTATTTTATTTAATTTTAATTTTTTTTATTAAATTATATGGAATTCCATTCTGAAATAAATGATTTAATAATAGGAACCGGGTACAGGCGCGTACCCCTTTGTGTCTCCTGTAAGAATTTAATATAACCCCCAAAAATAAAACCGGCCAAGTGCGATTTGGACTCGCGCACGTTCCGTACTAATTATATTCTGTTTTGAGCGGCAACAGAAATACATCATCTATGAAAATGTCTACTCCCTAGCTATCACGGTTCATGAGATACAGCCTGGTGACAGACAGACAGACAGGCGGGCGGACGGACGGACGGATGGACTTCAAGGCCAAGTTCATGCGCTCGACCATATTCAGCAGTTTTAAGCATTGCTTCTTATTATAGGTGTTTCGAAGCCACATATCTGAACTTAACCTATAAGACGATTCAAAGTAATTTCATGCGAATGAATAAATAATATTTGACTTTCACTTTTTTGACTAGTTTTTTAATAGGTCAGTTTTTGACCACTATTATTATAGGCACGTTAAGCCGTTGGTCCCGGTTGCTACCTCTAGTAGCAGTTCGTTAGGTCGAGTTAGAGACCTTAAGGCGATCTGAAAACTCTAACAATAGGTGAGCCACACCACTATACGAGAAGAGAGAAGAGATAGGTGACGATGCGGTCTAAGATGTAACACGCTTGCCTAAAAGAAACCTATTCACTCGCGACTTAAAGACCCCCAAATGGTACACGTCAGGAAAGACAGACGCAGGCAACTCATTCCATTCCCTTGCTGTAAGAGTAATATACCAAATGTTTTTTTAGATCTTACCAGTTCTTCTCCACTCTGGTTCAGCACTGACATCCTAGAGCCAAGAGCGATTAATGCACGTCAGCTTACACTAGGCGAAACTACTGTAACCTGAAACAAAGAAATATTTCGTTTAAGATTAAGGGCGCTTGGGAAATGTTGGGTCCAATTTCATTATTTATTTAGTTTTGTTTTATATTTAATTTCTGGGTGGGGTATTTGTTGGCGTAATTTTTTTTTTTGTTTAATTAATTTAATTAGATGTAATTTTTGATGTGTGTTTATCACTACATAGTATAAAATAAAGTCGCTTTCTCTGTCCCTATTTCCCTTTGTATGCTTAATTCTTTAAAACTACGCAACGGATTTTGATGCGGTTTTTTTAATAGATAGAGTGATTCAAGAGGAAGGTTTATATGTATAATACATGCATCATATAGCCGTGCGAAGCCGGGGCGGGTCGCTAGTATTGAATAAATGAGATTAAGGGCGCTTTGCATGAGATAAACTTTAGCTAAATTCTAAATTCTTTAAATAACCACATATACTTATAATATTTAATCAGTTCGACACTTTGATAATCCTAAAGCATTATTATTTTATTATTAAAATTAAAAAAATGCAGCGCCATCTGACCCCAGACTAAGCAACTAAACTTGTATACAAGTCTAGTTGCTTAGCTTGGGGCTAGATGATGCTAGACTAGTATTTTATAATAATTTTAAGTTAGGTAAGTATCTAAATAAATACATATTTACATATGTATATTTTAATAAAACCAGTGAGCATGGAATGGCAGGTCGATTATGTACGCTCATTAAATCGACGAGTGAATGCAAAGGTGATAAACAAAGTATCTACTCTCTATGTAAGACCGAGTACTACCGGTGATCATCATTGCGTAATTTAGAAAGGCTACTGCAAATATACACATCTCTACGGTGAATATTTTGGCGGTAAAAAAATAAATGGGGGCTTTCGAGCAGTAGCCTGTGGCGGTTCCCGGGCGCCACCATTGGGAGGGCGGCAAAATTGGGAAGAAGATATTTTTTACGGTTTTTTGGTTAGTCAGACAATGAATTTTTTCAAGAAGATATGTTTAAATAAATATTTTTCGCTAAATTCTTTTATATCGTTACGTTTTTCTCACCAACACCATCATTATTATTTTTTATGACGAAAAGCGGCGACCAATTGCCAACATTTTTATTTTTAACCGACTTCAAAAAAAGGAGGAGGTCCTCAACTCGGAAAAATGTTTTTTTTATGACGTCAAAACGGGGACCAATTGCCAACATTTTCATTTTTATGACGTCAAAACGGCGACCAATTGCCAACAAATTCATTTTTATGACGTCAAAACGGCGACCAATTGCCAACAAATTAATTTTTATGACGTCAAAACGGCGACCAATTTCCAACAGATTCATTTTTATGACGTCAAAACGGCGACCAATTGCCAACAAATTCATTTTTATGACGTCAAAACGGCGGCAAATTTTAACCCCGCCCCGGGCAACACTTTCTATTACTTTCGAGGGACGCGAGTGAAGGTTGGTAGGAAAACGGAAGTGGCTTTTCTGACACGGTCTAAGCTTGACCCGAGTCATAGCCCATGCGTTGATTTATCAGTAAGTCAGTCAGAACTTTAAAAATTTAGACGAAGTCACTAAAACAGGGCAGTATAACATTATCTTTATTGAACCTTTTTCGCAGTTCATAAATTAATAAAAAATAGCAATAAAAAAACCGGATTTGTTTTACCGTTAGATACCAACATTGTATCCATAGAAAGTTTTTTTTAACAAAACCGATACTATGAATACCGTTATTACGGTTTTTTCTTAGTTTTTATAGCAAACTAGCAGCTGTCTATGGTTTCACCCGCATACGTCTTTTGAAGAAAATACCGTGATAAAACCCGCTACTTTTTCCCATCTCTGTAAGATTGAGCAATCATAAAAGCGCATATAAGTTATTCATAAGAAAAATCCACTAATTTGTTTAAAAAACATATAAAAACAATAATATTTACCTATCAGCATGTAATTGATGTTTATTTGATAACTTATTTCTCAATTAAGTAACGATAAGGTGCAACTTTTATCAGATTCAAATAAGTACTTCTAAGTAAAAATCTATGTAATTAAAAAATAGCATAAAAATTTGTAAAAAGTTATTTAAAAAATATATATTTTTTGTGGAACTTGATCGCATCATTTTTACGAGACTGGAGTTGAGATAATTATAACAAAAAAAATGGTTGTCTGTAAAGTCGGTTTATTTACGGACGATAATTTTACATGATAACGACACGTCATAAAAAATTATATTTTTTTTCTTTGTGTACGATTTATTTTTCTCTTTTTTTCCTTTATATAAAAATAAAGAAAATAAATATAAATATTACAGAACACTCCACACATCGCCATCTAGCCCCAAGTTAAGTAACTAGACTTGTGTTATGGGTGCTAGACAACGGATATACTACTTATATTACTTTTCTTTTGCAAATATATACGTATAATACATAGAAACAACCAGACCACAGACAAATATCTAAGCATAAATACTTGCCTGAGGCGGGAATCGAACCCGCGACCCTGTGTTTGGCAGTCCGGCATGGTGACCATTGTGCCAACTAGGTCGTCAACTGGGTGGTTATACAAGTCTTCAATTCGTCAGTCGTCATCATAACACAAGCCCAGATAAGCGATATTATTATTTAATAAACACGAAACCATTTACCAAGATGTGTCATGGTACCGGAACATGACACTTTTTTGCGAATGCAATTTTTCATCAATTTGTTAGACGTTATCACGTCAAAAACATGGTAATATTCAGGTTTAAATAAAGATTAGTAGTAAAAATAACCAGTTTTTAATCTTAAAGCATTCATTTCATTTTGTATTAATTAAACTTTTATAATTAATCCTCAAACCGTTTCAATATATTACGACACTGTATGCAGCGCCATCTAACCCCAGACTAAGCAACTAAACTTGAAATATTGGTGCCAGACAACGGATAGAAGACTTTTGATAACCTGATTTATTTTTGTAAATATGTACATACTTTACTACATGTGATATTATAAAAAAGTCTCGACGCATTAAGAACCTCATTTTTTTAAGACGGTAGAAAGGTTTTTTTGTTTGTAAATCCGAAACTACTGATCCGGTTTTGATGAAACTTAGTATGAGAATACATTGATTCATTGGGAGTAATATAAAGCTACTTTTTATCCAAAAAATATAGAAAAACCCTTATCAGAATAAAATATCTGTAGAAAATATTGTTCGATTTTCTTTGTTATATTTTTTTGCAAATAAATGCGATTCTATTTATTAGAACTATTTAGAACGAAGTTCCTTATCATGGGTTGGCGAGGGGACCTACCCGAGAAACAATTTAACGCGTTATAAAAAACCGTAAGAGAAAGAGAGAATGAAGGAGACCGATAACTAATCTCCTAAATATATGAAAAAATAAATAAAGAAATGGTTCGTTCTTCGTTTCAAACGGGTGTCGCACGGCACGTTCATTTTTATCCGACTACGGCGAAGCCAAAAGGGAGGGTTATGTATTTGACCTGTAAGTATGTATGTATGTATGTATGTTCATCTGTTCCCACCTAACTTCAAAATTACTTACGATAATTCAACAAAGACTACGGCGAAGCCAAAAGGGAGGGTTATGTATTTGACCTGTATGTATGTATGTATGTTGGTAAGTATGTATGTATGTATGTATGTATGTTCATCTGTTCCCACCTAACTTCAAAACTACTTACGATAATTCAACAAATGAGGTATCGTTAGAAGCGTCTCAATGGTCCGCTGGTTATAGGCTATGTGACGTCACAATAAATTTAATGTGGCGCCCTGTAGAGGACATAGAGTCATGAATTATTATTTTTTCATGACTGGAATCGAACCCGCAATCTTCTGCGTCTCAGGTATTTCCCAGAATAATAATCTGAACGACAAGATCGTAATGACGAATTTGTTAATTTTTCCTCATCTTTATCTATACTAATATTATTAAGATGAAAGATTTGGTTGTTTGTTTGGACTACTGGAACGATTTTGATGAACCTTGGTATGAGGATACATTGATTCATTAAGAATAATATAGGCTAACATGACGATGACCCAGTTGGCACAATGGTCACCATGCCGGTCTGCCAAACACAGGGTTCCATTCCCGCCCCAGACAAGTATTTATGCTTAGATATTTGTCTGTGGTCTGGTTGTTTCTATGTATATTATATGTATATATTTAAAAAATAATAATAATAAGTAGTATATCTGTTGTCTAGCACCTATAACACAAGTCTAGTTACTTAGCTTGGGGTTAGATGGCGATATGTATGTGAAATGTCCTGCAATATTTATTACTTTAGGAACGAAAGTTCCTATCGCACGGTGCGAAAGGGGGATAGACGGAAAAAATGAAGACCAAAAGTTGTAACGACACTTTTTGCATAGAAAGCAAGCCAGTTATTTTCGTTTCGTCTCTCTATTTCGCATTGAACAGTGTGGTGTCGCGACGATTATTTACAAAAAAAAATTACAATTCCTTTACTTAATTAATCGAAAGGAACTTCGTTGCATTCGGGTGTCCCTTGACACCTCTCAAGTTTTTTATCCCAATATTCCCACGGGATCGGGAGTTATGGGAGTGAAACCGCAAAGAACTGCTAGTAGATAATAATATTCAAGTAGGTAGGTAAGTATAGATAATTAATTCTAAAACATTGAAGATGTAATGAAAGGACAAAAATTGTTTCCTTATCACGCACTTCAATACAACTAACAATAACGTCGTTTTTACAAAAAGAAAAATTAAATACAGGGTGGTTAATTTGAATAGGTTAGTAAGGGTAAGTCCTAGAGCCTAGAAAACTTTTTGAGTAGAAGGTCTACTCAAAAAGTTTTCTCTATCCTAATTTTATAAAGGTAAAGTTTGTGAGGTTGTAAGGGGTAATTTCCGAAACCAGTAGATCGATTTGGGTAAAATTTTGCAGATTTAGGTTCGGAGGCTATTTTTTATCCCGGGATTCCCACGGGATCGAGACTTACACCGGTATAATTAACATCAAATTCAATTTTTTTATTTGGTACAGCTAACAAGTTGTATTTTTCGAAAAAGTTTTTTTAATCAATGTGGTTTCGAACAAAGATCAAAACATTCATAGATACCCACATAGGTTAAAGTATCATAAACAGTGCAAATCGCAAAAAATATATCAATACATTTTGTACTTTAATCGAGTCAAACCATAGTCCTTTTATTTCCACTGTTAGGAAAAAGTTTTTCGCAAGATGGCACTGTGTTTTATCTATACTAATATTATAAAGCTGAGGAGTTTGTTTGTCTGTTTGTTTGAACGCGCTAATCTCAGGAACTACTGGTTCGATTTGAAAAATTATTTTTGTGTAGGATAGTCTATTTATCGAGGAAGGCTATAGCCTATATAGCTCTTTTTTTATATTCCCACGGGATCGGGATTTACGTGGGTGAAACCGCAGGGCCCAGCTAGTGTAAATAAAATGCTATAATCTACGGAGTAGCATGCCCCGCGGCCGGATTTCCTCGTTTTGATCAAAAAGCCCATGTGATAATCCAGACGCAGGGATCCAGATGCAGGGATCCAGAATATCTACACACCAAGTTTCATCGAAATAGGTTTAGTATTTTTATGTAAAAGGCAACATACATACAAACTTTCCCATATTATTAGTAGTATTGACATACAAACAATGTTGCATTATCTGTTAGTATTGGAGGCCCTTGACATTTTTTAAATGTTTACACAGCATTTTAAAACCGGTCGTCATTGAAAACAAAAATTATATTAAAAGCTTGCGATAGTAAACTTTTGTTTTTTTAATATAACTTATTTTTATTATATTATATTACCACTAGCTTTTGCTCTCGACTTTAGTCTGCGTAGAGTTCGAATTTTCTAAAATCTTAGTGGATGCTTACGATTATTTTGGGATGAATGGTCTCTGAAACAACTGGAGCAATTTTGATGAAACTTGGTATGAGAGGATACATAGATTCATTGGGATTAACATTGGCTATTTTTTATCCCGATATTCCCACGGGATTAGGACTAACGCGGGTGAAACCGTAAGAAGCTACTAGTTTAGAGGGCATGCAACCAAGCGCTCTGAAAGTCTTTGGGGGAGGCTGATATGATAATATTTGTGTTAATAATATTGTTTTTGCAAATTTTTACGAGATTCAGATATAGACAAAAGTGACTTTTTAATATGGGCCTTCAGGGCCATATTCCTAATTATAAAACAGTCAAAAATGTTGAAAGGACCAGCATGCTCAATTTTAACAAAAACTTTCATATCAATTTTTTTTTAAATATGGAGTGAATATTTTATAGAAAAATTAACAGGTTCAATTTCTCGCTAGTGTACATAATGTTTTTAATTAAATCTAATTTATGCAGTTTTTGTTTTTGTCAAATAGAATATAGCCCTGAAGGCCTGTTTAAAAAAATCACCCTGTTTGTCAGTAAAGGTAGTAACTTTGTAAACATAATTTTAAAGCTCATTACTGATAAAAACTAGTCATAGTTTATTATCAGACTAATACAAGTTAAAACTCCCAATTAACAAGGAAAATTGCTCATAACTTTTGATTGAATTTTCAAATTGGTTATGGTATGGGAAATGGGGTAAAAATACAAATCAAAAAATAAAAAAGCTACAATTCCATGTAAATAGACAGGCTTATGGATCAAAGTTTAACATCCCTCTTTGTTCATTCAAGGGTTAACAAAAACCGGCCAAGTGCGAGCCGGACTTGCGCACAAAGGGTTCCGTACCTTATATTGTTTTTAGTACTTATCTGTTGTTATAGCAGCAACAGAAATACATCATCTGTGAAATTTTCAACTGTCTAGCTATCACGGTTTATGAGATACAGCCTGGTGACAGACAGACAGAAAAGTCTTAGTAAAACGGTCCTATTTATACCCTTTGGTTATGGAACCACAAAAAGAAGTAGTATAGTATTAGCACTAACAACGCCTCGCGGTTTCATCCACATAAGTTTTCATCTCGTGGGCATATCAGGATAAAAAGTAGCCTATGTGACTTTTAATAAATCAATGTATCTTCATATCAGTAGCAGTTTCGTGTCTATTCGAAAAAAAAAAGCCAGTTTATAATATGAGTGTAGATTAGGAACTGCAGCTGTTAGTTTGGACTGCTATCTAGCAGTAGTAGTTAGGATAAGTTTGACGCCTGTGAAGAGATTTGAAAACTCTAGCCACACAACTAAGCAAGAAAAATATAGTAAGCTTAGTAAATATTCTATTGTGTTTGATTCCAAAAAGTTTCAAATCTACAAATTTTTTAACTAGCTACTCTCCGCAGTTTCACCCGTATATGTCCTGATCCTGTGGGAATTTTGGAATAAAGAATAAACTATAACCTTCTTAATTAATTTGGCTACCAAATGCATATTAAATTTCTTAAATTCTACTGATAGTTCCAGATATTAACACGATTAAACAAATAAACCATTTAGCTTTATTTTATTAGTTTACTAGCGACCCGCCCTGGCTTCGCGCGGCTATATTATGCATGTATTATACATATAAACCTTTCTCTTGAATCACTCTATCCATTAAAAAAAACCGCATCAAAATCTGTTGCGTATTTTTAAAAGTCTAAGCATACGTAGGGACAGACAGCGGAAAGTGACTTTGTTTTATACTATGTAATGATGGGCAACAAAACTATAGAATCAATTGTAATAAAACTTAGTATAGATAACTGGAGTATTGGAATAAGATATAGGTTTTGTTTTTCTGATATTTGTTTAGTCTCATGACTTATGTGAGTAAAAATGTGCATGCAGCTGTAATTAATCAGTTTTTCATGGGTAAAAATGTGCATGCAGCTGTAAATAATCTGTTTTTCATGGGTAAAAATGTACAGTCGGCTGCATAATTGCAGCCCTTGGTAGAGTTCAAAAATTACTATTATTGGAATGTTTGCATTCTAATTTTTTTTAATGAATTGATGAGTTAGAAGACTTAAAACTTCACCTAAAGTAGGTGTCTAGAATCTTGCTCGTGTTGAAAGCATCTTATGCCAGCCTTTTTGGTGCTCTACGGTGGGTCAGCAATTATGCAGCCGACCGTACATGCAGCTGTAATAAATCAGTTTTTCACAGAACAAAGGGATGGAAGATTTGTTAATCCAGATTAGGCATCCATATAAGGCAGAGGTTCTCTCTGAAAGGAGGACCTCGGTCTGTAGTCGAATATGGGATAAAACAACTTTACTACTATGTAATTTCTTTATGAAACAAATTAGAAATTCATAATATTAATTTAGCGGTCTGAATGGGTGAAGATTGTTTATTGACCATGAATTTCTTTTGCTTTCACTTGCCTTTAACAATAATAGTAATTTATTCTTTGGATTTTGACTAGTAATGTGTGGTAATGATTTTTATAACAATAAATCTATGGAACTATCTAATAAGAATTCTAGTTTTAAGATCAAAGTAGGCTGAATGGCCATCTGATCACTTTTACAAATCTTTTGTTGTGCCATCCTGTGATTCATTTTTTATTTGGACAAAGTTTTTTTTTGGTTATAAATATTTATATTAATGAAATGCCAAGTGAGAGGAGGTAGTTTTTGAAAAACTTACTTGGAATCAAGTATGCAAGCAAGTTTTATGGTCGCAAACATATAGTAGAAGCGCAAGATTGTAACAATGACTCAACCTAGCGTTTGACAGGTTCACAGTTTGACATTTTTTCTATGTAAAAACACAATCAGATACACCAATCACCATCACTTCACTATTCTACTTCCCACCTTTATTTATGCCGAATATCGGTCAAAATAACAAGGATAAACACTGGAAACGGTTTACGTTGCGTATTTTATGTACCTACTCTCCTAACTAGATGTATGTCCGTCAGCTGCCATTCAAGAGTATGTGGCAAAAGTCAAACTTTCATTTCGTACAAGGATGCACTAAAAATACACTAAAAACACTCCCAATAAGAAATGTTACGTACGTAAAACAGTTATTTGTGATTTGATTCCACGATTCCATTTTTGGATAAAAAATTAAAATCGATGTTTACCTTACGTCTCTTCTCAATGCAAATCTTTTCTTTGCAGAACCGAAACTGCTAACCCTTCAGCTAGAGTCCAAGATGAATCCTTTCCAATGGACCTACAGTGCGGTTCACGATTCAATTTAAATTAAAATGCAAAGCTGAAATAAATACAACTGTCCCGAAGATATTTTCTGCGAGTTACTATACATTTGTTTTATGAAATGGCCTAATCTTTTTAGAAGATTCGTTCTGTATTTCCATAGACAACATTTCTTTACTTTTTAATTTTGAGTAATGTAATTTTCGATTGCTGTCAAAGAAACCATTTACTTTTCGTTCCTAAGATTTTATTAATCAACAAAATTAAAATGGCTTTGAATGTTTTATAACATGTAAGTAATTAGCAATTTTTGACTAAAATTTGTATATGTATTTAAAAAAAATCGTAAATATTTTTATTATAAATAGACATTTACTTAGAACAGTTGGCATTCTGCCGATTCTGCAGCTCTCATTGGTCGAATTAATACCAAAGACAAACACAATTGAATCCGCCAATGAGGTAAAGGAATTGTTTGACATTTTTCATCTTCACACCAATCAACGCCTTTATGGTTTTTGAAAAATTGATTTTTACAATGGCAATACTATGAAAAATGTTTCGGAATTAAACTTTTTATTACATACTTTCGATTTCTATGTCTACAATCAATCGAATGATTGTTTACATCACTATGTGACTATGAGTGTGATCAGCCCGCGCATATTATCAGCGGGAAAATTGAATAGTTACTGTGTGGTATTGTGTGGTATTGTTTCAAAGTTATTTCAGAGGCTCTAAATATCCCTTTTTGAGTATAGTGGTGGAACCACGGTTAAGAGGCGAGAAAAAATCATTTTTTAATTAAAATTAATAGGTACTTTCATCTAAGATACTGGGAAAGGTAACCGATTCGGGAACTCAACTCCGAACATTATTGTCTACAGAAGCAAATCAAAATCTCACGCCCTGCCTGTGAACATAGAACACAATAAAATACTAAGTGGGATTTTTTTGAATAATTATATTCTGATAATTATTTGGAAAATCAACTCAGAAAGCATCGTAAAAGAGTCATCCAGATGTTGTCAAGTGTTGCGGTCATTATGAGATTTTACGTAACTGAGGGTAGTTTTAAAATTATCCATTTAACTTGAAACGACTCGCCTAACTACTTGGTTGCTTTGGATCGATTTGGACCTTATTTGGACACAGTGCCATCTACTCCCAGATGGATGGCGCTGCGTCCAAATCCTACAATATTTATTGATTTTTTACTAAAGGGCCCGTTATTAATCTAAGCGCTCGCCTCTCTATAATCTACTCACGACTACGGCTGATGTAATTCAGCTGAAACATCAAAGTTATTTTTAAACAAATTATTATTAACTATAGCTGCGCCCCGCGGTTTTACCCGCATTATAATTTTCTGCGTGACTTTTTCAATTTTTCTTAGAATCTTCTCCTGACAAATAGTAAACACGTACACGATGCCGTGACATAGGAAAATAGAAGATTGATTTTTATTTTAGGCTGTTGTGCTTATGTCCCACTGCAGGGCAAAGCCCTCCCCTTCTCTTTCTATTCCCTTCTGTCTAGCTAGATACTTATATATACCTAATACATAGAAACAACCAGACCATAGACAAATATCTAAGCATAAATACTTGTCTGAAGCGGGAATCGAACCCGCAACCCTGTGTTTGGCAGTCCGGCATGGTGACCATTGTGTTATTTCCTTTACGTGCGACTCGACCTGCCTCAGGAACGGTTTTTTACGGGGCCATTCTGTAACGGCTTTGGCCCTTAACTCCTTGTTCATCCGTCATATGTAGGTACTCACCCAACGATGTTACCTGCTTAGTCCCACTAACGAATATAAATCGTGTGTATTTTTCGTTTTTTATTTTTCTAGCTTCGAAAGGGAATTTTGGCCGGCCCTAGCCAGAGACCACTCCCCATTTAGTTTAGGAAAAAACCGGCCAAGTGCGAGTCGGACTTCGCATGAGGGGTACCGTTCCGTACCTTGTTGTATGGGATTTTCTATATTAAATATTTAATTTTCTGTTTTTAGTATTTGTTGTTATAGCAGGCAGCAACAGAAATATAATCTGTGAAAATTTAAACTGTCCACCTATCACGGTTCATGAGATACAGCCTGGTAACAGACAGAGACAGACAGTGAAGTCTTAATAATAGGGTCCCATTGTTACCCTTTGGGTACGGAACTCAAAAAAAAAACGATCTCACAAAAGGCCTTTGCGGAAAGAAATAAAACATGTCTTTACAAGCATATTATATATTTTTTTTTCATAATAATTAAGAATAAATTCTTACATCACGAGTTATAAAATAAATACATTTATTGCCTTAAATTAAGTCCAAAAGTACTCTGTACAGTTATTGTTAGCGATGTACAAAAACGAGAACGACAAGTAAAAAACATCCAAAATTAAAACAAATTAAACATAAAGGGCGTTATTGTGAAGTATAGCCTGACAAAGACCGTTTTGAATTTGAGAGAAAACGTTAAAATCGTCACTTATGCGATGGGATGGCAACACTAGTGTTTTTTTTAATTTTTATTGCCATATTCAAAAAGATCATTGTCAAACTATTAAGTTGACACAAATTCGTGTGAGACTACAAAAAACTCAACAAATTGTGTACGAATCACAACCAATATTTATTTGCATCTTAATTTCTTTCCTTATTAATTACACAAACTATTTTACTTATATCATTGCTCTTCGCTTAAGACTAAAAACAAGTACCATTGTTTACCTTACGAGCTATCTATAATTAATAATTACATTAGAATTAAGACTATCTAATTGCTAGCAAGTGTTTCTTATTGGACTTTTGTGCTGTTCGTCGATTAATTCATGCCCTTAAATAAATCGAGATCTAAAGCCTGAAGGGGACTGTGCGACCATTAAAAAGGAACGCGAATAATTGCCCTGACCATACTAAAGTTTTTCCCTATTTCCTTCCTAAATAAAAAATCTTAAGTAATTTTTTTTTCGTTTATACATGCTCTGACCTTTTTTCTAACAAATAATTACTAAAGGACATATTTATTTTGTTCCATTGTTAAAAAAAAAGGAAAACCTAATGTGTACAGCATCCCTAAGTTTTATAAAAAAATCTATAAGGGTTCCGTTTTTTGCCATTTGGCTGCGGAACCCTAAAAAAGATTGCTCTAAAGGCACTATTCAGGAAGAAAATGGGCGAAATTTGTATGGAAAAAGTAGTTACTGAGTAACCGCTTAATAAAAATTCATTGACACAAGTTTTAATTTAATGCGATTTAGACTATGCGACCTAGCTCCATTCTATAATAGCTAACGTCAATCGGGACGAATTTCATACTAATTTCGTATAGCGCAATCTAGCTCCAAACTAAGCAACTAGCTTTTTAATATTGCTACTTACATACTTTTGTTCTGTTAAGGCTTAAAGGATATAAAGGTGCCTAGACCAGAAACAATTATCCATACTAATATTATAAAGCTGAAGAGTTTGTTTGTTTGAACGCGTTTATCTCAGGAACTACTGGTTCGAATTGAAAATTATTTTTGTGTTAGATAGTGCATTTATCGAGGAAGGCTATAGGCTACTTTTCATTTTGATCAGGTTCGGGACTTAAGCGGGTGAAACCGCGAAGCGCAGCTAGTCTGTGTATTATTTAAGAATATTTACGCCACGGCGGGAATAGAACATGCAACCATGCCATAGAAGACTTTGAATTAACCTAATTAATGTTACACTTTTCTTTGCGAATTGCGGTCTGTGAGTATTCTAAACGAATTTGTACAAAGAAAAACAATTTTCTATTTATTTCGTTAATTACTTTTGTGACTATGTGTACTAACTATGTTTTAAAATATGCTGAGACAAATGAAATTATCTGCGTCCCTCTCGCTCGCGTCATTCCTTCTCTCTCTCCATTTTGTGACGTGAAAAACAAGAAACCTAAGTAAGTATAAGTTAGGTACCTACATAATTTGAAATGTAATATGAGGATAACAATATCACAGATGAATGTGGCTTTTTAGATAAGATGGCTTTTCACAATAAGTTTTACGCAAAATTGGTTTAAAAGCTTCATTATTTAACCGACTTCAAAAAAGAGGAGGTTCTCAATTAGTCGCGTGAATATTTAATTTTTACTCATTTGTTTTCATATGCAGAAAATCAGATATAGCAGATTCAATTAAAAATAACGTTTTTTTTTTAAACAGAACATTACATATAGTGCCGTCTTGTCCCAAGCTAAGCTAAGGCTTGTGTTATGGTGGCCGGATAACGGTCAATTAAAATTCCTGTTCTCACTGGATTATTTTGGTATTTCATTATATTTCATAATGCTATATTTATTACATGATGAATTTTATTTGATTAAAACTTTCAAAGAATATAAAATAAAAACGCCATTGAGTGTTTATTTTTGACATATACTATCACTGGATTAATTTATAACTGGACTTCAGAAACACATCTATTTTTTTTTAAACAAATAATACATAACATTTTGAGCACTGAGCACTTTGAGCCTTTTTAATGTTTATTCTACATTGTGTTCGATAGTCGTGTTTGTTCTGAATAAATCTCTTATCTATCTATCACTGTACCTACTGTATAGAAATATAGAAAAAATGTCATCATAATATTGCATTGTCACGCGATTTACACATGTATGCCAAACATCTCAATCGGTCGAAGATATCCGCTTCAAAATTAAGGTGAAAGGGTACCTGCGCTCGCTCCATACAAACGTAGTCGACTGTTTCCTCCCTGGATAATGACACTAGCACAAATATTTTTGTGCCATATAACCTAAAACTGCCATGACTATGCCCCTATGTTTTGGTTTTTTTTTCATTTTCTAATTATCATAGAAATTAAAAAAGTTAAAAAATTGAAAAAAGCATAAAATAGGGGCATGGTCATGGCAGTTTTAAGTTTTATGCACCAAAAATATTTGTGCTAGTGTCATTATCCAGGGAGAAAACAGTCGACTACGTTTGTAATAGTTTGTATGGAAAAAGCCCCCGGTACCCTTTCCTCTTAAGTTGCAAGATTCCAACCGAAAAAACATACATACATACATTGCAAGTTAAATAAAAGCTTTTAAAATAATTAAGCTGTCAAAGCAATTTACTTCAATACATAACAGAAGAAAGGACAAAAGACCTGTACATGGAAGCAATTCTAAGAAGAAATCGAGTCTGGGGTTTAAAAATAAACAGTAATAAAAGATTTCAAAATTCATGTCTGTCTGTTACCTACGAATTTAGAATTCTAATTTTCACCATACTTTACATCAAAATAAAAACCAGTATTACAAAAATGTACAAATTTAAAAAAATAATGTCTCTCTGTCTATTTTTGTTACCTACGAAGTTATTAAATTCTGGTTTTCAGCATTGAATAGCTCTATTTTCCGTGAAAGTCGTGGCATATCAAAATACACTTAGTAGAAACTGAATTATTAACGAAAAACCGGCCAAGTGCGAGTCGGGAGTAGCGAAGTGTTCCGTACCATGGTGTATGAAAGATCCACTTATTTTTTTTATTTATAATAAATAAATAAATATTGCAGGACAATCCACACATCACCATCTAGCCCCAAGCTAAGTAACTAGACTTGTGTTATGGGTGCTAGACAACGGATATACTACTTATATACTTTTCTTTTGTAAATATATACTTAAAATACATAGAAACAACCAGACAAATATCTAAGCATAAATACATGTCTGAGGCGGGAATCGATCCCGCGACCCTGTGTTTGGCAGTCCGGCATGGTGACCATTGTGCCAACTGGGTCGTCAAATATTTTATTTGTTGTTATAGTGGCAACAGAAATATATCATCTGTAAAAAATTCAACTGTCTAGCTATCACAGTTCATGAGATACAGCCTGGTAACAGACAGTGAAGTCAGTGAGGTCTCGTTTTTACTCTTTTTATCATAGCGGCAACAGAAATACATCATCTGTGAAAATTTCAACTGTCTAGCTATCACGGTTCAAGAAATACAGCCTGGTGACAGACAAACGGACAGACTGCGAATTCGGTGAGGTTTCGTTAAGGAACCCTAAAAATGAAGTAACGATGATTATAATCAAGGAGCGCAGATAACATCAACCATAATTAAACTTATCAAGTGTAATAAAAAGCCCTTTTTAAAACACGAATGTATTAAGATCGCATCGCACAGTCCACACAAGGCTAAAAAATTTACACGAATCATACCATCGGGGTTTCATTGCTTAAAAAACAAGGCATTTTAAATTATCCAAGGCCACTGTGAATTCCACAATGTGCAACTAGCCTAGCATATTATGCCCTATGTACTATCGACAAATTAAAAACATAATTATGCCTCCCCCACACTATGGTCCGTATTAATAAACCGAACTCAATATCGATTTCAATCTTGAGTTTGCTCTTGAGTTGTTGCGCTGATTAATAAACATATCTTAAGACGCGATTAAAGAGCGACGTATCACTTGAGTCATACCGTATTAATAAATCAAACTCAGCTCTCAAGATATGTCTCAAGATGTAGTTTCGTGAACTCAAGTCTGATTGCGGGCCATACAAATCTTACATTTTTTTAAATATTTTCACATTAAAAACAAGTTGACAGCAAAATATGACGACACTACCTACCATACGGTAAGAACATATCATTCAAAGTCGCTCTCAAGATCAGTCTCAAATCTCAAGAGCGATATCAGCCTGGTTTAAACTTGAGTTTTATCTATTAATTAACGCCTAACTTAAGATAGTGAACAAATCTCAAGACTCACTCGATTGATACGCACTCAAGATCGATATTGAGAGCGATTTATTAATACGGGCCTATGTAAACCAAACATCATTTTCATACCACCATTTTTTCCCCTAATATTATTACCAAAAAGCAGCGCTTTACGGTTTAACCCGCGTAAGTCCCGATCCCGTGGGAATATCTGGATGAAAAGTCGCCTATGTTATTCCCAATGATTCAATACAATATGTTTTAGCGAAGGGGTATTAATACGAAAGGGGGTTGTTCTAGACGTCTAGGCTAACAACTTTTGTTCTACGACTTTTGGAATTTCGAACATTTCGTTCGAAGTTTTTGTATGAAACAGCTGATTTTCAAGTAAAAATTCCCTCAGAATTATCGAAAAAAAAAGTTCGAATTTCCAAAAGTCGTAGAACAAAAGTTGTTCGTCTAGACGCCTAGAACAACCCGTTTTCGTATTAATACTCCTTCGCTGAAACACATTGTATATTATCATACCAAGTTTTATCAAAATCGATCCAGTAGTTTCGGAGCCTATTCGCTACAAACAAATAAATCTACTTTACTTTTCTAGAGTAGTAGGAGTAAAGTGTCTGTTACTCTTTAACACAAAAAGTACTCAACTGTTTGCGTATGTAGATAGTTGGAGACCTGGTTAACCATTAAGGCTACTTTTATATCCCGATGTTACCACGGGATCGGGACTTACGCGGGTGTAACCGCGGCCGCGACTAGTCTATTATAAAATAACTATTAGACGAATTGACAAGTTCTTAAGCAAATAAATGTAAGATTTTCAAGCAAATAAATGTTTTTGTATTTGTATACTTTCCTCTGGACACGGTCTACTAAGTTGAGAGGGTAGTATAGGTAATGAACAAGCCTACACTATCCTCTCGCAAAAAGGACCAAACTAAAGAGTTCTGTTTGCGAAAAACTTCTTCAAGTAGACTTGTTCGTTGTATCCTACTAATATTATAAATGTGAAAGTGTGTTTCTTTGTTACTACTTTGTGCAAAAACTACTGGACCGATTGCTATGAAACTCAGTATGTAGATAGCTGGAGACATGGATTAACACATAGGCTACTTATTATTACGATATTCAAATGGGATCGAGACTTACGCGGGTGAAACTGTTCGGCGCAGCTAGTTGCTTTGTTCACAACAGTGTGCAGGAGTCATAATCATAGTCCACCGAAACTTCGGTGTTACAGAATTACAGACGACGAAATAAATAAAAGACGGTATAAAATATCACGAAACTAAATTCACGTGGCAAACTATATGGCATCAGATTGTTTAAGTACTTTTCTTTATAAAATAAGGACTACTAGAATTTAGACAAGGTTGTCTCAAATAATTGATTAATGTACTCGTCTTACTCGCAAGGAGTCTAGTAAAATGTATTGGAAGACAGAAAAACATTGCGCTAATTCAGATCAAAATAGTCCTAAATTCAAATACGAATTAAGTTTCCATCGATTACTACTGGCCACGAAGCCAAAATAATTAATTTAAATTACATAAAATCAATTTCTTTTACTAAATAAATTATAAACTAAATGGACAGAAATAATAAAGTTAGATCATGTACTTGTGTACCTGTGTGTGGATTCAAACGTAATGACATTGTAACACAGGCTCGGGAATCCATTAATTTCAAAATTGACTAGATAACTGTGTGCATAGGAATCGTTATATATAAAAAATAGCTAAGTAAAGGAACCGATACGTCGAAATTCTGGCATGTCGTGTAAAAAAAACATCACTATAAACTAATTTATTGCCATAAGCAAATATTACGTCTAGAAACTGTACTTGTTATTAGTAGAGTACACGATAAACTTCTAACCTTTGTACAATTTGTACAACCGCATTCAATCACTAACATAAAATCGTCCTCAGTCAAGAAACCTAAATAAAATACATAAACCTAACCGACAAAAACGTATCCTAACATTATAATATTAGTTCGAATAACTTCACAACATCGAAAATAAATCTCACAATAATACGCGGAGTAACGAAAACGATAATTAACGATAGATGAGGGTGAGGGGGGTTAAGTACAACTTGATCACTTGTTCGGTTGATACGGAGGGTAGGGTTGGTGAGGTTGATGTGCGCGTGACCCGGTCGCGTACAGTTGCTGCTGGAAGTTGTGGAACTGTTGCGCGTACGCAGGGTCCTGAGGCGAGGGTACAGGGAACTGACCCTTGTAGCCGGGCGGGAGGCGCGGTCCGCCCGGCTTCACGCCGCGGAACATTGGCCCGCCGACACCGACCCCGCCGAACTCGCCCGGCTTCGGAGGCGATGGGAACCCACCCGGGCCGCCGTAGTGGTGCGGCATGCGGAGCATGGCCGGCGAGGGGCCCGGCCCGCGCTGCACCTGCCCGCCCGGTCCGCCTCGCATCGGCCCGCCCTCGAAGTAGACCGGCTTGCCTGGCTCGCCTTGCATCGGGTTCGTCACACGCTGTAGGAAGTCGAGCGAGGGAGGTGGCCGAGGACCCGCGTTGCACGCCATCTGCGCGCGCGTCGGTAAGTACTGGATCGTGTTCGGCGCACTCGCCTTCACCTATACAATACATATAGAAATTAAATCATTTCACATAGAAAGTTCTCATTGTTTTTTTTTAAACTAGCTGTTGCCCGCGAGTTCCTGCTTGTGGTAGTTTTGTTTTATGTACCAAAACCTTCATCTTGGATCATTCTATTGATTAAAAAACCGTATCAAAATCCGTTGCGTAGTTTTAGAGATACATAGGGTACGTTCCTGCTAATCAAACTTTCTGGTCAAACTAGTTTGACTTAGGAACAGGCACCGGGAAGAGACTTTGTTTTATACTATGTAGTGATCATTCTAGATGTTCTAAAAGATTTTATATACCTGTACGTTTGCTCCGTTAAAGGGTGGCATCTTGCCGGCGGCCATGCGCGGTCCTAGCATGCCTGGGTCTGGTCCCATCCCAGGCATGGGCGCACCCATCCCGCCGCCGCCCATCTTCGGGCTGAGGCTCATGTCTGGCGCGAAGTCCATAGGGTCCATGGGTCCGGGCATGCCGTCCATGTGGCAGCCGAGGTCGTTCATCATCATGTGAGGATGCGCGTGCGCGTGGGGATGCATCGAGTGGTGGTGCGGCATGTGGTGGGCGTGCGGGGGGAAGGGAGAGGGGTGAGAGCCTCCGCCGCCTCCGCCGCCGCCGACAGTGTTCGTCAGCTGCGGGTACAAATACAATATTTATTTATTTATTTATTTATTAAGGTACATATTGCATAGATTTTATCGCGGGCCTTGGGGGGAGAATCAAGAAATTCCGTAACGAAAACACCTAAGACCCCCGACAAATGACGGACGATTATTAACGGACGACTATTGACGGACGACAAATGTCGTTTTTTTTATATATATATATATATTTTTTTTTTTATTATTTTATAAGAACATTAACTAAGACAAGAAATTATTCTCGATATAGCAATAGCTTTACCGCGGCAGTCCCCGAGTGCCACACGTTTATTTATTTAATTAGAACGGTCGTAACCAATTACTCTAATTAATTAATTAATTAATATTAACATTTTGATGATCTTCTCGGTAATCAATGCTGTTGCTAGCAATGTTTGTTAACATATTGTGTTTGACGACACAGTTGGCACAATGGTTACCATGCCGGACTGCCAAACACAGGGTTGCGGGTTCGATTCCCGCCACAAAAAAGTATTTATGCTTAGATATTTGTATGTGGTCTGGTTGTTTCTATGTATTATATGTATATATTTACAAAAGAAAAGTAATATAAGTAGTATATTCGTTGTCTAGCAGTCATAACACAAGTCTAGTTACTTAGCTTGGGGCTAGATGGCAATGTGTGGAATGTCCTGCAATATTTATTATTTATTTTATTCAATAATTAGTATTCTGCGAACAGTAAACTTCGCGAGCATCACATTTTGAGGAGCTATTCTGCTCATCACTTTGAAGATCCTCATCGGAGCTTTTAGTTTTAACTTCAAGTTACTACTTATACTTACTTATCAAATAAAAAAAGAATAGAAAACGGATCTCATTAGGCGGAGATTTACAGTAGGCCTCTTTTAGGGGGAAGTACCCATTTAATAAAAAAAATCCAAAAAGTTCCATAAAATCGCAAAACCTGCTTACCAAGTTTCGTCCAGAAGGCCAATTCTCGTAAAAATCATTGTTAAAATTACATTTCAATATCATTTCGATCACAAATAATACCCTCAAAGTAGCTCAAAACAACCTTAAAGTCACCTTTTTGCAAAAAAAACTGCCTTTGAGGGTATTTTTTGCAATCGAAATGATATTGAAATGTAATTTGAACAATGTTATTTACGAGAATTGGCCTTCAGATAATACTGACAGTGGAAAGCAAATTTTACCATACTTGAAGCGGCAATCAATAAAGTACCCACCTGCTGCGACATCTGTGCGAGAGACGAGATCGGATCGAATGAGGAGACTGGAGGTCCGAGGCCGCCGGAGCCAGAGTTCGGATTGATAGGCATGTTGTCGGGCCGTGACATACACGCGACACCGCCGGACACGCCAGGGAACGGGCTAGGTAGGCTTGTACTGTTCGGACCGCCTGATAACGTCGTCTGCAAACATTTGTACAATATAGATTTAGTTGAAGAACTTATAAAACAGTTCACTTATCAGTTCACTCCGTTCTTTCGTCATACAACCAGGCAAACTAGTATGTGACACTGATTTACGGTGGAAATCCCAGCCACCCACACTAAGCGTTTAGCTTCGTCGGTCCTTTCTCAGTTCTGTCCTCTTAGACAAGATTGCTTTCTATTAGCGATGTCACCAATCGATAGATTTAATTGTATGAAATTGACGTAAACCATTGTATAAAATTAGCATAAGATGGAATTTATCCACCTTTTTTTTTTCTCTAATGGATGACTGACTTTCCACGTGACTTTTCGTTGGCTTGTGTCAATTTCATACAAAAAAAATAAAAAATAAAGTCTGTCGTTTGGCGATATCGCTAATAAAATAAGCCATCTTGTCTAAGGGGGCAGCTCCGTTCGTACTGCAAGGAAATTGAATCAGTTGAATGCGTCTGTCTTTCCTGACGTGTACAGTTTGGCGATCTTTAAATCGCGAAAGGCGTGCTACATCTTAAACAGCATTGTCACTTACCGTCAGGCAGATGGACTAGGTGTGATCACTATCACACCTAGTCCATCTGCCTGACGGTAAGTGACTGACGACTGACTGACGGTAAGTGAAGATTGACCCAAGATAAGATAAGATTGACCACTGTCAATCTTATTTTGGGTCAATCTTATCTTATCGAGGGCTGACAAATAGCCAGCAACACTTCGACCCAATGGGATCTTTTGTGTTTGTTTACCCTTACCTTAATGTTTCTTACTTTTTGAAGAAGTTGTCGATTAACGCGGTGATCCCACTAAGAGGAAGAAACCTATATTCCTCCGGTTTGGGATACGCATTCCCAAGGAGGTTCAAGCGCTTCGCTGCTAAGACGTCGCATTCACACAGTATAATGCTACATATTTTCCCTCAAGATAGTTAGGGATAATGGATAATCAAGATAGTGGTCAAACGCTGACTTATCATTTGTAACATAATACCTCAGTGTTAGAAGGCATGGTATCATCCATAGTCGTGTTGGGCGTGGAGACAGGTTGGCTGCAGCTCTTAGCGCAGGACGTGTTCGGTGGCGCGTACGGACCCTGGTTGAGAGACGAGTCACGTTGCGGTGTCTTCGACGCACTATCTTGACTAGACCGGTTCGATGATGGGCTCGGCCGGGATTTTTCGTCTATTAATAAATATAAAAAAATAAATAGTGTGAAAGATTTTACACAGCGCCATCAAGCCCCAAGTTAAGAAACTAGGCTTGTGTTGTGTTATATGTTATGGATAGATAACGGTTAGAATACATATATGCTTTACATAAATACAGACACCCAGACCTGAAACAAATATCAATAACTTAAATACTTATTATTTATTATATATCATATCATTTATTATTTATATCATTTATTTATTTTTACTTTTATTATTATTATTATTTTTTTTATTTGTTTGTCTGTGGTGAAAAAAAAAAATACTTATTTGTGGCGGGAATCGAACCCGCAACCTTCTGCGTCGCAAGCGGGTATTCGCTCGACGAGCCATAGAGGTCGTCATTAACATATTTAATTAGAAAACACTTGGTTACGCTGAAGCAGTGATTTACTTGTTGTCTTAGACTCAGTTCAGGCCCAATACATGATAGAATGATAAAGACAGCCGATTTAGATATGCAAATATTGCAACACAGATTGATAGAATTTTTGTTCCGGGGCATACAAAAATGTTGTTATTGATTTCAATCGCTTCTTTGTATTTTAAGTTTACATGTTTTTACAAAAAAATATAACTTTAGATTGATTTAAAAAAATAATAAAAAGAAGAAAGGAGGAGAGTCTAGGTTACCATGAATTAATTACATCTCCTTGTATGCACGAATCATAAAGAGTAATTACTAAATAAAAAAAGAAAGTAATACCTTGTCCACATTTGGAGTTGGGCGCTGAGGTGGGTGTCTGCGGGTTGTTGAACCCTGGACTCTGTTCCATTGAGAACCTCCCCGCGCGCTGCTCTGATAACGACGAGTGACCTTCAGGCGTGCCCGGCATCATGCTGGCAAAAAATAATCAGTTAAGCCTTGATATCCATAAATTTAAAAAAAAATCCCCCCATAACTTTCAGATAGCTGAACCGATTTCCTTTTATTTGCCATACTATGTTTGTTTCCAAGAATTGATCTCTATCAGCAACACTATCGATTGGTATAAAAACATATTGATTTTTTTTTTCAAAATCAAGAGGTAATGACTTTTTCAAAATCTCTAATGATGCAGTTTGAGTTTTTGTCAAAATCAGCCACGCAACTCTTTTCAGCATTTATAGCTATCTTTTATAGTTTAGAATATAGCCCTGAAGGCCCATGTAAAAAAATGACAAAAAACATAGATGAAAAAATGTAAACAACGTTGTTATCATAGTAAAAAAACATCACGCTTTGGTAGTTTCATATTTACTTTTTACATGAAATTCAAAAAAAAAGCAAGCATACGAACAAATACCACATATAGAAACAGTTTTAAAAGACCTGTCACTTTGACATTGACAGTATTTGACAGTTCTTTGTTTGTAATCTAAGTTTTGAAAACAGACTTAGTTACAAATTATATGAAGTAATTATTTTCCCATTTTCTTAATCGCGTTCTCGAGTCTCCTCGCGACCATGACTATTGTAACATAGTCGAAACGACAACGTAAGAGAAATAAAAATACGCGATTAAGTCCCGGGAAAATAATTACAATGAATACAAATCGTGTGAGTTAAAAAAGTTTAAATGATATGAACTTACCCAGCAGGTGATTTCTGATTGGAACTCGACTGTGGCGTTTGCCCTCCATTGTTCGACGAAGGTCCGTTGTCTTTTAACGACGTGTTTGGCTGTTTTTGTATCGTTAATTCTTGGCCTGGATTTACGAAATATTAAATATTACTCAGTAACATAGACTGTAAGTCTAGTGGAGTTTTTGTCAGCACTTTTTCTGCTTAATTTAATTAAACTTTAGCCTCTCCACAAGCCGATAATAAATTATTTTAATATTTACTAGCTGTTGCCCGCGACTTCGTGCGCGTGGTAGTTTTGTTACCAAAACCTTCCTCTTGAATCACTCTATATATTAAAAAACCGCACAAAATCCGTTGCGTAGTTTTAAAGATCTAAGCATACATAGGGACAAAAGTAGGAAACGACTTTGTTTTATACTATGTAGTGATATCATCATCATTTTCCTGCCCTTATCCCAATTTATTTGAGGTCGGCGCAGTATGTCTTTTTCTTCCATTCACTCCTATTAGTTGTCATCTCATCGTTCACATTCATCTCTCTCATGTCTTGTCTCACGCAGTCCATCCACCTTTTCTTCGGTCGTCCTCTTCCTCTCCATCCCTCTACATTCATACTCATCACTCTTCTAGTCACATGCGTCTCCTCTCTTCTCATCACATGTCCATGATAGTGCGTTAGAATTTTCATGGAAAAATACATCTCCAAAACTTAGCACCGCGGCAAGATTACCGTAACGGTGCGATAACCACTACGCTACGTGGCCAAGTAACGATATTCGTTTTAACTTTTTTGGTATAAGCGATATTTTTTGGTATTGAGTTACACTAATGATTCCAATTAACTCTAAGTGTAGGAGAATAAATACCGAAATTGATCCAACCAATCACAGCTTTGCGATTAACGTTAGCTGTCAAGGTTATTGTCGAAGTTCAGACTGGTATGGTAAGAAATTAGCGGTGTGAACTTCGCGAGCATTCTGATTGAGAGTTTTCTCTGATAAACTAGTTCTAAATAGCTTGATAGATAGCGCCTAAATGACCAGGGACTGGGCACAAAATGTAACTTTGTTATTTTTCGCGTTCGTAATAAATAACAGAGAATTTCGTCTATGTCGTCTGGAAGGCAGATTTCCGGATTAAAATTATCCTGTCCTCGATAATCTTTTATTTATTTGTCTAAGCAGACGCCATGAATCGAGGCATAGAGTTTTTTTTTTTGAAGAAAGCCCAATTTATAAGTAAGATCAACAAAACGCTCTCAAATTACTCGCTTTGTTAAAGTCCGGCACATCTGATCCAAAATATAACTTAAAAAATAGCTTGTTATTCCCAATGAATCAATGTATCCTCATAACAAGTTTCATCAAGGTCCAGTAGTTTCTGACACACAAAAAATCTTTCCTTTTCAAAGTCGCTTCGCGCTGTCTGTCTGTCCCTATGTATACTTAGATCTTAAAAACTACGCAACGGATTTTGATGGGTTTTTTAATAGATTCAAGAGGAAGGTTTTAGTGTATAAAACAAAACTACGACGCGTACGAAGTCGCGGGCAACAGCTAGTAGATGTAGATGATCTTTCCTAAATGGTAAACAACACAAAGGGAAGAAAACTTTGTAACGATGCAGGGAAAGTGCTCACAAAAACTGACACTAGACGTACGTAATGTATGAAGTGATAGAACGAATTAGCCATAGAGTATGAATGTTAGCACATTTTCACCAACCACCACCCAAATAATGTAGGTAGAGAACATAAAACACATATGATATTTATGATATAGATAAACAAACGTGAGGTGAAAATAAAACAACCTTTGTTGTAAGATTTTTGGTGATTAGTATTAAGACAACAAACAAAAAACATACACAAGTAATGTTATAATAACACTGGTTGCCAAAAATAGATCCAACGGTTTTGGCGAAAAGAAGCCTCACTCTGAAATAACCCTTTTCCAGATTTAGGTATTTTAATTCTCCCGCTTCAAAGACGTCATGCTCATATTCTTATTTATTTCGAATAGGTACTGAAAAGTGAGTATAAACTAGAGCACTTCAATGTAATGTTCTTACGAAAACAGCATCACCACATGTTCACATGTTTTCAACGGTTTTTTAAATCAAGTTGTAACAAAACATCGAATGCTCGATGTTCTGTAACTAGTAAATGCTCTAGTTAATAATCGCCTTTGGAGAGTATGCGGCCATTGCTTGTTCCATACAATTGTGTTCCTTTATTGTCTTCTTGAATAATGCCTCTGTTTATTTTACTTAAAACCTAGATTTGCAGCACATATGCCACTCTGTTTTCCCTTTTTTCTAACAACTAATTACTAAAGGAAATATAACCCCCAAAAAACCTAAAAAGTTAAACCATAGATGTATGTCACCAAACCTTGGTTTAAAAAAAATACTTTAGAGGCATTTTTCAGGAAGTAAATAGGAGAATTTTGTATGGAAAAAGCTCTGCTAGGATATTTGACAACAAATACGGAAGGGTGGGTCGATTTTTTAGCAGTCAGTTTATTTGGAATACATATTTTAACATTGAATACTCAATTGGCTTATTATTTTTTCTAAGCTAGGGGGTTTATAGCCAAAGTTTTCTGGTCAAGAGAAAAAATATAGAAGGGAAGGCAAATGCTAAGTGAGCTCATACAGCCTCATCTTTACAACTGATTTTCGACCAATTTTTTTTAAAACTTAAGTAAGCTTCGAATTTGAACACAAAACCGTCAGATATTATAAAAATCTTACAACAAAGCCAGGATATTTAGAAGCAAAAAACACAGTTACAGACTTGAAGCGGAAATTATAAAAAAAATAATAGTATAAGCCAGGAGTTACACTTGTCAGTTCTTTATTTATTAGTGTTTTCGTTAAGACGTGCATTGTACAATCAGCAAAATATTTTTTTGAATGATTGGTCAGTGTTTGACCACTACGAAACCTGCCTGATAGGTGACGATGCGGACTTAGATAACTGCGGACTTTTTCAAAAGGCGTATTAAAAAACCGGTCAATTGTCGGACTTAATTCTCTAGCGTATATAGGGATAATTTCTTGCTTCAAGAAATATTTTTTTCTGTGAAGGGGTACATTAATCGATCTCACAAGTGTAATTCCGACCATAAACTGTTCCTCAATTTACCTTCAAACTGGTTGAGATACGATATTTGCTGCGGCGATGGTACGGGCATCAAACTCGGTTCCTTTCCGTGTGAACTGGCCTGTTGGTTCTTTTGTTGTTGCGCCGCCAGACATTGTAGGGTACGAACAAACACACCGTCGTCTAGTTTCTCTAATATCTCTACGTTTTTTAACAGGTTTCAGTCGTTTTCAAATGGTTTTCAGTTGTTTTTAATAGGTTTTCAACCCATTTTCAGTGTATTTGAATCGTATTAATGGTTTTAACCCATTTTCATGCGGTTTTCATATGTTTTCAACCGGTTTTCAATCGGTTTTCATTGTATTTTAACCGAGTTTCAGTTGTTTTGAACCAAATTTCACCCAGTTTTCAGTCGTTTCAGGCGTTTTCAACCAATTTTCAGCCGTTTCCATTTATTTTTTTAGAGTAACGTTGTTATGTGACAGGATTTGAAGCGTCAAGCGTTTGCGAGGGGAAGGGAGGGAAAAATAAAAAAAAAACGCATTACAACTACAGAAAAAAAAACTACAAATCAAATTTAAAAACAAAATCAATTCGTTAAAAAAACTGTCGTGGTTGGGAAAATGTCTAACACACTTCGGAAATCGGGCATGCTTTACATCTATGGCTTTTCTCATGCGATAACTTACCACTGCTTAGATATTATACGAACCAAGAGACTTTCATTACTATTATTTCACTGTTAATTATCGTTAGAATCAAAGTACGTAGTGTGAGTTTTTGGGAGTACTTTTATCAACGTTAATAACACGTCTACATCAACAGGAGATCTTCTTCTTCTCCTCGTATAGTGGTGTGGCTCACCTATTGTTAAGAGTTTCCAGATCGCCTTAAGGCCTCTAACTTGACCTAACGACTGCTACTAGAGGTAGCAACCCGGACTAACGTGCCTTCCGAAGCACGGCGGGGCTCACGAAAACACATTTAGACGCGATTTTAAATTTTATTGTATATGTTCCCAAAAACTCACAATAAGTACTTAAATATGAAACAACAAATGATCAAATACTAATGTTCTCACCTGGCCCGTCCTGCTTAGGTCCCTGCTTGCAGTGCGCCGGACTGTTGAGACCGGAGCTAGCTCGGGAGGCCTCGGCAGACATAGGCATCGCTACGGAACCGTGGCCGGGGGATTGTGTCGCTGCGGAGACAAATAGAGATAGGGGTTATAACCAACTAGCATCACAATATTGCAGGACATTTCGCCATCTAGCCCCAAACTAAGTAACCAGACTTGTGTTATGGGTGCTAGACAACGGATTATACTACTTATATACTTTTCTTTTGTAAATAAATACTTATGATACATAGAAACCACCAGACCACAGACAAATATCTAACCATAAATACTTGTCTGAGGCGGGAATCGAACCCGCAACCCTATGTTTGGCAGTCCGGCATGGTAACCATTGTGCCAACTGGGTCGTCTAAAGTCCCGATCCCGTGGGAATATCGGGATAAAAATCCTTACCAAGTTTCATAAATATCCAATAGTTTCGGAGCCTATTCATTGCAAACAAACAAACTTTTCCTTTTTATTATATTACTAGCGACCCGCCCCGGCTTCGCACGGCTATATTATGCATGTATTATACATATTATAAACGTTCCTCTTGAATCACTCTATCTATTAAAAAAACCGCATTAAAATCCGTTGCGTAGTTTTAAAAATCTAAGCATACTTAAGGACAGACAGCGGAAAGTGACTTTGTTTTATACTATGTAATGACTAGCTGTTTGTAGCTGTAGCTAACCCGCGGTTTCACCCGTGCAGTAATTTTTCTGCGCAACATTCTTAATTTGTTATTTTTTGATCCTTCTCCTGACATTAACAAACACAACAACGAAAGAATTAGTCCAATTGGTCCAATCAGAGTTGATGCCATGACCAAGGAAAATAGCTCGCGGTTTTACACGTGTAAGTCCCGATCCCGTGGGAATATCGGGATAAAAAGTATGTCACTCCTAATTAATCAATGTTTCCTAATCAAAATCGGTCCAGTAGTTTCAATGACTATTCGTAACAAACATATAAACACAAACAGATTTTCTTCTTTATAATATTAGTGTAGATAGATTATAAGTATAACTAACTAGCTTACAACATCTTTTTATCACGAAGTATACTTTTCACTAGTTTAAGAGGTTTTGTTAAGTCAGATTTCACAACTTGTGCATTTGATGTTTCTAACCTTTTCAATTTACAAACAAAAGGTCGTGTGGATTTTTCCTAGAAAAAATTATGCGCGCTAATTAAAATTGCTCTTATTGTGAAGGAAAACTCTGGACACGCTCTAATAAGCTGAGAGGGTAGTAGGTGCTGGGCAAGCCTACTCCATCCTCACGCAAAAAGGACCAAACTAAACAGTTCTATTTGCGAAAAACAGCCCGTATACATGTACAAGCTTTGGTAGTTGATAGAAAAGTTATTTCGATAATTAGTATATAACATAAAATCTACTTATATTTACCAATATAATATTTACCAATAGGGACGGATGCCGAACGGTGGAGAGGTGAGGCGCCGTACGGCGGCGGGGGGAGACAGCCGCCACGCTCTGAACATGGTGACTTTACTTGTGTACCTAAAACATATAATTATTACTATTTAATATATTTTTGTGCCATAAAACCTAAAACTGCCATGACTATGCCCCTATGTTTTGGTTTTTTTCATTTTCTAATTAACATAAAAATTAAAATTTTAAAAATATAAAAAAAAAACAAAAAATATGGGCATGGCCATGGCTGTTATAAGTTTTATGCACCAAAAATATTTGCTCTAGTGTCATTATCCCGGGAGAAAACAGTCGACTACGTTTGTAATCGTTTGTATGGAGACAGCCCCCGGTACCCTTTCCTCTTAAGCTAACATCTTTCGAATAAAAAAATAATCAATCGACTGGTCGCCGACGACTGTGACAGTGCGTAATGGCTCTTAAGGCCAGTGTGAGGCTGTCAATTTCCATACAAAAAGCGGTAACGTTTTCCCCCCATAAACGAAGTTCGAATTTGATAATATTTGAAAATGTTTTATATCTAATGGAAAACTAGGTTTAACCGTTTTTATTTTAAATTTCACCCGCGTAATAATTCCTTAATTTTTTCTTTCATAAGAACCTTCTCCTGACAATAACAAACACAACAAAAAAAGAATTGGCCAAATTGGTCCAGGCGTTGCTGAGTTATGCGCTTACCAACACATTTTGCGATTCATTTTTATATATAAGATAAATATTGCCTAAGATAAAAGTTATTAGTATCTAGTATTTTTGACTTAAAAACTTCATCGTGCGTTTCAATTGTTTTTTAATAGACTAAACTGAATTACCAAAAAAGAAAAACGTATAAACCTAGAATAAGATGCAGTGAATTAAATGAGATATATTTTTCATTTTGTGAAGGATAAAGGGGGTAAAAACGTTACGGCCCGCAACATTATTTGATAGCAAAATGAAGGCAATTACGTCCAAACTGAAACTCTCTCTATCGCACGATACGGGTCATTTTTGAAAAAACTCGCGCCGCGTATCGAAAACTCATGATTCTCTTAATGGCGAAGATATTATCGCTTAACATACATACATCCTAAAAAACCGAACAGAGTGATTTCCTTCCTCATGTTTTTTTTTATTAAATTGAATAACGTCGGTGTCATTTTATTTAACTTACTTGTTTTTAAGGAGGTTAGTTTCTCGAAGTTCCTTTATGTCATTATACATAAAGGAACTTCAAGAAACTAACCTCCGATGCTGATAAAGAAAAGTCATGCCATCCTCCTTTAATTTGTAAGAGGGAACAACATGTTTTTTTTCGTTGGCACTAAACAAACTCCACGACGCGGTTTTGGCAAGAAGGTCACTGGATTTAGCGAAACAAAAAGATGAAAGTTTAGAGTAATAACAAAACTTAATGATTTATTTGATGGCTATATCCAGAAATCGTGCTAAGCCTCTTCCATAAAAAAATTAAACGTACTCAATTCATTATCCATAGATTTAGGGTCATCGAAGAATTGATGGTGTATTTTCTGCCAATCGATGTCCGGTCCGGCGGGGCTTTTTGGGCTCCTCATGCTGGGCTTGTGGCCCATTGGCCCTCCGGGGCCCGGCCCGCCCCCGCACCCCACACCAGGGCCTAACCCGCCGGGGTCCCCGGGACCCATCTGGAGTAAACGAGGAATATGTGAATTAGTAATATTGTACGACCGGCAGCACTTTGCGGTTTCACCTGCGTAACTCCTGATTCCGTGGGAATATCGAGATAAAAAGAAGCCTCTGTTACTGTCAATGAATCAATGTATCCACATACCTTGTGTTATGGGTGCTAGACAACGGATATACTACTTATATACTTTTCTTTTGTAAATATTTACTTAATATACATACAGACACCCAGACCACAGACAAATATCTAAGCATAAATACTTGTCTGTGGCGGGAATCGAACCCGCAACCCTATGTTTGGCAGTCCGGCATGGTGACCATTGTGCCAACTGGGTGGTAGTTTCGGAGTCTATTCTTCGCAATTTCGGAGTCCTTCTTCAAGGTACCATATATTTCTATACCAAAATAAATCAAAATCAGTTCAGCCGTTTAGGCATGAAAACGTTATAGACAAACAAAGCTACTTTCGCATTTATATGTACTACTAGCGTTTATCCGCGACTTCATCCGCGTTGAGTTTTTCGGATGCCTACGTCATACAAAGAACACACCCTCCAAGTTTCAGGTCTCTACGATCAGCGGTTTAGGCTGTGCGTTGATCCGTCAGTTAGGACAAAGCATTTTATATGTATAGACAGAAGATAGATCTATACATACATACAGGCTGCGCCCTGAGGTTTCACCCGCGTAATATCAAAATGAAAAGTAGCCTAAAGCCTTCCTCGATAAATGGACTATACAAAACAAAAACTTTTTTTTTTTCAATTAGAACCAGTATTTCCTGAGATTAGCGCGTTCAAACAAACAAACTCTTCAGCTTTATAATATTAGTATAGATAAAATGCTTTATCCCGTATACAAGTGGTATAATACTCACGTTTCTCCCGCGTCCGTATTCGTCACACATGGGCCCGTTGACGGGCATACCGTGATGGTCCGGCCCGCAGTCACCCATCATACCGCCCATCATGCTGCTATCCATCATTATACCACCTAAACAATATAAATATAAATAAGGGCGGACGTGAGGCTCGAATGGGGGAGGGGTCCATAAAAAATCACGAAACATCACAAGGGGGAGGGGAGTAATATATCACGTGTATTTATTTATTCGGCAAACGCGCGATACTCAACCGAAAAGCGGCTAAATTTTTTCTATGATAGGTACTATACCTGTATTTTATAAATATGAAAAAAAAAAACAAGATTCTTTGTAGATATTAAAAAATACACGTGATATAGGCAGGGGGGGGATCTTAAACCTCATCATGTATCACCACCAAGGGGGAGGGGGGTTAAAAAAAACCCCTAAACTTAACAACCACTTTTTTAAATAAATATTAAAATCACTACATAGTATAAAACAAAGTCGCTTTTACTGTCCCTATTTCCCTTTGACCGCTTAGATCTTTAAAACTACGCAACGGATTTTGATGCGGTTTTTTTAAATAGATAGAGTGATTCAAGAGGAAGGTTTATATGTATAATACATGCATAATATAGCCGTGCGAAGCCGGAGCGGGTCGCTAGTAACAAATAAAATGTTCATTTCTTCATATAAGTTCATTAATAAACACTAAAACCTACGGACTCGAAATATGCTAAGGTCTATAAATATTGTTTTTAAAAGACTCTGACACCCACGATAAGATTTAACTTGTGTTGTGGGTGTCTGTTCTTTCACAGAAAAAATTTAGACTATGTTGCAGGAGATGGACCCCTAATCTTACTAAATATAAATAATTCAATATATGTATTATAGGTATATTATCTTATAATATTGCAGGACATTCCACACATCGCCATCTAGCCCCAAGCTAAGTAAACTAGACTTGTGTTATGGGTGCTAGACAACGGATATACTACTTATATACTTTTCTTTTGTAAATATATTCTTATAATACATAAAAACAAGCAGACCACAGACAAATATCAAAGCATAAATACTTGTCTGAGGCGGGAATCGAACCCGCAACCCTGTGTTTGGCAGTCCGGCATGGTGACCATTGTGCCAACTGGGTTGTCAAACAGGAAATATTTTAAACAAACCCTCGCGGTATCCCACGCGTAACTCCCGATGCCGTGGGAATATCGGGATAAACAGTATCCTATGCCTATGTTTCTTCCAATTAATCAATGTATCCTCATACCAAGTTTCATCAAAATCGGTCCAGTAGTTTCGGAGCATATTCATTGCAAACAAACAAATAATCAAATCTTTCCTCTTTATAATATTAGCATGAATGTCTCAAAAAATTGTACCAAGACACGACTCGAACTTGCGACCTCCCATGCAAGCGTGCTAATAAGGCGTTAGTTAGAAAGAAAGAAAGAAAACATTAATTTGGAAAACATCATTAAACACGACATAAGACAATCAGAAAAGTAGTAACAAACATAAAAGCACTAAAACAAAAGTTTAAAATAAAATAAAAATAATAATAAAAACAAAAAATTAATAGGGAAAAAAAAATACAAAGAAGAAATAAGATCTAAGGAGCCGCGTTACATCACAAGCCAATTAAATGATTGCATTAATTCTGTTTATAAGGCTTGGCTTGTACTTGTCTTTTTTATACTTAAACTTTCTTATTGAATCAATTCATCTATTACAAAAAAACCGCATCAAAATCAGTTGCGTAGTTTTAACATACATATGGACAGACAGACAGCGGGAAGCGACTTTGTTTTACACTATGTAGTGAAACTAGTGAATAATGGTATTCAGCAACTTACCATTCATAGCGTTAATATTAGGGCCGGCCATCATTCTGGGTCCCATATGTGGTCCACCCATCATGCATGGTTTAGGTCCCCCCATTCCACCCATTGGATTCGGCATTCGCTGGAATTATAACAAAAAATAATTAAAATTTATTTCTTTTGTAGAGTTTTTAAAGGTTTTGTTGGCATCAAACTTACCCCCATAGGCCCTCCGCATCCTCTACCCATATGCATATCTGTACACATTGCAGATTTCATATCAGGACCGCCACAAGGACCCCTAATTCCTTTAATACCGCAAGGCCCCATCGGTCCCATAGGCCCGTTAGGCCCCATCCCACCCATCATCGGCCCGTTCGGACCCATCATTCCATTAGGCCCCATAGAACCGTGCCCACCCATTCCCATTCCACCCGGCCCTCCCATTCCACCCATTGGACCGCCTGGGCCCATGGGTCCACCCATTGGTCCGTTAGGACCCATAGGACCACCCATCGGGCCATTCGGTCCCATCGGGCCGTTAGGTCCCATCGGACCGGACATTGTGCAGCTCGGACCGGAATTCATGCTATTTGACATCGATACCATTGGGCCGTTCGGGCCGGAACCCATTGGGCCGTTAGGGCCCATTCCAGACATGGGTGGGAAAGGCCCCATATTCATATTGGCTTGTGAGTTTGGCGGGTTTATGTCATTCGGGGGTTGTCCTCCCTCCCCTTGTTGGTTGGGATTGGCGCCACCGCTTTCCGGGAATAGCATTTGCTGCATTTTGCGTATTGTGGCGAGTTGTTCCTCGCGGTGTGCACGCTGTTGCGGTGTTAAGTTTTCATCGGGGATTTTCACACCTGCAGAATCATACAAACATGAGCATTACATTGGATAGATACATAAGATAACTAGATCACTGGATAACTAGAGATGACTAGATAATAGTGTACCTTTAGGTCCTCCCTGACAGCTATCATTGTCGCCTTGTGTCGCGGAATCGGACCCGGCTTCAGAGCACGCAGGCAGTTGTGCACCATTCGACATGCCATTTGACATTACCGAGGGGTTTTTCTAAAACAAAACATAGATAACATAAAGATTGAACCATTTCTCCATAATTTACCAATAATAAAAACTGAGTTATATCACGTAAGGATAAAAACAGTCCTAACATACCAAATTGTTACGTGGGGAGCTATGAGGGTCACATACAAAAACAAATAGCTCAAAATCAATAACATAACAATATTTTGTTGCAATTTAAGGCATGAATGCAGGTATGTCCGTTTTCCGTATGGAACGAAAATAAATAATTGGTCATCCGTAGCCTACAAGCATTTTGTATCTCCCACGTGGAATTTTATTCCATTCGCCGATTCGATAGAATAAGAAGTTAATAACGTTGTCTCAATCTTCTATCAATTCTCTGTTAGTTCATAGATTTTTGTAAAAACGACTGTTAGATAATAATTTAATATAATTAAATGAGCTAAAACTTATGTTAATGTTAAAATAAACATTCATGTTTGATTACTAAACTTACATTGTAATTAAAATTTTGCTAACACTAACTAAGACTAACACTTATCTAAGAACCAATGTCGAAATGACATTGAACTAGGTTGATTTGCTACGTTATTTCCTTATTTGTATTAACATAATATTATAGTACACAAAATGAATAAAAATAAATTTTAAGAATACCTTAACGTTTCTACAATATAATCTATATATCCATCTTCTATAATATAAAAATGAATAGCAAAATGTGTTGGTAAGCGCATAACTCAACAACGCCTGGACCAATTTGGCCAATTCTTTTTTTGTTGTGTTTGTTATTGTCAAGAGAAGGATCTTACAAAAGAAAAAAAATAAAAAGTCACCCAAAAAATTATTACGGGAGTGAAACCGCGGGGCGCAGCTAGTCTATAATATAAAAATCAATTGCTGTTCGTTAGTCTGGCTAAAACTCGAGAACGGCTGGACCGATTTGGCCAATTCTTTTTTTGTTGTGTTTGTCGTAGTCCAGGGAAGGTTTAAACGGTGAGAATTTAAAGATCGGACTTACGCGGGTGAAACCGCGGGGCTCAGCTAGTCTATAATATAAAAATCAATTGCTGTTCGTTAGTCTGGCTAAAACTCGAGAACGGCTGGACCGATTTGGCCAATTCTTTTTTAGTTGTGTTTGTCGTAGTCCAGGGAAGGTTTAAACGGTGAGAATTTAAAGATCGGACTTACGCGGGTGAAACCGCGGGGCGCAGCTAGTCTATAATATAAAAATCTATCTTATAATATAAAAATCAATTGCTGTTCGTTAGTCTGGCTAAAACTCGAGAACGGCTGGACCGATTTGGCCAATTCTTTTTTTGTTGTGTTTGTTGTAGTCCAGGGAAGGTTTAAACGGTGAGTACTTACGCGGGTGAAACCGCGGGGCGCAGCTAGTCTATAATATAAAAATCAATTGCTGTTCGTTAGTCTGGCTAAAACTCGAGAACGGCTGGACCGATTTGGCCAATTCTTTTTTTGCTGTGTTTGTCGTAGTCCAGGGAAGGTTTAAACGGTGAGAATTTAAAGATCGGACTTACGCGGGTGAAACCGCGGGGCGCAGCTAGTAATATATAAAAATGAAACCCGTTTTCCGTTGTCACGGCATCACGCGTAAACGGGTGGACCGATTTCTCTAATTATTTTTTTGTTGTGTTTGTTTTTGTCAGGAGAAGGTTCTTATGAAAGAAAAAAAATAGAAAGTTGCGTAGAAAATTATTACGCGGGTGAAACCGCGGGGCGCAGCTAGTAGCTAATATATTTTTATGAGTATTTTTATTTTTTTTATCTCAATGAGTATAGTAGGAGTATACTTGGATATGAAGTTTATTACCCATTTTAGATTCTGTACAGACTGAAGATCTCTTTAGTTAAGCTCTACATAACTTGGCATTTGTGGTGATATTTTTAAGTACTTACAAATGTCCTCCATCTGCGTAAAGCTTTTTAATAGTTATTTTGAATACTCACGGTGTCCCAGGGCATTTCACCATCAGCACCGAGGCCGTCCATGACACCGCAGGACGGGGTGCTCCCTGGAAACCCATCCATGGGACCCATTCCGGGCCCCATTTGGCCCATCTGCCCTTTCATCATCATCATTTGATTCCCGGGCCCACCCATCCTGTTAGGCCCCATCGGCCCCATATGGCCCATGCCGCCGTGACCCATCGGGCCCATGTTGGGTCCCATAGGCCCGCCCATCATGTGCCCCATCTGGTTTGGCCCGGGTCCGGGTCCCATCATATTGGGCCCACCGCGCATTCCGCCACGAGTTTTAGCCATTGCGAGGTGGTTCAAGTACTGCGCCGGGCTTTGTTTATTAAATTGGGCCATTTTTAATGGGTGTTTCTGAAAATACAAGTAAATATATTTCATGTAAATGAAAATGGCCTGTTTATATTTTATTTGGATAAATTTGACAAATTCAAATTATGCATACACTGGTATTAAATATCAACTTAGTTTAGTTCAAGGCAACTTACCTCCAGATATTTCTTAGTAGCCGGCTGAGCGCAATGGTAGGCTATGATGGAGTGGTGCTGTCCAGATATGACGGCCTCAGCACCCTTGTTGGCCAGTATCGTGGAAAACACGAAGATCTGGCTTTGCTGCTGGGTAATACGTGGTTTTTAAACATATTTTCTCAACAATTACTACTAGAAAACAAAGGAAACAACATTTTTCTCATATATGTAAATTTTTAAAAGTAACCAATATTTACCTCCATACTACCAGCTTGCTTGCTAATGACGTTTGATGGGAGAGTCATGGCCTCGCTGGCCATGGGACCCATTGAGACTCCGGGTCCCATAGGACCTGATCCACCCATACGGCATGATCCCATAGTTTCAGGACCACCGTTCGGATTGCGACAATTTTGATTACCGTCCTATAATAAATAAAGAGTTTTTTACTACTTAGAAAAGTTATTTGGAAAAACTGATTTTAATAGTAAAAATTTGTATTTCATACCTGCATATTTCCTGAAGATCCTCTTAGTCCAGTTTGAGGATCTAAAATATCATTAGAGTCGGAAGAGAGACGTTCAGATTTCAACGATCCAGGCCCTCCCAGTTCGCAAGACGGTGATTTTGTGGGATCACCTGATAAACAAATGTTAGTTTTATTCAAGTAACAGACGCATGTATACAAATATATTTATTCAAAGGAAAAACTTAACATAATATATAATGTCAATGGGTTCCCAGCACGAGGCAGGCGACTAGATTATACATACAAACAAAATAATATAACGTATTACTATTTATATTTTTATGGTTTGTTTCTAGATTTTTGAGTTATAATAAAGAGGGGGAGTTCTGATAATTGTGATGTTAGAATACATAGCTTTAAATAAATTAGGCAATCAAACTCACGTTTCTGCGCCCAAAGAATATAAAGGTATCTAGGAAGGACGCTATCGTGAAATGAAAAGACAAGTCAGGCTTTAAAAATTACCTCTCTGTTAATATCCTTCCCCACATCTGACCATCAAATTTCACCACTAATCATTTTCCATCTGACTTATAGAAGTCAACTGAGCAAACTCTTTTTTTTACACAAAATAAGCTTACTTTTGACCTCATCTCAGGTGATGGGAAGCGAAGTTAAGATCGAGGATGTAGCATGTTCGTCTAGAAAATATTCATTCTAGACTTGGAAGACTCCAAGGTTTTAGTTTTGGGGGAACAGCGACGCGGGCAAAGATTTCCACTTCTTAGCAGTGTGCATGAGAGAGGAACTCACGAACTTATCAGTTGTTATGGGAATTTTTGGAAGTTCTCCAAGGGTGTAGTTTCGGGGGAACAGCGACGCGGGCAGAGAGTTCCACTTCTTAGCAGTGTGCATGAGAAAAGAACTCACGAACTTATATCAGTTGTTGTGGGAATTTTTGGAAATCCTACATGGTTGAAGTTTTAGGGGAACAGCGACGCGGGCAGAGAGTTCCACTTCTTAGCAGTGTGCATGAGAGAGGAACTCACGAACTTATCAGTTGTTATGGGAATTTTTGAAAGTTCTCCAAGGGTATAGTTTCGGGGGAACAGCGACGCGGGCAGAGAGTTCCACTTCTTAGCAGTGTGCATGAGAAAGGAACTCACGAACTTATCAGTTGTTGTGGAAATTTTTGGAAGTCCTACAAGGTTGTAGTTTTAGGGGAACAGCGACGCGGGCACAGAGTTCCACATTTTAGCAGTGTGCATGAGAAAGGAACTCACGAACTTATCAGTTGTTGTGTGAATTTTTGGAAATCCTACATGGTTGAAGTTTTAGGGGAACAGCGACGCGGGCACAGAGTTCCACTTCTTAGCAGTGTGCATGAGAAAGGAACTCACGAACTTATCAGTTGTTGTGGGAATTTTTGGAAATCCTACATGGTTGAAGTTTTAGGGGAGCAGCAACGCGGGCACAGAGTTCCACTTCTTAGCAGTGTGCATGAGAAAGGAACTCACGAACTTATCAGTTGTAATGGGAATTTATGGATGTCCTCCAAGGTTGTAGTTTTAGGCGAACAGCGACGCAGGCAGAGAGTTACACATTTTAGCAGTGTGCATGAGAAAGGAACTCTCAAACTTATCAGTTGTTGTGGGAATTTTTGGAAGTTCTCCAAGGTTGTAGTTTTGGGGGAGAGTTCCACTTCTTAGCAGTGTGCACAAGAAAGGAACTCACGAACTTATCAGTTGTTGTGGGAATTTTTGGAAGTCCTCCAAGGTTGTAGTATGAGAAAGGAACTCACGAACTCACCAGTTGTAGTAAGAATTTTTGGAAGTCTTACCATCACTATCCATGAGTCCATCAATCTCAGTCTTGATGCCATCAACTCCAAGTTCCGCAGCGGAGTCTTCACCCCCTGACTGACTGTGCGGCTCCATCTTAACCCTGTGCTGAGCCTCCTCCGGTTCCTTCTTCAACGCAGCCGGAGTTGGCAGCGAGGCCGACGGTGGCCGCGAACCGTGGCCTGGGTAAAGGTACGCTTTCGGAGAAGGCCGTTTTGAGCTTGCTTATTTAAAGGTGAAAGTAGATGATTGGTGAGCATGCATACATACAGGCATGCTTGTTAAAAAGTATTTAGAGAAATATGTATTTAGATATTAAGGTGAAATGAAGATTGTAGACACTAGACTAATATTAGGTTATTATAGAGAAATATATATTTAGCTTCAGATACTACTAGTTCCTAATGTTACTAATCAGATGCTACTAATCCCTGTAGAATTGAAAAGAAATATGTGAGATAGTACAAAATTAGTCGCAGTTTTTTCAGTTGTTTATTATACAATTATTCTTCGTATTTTACATAAAATAGTTCCAAGGAAGATTAGAAAATATCATTGGCATTCCATTACAGCTATTGTGGCAATATCTTTGAACAAAAGTACGAAAAGTTAAAGACCAGTGTGAGGCTGTAAATTTCCATACAAAAAGCGGTAACGTTTTCCCCCCCATAAACGAAGTCCGATTTTAATAATTTTTGAAAATGTTCTAGATCTAATGGAAAACTAGGTTTAACCGATTTTATTTTAAAGAAATATTGCCTAAGATAAAAGTAATTAGTATCTGAATATCTATATTATAGACTTAAAAACTGTATCGAGCGTTTCAATTGTTTTTTAATAGACTAAACTGAATTACCAAAAAAGAAAAACGTATAAACCTAGAATAAGATGCAGTGAATTAAATGAGGCCAAATTTATTTCATTTTGTGAAGGATAAAGGGAGTAAAAACGTTACGGCCCGCAACATTATTTGAAAGCAAAATTAAGGCAATTACGTCCGAACTTAAACTCTCTATCGCTCGATACGGGTCATTTTTGACAAAAACCTACTCGCGCCGCGTATCGAAAACTCATGATCCTCTTAATAGATTGATTTCTATTGAGGCAACTTTCTCTAATTGTTTTTCAGATTCCAAGAAATAATTAGTTGCGAGTATTTGTTAAAATTTAACTACATATTTTTTCTGATCAAGGTTTTAATGGTGTATTTTTGGACGGACAGTGAAGTTTAAAAATGAGATGATTTAATAACTTGCATCGATGTATAGCGTCGCCTTTCACTATTGCGTTTGTTTGTGAGTTATTTGATAACCTTATTATTATGTTCATTGTTGTTAACTACGATATATCACGGTCTAGATTTACTGAATAACGTAATAACTATGTAAATGATAAGAAAAAACTATAATATGATTTTGTAGTATTTTTTAGTTATTAAGGGTAAGGGTTTTTGAAGTATTCATGAGTTACAGCCTGGTGACAGACAGACGGACAGACGGACGGACGGACAGACAGACAGCGAAGTTTTAGTAATAGACTGTTTGGGTACGAAACCCTTAAAACAACCAGACAGTGAGGGTCTTTGGGTAAATTTTTCGAAGTCATGCAATATATTAACTTTAGTTCGCGTCTTTATCTAGAGACTAAAGAACTGCTGTTTAAAGTGCTTTTAGTAGTTAGTCTGTATTTTATACACAAAGCATAAGGCCTTCAAAAACCAATGTAACAATTTCATCAAAATCAATTCAGTTGTTTTACAAACACTTAATTTTTTTTGTATTCTTAACATCAATAGGAGAGAAGAGCCAATGTGGCGGTTAACGTTCATGCTTAAAGATGCCTCAGCGTGAGCCGTGTGCTACTGAGGAACTAGAGAGCGAATGGATCGGCCAGAGGTGAGCTGCCTCGTTATTTTGCACGATCAATTTCTACAGCCCGCGGCACGATCAGGCTGAGGCAGATCGCCTGCGTAAGTTGATACCAGCTTAAGAGGAAAGGGTACCGTGGCGGTTATAAGTTTTATGCACCAAAAATATTTGCTCTAGTGTCATTATCCAGGGAGGAAACAGTCGACTACGTTTGTATGGAGAGAGTACCCTTTCACCTTAACAATAAGCCACACCAATATATGAGAAGAAGATGAAATATAGATGATATGAAGTGTGAACTTACCAGGCTCTGCTGGATCGCTGGGCTCGTCTTTGAGGCGGGCTCCCCCGCCCTTCTCCTTCTCCTTTATCATACCCCTGCGTGCCTTCGCCAACTTGACTGTGGAACATAACAATATCTTAATAAAACTATGTAATTTTATTTTATTACTAGAACTGCAGGCTTATACAAAAACAGTCGGAAGGCAACCGAATATAAAAATTGCTGCTCTTTCACTCCCGCGACTTTCGACGTGTTGCCATCCTTGTCTTTTCAGTTTTATTTGCTTCGGAAGCATTCCGATGGTTTGTGAAACAATCTGCTGGTCTGGCCATATCAGCGGCATATGTGGGCTGTGCTTTATTATACCCCTGCGTACCTTCGCCAACTTCACTGTTCAACATAACAATATCTTAATAAAACTATGTAATTTTATTTTATTACTAGAACTGCAGGCTTATTCAAAAACAGTCGGAAGGCAACCGAAAATAAAAATTGCTGCTCTTTCACTCCCGCGACTTTCGACGTGTTGCAATCCTTGTCTTTTCAGTTTTATTTGCTTCGGAAGCATTCCGATGGTTTGTGAAACTGTCTGCTGGTCTGGCCATATCAGCGGCATATGTGGGCTGTGCTTTATCATACCCCTGCGTACCTTCGCCAACTTGACTGTTCAATGTTCAACTTAACAATATCTTAATAAAACTATGCAATTTTATTTTATTTATTTACTAGAACTGCAGGCTCATTCAAAAACAGTCGGAAAACAACCGAAAAAAAATTGCTGCTCTTTTACTCGAGCGACTTTTGACGTGTTGCTATCCTTGTCTTTTCAGTTTTATTTGTTTCGGTAGTCTTCCGATGGTTTGTGAATTAGCCTGCTGGTCTGGCCATATCAGCGGCATATGTGGGCTGTCTTCGGAACAGCAGGTGACCCCGCGGTAGGCCCAGAAGATGGCGGGGAAAAGTTGATCCTGGAGATCCTGGAGAAAAATAGGGTACTTTTGTACCCTTTATAGAAAAATAGGGTACTTTTGTACCCTATTTTTCTCCAGGATCCCATTTATCTCTTTAGCGATTTAGGCGTGAAAACGTTTAATATTTTACTTGAAAATTTATAATATTTGTAGGGATTATTGGCCTCTGATTAGATTACTTTTACAGCGCCAGGCACTTTTTCGGGGGCTGCGCTGTAGTGCCAGGAACATGTATCAGATGGAGTAGGGAAGGAATTAACCCGTTTTTTCCCACTGCAAGGCAAAAGGCCATCCTTCCTTCTTTCCCTTCCATTCTGTCTAGTGCCAGGGTGCGTCCAATTCATCTCTCTACCTGTGATTAGGCCTGGCCCAAGAACGTTTTATGAGGCTGCCATACATAAAGCTATTCACAGCCATGCCATCAAGTCAAACAGAAGCAATGTTGGGTTATTTATCTGTTAAAATTTGTTTGATGCTGCATACCACCTAAACATTTTTTTAACTATAATAGTTATTTTTAGCAAGACTGATCAGGATTCAGTAAATGGTTTACAATTTCACGTATGATAGATGTAAGAATATTCGTAATATTGTAGAACTTTATACTTTGATTGGTCTGTCAGTGATAGATATGAGTTATACCAGCCCTTTCAATCAAAAAAAGAATTTTGCAAATTGGTGCAGGCGTTTTTAAGTAATCGGCGAACATACATAAAAATATATATATATATACGCGACGAATTGAGAACCTCCTCTTTGAAGTCGGTTAAAAGTTCACAATTTGGTGGGCAAATTGAATTTAAAAAAAATATGTACTTATTTATACTTAATTTTTGAATTTTTAAGATACATTGTAAACAAACAAACAAACAATAATTTACATCTCTCAATAACATAATTACTCCCCAGTACTTAGTAATAGCCATATTTATTGATTATTTCCAAATGAAATTGGGACTCCATTTCCGTAATAAAAGTGGTCATTAGGTCATAAAAATTACTGTCCATCAATTTGATTGATGCTTTTTATTTATTGACTTTCTTTCTATTAAAAACGCAGGTATTAGTATAATAATATGGTAGGTAATTCAAGGTTTTAAATAAAAATAGACATTAAACAAATGCTGCTGAAGGAAACCATCACATGGAAGCTGACATACCTTAGAACAAATTCCAGTTCAAAGATTTGTCAATCTAGCCCTGGTGTCTTATTACAAATTACCAACAACCATCTGAGAGGAGGTCTATGTTAATTATTATAAAGAGAAAAGATTTGTTTCTTTTTAAGGTGAAAGGGCACTGGCGCTCTCTCCATACAAATGTAGTCGACTGTTTCCTCCCTGGATAATGAAACTAGCACAAATATTGGGGCCCGGTCATGGCAGTTATAAATTTTATGCAACAAAAAACACAGCTTAAACCACACTAGACTAGTCAAAAGACATGAAATTTCAGAAGTGTGGTCTTTGTGAAGTGTAGGTTAATATTGATTTCTATGAGGGTCGAATGGGGTAAGCTATGAATGAAGAAGGGGAAGACCTAACATGTGATGGGTGGACAAGTTCACACTCACAGCAGGTCCCTTATGGAAGAAGAGTTGCCTGCAGACATGAAACAGTGGAGTGAGCTAGAGCAGAGCTTTACTAATAAGCACACTAAATTGAATTGAATTCATAAAAGTTTTACATAAATAAGAACACTTTGACTAAAAGACAAATCTAACGATACCTTAATTAGAGAAATCCATGGAAGTTTGGAAGATATGAGTAAATAAAGAATATTTAAATAACAAGCCTCGAATGCATGAGATTTCAATAAACATTACTTCAACTAAGGTATAAGAGACAGCACCCTATGCAGAGTATGCATGGAGGCTGAAGAGACAGCCACATACAATCATACATACTCCTGAATTGTGTAGTACTGCCGGAAATTAGACTTGGGCCTATTGGTTATGTGAAAAGACTTAAAATTTTCATAAAACCACATCTTCTGGCACAATACAAGAAAGAGTTAGGTATTAACTGACGGAAAAGAGACCCAACTAAGGTGGAAAACGATCTGCATACAAGACTATTTTCAGTTTATCATATGCTTAGTGTGGTGAAACGTTGAGACTATTATTATTTATTGATGTGAAACATCTGTAGCCGCACGTAAAACCGATTTCTGGCGTGGCGACGCATGCCGTGGCGACGCGTCGCCACGCTATATAATGGTATATATATATAGTCTATATGTAGTAGTGTGTACGGTGTACACCGTAATCGACTATGTGATTCTATCACAATCTGTTCTTTTCTGCATATTACTTTTACAAAATAATGTTGATGTTTCACAACTGCCAGGAGTCCCGTGACGGCTCACTTTTTTTTATTTATTATTTCACACACATTATAGAACATAATACACACCGCGTAATTAGAGCCAAACCTAAGTATTACTGTAACTGCTGAGGTGTGTTATTTTACAGGTTATTGCCTGGAAGAGATCGCTTTGAGCAATAACACCACCATTTAGAACACTATATGTTATGTAATTGAATATGGTGTTTACAATAAAGCTTTTATCTATCTATCTATGTAGGATTATTATCAGTTCATGTACACAATTAGACAATAAATGTATTATGTTCTTGTATGTTTCTTCTAATATAGGACACTAGTGACCCGCCCCGGCTTCGCACGGCTATATTATGCATGGATTATACATATAAACCTTCCTCTTGAATCACTCTATCTATTTAAAAAAACGCATCAAAATCCGTTGCGTAGTTTTAAAGATATAAGCATACATGGGGATATAGGGACAGATAAAGCGACTTTGTTTTATACTATGTAGTGATGTTTGAAACTAAACAAACCAGGTGTAAAAGGACTGAGTGAGTGATCCTCATGGAACAAAACATAACCAGTGTTTTTGTATACATACTAAACTAAACCACGGCACACTTTCGTCACAGGCACAATAATTGGCACATGTCCCACATATCCACAGAACGGCACTTCATAACAAGAATGTCATTCATTATTGCTGCACCAAATGATCGAGAGATTATTATAAATAGAGACGTAAGAAAACCTTGGCGGAGGAAGTACGCCGATGGCGGCAACCGACCTATCCGTCGCCACCAGCCCTCTGTCACCACTTATGGGAAAGATATACCCAGTTACAACGTTAAAATTGACAATACCCCTAAAATTCCTGATTTATTCTCCATACATAAACAATGAGATGGATCGGGTGGTAGGCGCGAGCACACTCGACGCACGTTTACTATGGCCGTTTTATTGCCTTCCGACCGATCTACGATCGCGCGGACGCAGCTAGAGAAAGCGTCTATCATTAGTTTATATCATTCGTGTGATCTAATTAGGGTTTAACGATGGGTATGCAGCAAGAAACAAAAAATCGGGACCGCTGACATTTTTGTTTATGGTACATCGACGAGATCCAGAATCCACAAATAGCAAAATAAACGTACACGATTACCGCCTCACGACGGATACACTATCACTTAATAACACAAAACACTGTGTTCGTTCACATTTATGTAAGTTTCATCGTTAAAATAAGCCTGATTTTAATAAAAAGTTCTTTCTATCAGCATTTAACACAAATCACCACGCACACAACACAACATACGTATATGTGCACAACACTAGCGATGGGTGGAATTTGTTACGATTGATAAATCGATATTTATGATAATTAGTTTTTAATCGATTTAAACTAAGCGATTCGAGACATTTCGATGACAAACAACTGAGATTTCTGACACATGATTTTTTTGACGTGAAAACTAATAATTGTATTGATAGAACACCTGCATTCACAAAAAAGTGTCACGGTAATATTGCGTGACGTCATGCATAATTTTAATATGACCAAACGCGTCATGCTAACTTAGGAAACAGAGTATTTAATAAGAACATCGCTCATCTGGGCTTGTGTTATGGTGTGACGAGTGACTTAAATAATAATAAAAAAACGTGTGGCACTCGAGGACTGCCGCGGTAAAGCTATTGCATAAAAAGGTTTCTTGAAGCAAGAAGTAATCCCTCTTCCTATAAGTTCCTTTAAACGCTCGAGAATAATTTCTTGTCTTAGTCCGTCAATAGTCGTCCGTTAATAATCGTCCGTCATTTGTCGGGGGTGTTAGGTTTTTTTCGTCACGGAATTTCTTGATTCGCCCCCCAAGGCCCGCGATAAAATCTATGCAATAGCTTAAAAAAAATAACTGAGTAACAAAAAAATCTCCATTTTTATCGTTTTCTTATGACTTTATCACGTAAAATAATCGTCCGTAAACTGACTTTACAGACAACCATTTGTTTTGTTTCCAAACTTTAATAACACAAAATGAATAATTTTAAATAGAAAATATATTTCATGCCAGACGTTTGAAAGTTTTGTCTATCGTGTAATTGAAGCCTAATGCTTCTATATGAGACAAAGTGATTAATAGGTGTAGAAATAAAATCTTGATTCAACGAGTTTTAATGAATTCCATGACATTCACACCACACAATTCATTAAAAACAGTGTAAACATAATCGTTTCTGTTCGTTGACAGAGCTGTGCAACAGATTTAGCGATGGCGAGACGATGCATTTTGGTCTGCCGTTCCTATTTGCACCATTGGCACCAGTTGGATGCATGCTTAATTATTTCAGTGGTTGACAAATGAATTACAACTGGTAAAAAATCCTGTTAAAAATAAAGGCATCCAATAGAAGGTGAGCAACCTATAACTATTGGACATCGATTTTACTAATATTCTCAAATTCATAAAAATATTTCTCATTGCTGATTTAATCAAACCAAATTTCCCTAATTTATGTGAATTGTGAGGCACTCGTTCAGACACACTATACACACTCCATAAAATTAAACATTTAAACAAAATAGCGAAGTAAATTTTAAGCGCATACACGAATGTGGGCAGGTGAAGTCTAGTGATCGCGAGTGAAACAAGAGTGAAAGCGTGATAAATATTCCGATTCGATGTTTAAAAAAAAAACAAATCGAGTTCATGATTTTCTTTACAGTTTGCCCATCACTACTCTCAAAACCATAAAATAATATTTCGGATACATGGCCAAAAAGGACAAAGTCACAAAGTTTGTAATGTTCGGATATTTTGCTAGAAATATGAATATTTTTGAGAATACATAAGAAAATCCGTAAATTTTAATTTTATTATTAAAATTAGAGTTATTTGGAGTGATTTATTATTAGCATTAGTATTTCCAAATGTTGTTTGGATTTTAAATAATATTTCTTCTCTTATAAATATTTGATTCTTCAAGTTTCGAGTTCAGCTTTTTTTTTTATAAAATTCCAATATTTAAAAAATAAACGAATTGTCTATGATTGATTTACGTACGATGGTGAAGGGAGGAGGGACGATTTGCGCTTGTTTCGTTTCGTTGTCGACTAGATTTTATTTCATGTTGGTTTGTGATAAGATCTTTTGTGTAAACTGAATTGTGTGGTGCCTAATTAGTGAATAAATGGGTAATAAACACTTTTTTGATCGTTGTTTATCGCCAGAGACTCCGACCGCTCCCTAGACGTGAGAGTACGTCAGTCACTCTTGGAAGTATTTTTCATGCATGTTTGTACTATCTACTTACTAGTAAAGCAGCAATAGTAAAAGCTATTGGAAAGTGTATTTGTTCGGGAAACTAATGGTGTAAAAACAATCCCACGTTCTATTTATGAAGTGAGTGTGGTGTTAGTGTAGTGCATTCAATAAGATTGTGGCCATTTTTGGTGACTGGTAAGTCTTTTACTTTTACGTGTCGATTGTAATGTGTTTTACGTGAGGATAGGCCGCGAACGTAACTAATTTGTATACGGTGGTCGTGATAATGAATCGTAGTTCGTGGAATCAATGGGCTTTTGATGGTCATGTCTTTTGGTACCTACCACATAACATAAGCATGACACACTGTCCTCAAAACATGCTAGGCATGATTTCTATGCTGCTCCCATTCACAAACAAATCAGTAGGTATTTTATATAATAACAAATATACTAATTATTTATTATTCATAATTAAATAATGTGCAATAATGTTAGCTAAGGATAGATAAAAGTGTAGTACCTACAAAACAGATTTACAATAAACATATTCACTGACCAACCTAGAGACAGCCTCAGGCTTTACCTATAGTGAGATGCTAGCCTGTTCATCAAAGTTTCTATTAAACCAAACATTAAAATTCATTTATCTTTATTGATGTTGCTAGAATTCTTATTGGAGATATCTGATGGAGATTTTGTATGCGGTATGCATACAAAATCTCCATCTCCGTTTTTAATATACCTATTTCCAAACCTAGATATTGCAGGTTAGTTACCATGCTGATGTAGTAACCCACAGTGGATAGATTTGTACAACACTGGAAGGAACATACAACACAATATACACAAAGTAAAACAGTAGGGCAAGCATGGGCCGAGGGTAAAAATTATATCCACCTGTTATGTTCTCTGTCAAGGGAAAAAAATATTTTGTCCACCTGCCAAAGCACGGCAAAAGGGAAAAGGATAAAAGTATATCCCCATTTGGCATTACACGTGGATATCTATTCCCCGCCTATAGTATATCCACCCTTACGCCCATGCTCGGGGGGTGGACAAAACTGACAGAGGTTAAGACTATTTTGTCCTTTCCCTGTGGATAAAATATCTCCGGCCATGCAATACTTATTTTATTTTTATACTATTATTATAGCAAATACTTGTACTAATTCAGAATCAATTAAATACCTACTTAATTAAAACGACGACCTCTGTGGCGCGTCGGGCGAACACTCGACTGCGACGCAGAAGGTTGCGGGTTCGATTCCCGCCGGGAACAAGTATTTATGCTGACCATAAATTCTTGTTTCTGGTTCTGGGTGTTTCCTATATGTATAATATGTATATATTTACAAAAAAAAGTATATAAGTAGTTTATCCGTTATCTGGCACCCATAACACAAGCATTTAGTTGCTTAGCTTGGGGCTGGATGGCGATGTGTAATATGTCCTGAAATATTTATTTATTTAATTCATTTTTACTGAAATCTGAGGTGAAAAAAACTTTTATAAAACAGAAAATTCTATACCTTTTTATTGCAATACCTTTTTATTTTAAAAATGTATTCTTGTACGAAAATTAGGCAGGATTTTTAAGCAAAATAAAATTTTGCCAAACTACTCTAAGGTGACCTACTTTTGGACAAACTTTAATTTGACATCCAGACCTCTGATTGGGTCACTAAACATCTTACATACCTGTAAATAACTCTTTTTACGAGTATGATTCACCATTAAACTATGGAATGAACTATGCAACATTTTGGCATAGTAAACGGTCAGCCACTTTTTTTTAGATACCTTACGCTACCTTTTAAACCTATGGCAACGTAATAGAGAACATTAATAGGTACAAACAACAAATGCCATGTAATGAAGTATTGTCAAGCTTTTCCTATTATCTTCTTCCGTAATATAACATTTATAGGAAAAGCCGAAGGCACACATCCTTAAATATTACTTAATTATTAAGACGTTTCAAAGTAATGTAATGCACTGCATGACACTTATTGAATAAAAAAATTTGAGTTTGAGTTTGAACCGCTAAACTAAACCGATTTTGCTAATTCTTTTTTTTGTTGTTTTTGTTGTTGTCAGGAGAAGGTTCTTATGAAACAAAAAAATTGCACAGAAAGTTAATACGCGGGTGAAACCGCGGGGCGCAGCTAGTTTGGCATAAAAAATCTTCTTTAATGTTTTCCTTTACGAGTTTTTGTAACAGGAATTTTCGTTTGTATTATCGTCTTCTATACATTGCTTTATCTTTGAAAGTAAAGCTATAAAATAAAAAATAGCTAGATTGAGGTGACCACTGTGTCACTTTCCATACCCATTATGTTACTACCCCTTTAAAAAAAAATTAACCCCGAAAGAGTTTTATCTTCTCAAGGGTTGATATTCTCATAAATATTTAGTCTATGGCCGCTAGTTAATTGCTCTGGCAATTAACCCCGATCGAGCTGGCAATGTGAATGCACCAAACATCCAAGTACACTCAGACAATAAGAAATTATCTGCTTTCTTCTTTATCACATTACACACACAACTTAATAAATAATGAAATTGCAGCACCTATTTATAAATGTTTTATTTTATTTACTTATTTAATAATTGTTTTAGATTTTAATATTATTACTTATGCCTGTGATGTAATTTACTCAATGTCCTTAAAAATATGTAACTTTGTGACGTGACTAAGTGTTCTGTATGTACCTACAGTCTAAATAAATGAGTATGAGTAAATAAAGGAAATTGTCTTTGGCTGCATTTTATAGTGCAGACAGGGAAATCGCCGGTTTGGTGTCTTTAATTAAACTTGTTATTGTAAAGAGCCTCTACGCGTTAGCTCCTACTCAACGCACGCCTTCCAAAGATCCGAGGCTCCAAAGGCCCCCCGTGATAAGAGACATATCTGATCTAAAGCTGAAGCTAAAGAGTTTGTTTGTTTGAACGCGCTAATCTCAGGAACTACTGGTTCGAATTGAAAAATTATTTTTGTGTTGGATAGTCCATTTATCGAGGAAGGCTATAGGCTACTTTTTATCCCGATATTCTCACGGGATCGGGAGTTACGCGAGTGAAACCGCGGAGCGCTAAATTGATAAATAAAAAAATTATTAGGTTAGGTAATTCATTAATGCCGGTACACACGTATGGCCCATTACAAAAACAAAAAGACATAGGTACCTACAAAATATTAAAAAGATGCCTATTATATTTTATATTATACTAGCGACCCGTCCCGGCTTCGCACGGCTATATTATGCATGTATTATACATATAAACCTTCCTCTTGAATCACTCTATCTATTAAAAAAAACCGCATCAAAATCCGTGGCGTAGTTTTAAAGATTTAAGCATACAAAGGGAAATAGGGACAGAGAAAGCGACTTTATTTTATACTATGTAGTGATGATTGTGATGTAAAACCTCGGTCTTTCTGTAGGTATTCCCATACCTAAAGTGACGTCATTATTTCTCTTGTCCGTCATCACGTGAACCGATATCATGTGCTAAATCATAGAACTCTGAAAATTCTGTGCAATCGCCCTTACAATTCCAATACCCGAGGCACTATCACGACTCCAAAAGGACTCCTAGATCTTATTATATCGCGAAGAAATCATGCTAAAAATATGATTAGAATAAAATAACATTGTTCCAAAAATAAGCAACAGACGCGAGTTGCGGTAAAAATAATATGCATCTTCTAGACAGAAATAAGAAAAGGCAACCTCACGTGCAGAAAGCTGTGTTACGAATATAAAACGAATAACAAGTCGACTAGGCTTTGAAATATAGAGATAAATCTATACACGATGTAACAAGGGGGGTGGATCATCGGTTGTTGGGGGTAGAGGACCTCAGTACCTATCGATTTAACACCCATGTATGTTCTGCAAAATTCACTGGTTCAAAAGTTATTTGGGTTTTAGTGAAATTTTAGTCAAAATCAGATTTCACCCTGAACTTCGCAATTACAGCCAAAATACCGGGTCGCGATTCTGCCTTTTTTGTGAAACATGTTCAATAGTCGACCTTTTGTACCCCTACACCAATCAGAGTCTTAGATTTATAAAACTCAAAATAAAACCTTACTTGCCTACCTATTTTTTGTATGAAAATAGTCTTGATTATTTTCACTTTTTGGACTATCAATTACATTTTTCAACATGATGCCCTAGCTCTAGCCGAATGAAACTTTTAGGGTTTATTCTTTATGAAAGCTAGTAGTTTTTAAGATAGGTTGCAGAAAAAAATATTCTGTGAAATATTTTTTTAGAACCATACAAAGATAATGTAAACATTAGATTTTGTAAAAAAATATTACTTCTATGGTTTTATTTTGAGTTTTATAAATCTAAGACTCTGATTGGTGTAGGAGTACAAAAGGCTATTGAACATGTTTCACAAAAAAAGGCAGAATCGCAAACCTGATATTTTGGCTGTAATTGCGAAGTTCAGGGTGAAATCTGATTTTGACTAAAATTTCACTAAAACCCAAATAACTTTTGAACCAGTGAATATTGCAGAACATACATGGGGGTTAAATCGATAGGTACTGAGGTCCTCTACCCCCCAACAACCGATGATCCACCCCCCTTGTTACACCGTGTATAATACTATTCCGCTTACACTTTAGTTGGATCCTTTTTGTGCGAGAGGATGGAGTAGGCTTCCCCAGCACTTACTACCCTCACAGCTTAGTAGACCATGTCCAAAGGAAAGAACTTGTAAATACTGCTGGATCCAACTAACGCGGGTTTTATCACTATGTTTTTCTTCATCGTAAGAGCAATGTTAATTAGCGCAGATAAATTTTTCTTAAGAAAAATCGATTGGTCCACAGCCGGTCGGGATTCGAACTCACGACCTTTAGAATTAAAGTCGAGGTATCTACCACTAGGCCATCATTACTCCGGTATATATTATTCAAAGAAAAACTGTCTTGAATTATTTAATTTGGTTTCTTGTCTAATTATTGGCGTTTGTTTACGTAAGATTCGACAAATACTGTGAACAAAGTTGATCAGCGCTCGAACTTGATAAAAGAATTAAAACAATCCGAGTATTGTCAATCTCTGATATCTAATTCATGGAGCGGTGTTGGCATAGTGGAAGATACCTCGACTTTCATCCTGAAGGCTCGAAAGCATCGTCACCAACCATCAGGCAGATGTGATATAATATGTGATAGTGACCAAATGCTGAACTATTTGTAAAAATCCGGCCAAGTGCGAGCCAAACTAGCGTTAAAAGGGTTCCGTACCGTTTTAGGTATTCTGTTTTTAGTATTTAATTTACTTATTGTTAGCGGCAACAGAAATACATAATCTGTGAAAATTTCAACTGTCTAGCTATCACGGTTCATAAGATACAGCCTGGTGACAGACAGATAAACGAAGCTAGCTTTATAGAGTAAGATCCCCTAACCGTACGACCTTCCTTATTTTATAATAACTGCGAATAAAAGCTGAGATTCTAAAACAGTTCAGCGCTTAACGGTTCCTCTGGGTGAACATAGGGGGTCCGTGAGACCTTGAAAATTTATTTTAAATTTACGCTTATCGGTCCCCCTAGTCCGGGGGATAGTTTTCCGTAGGAGGATCGTTAGGGACCAGATAGGCGATTTTCTTATTTGCAAAATTAACAGGTTCCATTATTGGCTTTGCTAACTGATAACTCTCCAAGCCACTTTGGTCAGAACTTCGCAATTGCACATCGTTTATAACTGTGTTGACTGAGAAATTCTAAGCTTTTATAAAATACTAGCTGTCGCGGCAAACGTTGTTTTGCCATTTAAAAAAATATTCATAAAGGAAAATAATAAATAGAATAATGTTCGATTCTCAGACCTAACGAATATACACAAAAATTTTCATACAAATCGGTTCAGCCGTTTAGGTGGAGTTTGGCAACTAACACCGCAACACGAGAATTTTATATTTATAGGCAAGGAAGGTCTGGCGGTCAAGGGATCTTGGTCTACTATGATAAGATGTAAAGTCAACATACACCATTTAAATTGAATTTATCTTTGTTCCAGGTAGACACAAGACATAATGGCATTATTTTTTAATACATTAACTGGCCATTAGCGCTCGACCCGCGGAGTTTAGACATGATAAACGAACCGCTACAGAAATGGACGGCGTAAAGAAAATACATTCCGGTACACTGTATCGGTAAGTGATATTTAATTAAGTTTGATATTAACTGACTAGTATTAATTAATACTTCATAAGTTATTTTGAGCACAGTCGGCCTGTTTATGATTCTGATCAAACATTGTGAGTGTTTCTCACAACTTCTTTATCTATTTAAAAAAGAGAAAAAACTCATCATGAAATATCTGAAACTACAAGAGCTACGAGTCTCACACTTGTATTAAAAATCAACCCTATGAGGTTGCATCGCGAACGCATAGAGCCCAGAGACCAGGACAAAATTGACCAATCATAGAGCCGGATTCAGCGCAGTGCGTTCACTTAACCAAGAGCAACTTAAGTACTGAGTAGTTGAGCCTTTTCGTGACAGAATTGTATACATATGCACATCAAGTTTTGTATTTAGTTGTAGGTATAGTTAAGTATTTTAGGTTATTCTGTGTGTGTGTATCTTTTTTCTGGCATGAATAAACTTATTTCTATTCTATTCTATACTGTTTGCAAAAACGGGCCTCAAACTTCGCATGGGAGATCCTTTTTATTATCTAAAACTACGCGTCCGTGGGATATTTTATAGCCTTAGATGACCCACATGTGGCCCCTCAGTGGTGTTAAAGGAACAATCTCCTGGTTTCCACTACTTGTCTAAATCCACGAAGAAGTCCGTATGTCGATACGTAAGCCGGTGCAGCCACAAAAAAGGACGGGTCGGAGAAGTTCTCGTTCCACTGCCGTCTTTGTACCTTCACTCGTGTTCCTTCGAAGGCCCTCGCTTATTTGGAGGTCTTCAAGACACGAGTGTTTAGGTATCGTCTGGGTAAGCGTGCTACATCTTCGACAACATCGGCACTTACCATCGGATGGGATACTGATTTAAAATTAAAATATAAATAACTGGCCAAGTGCGAATCGGAATCGCCCACTAAGGGTTCCGCACCATTATATTCTGTTTTTAGTATTTGTTAAAGCGACTACAGAAATACATCATCTGTAAAATTTTCAACTGTCTAGCTATCACGGTTCATGAGATACAGCCTGGTGACAGACAGACGGACGGACAATCCCACCTTCCTCCCATAGCCTTACCCGACATCTTAGGTCTTAAAGGCCGGATCTCGGGACATACGTTGGTTAGTTGCACTGGGCTCTAGGCTATCCGTACTCGTGTGACATCACTGAATGCCCAATACAAAAAGTATGCTACAATATCATTTTTCACTGACATTAATGGATACGTTACGGAACGGTACATGTCGGCACTGTTGTATGCGGATCGGCCTTAAACATACGTAACGTGATGTTTCCCGTGCCGGACGGAACGTGACGACTTCCTGACAGCGTTTCATATAAAAATATCACGTTCCGTCCGGCACGAGAAAAATCCCGTTACGTATGCAACCTTAAAAGAGTTCATTTTACCCTTTAGTACGGAACCGAAAAAACCTAAGAAACTTAACGAATATCTTTTCAACCCCCGACTCTAAAAGAAGGGCGTCAAATATAGTACTATACCTCTATCTATACCTCCATTACGTAGAATCACGTATCTTCTGGCTGCCAATATAGCCACGAGCCTACAATAATATCGTCCATGTACGTACAATACATATTAATGAATACAGGGCTACACGATCATATATGCAAACATTGCAGCTGGTTCAGCTCGTGATTTTGGAACAGCAATATGCCTAGCTATAAAGGACTAACTATTTTAACCAAAATCTGAGCGTAGGTTACGTAAATCGAAAGGCACTTATTATCAGAACATATTTTAATCATGTAAATTACATACCCATCAGCGTTATTTTACTACAACGCCTAATCTGCTCTTTAGATGTATTAAAGTAATTAACTCAAATAAATTATGCGACCATGAAAAAGTTCAGACTTCATGAAGCTACTGCGACAGAATGAACAGCTATGATAAATACTGAATTCTAATATTCTGATCTCCCGAATACTGAAAGGCTTCTTATCTTAAATGTATGCTTTAATAGGATAGGAAGGTCTTAATCATTTAGGGGCCCCCTAAACATTTGAGAGTCGTTTGAGTATTCGGGCATAAGATACTTACCTATTTTAATATACTAAAAATATCTTATCTTACCCAAGTAGGTTTAAATATTGTGTTACCGTTATTCTTCTGCTGTTTATTGTTTTTAAGCCTCGAATCAAAAAACGTCGAATCACTCTATCTATTAAAAAAAACCGCATCAAAATCCGTTGCGTAGTTTTAAAGATTTAAGCATACATAGGAATATAGGGACAGAGAAAGCGACTTTGTTTTAAACGATGTAGTGAAGTTATTAATATTTCTAAAGTTAAATATTATAATGTACAAGGTACGTATAATTTAGGGGTCTTCAAGTCACGAGTGAATAGGTTTCGTCTACGTAAGCGTACTATATCTTTGTCCGAATCGTCACCTACCATCAGGCAGGTGTGATAGTGGTCAAAAGTCATCAATCAATCATTAAAAGAATATTAGCAAGGCAATATTTGAGCGTATACACCAATAGAAAAAAAATGATAAAATTCTTCGTTGTTCTCGACTACAATTGATAGTATATCGTGAACTAAATGTGAAAAAAGGTATATGTATTAGCATTTTCTTCATCAGCATCTGACGCCATTTTTACTTCAAGAACTTAAATTCCTTGCAAACAAGTATATTTTTTGTTCGAAGTTTTGCCATTATTCTTTGTGATAAAAAATGTGTATTTTTTAACACGCTTCTTTTAGTTCCAACTGTATGTATGTAACCGACTCTTTTGGGCTCGATTTTGCCCTACTTTATTATCATATAACCCAGTAACCCTGTATATGTTAGATAGGTACTTATAAAGTCTACAGCTTCGTCAAATAAGTTAACCCTTACGACTAAAGCCTTCGCATTTCAATTGTGTTTTCGAAGCACAATACCTGCTTGTCACAAGTTGTACCTACTCGACTATTTTAAGCTTATCTGTTAGATGTTAGGTATTTCGTAGCTTTTGGAAGTTACTTAATCACTACATAGTATAAAACAAAGTCGCTTTCTCTGTCCCTATGTCCCTATATCCCTATGTATGCTTAAATCTTTAAAACTACGCAACGGATTTTGATGCGGCTTTTTTTAATAGATAGAGTGATTCAAGAGGAAGGTTTATATTATGTATATCATCATCATCATCCGAGCGATGTTCCCGGTTGCATCCCTCTCGGGAGCCCGGGGTCCGCTTCCCTAGTTTATATTATGTATAATACATGCATAATAATAGCCGTGCGAAGCCGGGGCGGGTCGCTAGTATAAAATACAGTCACTTTTCGCCGTCCCTATATCCTTATGTCCCTTTGTATGCTTAGATCTTTAAAACTACGCAACGGATTTTGATGCGGTTTTTTTAATAGATAGAGTGATTAACGAGGAAGGTTTTTAGATATAATACATGCATAATACAGCCGTGCAAAACCGGGGCGGGTCGCTAGTCATTACTAAAAGCTAAAAGAAAATGAATTTCGCATCAATCATTAATTAAGTGTCAACTTTCATTCTAGCGGCTCACACTGGTCCGGATTCCGAAAATCAGGGACTTAGGGGTCGAAGTCCGAATTAGGGTTTGATTTTTTTAAATTAAGGTCTTTAGATGATTCTAAACCACTTTTATAGAATAGGTTTTTCTGATATCAGGGCCCGTTTCCAAGAAAAATAATGTTGTTAAATTTTTTGTATGGAAAAATTCAGTTTTTAGTAATTATTTTGTAATCGGGCGGAGATGTTAAAACCAAACTTACTAGGGATTATAGAGGGTATAATTCCGCACATTATATACTAAGACACTTACTTAATATCTCTGCCCGTTCAAAAACGGCAGGCGTTCGAAACTATTTTTTTTATTTCGCGATTTTAAAGGTACCTAATGTAATTTTTGACCCTACAATTATAATAATAATGTGGAATTACATAATTCTATTCAAAAAATGGAAATACGTCGCACATTTAGTGTCGTACTACCTAAGTACCTGATACATACATATTGGTCAGTTTACCTTCTACCTGCTATTGTTCTTAGACAATGGCACTCATTACCTGCTCTGGCAGTTAGTAAGCGATTTACACTTGTTTTTCCAAACCTTATCGGTATCTCTCCCCTCCATACCAATGTACTAAGTACCTGATACATACATATTGGTCATTTTACCTTCTACCTGCTATTGTTTTTAGATAATGGCACTCATTACCTGCTCTGGCAGTTAGTAAGCGATTTACACTTGTTTTTCGAAACCTTATCGGTATCTCTCCCCTCCATACCAATGTACTAAGTACCTGATACATACATATTGGTCATTTTACCTTCTACCTACTATTGTTCTTAGACAATGGCACTCATTACCTGCTCTGGCATTTAGTAAGCGTTTTACACTTGTTTTTCCAAACCTTATCGGTATCCCTCCCCTCTATGCCAATATACAATTTATTATTTCGCGATTTTAAAGGTAGGTTTGTTAACCTAATGTTTTTTTTTCACATGTAGAATTAAGTGGAATTATAATAAAAAAATAAAGTGGAATTATTAAATTGTATTAAAAAAAACACTAATATGATTTAACACTATTTGATTCTAATATTCTATTGAACTCTGTTTGATTCTATTTTTCTTAAGGGAACAGATTTTAGGTAGATATTCTAGGTAAAATAAAACAAGAGTTAATAAAACAAAGAAATGTAATTTTGTTGTTAAAAAATTAAACAATATTACTATACAATACTAATATAAAAAACTTACTTATGAATTATACAACAAAAAACTATATACGAATATTCCTTACATTATAATGAAAAAAAAAAATTGAAATTGAGCAGATAAAAACTTATTCTAATCAGTTAGCAGTCAGTTATCTATAATCTAAAATGTGATTTATTCATAATATCTTACATGATTAAAATAATAAAAACAAATAAACTTAAAAAATAGTACCTATTACATTATTAAAAAAACAAAGATTTGATTTATTAAAATACATATGTAAACATAATATTACTTATAAATAAAATGAAACTTATTCTAGTGGGTCAGTGGTTAAGCTATCTTCAAAACTATCAAATACATCATCACATTGAACTATCTCTTCTCGTAACATTTGATTTTCATTAATAATAAGATCCTCAACATCAGGGAAGAGTTCAAGTTTCTTTCTTATCATAACTGGCCTGATGCTTGTTATGTAGGGATCCGAACTTATGAGAAACTGATGAATAATATCAGCGTTTGTTTCTTTCCGGCCTGTTTTCCGAGAATGTGTTTCCCTGATATTTCTGAAATCCTTATTTCGCGCTTCAGAAGCTTCTTCAGATAACATTCCCACAGGTATGAAGCAAAAATGCTGACAAATATCTGCACCATGGATAAGGAGCTTATGTATGCTGGATGGCATATAGTACCACGGATATAATTCTACATACAATGTAGCAGTATCCATACAGTAATTTTTAAAATTTATTATGTTAATATTTTTTCCGGATGATATGGTCTGCAAAATGACGGCAAACCTCTTAATTAAATTTACATCCACCCCTGTGATTTCTGCAGATTTCTCATAATCTCTGAAAAACCTCCTAGCCGTGTTGCCATCATTTGTGGTTCCATATCCTTGTTTCACTACGTCCACCAACAATCCAGTCTGCTTAAAAAGCTCTTCTTGAGTCAACTCTTTTCTTGACTTTTGTAAGAGTTTGTCTTCACCTCTCGCAGCCCACTTTTTAAAATCCATATTGTATGAAATGTGGAGTATGCATTCCATGCACCTAAAACAATATAAACAAAGTAAAAATAAATACTTAATTATAAAAAAATGTGAAATTAAGTTCACAATCAAACAATTTATTTATTTTTACCTTAACCACATATGCAACGATGATAATCCGTATTTAAACATTTCTTCAGCAACTGGTTTGTTGGTGATGGTGCTTAAATTATTCATCTCCTTTGGAGTTGCATGGCAAATGTTACAATTCGCGTGAGATGATGTATCTGACAAAGCTGTTGTGACCTTGCCATTTATCATCGTCATGTGTAAATCATGATAAACTTCAAGATCATCTGAAACAATTAAAATAATATTATTAGTTTCTAATCACTTCCATAAAGTTGTATAGAAAACACACAATTCTTTTTCAAATAATATTATTAGTATCTATTAATATATTTACCTATTTTGGTTGGAACGAGATTAGCTATTTCTTCATTCATAGCTGATGTGTGTTGCTGGATATATTCTTTAGTCTCCTTGATAAATTCAAACATTACTGGTCTGCAGTAATTTGTGGATGATGGACGTGGATTTTGCCAGATTGTAACATCACCAGCCATCAGACGTAAAGGCACTAAGCTTGTCATAAAAACTGAAGAGTCCGAAAATTCTTCACTACTTTTTTGTTTATAAATACTGTGCGATGAAGACCCATCACAACCCCACTTGCTTATTAACTTTAAAGAACTCGATTCACAGTCGTGATGGCCAATCACTTTTAACAATTTCTTCACTGTCAAGTCAAGAAGTGATTGAAGCTTAATCCGGACACCTGATTCTGTAATTGTTATATCTTCAGGATAGCATGACTTTTTAGCTTCAATTATTTTGTAATATGATGGCAAAGCAATAGTATTTTCTTCTGCTAATGATTTTCTCAATGTTAAATATTGCCACTTCGAAAGATTGAGCCCAGTAAGAAGTGCGAGGGCTTCATCTTGTGGCAAAGTTTTTTCTGTATGTTTCTTGAACATATATTTATGAACATGTTCAGTCTTCTCATTGTCTTTATAAAGACAGTCAATAACTTCGGATAAATGTTTTTTCTCATTTTCTTTTAATTTATTGACTAAAGCCAACAGCAATTCCTCTTCTGAGTGTTCTCTTAATGATGAAACACGCCTTCTTTTTTGCTTGTTCGTTAAACCTTCGAATGGTTTTCTTTGTACGAAAGTGTTTGTAGATGCATCTGAACATGAACTAGCTTTTGCTGCCACTGTATCCAGAGAAGTATCCAAGGAAGTATCTAACTCTTCTTGAACATCCATATTTTCTTGGGTAAATATAGACACTAAATTTATAGAATTCAAAGATGGCCACGAGATATCCGAATGTAACCAGTCCACGTTTTTATTGAAAAAATTTGCTTGGCATCTGTTTGTCTGTGACCATCTCTTGTATAAATTTGCCACATATGTTTTCGTAAAGCTTTTTAACACTATGAGATCCTCAGCCGTTACTTCTACATTTATACGATTTAGCAGCGTATTGTACAATAAATCACTGTTTTTTAAATTACCACTGGGTTTCAGTAGTATATACATATCCAAATTTGTAATGAATTGAGACATATTAGAATATTAGAAAGACGTGTTGACACCACAAAACGTAACAATCGAATGACGATTTTAACTAATTATGTATAGACAGTGACTTGGTATAAAGGTATGGAGGGGAGGGATACAGATAAGGTTTAGAAAAACAAGTGTAAACGCTTACTTCCTGCCAAAGCAGGTAAAGAGTGCCATTATCTAAAAACAATAGCAGGTAGAAGGTAAAATGACCAATATGTATGTATCAGGTACTTAGTACATTGGTATGGAGGGGAGAGATACCGATAAGGTTTGGAAAAACAAGTGTAAATCGCTTACTAACTGCCAGAGCAGGTAATGAGTGCCATTGTCTAAGAACAATAGCAGGTAGAAGGTAAACTGACCAATATGTATGTATCAGGTACTTAGGTAGTACGACACTAAATGTGCGACGTATTTCCATTTTTTGAATAGAATTATGTAATTCCACATTATTATTATAATTGTAGGGTCAAAAATTACATTAGGTACCTTTAAAATCGCGAAATAAAAAAAATAGTTTCGAACGCCTGCCGTTTTTGAACGGGCAGAGATATTAAGTAAGTGTCTTAGTATATAATGTGCGGAATTATACCCTCTATAATCCCTAGTAAGTTTGGTTTTAACATCTCCGCCCGATTACAAAATAATTACTAAAAACTGAATTTTTCCATACAAAAAATTTAACAACATTATTTTTCTTGGAAACGGGCCCTGATATCAGAAAAACCTATTCTATAAAAGTGGTTTAGAATCATCTAAAGACCTTAATTTAAAAAAATCAAACCCTAATTCGGACTTCGACCCCTAAGTCCCTGATTTTCGGAATCCGGACCAGTGTGCGGCTCGTCGCTTCAGTTATTCTAAATTGTTTAGTGAAATAGGTAAAGTTTGAAGTTGAACATAGTTATCATGTTCCACTGGAGATGACGAAAGGAAGAAAAAGTATGCACCAAACGGGCGCACTGGGTGCGCGGGCTAGTGTCGAATGTTGTTGCTGAGTTTATTAAAAAATTGTACCTACATTACGATACAAGTGTGGTAAATTGATCATTGCATAAAGGCGGTCTAGGCAGTAGCGAAACACGAGCGCGTTTAAAAGCCAAGATGCAATGATCAATAATCCACACGTTATCGGCCAAACCCGCGTATCGTACGACGTTTTTCATCACAGTTGCGAGTAAAAGAAGACTTGTTATAATAATAAAAAGTAAAAAAAATATTTGTGTTTAAGGCCGCCATCAATTTTAAGCTATTGCATAGATTTTATCGCGGGCCTTGGGGGGCGAATCAAGAAATTCCGTAACGAAAAAAACCTAACACCCCATACAACCATTTTCGGTCGCAAAATTGTCAAAACGTCGCAAATTAGCAATATACCGTAACAGTATCGTAACTATTACTTAACTTAATAACTGTGTAGATTTTGGTTGCAGAGTGTAGTAACGATGTCAACACTTTGCATGGAAAAATGTTACAGTAACCATGTGTTGTCCCTGAGTCGACAAGTTCCGACATAGTTTTTTCTGTATTCATTCTCAACACATTGTGTTCAGTTTAAAATTATGTGTTAATATTAAAATTAGATGGTCGACACAATGTCGAAACTAAGTTTCAGTAAATTTTAGCAGTAACACAAGTATAGTAACGGTTACGACAAATAGTATTGGATTTGACCAAACAGAAAACAAGCTGGTTCTCAACATTTACTTCAAAATCCTGTGTTAAATTGTGATAAAGAAATTTTGTTATTTTATAACAATGAGTCATAAGCAACCGAAGAGTTTTCGTCTATCGTCGAGCTTTTACAGTAAAGTAAAGAATAGATCAAGTTCAGAAACTAAACAAACAGGTAAGTAGGTACGAATATTTCTAAATTAATACAAATGTTCGTAAAATCATGACAGCCTTTTTTTAAATGTTCTTGTATAAAAACTCAAAGGTCAATGACCTCTAACCCTAAGTAACATATTATGTTACTTAGAGTTAGATACACACACTTTACAGTAACATCCCTATATATATAAAATTCTCGTGTCACGGGGTTCGAAGTTGAACTCCTCCGAAACGGCTAGGCGGCTCGACCGATTCTCATGAAATTTTGTGAGAATATTCAGTAGGTCTGAGAATCGGCCAACATCTATTTTTTATTTTGTTTCTTTCAGTTTTTTTTTTGTAAATGGCAAAACAACGTTTGCCGGGACAGCTAGTAGGTATATAATATTACTTAGAGTTAGAGGTCATTGACCTTTGAGTTTTATTTTATTATTTAGTTTCGAGTTTCGACTACTATAATGGTCTTTAACGTTAACGTCCAAGGACGCAAAACATCTAGTGGGGTTGCGATATTATAACATTAATCATAATAATAAAACTGGTTTTAAATAAATACCAAGATATATAAATAATTTGAAATAATCAAGAAACAATTTGAAATAATCAAGATACAATTGAAATAATCAAGATACAATTCTATTTGTCAAGATAAAATTCGCTTAGTTTCAGTCTACATTTCATTTTTTTCCACGATTTGTCTGGTATGCTGTTTTCATTACTTCGGAGTGATTCGATTCACTTTTTTTAGTGAACGAGGCCAGTATAAATGTGTTCCTACCACCCACCCTTCCGGTACTGCAGATACTTCCTCATTGGTTCCATTTTTTGTCAACACCAATCGGTACGGCATATTGAGAACCACTGCAAACATAAAAACAGAGTATAGAACAACAAAACTCCATTATGTAAAAACAGTCTCATTGTAACGTATCTCAACACATGCCGACACTTGTAAACACTCTTACGAAACGTTGTGTTGACTTTATCTCTCAAATATGTAACACATTTTTCCACTTAATTTTTCATAATTACCTAATAATATTAGTTTTCTAGAATATACAATAGGTTAAATTTATATAAACTGTATCTAACTGTATCAAGAAAATCTTCTGCGTTGTTACAAAATACACAAAATACAATTATTGTAGGTCTTCGTATTGAAAACAACAACAAAAACAGAAAACATTTGAACTATTTTATAAAATTATAAGGGCCCATCGGTAAATTTGTTTAGGTGACATCAAATTGCACGATGAATTTCATTTCGCAGCCAATTTTCGATCAATTATGAAGCAAATAAGACAGAAAATTACTTACATTTTTTTCCAATGGCGGCGAAAACTTAATGACACGCACTCACAAAAAAGTATTATCATATTTACTTCATTAAAAAATACCAGGTAGAATGAACGGAATGAACGATTGAATGATTGAATGCACGGAAGAAGTAAGCAATATTAAGTCGCGATGTGTCGATACTGCGACGGCGCAATGCGACTTAAAGCTACTGTTACGATTATTCCCTACTTTTCGAAACGGCGTCGAAACACAGGTCGACACGACAACGTTAAGCTTCGTAACAATGTTACAAATAAGTTTTGTTACAACACAATAAATGTCAACTTATTTCGTAACCGCTACTTCATTGGCTGTATGGGACCCCCGACAAATGACGGACGATTATTAATTTTTTTTTTTTTTATAAGAACATTTACTAAGACAAGAAATTATTCTCGAGCGTTCAAAGGAACTATAGGAAGAGGGATTACTTGCAATAGCAATAGCTTTACCGCGGCAGTCCTCGAGTGCCACACGTTTTTTTTTTTTAATGATATAGGTCCAGTTTATATAATGCCATTTGCTTCAAGTATTTTTATATCGATATTTCCACGGAACAGGGACTTACACAGGTGAAACCGCGCAAATTTAAATGTTCATGTTTGTATATTTTTGTTGGTTTTGCTGTCTCTAGACAATTTTGTAATAGACAGTTTTATGAAAAATATTAAACTTTCATCTAATGAGCCTTTAAAAATAAGTTAGTGACGTTATCCTCTGTTCTCGTGCGATAATTCAAATAAGTTAAGAAAAATGTTTTGTTTTTAATCAATTAAGTTTTTCAAAAGATTATTGTATTTATGAAGTAAACGTTTGCGATTTTAAGAATATAAACATTTTCAGAATTTTTATTCGTCATGTCATCTCCAGAGAAAAATTAGTAACTCAGTATTTTGTGGCAGCGTCAAATATGTGTGAAAGTTCACGAAGTAGTTAGTGAATTCGATGCTTGCGTTAGTAGTTTTATGAATGGATTTTAACAAGGTAGAATAATTTCGTTTATGTAGTTAAGTATATAGTTTCTTTTTCTTTTTTATACAACGTCTACTAGTTTCGACTGCAGCTCTGGTATTATATGCTGAAAACAACATATTCTTCTTTGTCCGTACCTTTTTCCTTTATATGGGTTCTGATCTCCATTCTTTATTAGGCCACCAGGACACTCCGTCCTGGCTTGTCTGCTCTGGCAATTGGGGTTTCTAAAGCTCTTTATATTTGACCACCAGGTCAGTGACGGGCGGTATCTTCCTCTATTTTTCTCAGGAAGGTTCAAGGCACAAAATATAGGTACATCTATTTTATTTTGTGTTATTTTGTTTTCTGCACCTCGAGAATGCCGAAAAAAATATCCGAGGAGAAAAATAGTTGCCATTTTGAAGCCTAATTTTCTAACGCCTTATAATAAAATTTGAACCAATTAATTACTATTTTGACTAGTTCTCGGACGGACAACTAAGCAGAGAGGGTGGTTTTGGATCTACTGCATTTAATATTGGTCCCACGCACTACATCGTCCTGACTGAATAGCATAGAAAAAAACATTCAAGCTTGCGTCGTAGTATCGCATCTTTCGACATTTGTCTCATTGTGCGTATGCCTCTAGACTCTTGGGCAGACTAAGTACTTTTTGTATAAACTCTAATGTCATAAAGTCACAAGGCATAGCGGTTTTATTCAGCACTAGCTGTCCCGGCAAACGTTGTTTTGCCATATTAAAAAAATGTGATAAATGAAGAACCGCTCGACCGATTTTGTGCAAACTTCACATAAACCATCTACTAAATAGTCCGAACAAAGCTTAAACATTTGGTTTGAATAGGTGAGCCCGTTCTTGTGAGTTATAAAATTACAACGAAAAGTGGCATTGATTTTTATACATTGTTTAAACAACAATAACTGCTTGTAATTCAATATGAACTTTATACAATAGCAATAAAGCTCGTTTTAGTTAGAAAACGTTTGTATGGGAAAAAGAAAAGGGCTTTTTTTAGGGTTTTTCCGGCAATTATTCGAATTTTTCTCGCCGTAAAACCATCTTTGAACTTCAACGAACATTTAAAAAAAAGAATTGGCCAAATTGGTCCAGGCGTTGTTGAATTATGCGCTTACCAACACATTTTGCGATTCATTTTTATATTATAGATAGTTTAATTAGGCATACCTACATTTGACATAACTACTTTGGCATAATCACTTTTGGTATAATTTGATTTTGGGCATCATAGTCTTTTTGGCATAATAGACATTTTTACCTACATTTGACATAAACTACTTTGGCATAATTTCGTTTTGCATAATTGTTTTGGGCATAATAGACATGTTTGTGTTTTTAAGTGACATCGATGTGCGAAGTGCGATATCCGATGCATCTTTGTCATAGCCGTACCCTAAGTAGGTACTATAACTAAGCAAATCCTAAGCAATGGTTACGTAAGCTTATATCTCAAAGTGTATTGATTACAATAGCTATCAACAACGGTCTATTGTCTGTTCATTAATTAATGGTTTACCTACGATATTGTGAAGGGCTTATTAACAGAGTCTAAATAGAATTTGACGGCCTCTGTTACATATAACGCACATACGACCCAGTTGGCACAATGGTCACCATGCCGGACTGCCAAACACAGGGTTGCGGGTTCGATTCCCGCCTCTTACATGTATGTATGCTTAGATATCTGTCTGTGGTCTGGTTGTTTCTATGTATTATAAGTATATATTTACAACAGTAAAGTATAATAAGTAGTATATCCGTTGTCTAGCACCCATAACATAAGTCTAGTTACTTAGCTTGGGGCTAGATGGCGATGTGTGGAATGTTCTGCAATATTTATTTATTTTTTATACATTTTTCTTAAGAAATTGTACCTTATCTTACCTTACCTATATCGGTGCACGGCAGGCCGGGATTCGAATGACCTTTAGAATGAAAGTCGTGGTATCTACCACTAAGCCAACACCGCTCTAAGACTAACCCTTTTCTATAGAGGAACGTTGTCTTTGATGTCTCAATTCCCATACAAAACCACTGGGCCATTACGGCGCGGGCGCGGACTCGTGATTATGTTACATACATCCTTCCTTTTGTCGTTGTTAGTATATTAAAGGTATTTGCGGGTTTTTTTAGAATGGGAGGTAAATAAAAGAAAATGTATCCAATTCCAATAATAGGTTCGATAGAAACATCGAGCATATACCTACCTCATCCTCCTTGCTTCGATTCCCCAATGGTGGGGGTCGTGACCCATCAGGGAATTAACTTTTCTCGTACAATGTTGCGCCATCTTGACGACCCAATAGGCACAATGGTCACCATGCCGGACTACCAAACACAGGGTTGTTCGATTCAGACGTGTATTTATGCTTAGATATTTGTCTGTGGTCTGGTTATTTCTATGTATAACACAAGAAAAGTATATAAGTAGCATATGCGTTGTCTAGCACCCATAACACAAGTCTAGTTACTTAGCTTGGGGCTACATAGGGGCTACATGGCGATCGTGTGACATAGTGGTCAAACGCTGACCTGTCATCACTATCACTACATAGTATAAAATAACGTCACTTTTCGTCGTCCCTATATATCCCTTTTACTTAGAACGGATTTTGATGCGGTTTTTTTTAATAGTTAAGAGTAAGGTTTTAAAACTAAACTACCACGCGTACAAAGTCGCGGGCAACAGCTAGTTTATTATAAAAAAATGTCGTTTATTTTACGACTTCTGCGGCGCGGCGGGTACCTAAACACCCGCCTACGACGCAGAAAGTTGCGGATTTGATTCCCGGTCCAAACAAACACTAAGTACTTAATTGTTTTAATTTTGATTCTGTGATATAAATTTAGAAAAAAAAGTCTAAAACAAGAATCGGGGTTGTATGAACCCCTCGCTACTAATATTTAATCAATTATTACATTAACTTTAATATCTCGTTTAATAAGACTGCCCAAGATTCTGTTACTTATATCACAGAAGTGGGATATGTGTCATCTCATACAAGCTTGCATATATCTGTTGATCACAGAATGTTTCGAATACGTCCGGCTGGAGTGGAATCGTTCGAGTTAATACTGCCACAGTGGAAGTTCAAGTTTAGTAGGACAAGTCTATTTTTGTCCAGCTACGGCGTAGTGAAAAGAGAGGGTAACGTTAACGTCGTAGATTTCTAAATCAAGAATGTCGTTCTTTCTTGTGATTCCTGGGCAAATTTTTTTTTTTTCAAATAATATACTTCAGCGTTAAGGTGAAAGGGTACCGGCTCTCTCCATACAAACGTAGTCGACTGTTTCCTACCTGGATAATGACACAAGCACAAATATTTTTGTTGCATAAAACTTATAACTGCCATGACCATGCACCTATTTTTTTTTGGTTTTTAAATCTCAATTTCTATGATAATTAGAAATGAAAAAACCAAAACATAGGGGCATAGTCATGGCAGTTATAGGTTTTATGCAACAAAAATATTTGTTTAACAAACCTATGTTTTTTTTTTCATTTTCTTATTACTTATCATATAAATTAAAATTAAAAATAATTAAAAAAAAAAACAAAAATAGGGTCATGGTCAATATGGTCATGGCAGTTATAAGTTTTATGCACCAAAAATATTTGCTCTAGTGTCATTATCCAGGGAGAAAACAGTCGACTACGTTTGTAATAGTTTGTATGGAGAAAGCCCCCGGTACCCTTTCACCTTAAAGCAGTCATGTCAAACATACGGCCCGCGGGCCGCATGCGGCCCGCGAATCATATTGATGCGGCCCGCAGTCGGAATCTAGATCACAATTTTTTTGCGTATTTTTTAAATTTTCGTTTCGCACTTGCAGTAACGAATCTGCAAGACACCCTTGACTTTGAGTATTCAAAAGCTAGCTATCCTTTTTCGTAGTTCGTATTTATGTGACCAAATGTTTTCTATTATGAAAATGAATAAGAACAAATATCGGTGAAGACGTGATAAACATCTTTAGTCAATTCTCAAAATAAATACCACTAATATGACACCTGATAACAATAATATTATGAAAAAAAAAACAAAAGAAGTCAAGTTTCTGGGTCCTACAGATAAATTTACTTCTCCTTTTTTATTATTATTTTTGCAGTACCTACCTATCTACAGTTAGAAAAACTTAAGTGTTACCTACCTACCTATTTAAAGGGATACCTACGTCACTGCGAAAAACTTTTCATCGAATACTTTTCATCGATATCTCTATGCCGCGACGCCTTATTAAATCGATGTATTGTTACTGCGTTGTAACGTTACATACAAACAAGTCTTCGCAGTATGGTATTTTCGCAGTAAAATCCTTCGCAGAATAGTTTTTCGATGTAACGTAACATCGAAGTAACAATACATCGATCTAATAAGGCGTCGTAGTATAGAGATATCGATGAAAAGTATTAGAAGAAACAAAATTCGATGAAAAGTTTTTTGCAGTGACGTAGGTATCCCATTTAAAAAGTGCTAAAAAATGAAAGAGTAATAAATGATGAGTGATGAGTGTAATAAATGTAAGTAGGTAACTACCTGACCAAAAAACTTAATAAAAAATGTACGTGTTTAATTATTTTATGTCTGGCCCGCTAACACATCTACAATTTTCGAAATGGCCCTTTGGAAAATCGAGTTTGACACCCCTGCCTTAAAGTCTTATTTTGTTTTCGGATTTTTCGTAATTCACGTTGTCTTTAAACCTCTCAACTGTGCCCAGACAGGTACACACTCCAGTTATTGTCGTTCCGAGGCCGTCCATGATATGCGATCCCATTGATGAGGAATTCGGTAAGGCCATTGTTGTATCGTACCTATATTCTATCACGTTTCATTGTTGCGTTCACCTACGAGTTTACGATATGTATCTATTCAATAGTAAACCGTTTATCTATTTAGTTTCGAACAATCCGGGTTTATGGGCTTCTGTGTATAGATTGGGCATGCGATAGGTTTACTGCACCTCGTTTAGGTGTTTTATATGCATCGGTTTTTAGGGTTCCGTACCCAAAGGGTAGAAACGGGACCCTATTACTAAGACTCAACTGTCTGTCTGTCAACAGGCTGTATCTCATGAACCGTTTATGTGTTTTATATGCATCGATTTTTAGGGTTCCGTACCCAAAGGGTAGAAACGGGACCCTATTACTAAGACTCAACTGTCCGTCCGTCCGTCTGTCTGTCACCAGGATGTATCTCATGAACCGTGATAGCTAGACAGTTGAAATTTTCACAGATGATGTATTTCTGTTGCCGCTGTAACAACAAATACTAAAAACTGAATATAATGGTACGGAACTATTAGTGCGGGAGTCCGACTCGCACTTGGCCGGGTTTTTTTAATAATAGAATTATTAAAAAATCTTATTTGATATTGCACGCGATGACCCTTGAGAATAACTTATAAACGTGGCTCAGCAGCGAGATGGGCCTATAATTCTTCAAGAGGGTTTTATCACCCTTCTTGAAAAAAAGTACCACCACGCTCCTGTTCCACGCTTCTGGTGTCACACCTTCGAGCAAGACGGAATTAAACAGCCTCTGAAGGACTTTAAGTATCGGTGTTCCACCCGCTTTCAGAAGCTCTGTAGTAATTCCGTCTTCGCCCGGTGCCTTGTTATTCTTGAGCTGCTTAAGGGCCATTCTTATCTCGTACAAGCTGATGTCCGGGATATCTTCGGTAAAGTGTCGGGTAAGCTTGGCTCTCGGTTCTTTAGCCGGATCAGCAACAGGTTGCGCTACTGAAGTATATAACCGTCCATAGAACCTCTCGACCTCTCTCAACACCTCTGGTTTAGTCGACGCTATATTCCCATCCTCCGTCTTCAGCTTGGTCAACTGGCTTTGCCCAATAGACATGTCTCTTGCAAACACTTTGGAGCCTTTGTTCCGCTCTATCGCCGGCAAATCGAAGGTGAGTACATCACTCACCTTCGATTTGCCGACGATATTGTGATCATGGCAAAATCGTTGGAAGATCTCGGTGCAATGCTCGATGGCCTCAGCAGAGTCTCCCAACAGGTAGGTCTAAAAATGAACATGGATAAGACGAAAATTATGTCAAATATCCATGTCGCGCCTGCCCCTGTGCTAGTTGGGAGCTCTATTCTCGAAGTTGTAGAAGAGTACATATACCTAGGACAAGCTGTCCGATTAGGTAGGTCCAACTTCGAGAGGGAGGTCAATCGACGAATCCAGCTCGGCTGGGCAGCGTTCGGGAAACTGCGCGATATCTTCTCGTCCAAAATACCTCAGTGCCTCAAGACGAAAGTTTACAACCAGTGTGTGTTACCAGTAATGACTTATGGCTCAGAAACGTGGTCTTTCACTATGGGCCTCATAAGAAAGCTCAGGGTTGCACAGCGTGCTATGGAGAGGGCTATGCTCGGCGTTTCACTACGAGATCGAATCAGAAATGAGGAGATTCGTAGGCGAACTAAAGTTACCGACATAGCCCAAAGAATTAGTAAGCTGAAGTGGCAATGGGCGGGGCATGTGGCTCGTAGAACTGATGGCCGTTGGGGCCGAAAAGTCTTAGATTGGAGACCACGTACCGGAAAGCGCAGCGCGGGACGGCCTCCGACTAGATGGACGGACGACTTAATTAAGGTCGCGGGAAGTCGTTGGATGCAGAGAGCATGCGACCGATCGCTCTGGAAGTCTTTGGGGGAGGCCTATGTTCAGCAGTGGACGTCCTGCGGCTGATATGATGATGATGATGATGATATTGCACGTATAACTTTCTGCTCGTTTTGTTTGCGTGATTTAACCTAGACACAATGTGCGAGTCGTATTCGCGCAATGAGGGTTCCGTCTACTATCAATCGCGAATCGGATGATCTACACAAAAATGTAAAACGAATACTTACACTATTGTAATTTGGTACTCTAGGTTAAAATAATCATTTTAATCCGCTGCACCTAAAAATCTCCCTTATGGGAGGGAGTTATGACGTCATTATTTTAACTATCGTGTGGGGTTACAAATTAAAGTACCCCGTGAGTATCATGGGGGAAATTTTAGGTTCTGTGGGTCAAAATTATTGTTTTAATCTTTTGCCATTTATTTTTGATTGTTTTTGACGTTTTGACGAAAAAGCACAAATCGCTATTTGCACTTTTTCGTCAAAACTAGCGCTGTATTGTGTCATCTCGTGGCTAAGATAAGAGGCCTTGACAGATAGACGAACGAAGAGACAGACAAACGGATGCAGAGCCGAGAAGAGTCCCGTTTTTCCCTATTGATCTACGGAACCCTTAACGTTCGTTAATAAATTAATATGTAGACGCCGCATTTAAATGACGATCTATTATTCAGTTCAAATTTTATTCTAAAAATCCCTTTGAACCCAAGGAACCTTGTTAGTAAACCGACATTAATTCGATTCTATGGAACTCAATTATTGGTTAGGTTCACGATTGGTTTCGTATGTTGTTACGTACAATCAACGGTCAAAAGTACACCGCCATCGTAACGTTTACAATCCTGTGTAGCACTGTTTCAACATTATAACAACGTAACCTGTGTATCGAACCCACGTCGGTCGGTTGGTGTAGCGGGTGGCGGCTTATACCACTCACACAACTAAAGACATAGCTAACATGTTGAAAATAATAATCATACTGAATACTTTTAATTCAAGTATTTATGTTTGTTTAGACCGTAAGTCTATAATCTGTTTAATGTCTGTCTATGTAATAGACCGTAAGTAGGTCGTAAGTCCAATACTTGTTTTTAATATTATTGTAGCACACTGATAGTGGACTTATGACGCATACTGTACATCGATAAGGTGCTACAGATAAGATGATCATCTCAGATTAATTAATTGATATTGGCCACTTGACATCGATTGATTGTGTACTGGATAAGTTAGTAGAGCACCTCTTTGAGATGAAGTGAGTTCTAAATCGAACGATTTTAGATGGTTTAACTTCAGCTTTATTAAAACCTAGCTGCGCCTTGCGGTTTCAACCGTGTTAGTCCCGATCCCGCGGGAATTTCGGGATCAAAAATATTCTATGTCCTTCTCTATCCTCTAAACTACCACTATGCCGGTTTTTATCCAAATCGATTCAGTCGTTTGAACGTGAAGAGGGACGAAACATAAAAATAAACTTTACGAACGACACGAAACGACAGCCTGGTGACAGACAGACGGCCAGTGGAGTCTTAGTAAAATGGTCCCATACCCTAAAACCCTATAAAACATCTTGATCGAAGTGTAAAATCATGTAAAAAGCATATAAATATAGGACCATTCTCGCGCTCAGGGAGACGGCCAGCATACGCCCAGCGGACAACATCTCTAATCAACTCTGTAACCAAATAGCTTAACTCTCGCCACTAACGACTCTGCCTGACCTCTCTGCCGTTTCCCATTGTAACCTGGGGTTTTATTTCGGTGACTCTCCACGTACTACCATAAACTTCGAACCAGCACAGCGTGCGACCATCGTGCACATCTATCTTGGCGTTTTGGGGCGAAAGTGGGGCATGATCGATACGTGCCAGGTTCAGTGCGACTGCGGCGCCCCCGAGCAAACTATGGTTCACCTCTTGACTTGCCCCTCCAATCCTAATGGCTGTAGATTGGCTGACCTGATGTCAGCTAATAACACGCCGACCTGGCAGCTCACTGGAGTGGGCAGATCTGACCCTACCTCATCAATTCCCCCCTTTAATTTGTGCTATCGATACGAAGAAGAAGGGCCGAAAATAAACTTTGATTTGACGACCCAGTTGGCACAATGGTCACCATGCCGGACTGGCAAACACAGGGTTGCGGGTTCGATTCCTGCCTCAGACAAGTATTTATGCTTAGATATTTGTCTGTGGTCTGGTTGTTTCTATGTATTCTAAGTATGTATTTACAAAAGAAAAGTATATAAGTAGTATATCCGTTGTCTAGCACCCATAACACAAGTCTAGTAACTTAGCTTGGGGCTAGATGGCGATGTGTGGAATGTCCTGCAATATTTATTTATTTGTATATCTCTCAGCTGTCTTAGAGGTCGGCACCACAAAAAATATTCACAAACTCCACCTACCTAAGAATTAAGGGGTCGCATTCTTACAGAGTTTTATGGTTTTTATGTCGCCCGTAACGGGAAAATGTATCAAGATAAATTAATGTTACTTCCTGAAACATTTTTATAGCAATGGCAACTTAAAGGAGTCGGTTTGGTTGGCCAAAGTTGTTTGTTGTGTTTTCCCTCTGTTTCCACTTTATATAATTAAAATATAGCGGTCAAGTACGTACTGCGGTTTGCGATACAAGTTTTTATTGGTTAACTTTGTTTTGTTGTGGAGATTTGGAATAAATTCTTATTTTCCGATCTAATATTAGAAATTGTTTGATCGTATGGTTTTCACGCTGAAACCGATTGTGATGATAAATAAATATTGCAGGGCATTCCACACATCGCCATCTAGCCCCATACTAAGTAACTACACTTGTGTTATGGGTGCTAGACAACGGATATACTACATATATACTTTTCTTTTGTAAATAAATACTTATAATACATAGAAACAACCAGACCACAGACAAATATCTGAGCATAAATACATGTCTGAGACGGGAATCGAACCCGCACCCTGTGTTTGGCAGTCCGGCATGGTGACCATTGTGCCAACTGGGTCGTCATCTGTGAAATACATCATCTGTGAAAATTTCAACTATCACCGTTCATTAAATACAGCCTGCTGATACAGACGGATGTATTTATGTTGCCGGTATAACAACAAATACTAAAAACAGAAAAAAATTAAGTTAGGCTCCCATACAACATGTTACGGACGGAACCCGTTGTGCGCAAATCCAACTCTCACTTGATCGATTTATTTATTACTGGCGGTGCCCCGCGGTTTCACCCGCGTAAGTCCCGATCCCGTGGGAATATCGGGATAAAAAGTAGCCTATATTTTTCAATTCGATCTAGCACTTCTAGACCAGGGTAGAAGCCTTTAAAAATAATCAAAAGTGAAAATAAATAATAGTAGGATGAAACCCATTAGAAAAGGAGGAGAATATTATAAAAATAATAGGAAAAATAATTTACGGGCGATCTGAGGTCGTCGGGAAGGGGATGGGGGTGAGTTTTTAAGGGTAAAATCGGTTTATCTCGATTTCCGGCAAAACTAAAAGTCCTATGGAAAAAAGTCCAATGGCAAAGTTGTAGGTAATAAAAAGATCTAAAACTTTTGTATCCACACTTTTTTCACATAACCTCAAAATTTATATGAAAAATTCAAAAAACCAAGTTTTTGGTTTTTTATTTTTATCTTTTACAAAAATGTTTGTTTTTTTACGAAATTTGGTGAAAACTTACCTTTTTATGTCCCAAATACTTTCAATACAATGATTTTCTCGATCGGTTTTTTGCATTTTCTGAGAAGATTTACTATACTAACATATATATGTCGGCGCGAGGTACCTTAAGTACCTACACAGCGGCGCCCGCGCAGGTGACGCGCGGTGCCGGTCGAATGTTTACATTAACAGCATTAACTCTTATCAAAATTTGAAGACAAAGAATATCTCTGTTTGTATTGTTTAGGAACGGGGCAGTGTTTACATTGCCGAACGTAGCCGTGGGCCAGAGTACTAAATGAATGCTAGTTGTTGTGCTTTGTTCTAAGCTCGGTTACCGAGTATATTAAGGCATTCTGTTTGGAACCGGGATAGAGGCTGGATGCCGTGTTGTGCGCTGTGACTCGTGGCCCGCGGATTCGTTTTCGTTTCGTAAATAAATTTAGTGTTATTCGTTTAAAGTTAAAGTAAACCATAAGTAAAGTTTAGTGTGGGATATTGGCCCTTGTTTGTTGTTAAGTGTCAAGCCTATTAAGACTGATAACCACAAAAGACTAGTTGTGCATTACATAGTTACGTATTCTTGATTACCAGTAACTGGTAGCAGTTAGTAGCAGTTGTTGTATTGAGTTGGTAGCAGTTGAAGTGTTAAACTGAAGCAATTGTTGTGACAGTATGAACTTATTTTGCCTACTTGTGTGTGTACCCACTCCGGCCCACAAATAATGGATACCTAGACTGACACATATGATGTTGTAGAGCCCCTAATCCGCTCGCTCCGACATCAGAAGTGGGATCAACACCACAAGTGATGAATAGAAACGTGGAGGCAAATATGAATAGGCTAGAAAACTCGGAAAATGTCGAGCAAGCCTCAATAAAGAAAATTATTCTATTCCTATGGAGGTATTCTCAAAGAGTACAAGTTTTCCTGATTTTGAACCTAGACCAGGGTGACGTGGATGCTAATAAGCTTGGTGTGACACTTTGTGTATGGAAGAAAAACCTTTAGTTGGAAGTGGTTTAATTATTGGCCTGAGTACAGTGCAGCGCTTAAAGGTTCAGCATCGTCGTAGTTTTATCAGATAATCTATTCTGGAATGGAATAGATAAATTTTAGAGAGATATTATTGTCACGATTTGATTCTGCGGAGACGTCTGTTGCTGTTTTATTGCGAATAAATAGTAGCGCACCAGCTGATGGAGAATCGGTTTCTGCATTTTCCAACAGAATCTTGACTTGTTTAATGGCAAAATGGAAGATCTACTTGTAGAGGAAATTGCTGTTTCTACTGTTGTAGCCCGCTGCGCCCAAATGGAGCCACGAATACAAAGACTAGCATACATGACTGACATCAAAGACAGAGTTTCAATGCAGCGAGAGTTTATGGTATTTACTCACAGGAAGCGTTCGAATAATAAGCGTGGCCCAACGGAACAATCAAAGCACATGAAGACTATTATCTGTTACACTTGCGGTCAGATTGGACATAAATCTAATGAGTGTAGACAACGATATCTTGAGATGAAAACTTTTAAAACAAGATTACCTGGAAACAAGAATGAAGTACAGAAATGATCTGTGGTTTGCTTTAAGTGCGGGCAAGTTGGATACATCGCTCCCCAATGCCCTGGTGATCGAGCATCTTTGTTTAGATCAGCCAGTACGAGTGGCGGATCTTCGGCTGCTGAGCAATGACAAGTTAATGTCTGCTGCTGGCGACGTCGCAGCTTACATACCTTGGCAAGTCGTTCTATTATTATTTGATTCTGGGGCCGAATGTTCTCTGATTAAATTATCTTTAGCGAACAAATTTGGAAGTAAACGTTTTGGGTCTTTGTTTACTTTGTTAGGCATTGGTAATGTCGATACGCACAGTATTTGTCAGATATTATCAGAAGTATGTTTTGATAATAATGTGGCTGAATTACTTTTTATGTTGTTTCTGATGATGTTGATAATCATGGCATTTTAATTGGAAATATTGGCTTATTCTTGGTTTTACCGTTAAGGGTTTCTTATGATGATCTGAGTATTTAAAAAACGCAAGTAATTAATTATTGTGAAGTTGGAGAACAGGTGACCAATTTTGAAAATATTAACACTGATATCAGCCGTGAGCATTATGTGAATTTGTTTCGTTTTAACAAAATTTAACATGTCATTTGTTGAACGCACAGTAACCGGATGTGCAACCACTGGTAAAATTGAGATTTAACTTATTAACCCTAATCGAACAGTTCAAAGGCGACCTTACAGATTAAATCCTGGTGAGAGACAAGTTTGCCGTATTAGAGTTTTTATAAGCTAAATATTAAAAGTCCAAGTTGCTCTCAGTTTGCGAGCCCTATACTTTTATCGTAACGCCGGATGGTCAATATGAATATTTGACCATGCCATTTGGGTTTATGAAATGCACCTTCAGTTTTTCAAAGAGCTATGTATTGTGCAAGGCTTTTGAAGATCTTGATAATACGTTTGTTGTTTGTTATTTTGATGACAAAATGATTGATAAGGTGAGGTCTAACGGACTATTAACTATAAGAACTTTGTTATTTGATTTTCCTAGACTTATAAACAATACATGATTTGATTTTTTTTGATTTTCTGAGACTGTGGAAAAAGGGTTAGAAAAGCTAGAAATAGGTTTAGAAACTTTAAAACGAGCAGGAATATGTTATAATATTTAAAAAAAAAAAAAGTTAATTTTTGATAACTCAAGTAGAGTATACATGGGTTATGAAGTAACTCACTAACACTTTTGTCTCCTTCAGAAAAGATAACATAGGTACGGCAATTCATCGTCTTAGCGTCATATTTCATGTCATTAGAAACTCTGGCAGTAGGTAGTTAATGCTATAAAACACTTTCGTCAATATTTTTTTTGGAAGATACACAATTCAAGGTAGTAACTAATTGCAACAACAAAAGGCAGTAATAATTAACTGCAAAGGGTACTAATAATTGCAACTGCAATTATAACGCACCAAGATCGACTTAATACCTAGAGTCCATAGATAGGGACGGTAAAGGAATGGATCATGTTGATTTACTTTCTCGAAACCCTTGCCTGGTGAAAGTATGAAACAAAGAGTCGAAGAGAAACGTGTCAATCTCTTAGAAATTTCTAAAAAAAAGTGGTAACATGTTGAATAGCAACGCGGTTCCGAAATTACTTAAATAGTTTCAAAATTAAACAATGGTGAGTTAACTGAAGATCTTTTAATTACGTATCAAATTATTTTCAGTATTCTCTATCTCAAATTACAACGCAATGGCAGGTAACGAAACTTACCAATTGTACAGTATGGGTCATGGGTGAATGATTGGTTTGCTACAGTGATGCTGTCAGCAAGTATTGGAATTGCGACCTTCTTCTAATGGACGTTGCACACGGACTTAAATGCTTGAGTTAAGGGTACTCAGTATGATTATTATTTTCAACATATTGGCTATGTATTTGGTTGGCCGAGTGGTATAGGCCGCCGCCCGCTACACCAACCGACGCAACGTGGGTTCGATCCATGGGTTGCGTTGTTATGATGTTCAAGTGGTGCACGGGATTGTGAACGTTGCGGTGGGCAGAGACTTTTGACCATGGATTGTACCTTGGGATTTTTTTTGATCTGTGATAAAGTGATAAATCATATTCATGAGTTCTGTAAACACTTACAGTGGGAAAAGACTTTAGAGAAAGCGTTCTATTTTTACTGGTTTTACATTGATGCCACAGGTTAGCTTATCGGGCAACAAAATAGCATTTATTACATTTACACACAAATACACTTATTGATGAGTTTCTTCGGCATACCTCGCGTATTGAATCACCAAGTCCTATTAATGCTAGCGTAAGTTTATTTGGTGCACCGACAATAGTTATTGCGGATCAAAGTAGATGCTTGGCAAATAAAAGTTTTTGTGAATTTTGTGATAAAAATAATATTCTAGTGCCAATGGTCGAGTTGAACCCGTGATGAGTACGGTTAAAAATATGCTAACTGCTGTTGAAGTAAATAAAAAAATAACATGGCAGGATGCTGTTGATGATGAACAGCTTGCTTTCAATTGCACAATTAATTGGGTAATCAAAGCTAGTCCTTTAGAGTTATTAGTTGGTAAAGTAACGCTATCCTTTTTACTATTGGCAGTGGACAAATAACACTAAGCGTCGAATTCTACTTGTAGTGATAAAGAGCAATTTGATGGCCTTTATGCTAAAGTTTATAAGTTCACTGTGGGTGATTATGTTTTAATTGAGTATCATGCGCAAAATCAGATAAAATTAGATCCTAAATTTTGTGGACCTTTTAAGGTCATTGAATTACTTGATGGTGACCGATGTTTTTTTTATAAGGCTGTTGATAATAACAGAACTTACAAGTATGCACACGATCGATAGTGTGCGATGCCAAATTGATATGTTCCCACAGAATTTGACGCACATTATAAACTTGTCTTGATGAAGATGAAGATCAGTCAGGATCAGCTCATGTCGCCGAGGTGTCGACTTGATACACTAGATGGTGTATTTGAAGTTTTATGTTATTTGGGCTCTTGCAACGTGTTTTACTGTCTTGCTTCGTTAGCCGTAGGTCATATGCCAAACCCAGTTTAGCTGGTACGGAGACTGCGCGGTGTGGCGACATGCGGTATAGACATGGTTGCGTTCTGTAATGTTATGGTCTGATGTGCAGTGCTGTACGGTGTGACCATTGAAGATATTATTATATCACGTGGGTGATGTTTGATGAGCCATTTATGTTTTTGTTTAAATTTGAGTAATTCCGTTTTATGGAAGTTTGGGCTGCTACTGCTGATCTGTGTCTTGGAAAGCACTGTGAGAATGCTTATTTGTGATAGCATTGTGAGAATGCTTATTTCTGATGGCATTGTGAGAATGCTCCTTTGTAATAGCATTGTGAGAATGCTTATTTAAAGTTGGTAATTGGAAAATATTTGGTCATGAACCTTGGGAACCTATCAGTTTGTCATGATTGTGCCCTGTTGGCAGGATAGCCGAACAAATTGTACTTTTGGAATGTATGTCTCTTTGGAGATGGTTTGTGAAGTTGTTTTGCACACGAGGACGTGTGACAGTCAGGATCGCCGTGTCGGCGCGAGGTACCTTAAGTACCTACACAGCGGCGCCCGCGCAGGTGACGCGCGGTGCCGGTCGAATGTTTACATTAACAGCATTAACTCTTATCAAAATTTGAAGACAAAGAATATCTCTGTTTGTATTGTTTAGGAACGGGGCAGTGTTTACATTGCCGAACGTAGCCGTGGGCCAGAGTACTAAATGAATGCTAGTTGTTGTGCTTTGTTCTAAGCTCGGTTACCGAGTATATTAAGGCATTCTGTTTGGAACCGGGATAGAGGCTGGATGCCGTGTTGTGCGCTGTGACTCGTGGCCCGCGGATTCGTTTCCGTTTCGTAAATAAATTTAGTGTTATTCGTTTAAAGTTAAAGTAAACCATAAGTAAAGTTTAGTGTGGGATATTGGCCCTTGTTTGTTGTTAAGTGTCAAGCCTATTAAGACTGATAACCACAAAAGACTAGTTGTGCATTACATAGTTACGTATTCTTGATTACCAGTAACTGGTAGCAGTTAGTAGCAGTTGTTGTATTGAGTTGGTAGCAGTTGAAGTGTTAAACTGAAGCAATTGTTGTGACAGTATGAACTTATTTTGCCTACTTGTGTGTGTACCCACTCCGGCCCACAAATAATGGATACCTAGACTGACATATATGATGTTGTAGAGCCCCTAATCCGCTCGCTCCGACATATATATTTTTTCACCATCGGAAAGTAGAGATTTCAGCGAACAGAAAGCATATCAACTTTTTGAAAAAAGCTAATATTTTGACGGGTGAATTTTCGATTGAAAATTAGGGTACTTTTTCGATATTAATTCAAAATAAGGTGAAAAAATAAATATTTCTAATCAAATAAATGACAGCGTATTTGGGACATAAAAAGGTAAGTTTTCACCAAAGTTCGTGAAAAACCAAACATTTTTGTAAAAGATAAAAATAAAAAACCAAAAACTTGGTTTTTTGAATTTTTCATATTTTTGAGGTTATGTGAAAAAGTGTGGATACAAAAGTTTTAGATCTTTTTATTACCTACAACTTTGCCATTTGAATTTTTTCCATAGGACTTTTAGTTTTGCCGGAAATCGAGATAAACCGTTTTTTACCCTTAAACACTTACCCCCATCCCCTTCCCGACCTCAGATCGCCCGTAAATTATTTTTCCTATTATTTTTATAATATTCCCCTCCTTTTCTAATGGGTTTCATTCTACTATTATTTTTTTTTGTTTTAAAAGTTATCGGCCCTGGTCTATTCCTTAGATCAGCGATTTCAAACAAAAAACGGAAGCCCTCAAAGATGAATAATTTTCACCGTTTTTTTCCACATTTCCCAGTGATTCTTCGCTCCTATTGGTCGCAGCGTGATGTTATATAGCCTAAAGCCTTCCTCGATAAATGGACTATCCAACACAATTTTTTTTCAATTCGAACCAGTAGTTCCTGAGATTAGCGCGTTCATCAAACAAACTCTTCAGCTTTATAATATTTTTAGTATAGAATATTAAAAAAAATAGGTTGTTTATTCTAAGTATGCCAAGTATCGCCAACTCGCTCTTAAAAATACTGATGGTGTGCGAGTCTGAAAGTATGTTGTTCATCATTCACGCAGAAATCGAGTCTCGAACTTTATTTGTTGACGATGACCCAAATCTCCTTTAACATAAGTCTATAAGCTCTCGGACTTTCGTATCGGTATTATAAACAGTCTGAAAGTCCCGCGGGAGCTTCCTTCTATTTCGTCTTGTTTTTTTGACATTTATTTACCAATATAATGGTCTGAAACATAATGGACTGCTCTGGGTCTGTAGATTTACTTTAGGCTAAGCCCTTAGGACATTGAATCCGATAAAGTTGGCTATATTTATGTAAGGATTTGTCTTGAAACTTTTAAAATGATGACTAAAAATTTAGGGTTTAGAAATGTGAAAGTAGCTTCTGGATAGAAGTGTACTTTGTTTCTTTTACTGCAATGATGTGACACCTTAATCTCAGCATAAAATAAAACATGGTTATTTTCACTACTAAACTTATTTAAAACGAAAGTTTTACCATGTTTTTGTTTTATGAAGCTCGATATTCGTGGGACAAATTGGAAACGATGTAAGAAAATATTTCTTAATTAATTTTTATAGCTAAATATTTCCCGGGACGGTTGTATGACGTACTTGTATCAACTTCAAAAGTTTAGAGAACTATGGATTTGTAGGTATTTTGGGCTTTTTCGGAATAAGCCATTTTAATACTGTTTCAAGTTAAGACCAGTGTGAGGCTGTAAATTTCCATACAAAAAGCGGTAACGTCCCCATAAACGAAGAAGTCCGATTTTGATAATTTTTGCTGCTAGTAAAACTAGGTTTAACCGTTTTTATTTTAAAGAAATATTGCCTAAGATAAAAGTTATTAGTATCTAAATATCTATTTTTTTTTGACTAAAAAACTGTATCGAGCGTTTAAATTGTTTTTTAAAAACGTATAAACCTAGAATAAGATGCAGTGAATTAAATGAGACCAAATTTATTTCATTCTGTGAAGGATAAAGGGGGTAAAAACGTTACGGCCCGCAACATTATTTGAAAGCAAAATGAAGGCAATTACGTCCGAACATAAACTCTCTCTATGGCACGATACGGGTCATTTTTGAAAACACCTACTCGCGCCGCGTATCGAAAACTCATGATCCTCTTAAATCAAATCTAAATTCAGTTGCTTCGTACAATTGCTTACCGCAGGCTAAAAAGCCAGACTAATAAAATAGAAAACCTGAATCCATTTATCGATAATGATATTCCGAAACTGTAAAGCTTTCATTTAATTCGAACGCTACATGTATAATAATAAGGATTATTATTAAAATCTAGTCGTAGAATTTCGAATTCATGACCTGAACGATATTCTGCAAAAATTTAATTCTTTAAAGTGGAAAGTTTCGTTGGCTTTTGGAAACTTAGCCATTTGTTAGTAGTCTACATAATCTGCAAACTTATTTAGTCATAATAGTTTCGGAAACTAACGCAAAGTGGTAAGTGCTTTGCGGAGATCGATTTGTATTAGATTTCAGTATATTTTCCGTAATAACGTACAGACTGCTGAGTCTAAAAACTATGTTTGAAAATATCTACATAGTATAAAACAAAGTCGCTTCCCACTGTCTCTCTGTCCCTATCTCAGCTCAGATCTTTAAAACTTAGCAACGTATTTTGACGCGGTTTTTTTTAATAGATAGAGTGATTCAAAAGGAAGGTTTTAACATATAAAACAAAACCTCCACGCGTACGAAGTCGCGGGCAAGAGCTAGTCTTATGCATTCTAGGTAAGCACCAAGAAATATTTAGAATAGAATAAAATTTATTAGACAAGCACACGATATTAAGAGGAAAACAATTAACAGCAGGAAAATAAATAAAAATAAAGGAAAAGTCGGAGAAAACGTCATAAGAACACATTGATGGTAACTATAGCAACGATAATACGTTGCTATGGTTACCTTGTCAATAACACTCACGTTCCCGTAACATGACTACGTTGCTATGTCAACAGAACGTGAGTGGAACGTGACACTTTTTTGTGATTGCCGTTCATTAATATATAAGACGTTATCACGTCAAAAAAAATACAGTACCTACCACAAAAACCTACTTCTTGAGGTACAAAAAGAAACAAAAACGATTGCCTTTATTGTACCATTTGTTAGTACGTTAAATATACTCTCCTTAAACGGTTGAATCTAGAAATATTAATTAATCAGGAAGGTGAAGTCTACAGGTGGAATACAGGTGAAGTCACAGGAGCAAGCTAGTATAAAACAAAGGTTGTTTTACTGATATTTTAATGAAAGGTAGAACTGTAAATTCCGAATTGGAGTACATTTTATTTCTGGTTGACGGGGGCAGTAAAGATTGATTGGTGCTGGGTAGTCGTTGTCTGGTACAAATTCGGTGATTGTTTACGTATTCACGAGGCTCTCGGTAAAACGTGCGGATGTTAGCTATATAAATATATACCTACCTACCGCCATAGTGATGGGTCAACCCGGAAACAAATCGAGTCGAGTTTACCTCGAGTAAAATCCATTTAAATCGAGTTGGCAGAAGAGATGAAACGGAAAAACTGGCGAGTCGGATTCGCGTACAATGGTTCCGTACCATTATTATTATATTTTTAGTGATTAACATCATCTGTGAAAGTTTACTAGCTATCACGGTTCATGAGATACACCTAGGTTTCACAGCTAGGTGACCAACAGAGGGTCTCAGTAAAAGGGTTCCGTAAACCCTTTTATTAAGACTCTCACAACCCTATCTATACTAATATTATAAAGCTGAAGAGTTTGTTTGATAAACGCGCTAATCTCAGGAACTGCTGGTTCGAATTGAAAAATTCTTTTTGTGTTGGATAGTCCATTTATCCCGATATTCCCACGGGATCGGGAGTTACACGGGTGAAACCGCGGAGCGCAGCTAGTATAATATATAATGTGTTTTTTTTTAAGATTAGGAGGGAAGGGTACCGGGGTCTTTCTCCATACAAACTATTACGAACGTAGTCGACTGTTTTCTCCCTGGATAATGACACTAGAGCAAATATTTTTGGTGCATTAAACTCGTAACTGCCATGACCATGCCCCCCTATTTTTTGTTTTATTTAATTTTTATTTTTTTAAATTTTTATTTCTATGATAATTAGAAAATAAAAAAAACCAAAACATAGGGGCATAGTCATGGCAGTTATAGATTTTATGTCACAAAAATATTTGTGCTAGTGGCATTATCCAGGGAGGAAACAGTCGACTACGTTTGTATGGAGACAGCGCAGGTACCCTTTCACCTTAAGGCTTCATGCGCGCTACGACTACTGAACCGATTGGGATGAAACTTGGTTCTTAAGTAGCTGGAGAGGCTATTTTTGAGACTTACCCGGGTGAAACCGCGGGTTGCAACTCGAGTTTGCGACGTCCGACTCGAGTCAACTCGAATTGAGCGTAACTCGAGTCAACTCGAATTGAGCGTAACTCGAGTAAACTCGAATTGAGCGTAACTCGAGTCAACTCGAATTGAGCGTAACTCGAGTTAACTCAAATTGAGCGAAACTCGAGTAAACTCGAATTGAGCGTAACTCGAGTCAACTCGAATTGAGCGTAACTCGAGTTAACTCAAATTGAGCGAAACTCGAGTAAACTCGAATTGAGCGTAACTCGAGTAAACTCGAATTGAGCGTAACTCGAGTCAACTCGAATTGAGCGTAACTCGAGTAAGGCCCATCACTACCTACAATACAATACGAATGGAGTCTATTTTTGCATCATGTATGACTGATGCCTGTATTTGTGAAGAGAATAATGCTTTACGGTTTTCGGTTGAAGTTTTAATATTCTGCTCGTATTCCTTTTTTGTACTGTCACGTGACTTTTGGAGGGTTAAAATAACTTTGATTTACTAGTTTATTTGTTTTTATGTGAAAAAGTTTGCACATTTGACGTTAGTCGTATCTTTTGATAATTTCAGACATTCACAAAACTTAAATTGGCACCCCCTGTGGTAATCTATACTTATAAAAAGGAAGAGAAGACAAAACGTCTGTACATGGAAGCAGATTTAAAAAAAAAAGTCTAAGGGGACCTAAAAAAAGTAGTCTTCCATAAACGAAAATAAAAAAAATGAGTTATGGGGACTTAGAAAAAGTATAAGTACTGATTTATCAACGCACTGCTTAAATCGCTGGTCTTAGTTAGAGACATCGTAATTTGGAGGGTGTCTTTTTTGTGAAGTATAGGTACTTATCTATCTACTAAGAAAGAATGTTTCGAAATTCCACCCCTAAGTGGGTGAAATGGCAGGCGAAGCCGCGAACAGAAGCTAGGCAAGTATACCCACAGAGTATACCGCGAGTCTAAAAAATAGACGACCCAGTTGGCACAATGGTCACCATGCCGGACTACCAAACACAGGGTCGCGGGTTCGATTTCCGCCTCAGACATGTATATTTATGCTTAGATATTTGTCTGTGGTCTGGTTGTTTCTATGTATTATAAGTATATATTTACAAAAGATAAGCATATAAGTAGTATATCCGTTGTCTAGCACCCATAACACAAGTCTAGTTACTTAGCTTGGGGCTAGATGGCGATGTGTGGAATGTCCTGCAATATTTATCACTACATAGTATAAAACAAAGTCGCTTTCTCTGTCCCTATTTCCCTTTGTATGCTTAAATCTTTAAAACTACGCAACGGATTTTGATGCGTTTTGATGCGTCTTCGCGATATAATAAGATCTAGGAGTCCTTTTGGAGTCGTGATAGTGCCTCGGGTATTGGAATTGTAAGGGCGATTGCACAGAATATTCAGAGTTCTATGATTTAGCACATGATATCGGTTCACGTGATGACGGACAAGAGAAATAATGACGTCACTTTAGGTATGGGAATACCTACAGAAAGACCGAGGTTTTACATCACTATCATCACTACATAGTATAAAATAAAGTCGCTTTCTCTGTCCCTATTTCCCTTTGTATGCTTAAATCTTTAAAACTACGCCACGGATTTTGATGCGGTTTTTTTTAATAGATAGAGTGATTCAAGAGGAAGGTTTATATGTATAATACATGCATAATATAGCCGTGCGAAGCCGGGGCGGGTTGCTAGTTTATTATATACTTCAATTCGAAACACAGCAGGTAAAGTGCTATAACTGCTTTGCGACAAAAAAGTCAGTAAATTAGGGTAATTTTCCTTTAAATTAAAATAACCCTTTTTTATGCAAAAATATGTTTTTATAATGTTTTTTAGTAATGTCCAGGGGGTAATTAACAAGGTTTTTGTTCTACTCGCTATAATGTGGTAGCAGTATTATGCCCCGGACAAACATACCACATCTATTCTCCTTTGCTCTCAAACAATATATTTATTTATTTTATGTTTATTCATTAGGAAAACAAACTGCTCTTAAAATAGTAAAACAGAAAAAAGCAAACTAAAAGTTTCCAAAACTACGACTTATCATTACATAGTATAAAATAAAGTCACTTTTCGCCGTCCCTATTCCCTTTGTATGCTTAGATCTTTAAAACTACGCAACGGATTTTGATGCGGTTTTTTTTAAATAGATTGAGTGATTCAAGAGGAAGGTTTTTATGTATAATACATGCATAATATAGCCGTGCGAAGCCGGAACGGGTCGCTAGTAATAAATATTCTATCAATAAGTAGGTTCTTATAATAAAGAAATAGATGACAAAAGTCTGTACTTGGAAGCAAATAAAAAAAAATGTGTTTAAAGTTAAAAGGCGAAATTTTAATCCTAATTTTATACGTTACAGGAGTTTGTTTGTTCCTCTATAACGTATAAAAAAACTGCTACTAGACTTCACTATTAGATAGCTCTATTTTCGAAGAAGGTCGTGGTATACTTTACATCGCAATCCAATAAAACGAACCTGAGTAATCAACGAAAAACTGCAGCCGCTCGAGATGTGCCGCACGTGACGACGCGAGCGCGTCCCAGCAAACACGAAGTCGCAGAATACATAACAGCTAGTATTTTCATAAGTTTTCTACATCTAACAGGAGCCGTGTACCGAACGGGGCTCGGATTTGAAACGTTACATTTTTTATGAAGCAATTTATATAACACTGTGCATGATCCGTGCCCCGTCCGGGCCACGTGACACCCCGTCCCCTCGACGGCTGATAACCCGGTGTACAGTCACATTACGAATTAGCTGAACCCCACGTGACCCAGAGCTCATTCGCATATCTGTAAAAATATAGTATGTACCTATTTTGTAAACATTTTTATCACTACATAGTATAAAACAAAGTCGCTTTCTCTGTCCCTATATCCCTATGTATGCTTAAATCTTTTTTGGAATTTAGATGCGGTTTTTTTAAATAGATAGTGTGATTCACGAGGAAGGTTTATATGTATAATACATGCACAATATAGCCGTGAGAAGCCGGACCGGGTCGCTAGTATTGTATATTGTATCGTATAGTTTATTGTTTAAAAAAAACTGAATCAGGTAACATTACTTTGAGTGAGCTCTAGGTCACGTGGGGTTCAGCTAATTGGTAATCCGACTGTACTATATAAGTGCAGCACGGACGGGCTTCGCTCCGGAGTATTGATTTAGCCTTATTGAGCCGGGCCCGGTCTATTAGGAATCATCCCTTTCCCTCAAACAATATATTTTCATAAGTTTTCTACATTTAGCCCTCCACAACTCCACACCCCATCGGGATATAGTTATCCCCAAATTGTTGAATCCAACTGTCAAATAAGAAGCAAGTTGATCTCGCGTTACGTAGGTATGTGTGAAGTGAATATTACATGAACGGCATACTATTTGAACGTAATATGTTACATATTGGACGAGAATCGCATTGCAACTTTGTTTTGGGATGCAATCGATACCGGAATAACACCGTCTCGAGACGTAATGTTACTTTAGATTGCTGTTCATCCAGTCTTTCTACCATAACACTAGCATATTTGCTTAGCTCAGGGCTAGATGGCGCTGTGTACAATGCCCTGAATTATTTATATTTAAAGCCAACACCTCGGAAACCTCCTACCATTATTTACCTCATGATAACTTTCCGTTGTCAACACTGTGTCGCACAAAGATGAATTACCTTAATCAAGTATTCGATCACAGGGACCTATATATAAATGTAGCGGATTTCGTGGTTTTTTTAACGTATAATTTACAGCTTCTTAAATATGTCGACGAGATGTTCTGTAGAGAACGATTTCACAAGTTGGCATATTACTGGGGGCGGGAGTGTGGCGAAATATAGCTGCTCAAAGAAAATTTGCCTGTATTTTTTTTATAAAATCAAGGTCCTGAGTCATCAGGACCTTGATTTTTATACATCTAATAGGGACCATAGACCTCAGTACCTGGTATAAATTTCAACTTGCTAGGTCCACATCGGTGGTGACACACGGACAGACAGCTGGACAAGAGAGTGATCTTATAATTCTACTAGTGACTATTGAGCGTCAATCGACGCTCAAAAGTCCACCGTTACTGTAACATTTCCAATCCTGTGCAACACTATTTAAACATTATAACAACGTAACCTGTGGATTATACTTATGCCACTCACACAACTAAAGACATAGCTAACATGTTGAAAATAATAATCACACTGAGTACTTTTAATTCAAATAAGTATTTAAGTTTGTGTGTAACGTCTCTTAGAAGATCGTAAGTCCAATATTTGTTGATAGTATTATGGTAGCAAACTGATAGTGTACTTATGACGCATACTGTACATGGCTTATCTCTATCCTCAATAAACCAATGCAACATTATCGCTATAAATAGTTCCTTATTAAGTTTGCATGGACTTCGGACGCTGACTGCCGATGCCGGCGAGCTAAATATCTGGGTTATTGTAGGTCTGTGAATAATATATCTATCACTAACCTCGCCTCGCTGTTTCACTCGCGTATGTCCAGTTCGGACTGACAATAGGGTTATTGATTTCGACGCTTAGTCTCTTTGCTTTCAGAATTTACAGATTCTCTATCGAAATTCTAAGATAAATTATTATTTACTTCTACATTATTACTCAAACCCTGTCGGCTAAATAAATCGGTAGATACTTATTATATCTTGGCCATACCTGCAAACTATGACCCACGCAAGATCTAAAATTAAAGACAATTGATCTTACTTGAGATATCAAAAGACCAAAATATGATTTTTAATTTTTTATGCATATTGATAAGTGGGCCACCCGTTATGTCCTCTGTCAAGGGAGAAAATTTATTTGTCCACCTGCCAAAGCACGGCATAAGGGGAAAGGATAAGTATATCCCCATTTGACATAACACGTGGACATCTATTCCCCTCCTATAGCATGGGGACCCAAGGAAGACAATAGAGTAAAATTCAGTCAAACAAATGACATTGACAAGAATGACATGCACAGATGTAAAAAAAACGAATTTATTTGGTTGATTTGCGACGACATTCAATGTACTCTGTGGTTTTCTTATAATGTCAATAATTACGGGGATAAGCGTGTTCCCCGTTTTGTCTACCGTGGATAGTATATCCACCTTTGCGCCCATGCTCCGGGGGTGGATAAAACTGACAGAGGGAAAGACTATTTTAAAGACAATTATCTCATCGATAAGGCCTATTATTCGATTGAAGAATTCATAAATGATAAAGATGACCTAAATTGAATTTGACATGATTTTGTATTCCATTCTTGACTTATTAATTAATTAATTTTGTTTTGTTTTTATTTAACTTTCAATGATTTTAATTTTTTTTTTTTTATATTATTGACATTGGATTAATTATTTTGACATCATATTAGAACTTTTAATTAACTAACTTTTAATATTTGCATGCTAAGCTAAGTGCTGGTGAAATATGTTGAACTATATTTTTATGTGACATCTTTGTACCATATTTCAAGCAAATAAATGACATTCATTCATTCATTCATTATTTTGTCCTTTCCCTGTGGATAAACTCTCTGGCCATGCTTGCCCTGCTGGATCGTCAGGCATTAGCCACCGACAGACGGTAAACGAAACCGAGGCAATACCCGGTTGCGGGACGATCTCGACGCATTTCGAGATGAATGGCCGGATCTGACGCATAATCATGGGGATTGGTAAAAATTAAATACTTTTGCCCTACAGTAGGACACTAAAAGTAATTTTTCAATCACCAAGCTATTAAAAATCCTGCCACTATTATAAAGAAATGCACAGGGAGAGCCTGTAATGTCTTCGAAGACAAAGGACTATCTCGCTATCTTTGCCCAAGCGAAACCGTCCGTAAAAGCTAGCCGCCCATAAGTAAAGTTAAAGAGATATAGAAAGAAATATAAGGGTGTTTTAAAGTTTGTTGTACGTTTGCGAAGATACCAAAATTAGATTTCCCCGATTGAACGTGGAGTTGTAGAAGTTTCCCGGCATTCGTCTTATTGGGAGTCGCGCAGCGGACGCGACGTGGTTTGATCATCAATTTACACTGAGTTATATCTACTATGGCTGCGGTGTAATATGTGTTTTCTTTCCGTTTTCTTTAAGGGTTCCGTACTTGGAGGGTAAGACTTCGCTGTCCGTTCGTCTGTCAGGCTGTATCTCATAAAACTTGTGGTAAAGACCTATACATTCAGAAGTTTGCAAATAATAATACACGCATGTGTGCTTTTATATCCATATTCTTTATTATCCAAAACCTGCGTTTACAGATCATCTTAGGTTAAGAAGCTTAACTTTTTAGAATTCCATACCCAAAGGGTAAAACCAGAACCCTATTCACTGTCCGTCTGTCAGTCACCATCTCATGAACCGTGATAGCCAGACAGTTAAAATTTCCACAGGTGATGTATTTCTGTTGCCGCTATAACAACAATATACTAAAACAGAATATAATGTTACGAAACAATTCGTCCGCGACTCCGACTCGCACTTGGCCGGTTTTGTTTTGACATTATTACTGAGAAGGCTTTGTGTTGGAATAAATTGTCCGCGCTCTCTGGTGTTATCTCTCTCTTTCTTCCAGCCTTATCCTATTATATGGGGTCGGCTCTCCTAGTTACTCTTCGCCAGAACGTTCGGTCCTCGGTCCAGCAGGCTCTGGTGTTATGCTTAATAAATTTTAATATTAGAACTAGTTGCGTTATGTGTTTATAAGCGTTTCTTTTGTCTTGCGGTAATATAAAAGAAATTCAAGGCAGGGTTACGATGAAAGTGCATTTGGAAGTTTTCTTGGTATGAGTTTTTGGCCAAATCGTTGGCAGCTACCCCTGTATTTAGGAAGTGCTCTGTGCAATATAAACTTTTATAGCCTAATTTAGTCCCAGCGGTTTATGATGTGCGTTAAAATTATCTGTGGTCAATCCAGTCTCCTATTTTATTTATTAGATAGGATAGAGGATACTTTAAATATGTTCCCATAAATTATTTGGGTAAGATCTGATGAGGCTCTTCATAGTGATGAACAGAATTGCAGCCTTTGGTGTAATTTAGTCCGACCGGTTTATGATTTGCATTGTCTGGGGTCAATCCAGTCTCCTATTTTATTTATTAGGTAGAAACTTTAGGGATGGTCCCATAAAAATTTGGCTAGGATCTGATGAGAATCTTCGGAGTTATGTACAGAATTCCTGCAGTAAATGAATCAAACCTTAATATTTTGACAAAACAAAATGTTTTCAAAATATCTGTAAACTTAGAACAACAGTTTGCACACGTTGTATGTACGTGCTACGTCTGCTGAAAGTTTCTAGACACAGCCAGAGATTCGGTCTGTGCTTTTATATAATAAGTCCAGCTTTATTGTATTTGAAATATTTGCTTTGGTTTTCTGTATGAGCTTTGAAATGTATGAGGTTTAGAAACAGGTGTGCAGTAAGGTTTCGTTTTAGACTTCCTTGTGGGTACATAGAATGTACTGAAAATGTGCTTTTTTAGGTTTTTAGTACCCAAAGGACCTGGAACCGGGTTGAAATTTTCACAGATTGTGTATTTCTGTTGCCGCTATAACAAAAAGAACAGAATATAAAAATATTTCAGTGGGTGCCCCATACAACATGATACGGAACTTAGGGCTTGAGCTCCGTAATTCCGGTTTTAACAAAATTCCGGAATGCCGACTTATTTCAGTATCGTTTGTAATACCGGAATTGATGAGAGCAAAACCGGAATTTCGATATCGTTTGTTATGAGTCGAAAAGGCAGTTTTCTAAGACGGTGGCGATAGAGGACAATGCTTCAAGTATCTAAAAACAATACCGCCTACTAGTGTCGAGGCTAAACGCGACTTTTCACCAGTTTCTAACATTTGTATTCGTGTAAGAAGTTCACATCCAACAAAAGTTCTAGATGATAGATTACTTAATTTTTATTTATAGCTATTTCAATGCATTTATTATTCCTACCTAAAATTCCCCTTCATTTCGATAGCATCTGTTATTCAAAAAATATTATGCATTTTTTAAAGGAAGCATCGAATTTCGGAATTCCGGAACTGGATAGATCAATATTGAAACTGAATTCTGGAATTGAAAAATGGACCGATATTCAAGCCCTATACGGAACCCTTCGTGCGCGAGTCCGAATCGCACTTGGCGGGCTTTTTATTTTATTCGATAATATTTAACTTATAAAGGAATGGTGTGCAATAATAAATAGCTCTTGATCCCGATCTATGATAGTATCAAGAAGGCTTTTCGGCCATCTCTTAAGTCTAATTTTTCGTATAAACATAAATACATTTTTGATTGCTGCTGTAAAAAGAAATAGGGAACAGAATGATGTTCTATTTTATCCGCGAACCCTTCACAGTTTTCACACTGTTTATTTACTTTAATATTTCTTACCCCACGGTAATTTGCGTTGAACTTCTAGCAGATAATATCTGCATGCACTTAATAAATACCTAATCTTTTTCGACTTCATACTTAAAGCTACCTGAAAGCAAGTCGTTTAAGACGTTTTATTCAACTTTCAGAAGTAAAACTTCCGACTTTTTAATATTAATACGATGGTCTCCGAAGACTAAAGTTTCTAAAGTTCGTGGAATAAAAATCCAAGTTTTCTTTGAAAAATTTGAACTCTCTGTTCGTCCTTCCGACCTATCTGGCGCGGTAGAAGGAAGGTTGCGGGTTCGATTCCCGCCTCAAATAAATATTTATGTATATATTATATTTGTTGCTGGTTTGGTTGTTAAATATTAAAGATACTAGCAGCGCTCCGCGGTTTCACCCGCGTAACTCCTGATCCCGTGGGAATATCGGGATGAAATATAGCCTATGTTATTCCTGATGAATCAATGTATGCTCATACCAAGTTTCATCAAAATCGGTCCAGTGGTTTCGAGCCTATTCGTTACAAACAAAAAAACTTCTTTATAATATTAGTGTAGATATCTGTTGTCTGGCCACCATAACACAAGCCTAGTTGCTTAGCTTGAGGCTAGATGGCGCTGTTCTGCGAAGTCTAGCTATTTATTTATTGATAATTTTTGTAGGCAGACGATGGAATTGACTTAGTTTGTAGTAACCCATCCGGATTCCAGATAAATAAGGTCATCGTAAGAATTAAGGTAGAATAGACTGTTTCTCAGGTTCAATACCTGAGAATTTTAAGCATAAAACAAAAAATTACATTGCTTCATTAGTAAAGTCTTTTTATCCAACCGGACTTCTAGGTATTCTAGATTGGGAGTAATAATGGACAAGTTAAAATTAAGAAGGCAAATTTCCAATCTAAAATATAATAAATAGAGAAAAATACATACAACCGAATTGAGAACCTCCTTCATTTTTTGAAGTCTGTTAAAAAAATAATTTATTTAAATAAATTATATTAGTGACGGTAAAAGAAGTATGGAGATAATAAAATTCGTTCACGTACAAAGGTACACTTGGTGGAATCTGACTGTACGTCTGTATGTCCATTATTATCCATAGAGAACTTTTAGACTACCGTCAAATGTTCACATGTTAAGGCTTACACATTTGAAGACAATCGTTCACTTTTGAAGGCAATCGTTCACTTTTGATGGTAATCGTTCACACATTTGAAGACAATCGTTCACTTTTGAAGGCAATCGTTCACTTTTGATGGTAGTCGTTCACACATTTGAAGACAATCGTTCACTTTTGAAGGCAATCGTTCACTTTTGATGGCAATCGTTCACTTTTCAAGGTTAGGTCCCACATTTGAAGGCAGTTAGTTGCTCACTTTCGAAGGTTGAAGCTTACGCATTTGAAGGCAGTTGCTCACTTTTGAAGGTTGAATGAACCTTACACATTTGAAGGCAATCGTTCCTATTTGAAGCGAATTGTTCACGTTTGTTGATTGTAGTCGTTCACATTTAGCCTACACATTTGTAGACAATCGTTTTCATTGGAGTTCGATCGTTTACATTTGAAGGCAATGGTTCACATTTGAAAGTTATGAAGGTTAACTTACACATTATAAGGCAATCATTCATTTCAAATGTTCAAGTTTACACAATTAAAGGTTAGCTTACGCATTTGAAGGCAATCGTTCAATTTGCAGGTAAGGTTATAAATTTGAAGGCAATCGTTCACATTTGAAGGTTAGCGTACGCATTTGAAGGCAATCGTTCACTCATTTATCGACCGCTTCATAAAACCAAGTCTCGTGTAAGTGACCAAACTATCGCCCGATAGTTATCATCTGCTGTCTGCGAGTTTTATTATGGAACACTGAAGAAAAAAAGATAAGTGTGGGTTCGATGCGCGGTGACGTCAGCTTATGAAGAATGCGTTTATCGTAACCCTATTGGTGTAAAAATATTATGTATGTATAGTAAGTAGTAGGTGTGTATGTAAATGGTGTTTTCCTTGACCGTAAACAGTTGCATATTTATGTTGGGATTCAATACCTATGCAAGTAACATCGCAAAAACTATTTTTACGTTAAAAATTAAGAGTAGTATTCTTTATCTTTTTTTAGGGTTCCGTACCTCAAAAGGTAAAAATAGGAACCCCTATAAGATCACTTTCTTGTCCGTCTGTCTGTCCGTGTGTCACCACCAATTTTCTCAGGAACGGGTGGACCTAGCAGCTTGAAATTCATACCATGCAGGTACTGAGGTTTATAATAGTCCCTATTAGGTGTATAAAAATCAAGGTCCTGAGTCAACACGATGAAAAGATATGGGCAAAATTTGCAATCTATGTTGTCTGCAAGGCAAAGGTCTCCCCATCAGAACCCAGGCTATGTTTGGCCAGTTAACTAAGAATGCAACCAATCTTGTTAGTCACTCTTGTGATGTTAGGCAAAAATGCTGGTCGCCGAGCTACATCTATTTTAAAATTAGTAGGTACTTATCGTCCCTCTAAACCACCTCCTCCATTCGAAACACATCAGTTGTAAGAAAATTACTACTAATTGGCAAGTTGCATTGTTACTGATTACCTACTCTCTTTACCAGAGGAATTTCCAACGAGTCACTCGGTTTGAAAGTGACTCGAAGGAAATTTCCAACTCGTAACAGTCTGACCTGATAGGGTGACTGGTTGAAAACCCAACTAAAATAAATGTAGAAAAAATATGCAAAGTAAATAAATAAATATTGCAAGTAATTGGGCAGTGCACAGCAACTTTTAGCCCCGAAAGCCAAAAGTTGAAATTCTTTATTTATATTATTCATATTATATAGTGCGCTAATTAACATTGCTCTTACGTAAGAGCTATGTCAATAAGAGCACATAAATTTTTCTTAAGAAAAAATCATTAAATAAATAAATAAATGCGTTTATTTCTTTTACAAATGCTTAAATCTGCAAAATGCTTAAATTAGGTTGAAACCTCCTCTTAAGCGTCAAATGCCTGTGTCAGAAGGCTCCGCTCTTCTATAGTTATTATTATAATTTGATAAGCAAAAGGTATACAATACATAATATGACTTCCTAAATTATTAGATATTACTTACAAACAATTCTTACAAAAATCAATCGTGATATTTTTTTATTTTTTTTGGTGGACGGCCGGCCGGGGTTTGAACCCACGACCTTCAGAATGAAAGTCGAGGTATCTACCACTAAGCCAACACGGCTTTGTACAGCCCGTATAAAGACAACAGTTAGTAGGTATGCGTATAGGACTTTATTTACCGTTATCACAGTACTAGAATTAGCTTCACATGAGCTACGAGGGTTAATTGTCGACTCTTATACGAATTAATTAGGATCCTCTGTGTAATGGACGTGACACACCGCTACGTAGCTCTAACATCCAATTCCGTTACACATATTATTTGAGTTCAGTCATAATGCTATAAAAAAAATACTAGCTGCGTTCTGCGGTTTTACCTGCGTAAGACCCGATCCCGCGGGAATTGTAACGATTATTACGTAACTCAAACTCTACATTTTTTATTCAATAGGTGTCATGCAGTGTATTACATCACTTTGAAACGTCTGAAAAGTTAAGTTAGGATGTGTGCCTTCGGAACGCGCCCACCAATGAGAAGAAGGCACAAGAAACTCATGCCACAACAACGATCTTCTGACCCTTAACAATTGTAATAAAAAATTATGACAAACAAAATTGCTATGCGTTCGACACTTAACCTTATCTTACCTTTAATCTTTTGTAACATCCTCTTCATCCTAAGGTTGCTTAAAAGAGGCGGCTGCTTTAAGCGGCAAGGCCGCCTGTTGTGCTATGATAGTTTTAATATTAATTTTTAATTAGCTGTTGCCCACGACTTTGTACGGGTGGTAGTTTTGTTTTATGAACCAAAACCTTCCTTTTGAATCACTCTATCTATTACAAAAACCGCATTAGAATCCGTTGCGTAGTTTCAAAGATCCAAGCATACATAGGGTCAGACAGCCGCGCCGCGCGCTTTCAGCCGCGTAACGCGTAAGTCCCGATCCCGAGGATTTCGGAATCAAAAGTATCCTATGTCCTTCTCCATGCCCTAAACTCTCATTGTGCCGATTTTCATCAAAATCTGTCCGTCGTTTGACCGTGAAGAAGAAAAGAATAAACAAACAAACTTTTGGATTTATATAATACTAGCGACCCGTCCCGGCTTCGCACGGCTATATTATGCATGTATTATACATATAAACCTTCCTCTTGAATCACTCTATCTATTAAAAAAAAAACCGCATCAAAATCCGTAACGTAGTTTTAAAGATTTAAGCATAAATAGGGACATAAGGACAGAGAAAGCGACTTTGTTTTATTTTATACTATGTAGTGACAGTTATAGTGATTATTGGGATAGAATTCAAAATCCTGACTGCCTGACTGATGTAGATTGGGCTTAAGTTTTGTAAAATCGCTATTATGACGATAGGCTTCCGCTAAGGAATGATTTTGGAAAAATCACCCCTACGCGGATGAAGCCGCGAGTGAAAGCCAGTTCTGTAACTAATTTTATCAAAGTTTTCACTGAAGAAAAACGTTATAATGTCATAAAAATATCAAAGGAAGCAAGATTTTAATAGCTTGTCTGATGGGGCTCGAACGTGTTCTCTTTTAAATCAAGTTAATTAATTTTGATATTTAAGTAAGCGTACCCTACGGCTATGCCGGTGATACATCGTATATCACACATCGCACTTCACACATCGAATAAATCACTACATAGTATATAACGATACCTCATTCTATCTAGCTATCATGTGACGACCTCTGTGGCGCGTCGGGCGAACACCCGACTGCGACGCAGAAGGTTGCGGGTTCGATTCCCGCCGGGAACAAGTATTTATGCTGACCATAAATTCTTGTTTCTGGTTCTGGGTGTTTCCTATATGTATAATATGTATATATTTACAAAAAAAAAAGTATAAAAGTAGTTAATCCGTTATCTGGCACCCATAACACAAGCATTAAGTTGCTTAGCTTGGGGCTGGATGGCCATGTGTAATATGTCCTGAAATATTTATTTATTTATTTATTTAAATTATCTTTGTAGGTATGGTTCTAAAAAAATATTTCACAGATTATTATTTTTTGCAACTTATCTTAAAAACTACTGACTTTCATGAACGAGCAAGATTTTAATAGCTTGTCTGATGGGGCTCGAACGTGTTCTCTTTTAAATCAAGTTAATTAATTTTGATATTTAAGTAAGCGTACCCTACGGCTATGCCGGTGATACATCGTATATCACACATCGCACTTCACACATCGAATAAATCACTACATAGTATATAACGATACCTCATTCTATCTAGCTATCATGTGACGACCTCTGTGGCGCGTCGGGCGAACACCCGACTGCGACGCAGAAGGTTGCGGGTTCGATTCCCGCCGGGAACAAGTATTTATGCTGACCATAAATTCTTGTTTCTGGTTCTGGGTGTTTCCTATATGTATAATATGTATATATTTACAAAAAAAAAAGTATAAAAGTAGTTTATCCGTTATCTGGCACCCATAACACAAGCATTAAGTTGCTTAGCTTGGGGCTGGATGGCGATGTGTAATATGTCCTGAAATATTTATTTTATTTATTTATTTATTTATCATGTGACAGACAGACAGACGGACAGTACAGTCTTTTGTAAAAGAGTCCCGTTTTTCTCCTTTGGGTACGGTACCCTAACAAAGGCGTACGCAACTACGCATATGTCGAAAGATGCATCACTGCGATACATCGAATAAAGTTCATCTATGTGCTATGGCTCGTGATTGGTCAAGTCAAGGTAATCGCGCGCCGTATCGCTCGCACCGCAGTGCTTCGCATTTACTTGTGCGATATCGATGTGCAATGCATCTTCGGCATAGCCGTACCCTAAATGTTCTCCCAATACCCGACTTTTATAGATGAGATTAAAGTTGGATAATCTTCCAATTTCTAAATCCCTTCATTTAAAATTAATCGTTCATTATTAAAAGCCCTCAAATCAATGTAAACTTTGGTTAACCAACATTTAATTTCGTCGGAGAAAGTTTTATTTCAATTTCTCGTTGTCACCAAAGGAGCTACAATTCAGCAGGGAGGTTCTGTAATCTTGCCCATGATTTGCAATTTTGTTAGAAGTGTCCGCTCGCAATGTTACTTCTATAAGATGTTTGGATTCCGGTCAATTTGAACTTGATTTTCTTGTAGGATTAATACTTTATACTTTGACATCTAATTTTTATTTTTGCTTATATTAATGTATTTATTTATGTAACACAATTTTCTCGTAATTTATATGGATCAAGATATCTGAAAAAAATTAATTTTATTTTTTTTTAATTTTTAATTAAATAATTCCTACTTCTTTACATAGTATAAAACAAAGTAGTTTTTTCTATCTGTCCCTATGTATGCTTAGATCTTTAAAACTACGCAACGGGTTTTGATGCGGTTTTGAGGCGGTAGATGAGTGATTCAAGAGGAAGGTTTATATCCACGCATTCCTTCACTTCCAAAGGTCCGGGGCTCCATAGCCCCGTGATATGGGGCACATAACAGACAAATAATAATAATAAGACATAGAGCCTTTGCCATGGCAGTTATAGGTTTTATGCAACAAAAATATTTGCTCTAGTGTCCAGGGAGGAAACAGTATCCAGGGAGGAAACAGTAAATAAATAAATAAAATAAATATTGCAGAACATTCCACACATCGCCATCTAGCCCCAAGCTAAGTAACTAGACTTGTGTTATGGGTGCTAGACAACGGATATACTACTTATATACTTTTCTTTTGTAAATATATACTTATAATATATAGAAACAACCAGACCACAGACAAATATCTAAGCATAAATACATGTCTGAGGCGGGAATCGAACCCGCAACCCTGTGTTTGGCAGTCCGGCATGGTGACCATTGTGCCAACTGGGTCGTCAGAGCAATCGACTAACGTTCTACAGTCAATTACGTTTGTATAGAAAATGAGCCGGTAACCTTTACTTTTAAAAACACGACATTCTATTTTTACCCGACTACGCGGAGCAAAGGAGGGTAATGTGTTTATCAATCATATTTGTTTCTATGTCGCGTTCTAGAGGCCAAACACGTGGACCGATTATGATGATCCTCACGTCAATCGATTGGTCTTAATTATGAAAACAATTCAAGCAATGTTAACAATAACACATTATGACAATATCTTTCCTCTTAAAAACACGACATTCTCTTTTTACCCGACTACGCGGAGCAAAGGAGGGTAATGTGTTTATCAATCATATTTGTTTATATGTCGCGTTCTAGAGGTCAAACACGTGGACCAATTATGATGATCCTCACGTCAATCGATTGGTCTTAATTATGAAAACAATTCAAGCAATGTTAACAATAACACATTATGACAATATCTTTCCTCTTAAAAACACGACATTCTCTTTTTACCCGACTACGCGGAGCAAAGGAGGGTAATGTGTTTATCAATCATATTTGTTTATATGTCGCGTTCTAGAGGCCAAACACGTGGACCGATTATGATGATCCTCACGTCAATCGATTGGTCTTAATTATGAAAGCCATTCAAGCAATGTTTACAATAACAAATTATGACATAATAACATCGTGTTATAGACTGTTTGTTTGTCTCAGTATATAATCGATTCCGGCCACGTTCCGAGGCGATTAATTTAAAACTTATAACTTGCGGTAAAGGCCTATACATACAGAAGTTTGCAAACAATAATACACGCATGTGTGGTTTTATATCCATATTCGTGTTTTATACAAAACCTGCGTTTACAGATCATTTTACGGCTGTGCGGGTTGAGAGGCTTTACTTTTTAGAGTTCCGTACCCAAACGGTAAAAACGGCACCCTTTTACTAAGACTTCACTGTCGTCCATCTGTCTGTTCGTCTGTCACCAGGCTGAATCTAATGAACCGTGATAGCTAGACAGTTGAATTTCTTAACAGATTATATATTCGCATAGAATACTAGCGTTTAGGTCCACTTTGCCTCTTCAATAATACAAGCTGCGGTTTCACCCGCGTAAGTCCCGATCCCGTGCGAATATCCAAATAAAAAGTAGTCTATAGCCTTCCTCAATAAATGGACTATACAACACAAAAAGAATTTTTCAATTCAAAACAAACTCTTCAGCTTTATAATATTAGAATAGATTTAACGAACCACAGAAAAATATGTCAAAAACCTGGGTGGTTAGTGCCTCTATGAGTTTAAAATGATAAAAAAAATAGATCATAAACTAAAACCAAATAAAGATTTATAGTTGTTATTAATTTGACGGCCCAGTTGGCACTATGGTCACCATGCCGGACTGCCAAACACAGGGTTGCGGGTTCGATTCTCGCCTCAAGACAAGTATTTATGCTTAGATATTTGTCTGTGGTCTGGTTGTTTCTATGTATTATAAGTAGAAAAAGGAAAGTTTTACAGAAGAAAAAGTATATAAGTAGTATATCCGTTGTCTAGCACCCATAACACAAGGGTAGTTATTTAGCTTGAGGCTAGATGGCGATTTGTGGAATGTCCTGCAAAGTAAATAAATGTTTGGTACATGACATGGACAGTGGACACAGAAAGCCCTGACAGTTAGGCATTGAACCTTTTAAATATTCATCAAAGAGCAGTGACAATACGCAATGTAATTTCTCTGCACCATCCAACGTGATCCGTGTTCTGGACAAAGTTGATTGTCTTATCAAACATTAACGAATGAAAGGTAGTTTTGGTCAAGTCGAGGGCACTCCGTTGCATAATGTATACTTTCGTAAAATGCACCCCATAAGCAAAACGTACCATACCGAAAATGCATCTTTCTCAAAATACACCTTTCTCTTAAGGCACTTTTCTCATAATGCACCATTCTCGTGTACCTTTCTCATAATGCACCTTTCTCATTATGCACCATTTTCATATTGCACTAATCTCATATTGCCCTAATCTCATATTTCACTAATCTCATATTGCACTAATCTCATATTGCACTAATCTCATGTTGCACCATTTTCATATTGCAACAATCTCATAATGCACTAGTGTCATTATCTAGGGAGAAAACAGTCGACTACGTTTGTAATAGTTTGTATAGGAATAGCCCCCAGTACTCTTTCCTCTTAAGGCCTCTAACTTGACCTAACGACTGCTACTAGAGGTAGCAACAGGGACCAACGGCTTAACGTGCCTTCGGAAGCACGGAGGGGCTCACCAAAACACATTTGACAATTAAAATGAGCAAAATATTACTATCATCACTATCACTACATAGTATAAAATAAAGTCACTTTTCGCCGTCCCTATATCCCTATGTCCCTTTGTATGCTTAGATCTTTAAAACTACGCAACGGATTTTGATGGATTTTGATTTTTTTAAATAGATAGAGTGATTCAAGAGTAAGGTTTATATGTATAATACATGCATAATATAGCCGTGCGAAGCCGGGGCGGGACACTAGTGCCATATAAAAAAGATGCTGGATGTCAAATTCTAAGCGGAATAGGGAGCAAAGACTAGGTTTAAATCTAGAGTTTATACTTCGGAGGCCTTCTAACAATTTCCTGTTGGTATAATTACCGAGAGGCAATTATGGCGTTTCACTAGTTTTAACTAGAAATCTTAAGGATTTAATCAACGTAGGCTTGTCCAGATAGTCTTGCGGCTAAATAAATGGTTGCTTTAATTCTTGGAATTTTATAATAGTTTAGTTTACTTCCACGCTAATCGGTTGATTGAAAACACAAAAGGACATTCATTCTTACTAGTATGCTCTATATCGGGGGTTCCCAAACTTATTTTGTCTACTGCCCACTTTGAGAATAAACTATTTTTTTAGCATTTTTCACCTACTTAAAAACCACTATAACATAAAATAAAATAAATTATTGTGTATAAGTGGAAATTAAACATTTAATTCTAAATGAGACTTTTACTATTAACCTGCAAGAGTTAACTTGAAACGAGCGCAGTAGGTAGTACACAAAACACCCATTTTGTTTTGGGTCTCTTACCGCCACCCTTTAGGCCTGCAGCGCCCACAAGGGGGCGTTATCGCCCACGTTGGGAAAGACTGCTCTATATCAACTGAGACGTGTAGGATTTTTGAAGTGAAAACTTCTTATGGCGCGTTGGGCACTTTTGTGGGTGAGCATTTTCAGCCGTTCTCGCGACAGACGACAGATTTTCTCGCGACAGATGAGATTTTACACAGATATACAGTTTTTTAATTTGGCTGTGAGTGTATTAAGACGTACATATGGTATTTTTTAACGGACGACTATTGACGGACGACAAATGTCGGACGACTATTGACGGACGACAAATGTCGGACGACTATTTGTCGGACGACTATTGACAGACGACAAATGTCGGACGACTATTTGTCGGACGACTATTGACGGACGACAAATGTCGGACGACTATTTGTTGGACTTTTTCAAAAGGCTAACGATGAACTTTTATTGTTTGTCAAACCGGGCACTCATTTTTGACTATCCTATCCTATCCTACTAATATTATAAATGTGAAAGTTTATGTGTGTGTATGTATGTTTGTTACTCCTTCACGCAAAAACTACTGGACCGATTGCTATGAAACTCGGTATCTAGATAGCTGGAGAACTGGATTAACACATAGGCTACTTTTTATCTCGATATTCCCAAGGGATCGAAAACTACGCAGGTGAAACCGCGGGGCGCAGCTAGTCTCTTATAGTTAAGAATATGGCCCTGAAGACTCATGTAAAAAAATCACCCTGTTTAATATTTGATCTGTAACTGCACGCCCATAAACGCTGATCGTAGTGATAGTCAACCGACTCCGAATTCGAAATTATACCAAATTACAGCTAATTCAAGTGGACCTATTTTCACTATACAGCGTTATTGGAAATTATACTAGCAAGCCGTCGAGAGCTATTTCTGTGCACCTTAACAAACAACTTTTGTTCTACGACTTTTGGAAATTCGAACATTTTTTCGAAAATTTTGAGATTGGGTTTACCTGAAAATCAGCTGTTCCTTACACGGAGAGGTCATTAACCTTAAAATTTTACTTATTTTTTAAGTTTTATCTACTGTTCTTAGTCTGAATTACCTTTGTTTTGGTATGAATGAATGACCGTTGTCTTTGTACATAACCTCAAATTTTTCATATTTTTTTTTTCGAATATCCAAAAGTCGTAGAACAAAAGTTGTTTGTTAAGGTGCACAGAAGTAGACCTCAACGGCTTGCTAGTATAATTTCCAATAACCCTGTATAGGTTGATTTTATCTTTTAAGGTCTTATTACGTTTCTTTTTTAGGTCACGTTTTTCTTTTAAATTCAGTCGTCATCAGCACTAAAGGTCCTGGAGTAAAATGACGCTATCTTAGAAAGGTGTAAGCACTTAGCTATCTATACCTATTTTTATATTCACTAGTTTGAACCTACGGTTGCGCTCGTCTCTGGTATGTCATATGTCAACACAAAAATATTTTTTTCAATTCGAACAAACAAACTCTTCAGCTTTATAATATTATACAGGGTCTGCTGTAATTAATGGACATGCGGGCACCTACGGATAGAGGACACTGTGCCAATTTAAAAAAAAAAGTTGCCTATTTCATTGAGATTCTGAAATGGTATAATACGTGGTGTTGCCAGCATTTGGCACTAGGGTGACCAGACCATACATTTTTTTTACACCGGGAAAGACAAAGGTTCCGGGTTCAGGTTAAAAATTAAAAAAATTATGAAGTTTGAGTTAGATCTTACTTAAAAAAAAAACTTTCAATGTGTCATAAAAATAATTGTTTGTATTCGATAGCACATTTATCCTGCTAGCCTAGCATGAAGACCTAAACACGATACGATAAAGCGATATAACTACATCAACTCTCAAAATATGATAGATAAAGCCGCCATGTTGAATTTTTATCATAATTTTTATCGCAATTTATAATTAAAGTTCAACACGGCGGCTTTATCTATCATATTTTGAGAGTTGATGTAGTTATATCGCGTGATATCGCTATATCGTATCGTGTTTTGGTCTTCATGCTAGGCAGGCTGGAATACTATCCAAAAAACAGATTGGGATAATTCCTTCATTTGCAGTTTTGGCATCAAAAAACATCGAGAAAAATTGCGGATATCTCGGAAACTAAAAGACTTTCATAGAACATAACTTTCATTTTTCTGAACCGGCACAGTGTCCTCTATCCGTAGGTGCCCGCATGTCCATTCATTATGGGACACTCTGTATATAGTATACATAGGGATAAAAGTATACATTATTTGGATAAGCTGAAAAAGACTTTGGAATAGGACATAATTATATTCTTTTTCACAATTACCCCTGTACAAATTTCCATCCAAACCGTTCAACCCCCATTTGACCTTGAATAAGTAACAAACATACTTTCGCATTTAAAATATTAGTGGGGATTACTCGGCTACAAAGATCCCATCAAAGATAACGTAAATGCCAGAGAATAGCTGTTGAATATGATGTGTAATTTCGACCTTTCGACCTCGTAATGTCAATTTTAATTTGGTATGAATATTTTTTATAATAAGAATATTTAGGTGTTACGGAGACTTTCATATTGGTTTCATATCAACTTTAGTTGATGATTCATAACTTCCAATCCCGTGGGAATATCGGGATAAAAAGTAGCCTATGACATTCCCAATGAATCAATGTATTCTCATACCGAATTTTATCATAATCGGTCCAGTAGTTTCGGAGCATATTCAATGCAAACAAACAATCAAATCTTTCGTCTTTATAATATTAGTATAGAAAAATAACGAAATCTGAAGTATCCAAAACGAACTCTAGCTCGCTCTTCTGCTTTAGGTGAAAGGGTACCGGCGCCCTCTTCATACAAACGTAGTTGACTGTTTCCTCTCTGGATAATGACATTAGCACAAATATGTTTGTGCCATAAAACCTATAACTGCCATGACTATGCCCCTATGTCTTGGTTTTTTTCATTTACTACGTAATTATCATAGAAATTAAGATTTAAAAAACAAAAAATTTAAAAAAATAGCGCACTCCGGGAGTGCAGGCAGAAGTGAAAACTGTATATCTGTCGCGAGAACATACGCAAAAAGAAATTAAGATGAAAAAAAAAAATAGTCGGACGACTATTTGTCGTCCGACATTTGTCGTCCAACAAATAGTCGTCCGACATTTGTCGTCCGTCAATAGTCGTCCGTTAAAAAATACCATATGTACGTCTTAATACACTCACAGCCAAATTAAAAAACTGTATATCTGTGTAAAATCTCATCTGTCGCGAGAAAATCTGTCGTCTGTCGCGAGAACGGCTGAAAATGCTCACCCACAAAAGTGCCCAACGCGCCATAAGAAGTTTTCACTTCAAAAAGAATAAAACCCCTATGTTTTGTTGCACGGTCATGGTCATGGGCAGTTATAAGTTTTATGCAACAGAAATATTTGCTCATTTTTTGTCATTATCAGGGAGAAGCAGTCGACTACGTTTGTATGGAGAGAGCCCCCGGTACCCTTTCCTCTTGAGCCCTGCTGCCCTCCTGCTTGCCCTTTGTGCCACCTAGATTTAAGTCATACTGAAGAAAAAAAAATGTGTCACGCACGCGGTCGCGGGTCACGCGTTTGGACCGAATTCCATTTTTTAGGCATATTAGTTATCGGTCACCTTCAGTCTCTCTTTCTCTTGCGGTTTTTTGTTTCGTTACGCGGTTGCGTAACGCGGTAAATTTGTTCTCGGCTAGGTCCCCTCGCCAACCCGCGATACGAAACTTTGTTGCAAAAATATTTGACATTATTATGTAAAGCTAAGGAAGAATACACGACGACACTTGATGATCAAAAATTGCTACAGAGTGGACGCTATCGACACTAGTGTCGACATTTGTGTGGAGTGTCAGTGTCGTCGTGTATCCTTAGCATTAGGTTTTACGTAGGTCTAAGTAGGTACAGTCAGCTGCATAATTGCAGCCCCCGGTAGAGTTCGAAAATTACTATTATTAGAATGTTTTCATTCTAATAGTTATTGTTTGATAAATTGATGAGTTAGAAGACTTAAAACTTCAACTAAAGCAGGTGTCTAGAATCTTGCTTGTGTTGAAAACATTCTTATATCAGCCGTTTTGGAGCTCTACGGTGGTTTGCAATTATGCAGCCGACCGTACCTATCCGTAAAGGTAAACCGACAGGAATCGGGTTGCAAGAACCCCCTCGCTACTGCTAGGTACCAACGTACCGTGAACTCAATAATGGTAATGGATTGTCGCAAACTGCTCAGTATGCCAGTCTTCCGTTACGTTGATTTAGTTAGTATAGTTGCTAGTTGTGAACTCGTGATGCACTATCCCATGGACATAACTAAGTTAAGTTGTGGTCGATGTTGGAAGACATTGAGCAGGTACTAAGAGGTCTTGCGAAGGCAGATAGTGTATAAATTCTTTATTGCAAACACCATTCTTAAATTACATTCATTACATAGTATAAAACTAGCGGAGCGGGTCGCTAGTTGAATTTAAATATACGAATTATTCCATATTCAAACCCGCATAAGTCCCGATCCCGTGGGAATATCGGGATAAGTATACACTATTATAGCACCTACTAATTGGATTTTGATGTAAAGTATACCACGACTTTCCTCAGATTTCACTTGGTTTAGGCGTTTTTAATTGTAGATTATGTAACAAACAAACAGACAGACAGATATATTTTTGTTCTATTACTTTTTCGAAGTCCAACCGACCCTTTTTTTTGATTTGCTGTATTATATAGAAATCAATGCCACTTTTCGTTGTAATTTTATAACTCAAGAACGGGCTCACATATCCGAACCAAATGTTTAAGCTTTGTTCGGACTATTTAGTAGATGGTTTATGTGAAGTTTACACAAAATCGGTCGAGCGGTTCTTCATTTATCACATTTTTTTTATATAGCAAAACAACGTTTGCCGGGACAGCTAGTTAAAACATAAAGAAAGAAAGAAACATAAAGATTATAACATCATTTTCAGAGATGTAATGGTACATATTGTTTAAAACAACATTTAGGTACAAGATTTAACCAGTAATTTGTTCCTCACACCCTACAGAAACGTCAACAACACTTACGTCTTTCCCTTCCGTAATAAATGTTTGTTATATTTACAATTCGTGACGTCACTGGTTGACGTCACCGGCTGAATACGAAACAATCCTTCTTATTTTAACTTCCGTCGCTCTCTGAATAAAATAAGAAAGGGTTTATGATTTATGGGATGGAAGCCATTTTTTCCTACAACACGTGTCTTTTAATCTTCACTATTTTTAAGTAAATAGTACATTAATTTATTTAAATTTGTATAAAAGTGTACATTGTAAATTGTACATTAATTTATTTAGAATTGTACAAAAGTGTACATTGTAAATTGTACATTAATTTACTTAAAATTGTACAAAAGTGTACATTGTAAATTGTACATTAATTTACTTAAAATTGTACAAAAATGTACATTGTAAATTGTACATTAATTTACTTAAAATTGTACAAAAGTGTACATTGTAAATTGTACATTAATTTACTTAAAATTGTACAAAAATGTACAGTGTAAATTGTACATTAATTTACTAAAATTGTACATATGTGTACATTGTAAATTGTACATTAATATACTTAAAATTGTACAAAAGTATATTGTAAATTGTACGTTAATTTATTTTAAATTGTAAATTAATTTACTTAAAATTAGTGAAAGTCGGTCGCATAATTGCTGACACACCGTAGAGCTCCAAAACGGATGTTATAAGAATGTTTTCAACACAAGCAAGATTCAACGCACCTGCTTTAGTTGAAGTTAAAAGTCTTTTAACTCATGAATGAGAACATTCTAATAATAGTAATTTTAGAACTCTACGGTGAGTCTGCAATTATGCTGCCGACCGTACACAAGAAAATCGTGATAAGTGGCTAATGCCATCTTATCACGATATCCGCGGATGGAAACCCTAAAATGCAGCCAAGGACAACCTCCGGTTTGGATAGTACTATTGATAAACTACCAGGAGAAAACTACTTGGGCTATTGTGATGGGATGGTAGTGGACTGGCTACTGGGAAACTAAAGCCATATTAAAATTAGATAGATAGATACATTCTTTATTGTAAACACCATTTTTAAATGACATTAAATAAAATAAAAATAAACCTTAAGCATAAGTGTTACAAAGGCCGGCCTTATCGCTCAAAGCGATCTCTTCCAGGCAACCTTTGGATGGACAAGAAGTTGAGGAAGGTGCAGGGTAGGGTGTTCAATCTTAGGAAATTAAGTGGGATCAAAAAACAATCAAACAGCTTAGCTGTTCTACAGAGATCTTTTTGCTTAGGAAAATGCTCTAATGTCTCTATTAAATATTTATAACTGTAGCTAAACAACTATGAAATAATATTGAACGGCGTCGCATGCAAAGGACGGCTCTAAACCGGGAATATTCCTTTCAAAATTGGTTACCGTGCATTATTCGGAATATTCAGCAAACATGTTTAGAATGCAGCTAAACTAAGATACTTTGTATGCGAAAGTGGCTTAGTTTGGCTGTGTTTTAACTCGAAAACGGCGAAACCAAAATGGAATGTACCATGCCTATGTTTCCTCAGCACTACGCTACGGCATCATGTTTTGGGGCAACTCAACAGACAGAGAACTTGTTTTTAAAGCGCAAAAAAAGTGTCTTAGAGCGGCTCATGGCCTAAAGCCTACGGATAGTTGTAGACCATTGTTCCAACAGTTGAAGATTTTAACATTACCATGCTTGTTTATTTTCGAGACTTTAATATTTACTAAAAGCAACCTTCACTTATTCACGGGAATGGATAGTGCTCGTCTTAGACATAAAATTTTTGTACCTAAACACAATACAGCTTTTTTTGGGAAAAGCTTTATGGCACTGGCTCCCATGATGTACAGTGAGTTGCCAGATTGTATAGCTCAAATTGAAGACTTCTCTATGTTTAAGAGAGAATTACATAATTTTTTGACGGAAAAGTCCTTTTATAGCCTTAAAGAGTATTTACCAATGTATAGAATGAGTTAATGACATAATATAATTGATTTTTATGTAATAACTTTTAATTTTATTATTTGACATTTCACTATTAATTTAGACTAATTCACATACCTCAAATGAGGTTAAATAGCCAAGTACTTTATTATAATTTTGACATCTTATTACTCTATTTAATGTGAATAAATGATTGATTTGAATTGATTTGAATGTTATGTTTTTGTTTTTTATCACAGTTGCTCATAAATTGGATCTTATTGAACGGCTTTTAGGCTCATAATCCAACGCATTATGCACGCGTGCGTTATAAATTACCAACTAGTGCTATAAAGTTATCCCGATAAGTTAAATACATATCTTACTGCTAATTACATGTTAGGTAGATGAAACATTCTAAATTTATCTAGGTTATACTGTTTTGATGTATAAAAAGGTAGGTACCAACAAGAAGTTTTTAAAGCTAGCAAAAATGGTTGTCTCCTCAAGTCGGTTTATAAACAAAAATTTTACGTGATACGTCTTAGAAAACGATTAAAAATTGAGTTTTGTTTTTTCTTTACTTTTATATATTTTTTCCGAACCATTGTATTCTGTTTTTAACCCCCGACGCAAAAACAAACGGAAAATCCCTAAAAAATATTGTATGTCAGACGAGGCTGTATAGGTTAAAAGTATTTTGTCTGGCTTTTCGGGAGTATACAAAAAAATATTGCCTAAAGAAATAGTAGACATAGACTTATCACAAATATTTTGTTAATTATTATTTTCTTTTCTTTTCAAGTATTTTCTTTTATTCGCAACTGTGATAAAAACGTACGTGTGGATATTGATCATACCATCTCGGCTTTAGACGCGCTCGCGCGTTTTAAACCGCCTCTATGTAATGATCAATTTACCATATTTATATCGTAATGTACTATTATAGTTTGTGATAGATAGGATACCTATTATAGAATGACGACGAAACATCAGCGAGCGACGTCGTATCTAACGTTTGTCGCCTAAATACCGCGGTCTGGGTCTTGTTCTTATATAGGGGCTGTTTTTCCGCTGTTTGAGCCCTTTTTGATAGAATAGGCTTGTCCAACACCTACTATCTCTCTCTTAGATCATGCCCAGAGGAAAGAACTTGTCAATACTTCTGGAACCACGAAACTTACCGCTAAGCTCGAACTTGCGTCAGTCAGGACTTTGATTTTTATACTTAGGTATAGACGACTAACTGCGCTCTGCGGTTTCACTCGCGTCAGTGCCGATCCCGCGGGAATTTCGGGCTCTTTTCCATCCCCTAATCACTTTGCAGATTTGCATCCAAATCGGTCTACTTGCAGTCGTTTAACCGTGAAGAGGGAACAAACAAACAAATACATTAACAAACTTATATTTATTACTAGCGACCTGCCCCGGTTTCGCACTGCTATATTATGTATGTATTATACATATAAACCTTCCTCTTGAATCACTCTATCTATTAAAAAAACCGCATCAAAATCCGTTGCGTAGTTTTAAAGATTTTAGCAAACATAGGGATATAGGGACAGAGAAAGCGACTTTGTTTTATACTATGTAGTGATAGTTAGGATACCGCCTTTTATCAGGTGGAAAATCTACCCGTTGCGTGACCTCTTCATAAAAAATACTATTATAACCTTTTTCGTAATATCACCACAAAAGCTCAACCCACAAAATACTGTCATATTTTACCGAAATACCGTGAATTTTTCGGTAATGGATGTTGATGCGTTTTTCAGGTCGAACCGTTGAAAATTTGTCAATATTGTATGCACATTAAATTGCCTGTCTCATTAGCGGGACCGATATGACAACAGCTGTCCAATGCTTTCTGAAAATGTGCAACGATTTCGCGCAATATTTATTTTATTTTCGCGAGTTACGGCTGTCCAATGATTCGTGTAAATATCCAATGAATTCGCGCAATATTTATTAGATATTTTTAGTTTAAAAGTTCCGTTTACAACAAATCCATTAATAAAATATCCGTTTCTTAGAAATCCATTGCCAGTCGAACTTGCTCACTGTTTGATCAAGAGTCTTTAAAAAAAAAAGGAATCATAAACTTAATTATTTAATTAATTTTAGATCACATCGACACTTCATTATATTCAAATTACGTTTCAACACTGACCTAAAAATATGCTATATTTAATAAATAAATATTATTGTATGGAAAATAATTCAACAAATTATTATTTTATTATTACTTAATTATTTATTAGGTGTTAACTTTGTCGCCGCCGACAATTAACTAAAGTCTTACAAACATTTATCTAATACTAGCTACCCGCTCCGACTTCGCACGGCTATATTATGCATGTATTATACATATAAACCTTCCTCTTGAATCACTCTATGTATTAAAAAAACCGCATCAAAATCCGTTGCGTAGTTTTAAAGATCTAAGCATACAAAAGGACATAGGGACGGCGAAAAGTGACTTTATTTTATACTATGTAGTGATAGTGAAACAAGAGAGACTCAGCATTATAATGTCGCTGATTCAGCGAATGTTGGATCAACACCAGGGTATAACAGCACGAAGGGTTCCGTATCATTATATTCTGTTTTTAGTATTTGTTATTACCTATAGCGGCAACAGAAATACATCATCTGTGAAAACTTCAACTGTCTAGCTATTACGGGTTAATGAAATACAATCTGGGGGCCAAGTCTGCTAACACAATTGTGTTTCAATAGAGTGTCGATAGAATCGTAATAGACATTTAATGTCAAAAATATGACATTACATGTCAAATTGGTATTCTTCTAATGTTAACTATTCTATCGAAACACCACTGACTCACTTTGGTATTCTGCTCTAGAATCGTGGCTCAATGGAATCTCGATAGTTGTCAAAATGGTATATCGCTTAGCAACATATATCATGTTGCTAGGCAACACCAGCGACGTATCTAATACCATTCTTTTGAGACTCCATAGCGATACTATTGCGATGATATTAAATTATAACTTTAGCAGAATACCAAATACCAATGCTAATAGAGTCTCGATATAATGACAATGGTAGATCCATTAATGCAAAATAGCAGAATAAGGCCACTGGTGACAGATAGACAGACGGACAGTAGAATCTTAGCAAAAGAGTCCCGTTTTTATCTTTTTGATACGGAACCCTAAAAATGTGGATATTAAAGTGCAGTTGATATTTTAATAGTTAAGTTTTCTTAATACATTACCACGATCTGTCAAATATACATCGTTAGAAACCTTCTAGAGTTCAGTACAGTTTAAGAAATGGCCAAAATATACTCGTAATTCTCACAAATTGTCATCTAAACTTCGTTATTGCAGTTCTATTGTCCAACTTTGAAATGTTTCATAATATATGGATAAGCGACGTGCAAGAGGTAACGGTTAATGTAAGGAAAGTCAATGCAGCCTTGCAACGTCTAACAAGGAACCTGCTGGTAATAAGGGTCACCTGCTGGTAATAAGGGCCACCTGCTGTTAATAAAGGGCCACGTGCTGGTAATAAGGGCCACTTGCAACCTTAATTAAAAACTAAATATTTCTTGAAAATAGGGCAAACTACTTAAAACAGGTCAGAAGATAAATATTTACATTATTGTCTATCTGAAAAACAATTCATTTGTTATCTACACTTCACTATCACTTCACTACATAGTATAAAACAAAGTCGCTTTCTCTGTCCCTATATCCCTATGTATGCTTAAATCTTTAAAACTACGCAACGGATTTTGATGCGGTTTTTTTTAATAGATAGAGTGATTCAAGAGGAAGGTTTATATGTATAATACATGCATAATACAGCCGTGCAAATCCGGGACGGGTCGCTAGTAATATTATAAAGAGGAAAGAATTTTAAGCTATTGCATAGCTTTTATCGAGGGCTTTAAGCGCGGCGACCTAATCAAGAAATTCCGTAACGAAAATAAAACCTAACACCCCCCACTCCGCCTACCATGTAGCTCGGCCAAGCGTTCCCTTAACGTGTATGTGGTACGACTGTACGAAGCTCGCACGATGCAATAGCTTTACCGCGGCAGTCCCCGAGTGCCACACGTTTTTTGTTTGTTTGTAACGAATACGCTCCGAAACTACTGGACCGATTTTGATGAAACTTGGTATGAGGATATATTGATTCATTGGGAATAACTTTTTATCCCGATATTCCCACGGGATCGGTAGTTACGCGGGTGAAACCGCCGAGCGTTGCTAGTTTATAATATAGAGTTAAAACCGAACTTCAAAATCGTTTCAGCTTTTTGATTCGGAAAACCATACAGACAGATAGATATTGTTCGTAGATACTTGCTTGAAAACTTATAACAATGAAAAACAGCAACAATAACTCAAGCAAACAAAATATTTGAACTTTCCTCGTTATCTTTATTATGAGAACTTTGTAAGAATTATACAAATAAATTGTAAAACCCTCTTCTGGAATTTTTCCCCAACTTTCGTGTAAATTACCTATTGAGTACATGCCCGGTAGAGGATTAATGCTGGCCATAACATTCCGAAACTGAAATCATCACTATCACTACATAGTATAAAATAAAGTCACTTTTCGCCGTCCCTATATCCCTATGTCCCTTTGTATGCTTAGATCTTTAAAACTACGCAACGGATTTTGATGCGGTTTTTTTTAATAGAGTGATTCAAGAGGAAGGTTTATATGTATATTACATGCATAATATAGCCGTGCGAAGCCGGGGCGGGTCGCTAGTATAAAATAAAGTCACTTTTCGCCGTCCCTATTTCCCTTTGTACGCTTAGATCTTTAAAACTACGCAACGGATTTTGATGCTGTTTTTTTAAATAGATAGAGTAATTCAAGAGGAAGGTTTAAATGTATAATACATGCATAATATAGCCGTGCGAAGCCGGGGCGGGTCGCTAGTATAAAATAAAGTCACTTTTCGCCGTCCCTATTTCCCTTTGTACGCTTAGATCTTTAAAACTACGCAACGGATTTAGATGCTGTTTTTTTTAATAGATAGAGTGATTCAAGAGGAAGGTTTAAATGTATAATACATGCATAATATAGCCGTGCGAAGCCGGGGCGGGTCGCTAGTATAAAATAAAGTCACTTTTCGCCGTCCCTATTTCCCTTTGTACGCTTAGATCTTTAAAACTACGCAACGGATTTAGATGCTGTTTTTTTTAATAGATAGAGTGATTCAAGAGGAAGGTTTAAATGTATAATACATGCATAATATAGCCGTGCGAAACCGGAGCGGGTGGCTAGTAAATAAATAAATAAAACTTTATTTTCTAAACACATTAAAAAAAATTACAAGAGCACCGGTTACTGAAAAAGTAAAAGGGAACCGGTTGAGTTGGTATGGACATGTGATGAGAAGAGAAGAGACGCATGTGACTAGAAGAGTGATGAGTATGAATGTAGAGGGATGGAGAGGAAGAGGACGACCAAAGAAAAGATGGATGGACTGCGTAAGACAAGACATGAGAGAGATGAATGTCAGCGATGAGATGACGACTAATAGGAGTGAATGGAAGAAAAAAACATACTGCGCCGACCCCAAATAAATTGGGACAGGAAGATGAAATGATGAAAAAACACAAGAGACTGATCAGTGGTCTTCACTTCTTCTTTCAAATCTTGCACTTAAACCAACAGAATTAAATCATCTGTGCAAATTTCAACTCTCTAGCTATCACGGTTCATGAGATACAGCTTGGTGAGTGGTGACAGGCAGACGGACAGACAGCGGAGTCTAAGACTAATAGGGTCCCGTTGTTACCCTTTGGTTACGGAACCCTAAAAAACCAGTAACTCAATGCATGTATTGCTGGTACAATCTGAATCACTACATAGTATAAAACAAAGTCGCTTTTTCTGTCCCTATTTCCCTTTGTATGCTTAGATCTTTAAAACTACGCAACGGATTTTGATGCGGTTTTTTTTAATAGATAGAGTGATTCAATAGGAAGGTTTATAGGTATAATACATGCATAATATAGCCGTGCGAAGCCGGAGCGGGTCGCTAGTATCTAATAATCCCAAAAATTGATTCTTTAAAAAAGATATGGACTTTTGTACACAGCCTACTAAATAGTTACTACTGGCACCGGTCGCCTTCGTTGGTGATTGTTGATTGTTACGAGTGTGTTTTGTTATTCTCAAAAGTGCTGAGATATTTTTACCGTCATTTTGGTGTGATTTTGAGCCAAACATTTCCTATAGTTTTAAAGCTATCCTAAAATTAAGAATTACAACTAGTCTAGCTTTGAAATAACAAAAAAATTCTGCCTCGAATTTTATTTTATTTGGTTTGTTTGTAACGAATCGGCTCCAAAACGTCTGGACCAAATATGATGAAACTTGGTATGAGGATACATTTATTCATTGGGAACATATTCTACTTTATATCCCGATATTCCCACGGGATCAGCTAGTTAGATGATAAATTAAGAGGAAAGGGTACCTGGGGCTCTTTCCATACAAACTATTACAAACGTAGTCGATTGTTTTCTCCCTGGAAAATGTTATAACTGCCGTGACCATGCCCCTATTTATTTTTGTTTTTTTTTTTTAATTTTAATTTATATGATAATTAGAAAATGAAAAAAACTAAAACAAAGGGCATAGTCATGGCAGTTATAGGTTTTATGGCACAAAAATGTTTGTGCTAGTGTCATTATCCAGGAAGGAAACAGTCTACTACGTTTGTATGGAGAGAGCGCAGGTACCCTTTCACCTTAAAGATGTTGAATAAAGCCTTTCTAACTTTGTTTACTATTGTTGCCATCTCAAAACGCTTACGGCAACTCAGATACGAAATACCTAGCAACACTCATGTCGGGTTGTTACCGACCCGACGAAGGTACCCCTTTGATAAACCCCATTAAACGTTACGTCAAAACGATAATTTAGTTTAACCCTTTGTACTGTATTCAAGGTTGATATAAATTAGTCTACAGACTTTTCCATCTGCAGATATATTGCCGATTATTCATATTTAAGTCAAACCTTCGGATTAAGACATTTATTTGTAGTACATGCATTGAGTTATAGGATACTAACTCAATCCCCCTTATTCCAAAACGAGGTTTAAGGATAGTCCGAGATTTGGCTTTGAACCTTAGATTTAAATACAGATTTACTCGTGAACTACAGTCTAAACACTATCTTTAAATAATCTTTAGGGATAGTGTTTAGACTATAGTTCCCTATATAATCCATAGGGATATTGTTTAGACTATAGTTCACGAGTAAATCTGTGTCTAAATCTAAGGTTTAAATCTGCATCTCGGACTATCCTTAAACCTCGTTTTGGAATAAAGGGGAATGAGTACATGCCATTTTTTTAATAACGTTTAGTTTAGTAGGTACTTAGGTAAGTATTTCAATCAAATGTTTCGTGTATTTTTGCAAAAATGTAAAACATGAAAAGACCTTCAAAACTCAAAGGTCAAACTCTCGATAGTGATTCAAAAAAGTTTTTTATGATCAGTAAAAATCGACGAAGTTTGTAAAAACGAGGCTATATGGGCTTACTCATATTCGCCTTCCCTGAACGGATAAAATTAAAAAATATATAATTCATTCTCATGACCAGAGACTATGGTAACTATATAAAGACCGCCATCTATTGATTGATTCGGAATTACCTTAGAAAACAATCCCCCTTATTCCAAAACGAGGTTTAAGGATAGTCCGAGATGTTGATTTAAACCTTAGATTTAGACACAGATTTACTTGTGAACTATAGTCTTAACACTATCCCTATTGATTACTTATGGAACTATAGTCTAAACACTATTCATAAATATTATTTATGGATAGTGTTTAGACTATAGTTCACGAGTAAATCTGTGTCTAAATCTAAGGTTTAAATCCACATCTCGGACTATCCTTAAACCGCGTTTTGGAATAAGGGGGAATAAGTTTATCTGATTTTAAACAATATCTTGATTCTTCTTGTTTCTTTCTTGATTCTTACAGAGGCTTCATCTTAGATTGTTAAGTTTTTCTTTAAGCTCAATATTTTTTATTTTATTTTTGTATAAATTAAGTTGTACATAAAGTAACTGATTATTGGATGTTGATGTTAATTGTGACTTTTTATTTTTGTATAAATTAAGTTGTACATAAAGTAACTGATTATTGGATGTTAATTGTGACTTTTTATTTTATTTTTGGATTTAAATTGCATATTTATATGAATGAATTACATACTTACATCTTTTTCTATTTAATTTAATTTAATGAATTTTTAATATTGACGTTGTTAATTTTTATTTGAATTGTTAATTTTTATTACTAGGTACATTTATTAATTTTTATATGTTTTGAAGTTTTTGACTGTGACTGTAAGAAGATATTTATTTTTAAAAAATTTAAACATTTAATCTTTATTATTTTCATTATTTTTAATTTGATTGTTATTATGGATTTTAATATCTGAAAAAAAAAAAAATGAAATGAAATGAAATGAAATGATACCTACCTAAATACATTAGGTCATATTTTGCACATAGTTTTTCAATAAACATTCTTGAAGTCAATCTAGTTTCAATTGAAATTGATATAGCAACTCCTGCCAAAAATAGCTTTTAATATTATTTTTGGGTTGTATCAGTGATGGAATTCAGCCGCTTCTGCTACTAAAATCAAGAAACAATTTGATTAAATTTTTCGCTCCATTAATTTGTTTGCGTTTGTAATTTTTATCGGATGGTTAGATTTTAAAAGAGGAAAATCTTCGCCGTACTTCTGGACTATAAATCAACGGTTTATAAAACGTTTTTCATTCAAGGTTGGTATGCAAATAGTCTTAGCTTACGTAAATATACCTAGTATCTGACGGGAAACGGTTTTCGTGATTGTTACCTAAAACTGGTTCATTTGTAAATAACCCTATAAGTCGGCTTTTGGCATAGTCATTCGACGCCATCTTGATTTTTCTTTAATCTCTTGTCGCACAGTTAAACTATATAATATTTAATAAATAAATAATAATAAATATTGCAGGACATTCCACACATCGCCATCTAGCCCCAAGCTAAGTAACTAGACTTGTGTTATGGGTGCTAGACAACGGATATACTACTTATATACTTTTCTTTTGTAAATATATACTTATAATACATATAAACAACCAGACCACAGACAAACATCTAAGCATAAATACATGTCTGTGGCAGGAATCGAACCCGCAACCCTGTGTTTGGCAGTCCGGCATGGTGACAATTGTGCCAACTGGGTCGCTGGATTTAGATACAAGATATATTTCGATCGTCTTTTGTTTCCGTTGCGTTTACAGTTACAGGAATCTAGCCAGATAAATCTATTTTCAGTAATATCGCTTAAGTCCCGATCCCCCGCCATTCTAATATCCGGTTTAATAGTTTGCTCTTTTCTAAGGTTTAAGTTATCGTATAAAATGTTTTGTCATCTGTGTACTGCAATTAAAGCTTGCCACGCCCCGCGACTGTGCCTGTGGGGCTCAGTACATTTTGGCATAGTAATCGAAAAGTGAAAGTGCAAATAATCAATTACTTTTATTATACTTATATAGGTACTTTTATTTTACAAATAATATACTTATAAACATAGAAACAACCAATCCACAGACAAACATCTAAGCATAAATACATGTCTGAGGCGGGAATGGAACCCGCAACCCTGTGTTTGGCACTCCGGCATGGTGACCATAGTGCCAGTCGAGATTATCTGTTAGTTTATCACCTATGACTATATTTTATAGATCTCACCTTACTATTGAAAGAAAAACCCCATGAGTTTCTTGTGCCTTCTTCTCATTGGTGGGCGCGTTTCGAAGGCACACAATCTAACTTAGTTTTGAAGACGTTTCAATGTGATCTTTATATAAATGTATTAAGCATCCAAATGAATAAAAAAATTTGAATTTGAAAAATATGAATTTATTGTGTTTTTGTTGCAGCAACGGTCCGGTGGAGGGTGCGTACGTTGCGCAACACAGTCCCGTGTCGCGCTCCGACGCTTCCACCGAAGACGCGGAGCTGTCCGCTGCCCTTGCGCATCAACACCATCTAGCTATGCAGGTACATTCTCTCTTCAACACTTCTCTCTTCAACATTCTCTCTTCAACATTTACTAATGAGTAAATGTTGAAGAGAGAATGTGTAATGACACGACATAAGCATATTTGTGCCGAGGATGTATTGCACATGGACATCGCACAAATAGAGATACGAAGAAGTGCGGCGCGAGCGAGACGGGGCGCGGTGATCTTGATTTGACCAATCATGGACCAGCATGGACATGCAAATAAATGAACTTTATTGATAAATATAAATAAATAAATATAAATAAATATATTGCAGGACATTCTACACATCGCCATCTAGCTCCAAGCTAAGTAACTAGACTTGTGTTATGGGTACTAGACAACGGATATACTACTTATATACTTTTCTTTTGTAAATATATACTTATAATACATAGAAACAACCACATCACAGAAAAATATCTAAGCATAAATACTTGTCTGAGGCGGGAATCGACCAGCAACCCTGTGTTTTGCAGTCCGGCATGGTGACCATTGTGCCAACTGAGTCTATGAAACTATTCGTATAAACTGACACCTCAGAATAAGTTAAAACTTGAAATGAATATAGACATTTCCATGTTCCAGGCTGGTGATTATCCAGTGGTGGGTGGTGCGGTAGACCCTGACTACGGACAGTATGTCTCGTCTCCGGCAGCTCACTACAACCACATGGGACACTTGACGATGGCACCTTCGCAGAAATATCCGCATGTAAGTACTGGGAAACTTAGAACATCAGGACCTAGATGACTTACACCTGTATTCACAATCAACCCTATGAGATTGCAAAGTGCGCGCGAACGCATACAGCCGTAAATATACTACAGTGAAGTGGTCAGCACAAAATTGACCAATCACAGGGCCGCGTTTAGCGCAGTGCGTTCACTTACCACTGTCGTCAGCACCTTTAACCCATGCTATTTAAGTTGTTCTTGAGGTGGGATGACGACCTGCGAAAGGCTGCAGGTAGAAGGACGCTGTGGTGCTCATAGGGATAAAGGCCTATGTCTTAGCAGTGAAGTGGCTGATAGATGAAAATGCTTCAAGATGCTGTATTCTTTGAGACTTTTATTAGATGGAATAAGCTTGTCAAGTACCAACCTCTAAGCTAGTGAACCGCTACCAAGAGGAAGGAAATGCTCAATAACGGTTTTGATCATGATGTTTTTCCTTCACTCTAGGAGGTTCCGTCCTCATATTTTAGTTTACACATGGCCAAAGCCGTACAGTGTTAGTGTGAGTAATTAGTAGAAAAGTTTTTTTTTGTTCTGTAACAAGACACTAGATAGACACTAGATAAAAATTCAAAATCCAGAATTTCAAACATTTTTTTACTAATTTGTCCCAGATGTATAAATGTTATTTTATGTAAACAACCAGGTAATGGATTCCGTATCAGTGACTGGAGGCGGTACTTACGGTGGAGCAGGCGGTGCTGGACATTACGGCACTTATGGTCACTACGGTGCTACCGCGTACCAAGCACAGCCCACTTACATGGTCGACGCTACTCAAGTTCCCGCTTATATGGGACAGGTAAAATAAAAATTAATAATCATTTATTTCAGACAACTAATATGGTCCATACAAAAAGTGTTAGTAATCAAAAATAAAATAAAACTTATACGATTAGATGTTTACATACTAAACTTATGTAGGGAGTAAAAATAAGATCACTGTACACAGGCAGACTAGCAGTTATAGAGGTGGCAGTAAGGGGAACTCTGCTATTACCCTTCTCATTAGAGACTGCCGTAGTGGGGAGTCATACCTATCTGCCACTGTCTTAGTTTAGTAGCGCTTAGTAACACTGAATGTGTTACTAAGCGCGTTATCTCGGTAACAGCTGAACCGATTTCGCTAATTCTGTTTTTAGGGTTCTGTAGTCAAACGGCAAAAAACGGAACCCTTAAAGATTCGTCATGTCTGTCTATCTACCGTATGTCACAGCCACTTTTTTTTTGTTGTGTTATTGTCAGGAGGTATTGAAAGAAAAAATTAAGAAAATTGGGTAGAAAATTATTACGCGGGTGAAACCGCGGGGCGCAGCTAGTCACTATCACTACATAGTATAAAACAAAGTCGCTTTCTCTGTCCCTATATCCCTATGTATGCTTAAGTCTTTAAAACTGCGCAACGGATTTTGATGTGGTTTTTTTTCAATAGATAAGAGTGATTCAAGAGGAAGGTTTATATGTATAATACATGCATAATATAGCCGTGCGAAGCCGGAGCGGGTCGCAAATAATAAATATTGCAAGATATTCCACAAATCTATCGTTGTATACAGGTATATTACATTGTTGACGACCCAGTTGGCACAATGGTCACCATGCCGGACTGCCAAATACAGCGTTGCGGTTCGATTCCCGCCTCGGACATGTATTTATGCTAAGAGATTTGTCTGGGGTCTTGTTGTTTCTATGTATTATTAGACGACCCAGTTGGCACAATGGTCACCATGCCGGACTGCCAAACGCAGGGTCGCGGGTTCGATTCCCGCTTCAGGCAAGTATTTATGCTTAGATATTTGTCTGGGTCTGGTTGTTTCGATGTATTATAAGTATATATTTACAAAAGATAAGTATATAAGTAATATATCCGTTGTCTAGCACCCATAACACAAGTCTAGTTACTTAGCTTGGGGCTAGATGGCGATGTGTGGAATGTCCTGCAATATTAATAAACTCGCCACTGCTACGTTGTACAAATTCTGTGACATAACAAAACCTCTATTACGTACGAATGTATGTTGGATTTAAATCCTTAATCTGTAGAGAATCTTAGTTTAAGTTGTCAGCAATGGGATTAACAGTGATTAATACAACTGACACTAACTAGTTCGTATTACACTTGTTTTCTATAGATACCTTTCAATGCTAATTTTATGAAATCAAGTGTTACAAAGCATCTCGAAATGAGTAATCTGTTGGAACCATATTATTTGTAATAATCTTTATGTACACAGATAGAACAATAAATTATATTCTATTCTATTCCTTAAAGTTAACTTAATTAAATTTAAATTAATTAACTACTTAGCTATCAATATTTAATTTTATTACTATATGTAGCGACCCGCCCCGGCTTCGAACGGCTATATTATGCATGTATTATACATATAAACCTTCCTCTTGAATCACTCTATCTATTTAAAAAAAACCGCATCAAAATCCGTTGCGTAGTTTTAAAGATTTGAGCATACATAGGGATATAGGGACAGAGAAAGCGACTTTGTTTTATACTATGTAGTGATGATAGTGATAGTGAAGTGATGACCCATTACTTTTTTATTTCCGCAAGTTTTTTTTATTTCAAACAGCTTAAAACGAATCATATATCTAATGTTAATGCGTTCTCTAAGGATATTTTTTACACTTAGCTTTTGCCCGCGACGTCGTCCGCGTAGATGTCAAAAATGGTTCTAATAGAAATGGACCAAGGAATCACGTAGTCCCATACAAATTTTACCTTGGTTATGTTACAATGGGCGGCCTTATCGCTCAGAAGGCCAATTCACGTAAATAATATTGTTTAAATTACATTTCAATATCATCCCGATTGCATTTCGATTGCAAAAGATACCTTCAAAGTCAGTTTTTTTTACAAAAAGCTAACTTTGAGGGTGTTTTGAGCTACTTTGAGGGTATTATTTGTGATCGAAATGCAATCGAAATGATATTGAAATGTAATTTGAACAATGTTATTTACGAGTATTGACCTTCAGAGCGATCTCTTCCAAGCAACCTTATTAATACTTTTTATTGATTTTACAGGAGTATGTTGAAGGCGGTGGTAGCGCATCGCCGAGAAGCGCTTCGCCAGGCGCTTTACCACAGCACAATTTACATTTACAACAAAGGTAAGTTTTTTTTCAAGATCAAGAAATCAAGAAATTTATTGCAAAGTTATCTTAAAATAGGATCAATGATCTTAAAATAGGCTTATTTAAGTAACAATAACTTACCCATTACAGGCATGCAATATATTAAACTTATATACTTACTAAATGAATATTTCTATAATTTTAAAGGTAGGTAGGCAATAAAAAAATATACCTTTGTTTCTTCATAAAATTCAGACAGACTATAAAAGGTTTTTTTAATGAGCCCTGTTTTTTATTTGGACTTAAATATATTATTCTTAGGCAGAGCTTTTACGTCAGTTGGGAGAGCATTGTAGACCTACATTTTACATACCATAGATCATCGTTTGACCACTATCACATCCATCTGATGGCAAGTGATGATGCGGCCTAAGATGTAGCACGCCTTCCTAGACGATACCTATTCACTCGCGACTTGAAGACCCCCAAATTGTAAACGTCAGGAAAGACAGACGCAAGCAACCAATTCCATTCCCTTGCAGTACGAATAAGGAATTACGAAGCAAAACGCTTAGTGCGGACGTCTGTAGTAGTATATTCACGTGTATTTATTTTTTCGGCAAACGGACGATACTCAACCGAAGAGCGGCGAAAATTTTTATACAGTAAAATAATTAGATGATACTTATACGGTTATTATAAATATTGAAAAAAAAAATTCTTTGTAAGTACAGTCATAATACCAATTAGCTGAACCCCACGTGACCTAGAGCTCACTCGCAAATCTGTAAGGTTGTAAAGTAATGTTACCTGGTTATGTTTTTTTTAAACAATATAGGTACTATACAATACAATAGACTATATTAAAATAATAACAAAATAGGTAAATACTATATTTTTTACAGATATGCGAATGAGCTCTGGGTCACGTGGGGTTCAGCTAATTGGTACTTAATTACTAAAAAATACACGTGATATAGGGGGGAGGGGGTAGTCTTTAACCTCACCATGTATCACCAGGGGGGGGGGGGTTAAAAATGCTAAAAAACATCACGTGATTAATGGACGGCCCCTTATGTGAAATTTTCATTTCTGTCCAGATACGATTCGACGTCACTAGAGCAGCTGGGACGTCACTACTGCGTGACGTCACCTCGTGGAGAGTACGCGACGGACACGTATGGGTACCAACACTACCCGACAGCGTACGATGCTGCATCGCATCAACAAATACCACAACAAGCTTTCAAGGTAAGTAATGCTATACTAGTGGGTTTTAACTTTACATCTCCCTAACCATCCGGAAACTATACGGTCGGTATCAGAATTACAGAATGTTTTTATTTGAATAATATTGATCTAATAAATATAATCTTGCTTGAGTTAAAAACATTTTAATAATACACGTTTTGGAGCTCTACGGTAGGTCTTCAATTCTGACTTCGCCTGTACCATTGTTCCCCCTTCTTCTCGTATCGTGGTGTGGCTCACCTACTGTTGAGAGTTTTCAGATCGCCTTAAGGGCTCTAACTTGACCTAACCACTGCTACTAGAAGTAGCAACCCCTATATCGATAACTCACCGATCGTGCTAGTTCGATCATGTTAAAACTTAAAAATTCTTTGGCATCAATGACTTGTGTACCAAAAATCATGAAGATTAAAGCAACAGTATTCAAGTTTTCGTCAAATATACAAACGACCTAGCGTGAGACACTAGACCTTCAATGGCTTTTCTCGCTCGGTCAACGTGTTCCTGAATCGCGCAAGTGAAATAATTCGAGGAACTTTTACGTTACAACTTTGCAACTTGGAGTAATTGGTACTGATGAAGCTCGAAGACTCTTTAAATATGCTTTTTTTAGCAATATAAAAGACTAGCTATCACCTGTGACTTCGTCCGCGTAGGTAGATAGATAGATTATTTTATATTCATCTTATTATTTATAGATTCCTGAATCGCAAGTTAACGTTGGCGGTTTATTTTGGTTATAGTTTAACAGATGTTTTTAATAATACTAAGGAATATATTTTTCTTGAATTCCAGGATTCACAGAATGGTTTAAGTCTGGGCAGCGCGGGTGGACAGTCAATGTATGGTGATGATGAAGAACTACAGAAACAGATGGCTAATATGGCATTGGGTAAGTTTTGGGTGCTGTTTATTTAATATTAAATATGTATATAGGTCAACGTTAGATCACTTTCGCACCTGATGGTAAGTGACCACGCGCGTCTAGAAGACCTGTTCGCTCTGACTAATTTGAAAGCACGATTCTCCAATTTCAAAAGGATTCTACTTAGAACTTATGGATTGATGGATTATGGACCTCTGTTTTGACAATACTATTACAGACTAGCGGTCACGAAAACCTATCTTAAGCCATGGCGTGCAGTTCAATGTGTGCATGACTCTGCACCACTGTTAGCGCGTGTCAACATGAATTGAAATATCTCTAGCTAATTTTGAGAACATCTTTAGGGTTCGGGACCATATTACCAAGACTTCACTGTCTGTCTGTCTGTCTGTCACTAGGCTGTATCTCATAAATCGTAATAGCTATTGAAATTTTCACGGATTATGGTATTTTTGTGTTGCCGCTATAACAACAAATAAAAGCAAAAAAAAAGTGGGGCTCCAACATGGTACGGTCTCATACAACTTTTATTTACCACTTTTTAATATTAAACTTGTTATTGTCCCCAGTTCACGGTGGAGTAGGCGGTCGTGAAGACGGTGGGGGTCTTCAGTGGCGAGACCCGAACCTGCCCGAAGTGATCGGATTCCTGAACTCACCCTCGGACGTGGTGAAAGCGAACGCTGCAGCCTACCTGCAGCATCTAACGTATATGGATGACCCTAACAAACAAAAGACAAGGAGTTTAGGTAATGGCCATTTTCAAAAAATGCAAATAAAAAATATTGCAGAAAATTCCATACATCGTCATCAAGCCCCAACTTAAGTAACTAGACTTGTGTTATGGGTGCTAGACAACGGATATACTGCTTATAATTATACTTTTCTTTTGTTAATATATACTTATCTATACTAATGTTATAAAGCTGAATAGTTTGTTTTTGTTTGAACGTGCTAATCTCAGGAACTACTAGTTCGAATTGAAAAAATATTTTTGTGTTAGATAGTCCATTTATCGAGGAAGGCTACTTTTTATTTTCATTTTCCCATGGGATCAGGACTTACGCGGATGAAACCGCGGGGCGCAGCTAGTAATAAATATTGCAGGACATTCCACACATCGCAATCTAGCCAAACACAGGGTTGCGGGTTCGATTCCCGCCTCTGACATGTATTTATGCTTAGAACTTTTTTGTTGGTCTGGTTGTTTCTATGTATTATAAGTATATACTCGTATTTACAAAAAATAAAGCTGAAGAGTTTGTTTGTTTGTTTGTTTGTTTGAACGCGCTAATCTCAGGAACTGCTGGTTCGAATTGAAAAATTATTTTTGTGTTGGATAGTCCATTTATCGAGGAAGGTTATAGGCTACTTTTTATCCCGATATTCCCACGGGATCGGGAGTTACGCGGGTGAAACCGCTGGGCGCAGCTAGTAATATATATTGCAGGAGATTCCACACATCGCTATCTAGCCCCAAGCTAAGTAACTAGACTTGTGTTATGGGTGCTAGACAATGGATATACTACTTATAACTTTACTTTTGTAAATATATACTTACTAGCTTTTGCCCGCGACTTTGTTCGCGTAGAAGTCAATAATTGACCAAGGAATCACGTGGTCCCATACAAACTTTGCCACCCTTTTTCACCCCCTCAAGGGTTGAATTTCGTTATTGGATGCCTACGTCATACAAAGAACACACCCTCCAAGTTTCAAGTGTCTACGATCAGCGGTTTAGGCTGTGCGTTGATCCGTCAGTCAGTCATTCAGGACAAAGCATTTTATATGTATAGATAATACATAGAAACAACCAGACCACAGACAAATATCTAAGCATAAATACTGGTCTGAGGTGGGAATCGACCCTGCATGATGGTTTTTATTCTGCTTTAAACTGGCACCATTATAATCTCGAGGACGACCTCTGTGGCGCGTCGGGCGAACACCCGACTGCGACGCAGAAGGTTGCGGGTTCGATTCCCGCCGGGAACAAGTATTTATGCTGACCATAAATTCTTGTTTCTGGTTCTGGGTGTTTTCTATATGTATAATATGTATATATTTACAAAAAAAAAAGTATATAAGTAGTTTATCCGTTATCTGGCACCCATAACACAAGCATTAAGTTGCTTAGCTTGGGGCTGGATGGCGATGTGTAATATGTCCTGAAATATTTTTTTATTTATTATTTATTTATTTAATCTAACCGTTATAATTCCAGGTGGTATACCTCCCCTAGTGCGACTAGTGTCACACGAGAACCCGGACGTGTGTCGCAACGCGTGCGGTGCCTTACGTAACTTGTCGTACGGACGGCAGAACGATGAGAACAAACGTGCGATACGAGACGCGGGCGGCATTCCAGCGCTTATGGCGTTGCTGTGCCGAGCTACTGATATGGAGGTAGGTTATATAAAAATGCTTTATGTTACATCCAGGGGCATATAAGTTTTCACAAAGACTAAAATAGTCTAACAAAGGTTAAATAGTCGTGAAATATTAATTATCTTTTTAGGAAAACAGTCTATTAGAACATCTTTGCATAAAACGTTTTTACTGCTAAGTTCATTCAGTAGATAGTTTTTGAAGTGAAAACTTCTTATGGCGCGTTGGGCACTTTTGTGGGTGAGCATTTTCAGCCGTTCTCGCGACAGACGACAGATTTTCTCGCGACAGATGAGATTTTACACAGATATACAGTTTTTTAATTTGACTGTGAGTTTATTAAGACGTACATATGGTATTTTTTAACGGACGACTATTGACGGACGACAAATGTCGGACGACTATTTGTCGGACGACTATTGACGAACGACAAATGTCGGACGACTATTTGTTGGACGACAAATGTCGGACGACTATTTGTCGGACGACTATTGACGGACGACAAATGTCGGACGACAAATAGTCGTCCGACATTTGTCGTCCGACATTTGTCGTTCGACATTTGTCGTCCAACAAATAGTTGACAATAGACTATTTTTTTTTTTTCATCTAAAACTCTTTTTGCGTATGTTCTCGCGACAGATGAGATTTTACACAGATATACAGTTTTCACTTCTGCCTGAACTCCCGGAGTGCGCTGTTTTTTTTTTGTCTCCTGAAACATGTCATATTGACTTACGTTCTTTTTCAAATAACCGATGCATCTGTAATTCGTATTCAAAAGTAGGCAAGGGTTACATTTTATTGATTTTTGTAAAACTTTAGTGGATGTGACAGGATCATATCTCTTTCAGGTTAAAGAGTTAGTAACAGGCGTTATATGGAATATGTCATCGTGCGAAGACTTGAAGCAGTCCATCATTGATGATGCCGCTCAGGTTATTGTGAACAAGGTCATCATTCCACATTCCGGTTGGCATCCTACCAACCCTGGGGACACTTATTGGTCTACTGGTGAGTTTTCCATTCTTTTATTTAAGTGTTTTCCTTCTTGTGATAGGCGTTTGACTGTCTCACCCGATGTAGAGTTGCGTCTAAGCCCTCTCTACACGTCTGTGCCGATTATCGACAGATGCAACTCGCATTCACGCAACAAAACTGGATCTTGAAAAGGTTAAAGCTGCTGCTGTGTATTTGTTTAGTACTTTTAATTACTACTTGAGTACACCATAGCAAAATTATCAAAAAAAAAATGGAAAAGAAAAATAAAGAACGCGTCCACTCTCACTCGCAACTGCTCTTGCACCGATGCATCGGCGGACGTGTGGACGGAAGCCGTATACTCGCGCCGAAATCCTTTGTTGCCTGCTAAACCGACAACAAACGGATTGGTGACAGACGCACCTGCCGACGTTAAATACCTACCACAGATAAGCAAATACTCCCGTCTACACGTTGCATCTGCAGAAGTCATCTGCTGACGAATTTGTCGACGTGTAGAGGGTGCATAAGATGTAGCACGTTCGTCTAGCATTTGTGCAATTATGATTTGAAGATCTTGACTTGATCGTGACTTGAAGACAGCTGATTCTGATTGCAACTGGTTCCACTTCCTCAGGGATTTTCACTAAGAACCGGTGTCTCATATCAGTTTGACTGGACTTGCGAGAGGAGTTAATGAGTTACTTGTTTCACAGTATTCCGCAACGCATCCGGCGTGCTACGCAACGCGTCATCAGCTGGCGAGTACGCTCGCCGGCGACTGCGCTCGCTGCCCGGCCTAGCCGAGGCTCTCCTGCATGCAGTGCGAGCCGCGCTGCAGGTCAACGCTATTGGAACCAAGATTGTTGAGAACTGCGTCTGTGTGCTCAGAAATTTATCTTACAGGTCAGTTTAACAGACATAAACAACAGCTTATGTGTTCAGGTTTTATGGGGATGGTAAACGTGTTGGGATTTTGGTCCGTGGTAGTCAAAGGGGGGTTGATATTCATAATTCGTTTATTGCGAACTAGCAACCTGCCCCAGCTTCGCACGGCTATATTATGCATGTATTCCTTCACCTTAAATCAATATCCGTTGCGTAGTTTTAAAGATCAAAGCATACACGGACAGATAGCGGGAAGCGACTTTGTTTTATACTATGTAGTGATAAGGGCACATAGTATTGGTGTTACAGAATAGTTAAAGAATCACCTTACTCAACCGTAGCAAGCAAGTAGGCATGCAATTTAGGTTTGCAGCATTTATGTTAACATTTATCAGGATAATTACACAATTTCATATAGATGTTAAATCACAATTTATTGTAAAGTATAGCTCATGTCAGTTAATTCAATTTAATACAATGTCAAGATTGAAGTAATATTTAAAAATAATAATATGTATGAATAATTATACATCGTTTTGAAAAGAGTGGTGTTGTGTTGACAGATACCTCGACTTTCAATACGAAGGTAGTTTGAAGGATTGAATCTCAGCCAGCCGTTCACCAATGGATTTCTTAAGAAAAATTGATATTGCTCTATCAGTTAAAAAGCTTTTGGTTTTGGTCATCTATCCTAATTAGTGTCGTGGAACAATAGTAGATAACTATTAACATTATTATGTAATTGTTTAGATGTCAAGAGATAGAAGATCCGTTATACGACACGAGGGCGCCGCCCACGCAATCGTCGGGACAGGCTAGAATACAAGCCAGCGCTTCCAAAGGTAATTTACACTTGGCAATCTTCAGTCTTCTTCTTTGTCTCTTGTACTTTTACGTAACTAAATAGGGGGTGACTTCGCATTGCAATCCAAAGTTCCGTGCAGACCAATAGATAAAAACCGGCCAAGTGTGAGTCGGACTCGCGCATGATATTTTTTCGGTTTTTAGTGTTGGTTGTTAAAGGGCAACAAATACATAATCTGGACGACCCAGTAGACACAATGGTCACCATGCCGGACTGCCAAACACAGGGTTGCGGGTTCGATTCCCGCCTCAGACAGGTGTAGGTATTTATGCTTAGAAATTTGTCTTTGGTCTGGTTGTTTCTATGTATATTTATATATTTACTATAAGTATATATTTACAATATTTACAAAAGTACTTATAAAAGTAGTATATCCGTTGTCTAGCACCCATAACATAAGTCTAGTTACTTAGCTTGGGGCTAGATGGCGATGTGTGGAATATCCTGCAATATTTATTTACTTATTATTCATCTGTGAAATTTTTTACTGTTTAATTATCACGGTTCATGAGATACAGACTGGTGACAGACAGACAGACTAACGGACGGACGGACAGTGAAGTCTTAGTACCTAATACCCTTTGGGTACGGAACCGAAGATTAGTTGCTTAGTTTACGGCTAGATGGCGCTGTGTGGAATGGCCTACAATATTTATTGATTATTTTAATTCTTAGGTGAAAACCTAGGCTGTTTCGGCGGCAGTAAAAAGAAAAAAGAAGGATCGACATCTAATTCTAGCAGCCCGCTCGGTAAGAGCGAGGAAACACCGCAACTGGAATCGAACCCAACACAGCTCGGGTACACAGTGCCGAAGGGCACTGAGATGCTGTGGTCACCAGAGGTTAGTTCATAACTTATAATAATTTATCTTAAGCGCTAGCAAAAGCTAGACAATTGTTCAGGGGCCTAAGTCTGCTAACACAATTGTGTTTTAATAGTGTGTCGATAGAATCGTAATATGTCTATTACGATTCTATCGACACACTATTATGACATTACATGTCAAATTGGTATTCTCCTAATGTTGACTATTCTATCGAAACACCACTGACGCACCATTGACACACTTTGGTATTCTGCTCTACAATCGTGGCTCAATGGAATCTCGATAGTTGTCAAAACGGTATATTGCTTAGCAACATATACCATGTTGCTAGGCAACACCTGCAACGTAAATATTACCATACCATTGCGACTCCATAGCGATTCTATTGCGATGTTATTAAAACTTCAGCAGAATACTAAATAAAGTCACAATCTCGATATAATATCAATAGAGTCTCGATATAATGACAATGGTAAATCCATTAATGCAAAATAGCAGAATAAGGCCCCAGGACCCAGGCCCCAGGACTCTTCAAATAAATATCAATGGAAAATGCACATCTGTTTCACAGAGAGTTAAACAACCAGATAACTTTATTAACTAGGTAGTTAACAGACAGTTTATCTGGGGATTGAAGGATACTGGTGTTACAAAAGTGAAAGTTTGTTTGTATGTTTGTTACTTCGTCACGCAGAAACTATTCAACCGATTGTGATAAAACTCGATATGTAAATAGTTGAAAAATTGGTTTAACTTATAAGTTTCTTTATCCCGATATTCTTGCTTACGCTGCTAGTTATTAAAATCACAAATGTACTTAAATAAGTATTTATTTGCCAAATCAACAGGTTCGATTCCGCTTACGAATTCAACATTTTAATATTAAGTATTTTGCTAATTCAACATGATGGGAATTCAACATTTTTCAAATTCAACATAGTGGTTATGAATGCATAATACAAGTCTAGTTGCTTAGGGCTTTTTAAATCTAGCGGTGCAGTTTTAAAAAGGTTTAGACATCCAAGCCCAGATGAAATAAAATACACTTAAGAGGAAAGGGTACCGGGCGCTCTCTCCATACAAACGTAGTCGACTGTTTCCTCCCTGAATAATGACACTATAGCAAATATTTTTGTTGCATAAAACTTATAACTGCCATGACCATGCACCTATGTTTTATTATTTTTTTTATTTTTTAAATCTCAATTTCTATGATAATTAGAGACATAGTCATGGTAGTTATAGGTTTTATGCAACAAAAATATTTGTGCTATTGTCATTATCAAGGGAGGAAACAGTCGACTACGTTTGTATGGAGAGAGCGCCGGTACCCTTTCACCTTAATTATTATGAGTATATGTACCTTTTATTCAGTTCCCATAGTAACAGAATTGCATGAGGCTTACAGTACGTTTTGTCCACCAGGTGGTACCACTATACATGGCACTACTCCAAACATGTTCGAACCCCGAAACGCTGGAAGCAGCTGCGGGCGCGTTACAGAACCTAGCAGCTTGTTACTGGCAACCTTCTATTGATATACGGGCAGCTGTTAGGAAGGAAAAAGGTACGTATTATCTTATTTAACGACCCAGTTGGCACAATGGTCACCATGCCGGACTGCCAAACACAGGGTTGCGGGTTCGATTCCCGCCTCAGACATGTATTTAACTAAGGGACATGACATGTATCTAACTTTTGTATTTTCCAAAGGTTGCCTGGAAGAAATCGCTTTCAGCGATAAGGCCGCCCATTTGCACAACTTGTACTTTTTAGCTATTACTTTACTTTGCTTTGTGTATTTATATGTTCCTTACTGTGTTGTACAAATAAAGCTATCTATCTATCTATTTATGCTTAGATATTTGTCTGTGGTCTGGTTGTTTCTATGTATTATAAGTATATAAGTAGTAATCCGTTGTCTAGCATAGCACTCATAACACAAGTCTAGTTACTTAGCTTGAGGCTAGATGGCGATGTGTGAAATGTCCTGCAATATATTTACTTTCGCAATTATAATTGTTTTACAATCTTTTCTCTCCGGTAAAAAAAAAGCCGGTAAGTTTCTATGGCCGTTCGAATCAGGACCGGCTTTGCACTAATGGATTTTTCTTAAATTTATGTGCACTAATTGACATTGCTCTTACGGTGAAGGAAAAGATCGTGATGAAACCCGAGGCTTAGTTGGCTCCAGAAGTATTAACAAGTTCCCTCCTCTGGACATGTTCGACTAAACTAAGAGAGTAATATAGATGCTTGACTAGCTTACTTCATCCTCACGCAAAAAAGACCCTTCTGAAGTTGGGTCTAGTTGCGGAAAAAACCCCGTACAAGTTCCTATGGCCAAGATAACTTGACTATGACTTACATTAGGAGCGTCTTCTATCGAAACTAGTTTAAAGGTGGTGGGAAAAAGAGGCTGTGTTTGTATGTTTGAAACTTTGGGCGACTATAACTTGAGGACCGTTGCAGCCATCTTTATAATTTTGGTACTAGTAGGTAGTTGAGCATGATCGGTGGGGGGGGGGGGGATAGGGGATAGAATTGAGGAAATTTACTAATATTAGTGGCATTTAAAGACTGTTGTTCCCCAGGTCTTCCAATATTAGTAGAGCTGTTACGTATGGAGGTAGACCGCGTCGTGTGCGCAGTGGCGACGGCTCTACGTAACCTGGCTATCGACACACGCAACAAGGAGCTCATTGGGAAGTACGCCATGCGGGACCTCGTACAGAAGCTGCCCGCGCCCAATGCACATCATGAACAGGTAATATATATGATGCGTTAACCGCTGGAACAGAAGTCGCCGTTTTACCACTGTTTCACTGATGTTAGACCTAAAATTTAAGTAAAGACCTAAGTTGTGTTTTTTCATTTAAGATTTAACAGTTGCAATGGTCTGACAAATAACTACAGATTCAAAAAAAGATGGTTGGAAAGGTGCGTTCAAAACCTACAAAACACACGTGTAGTTGTCTATTAGGAGGACGGAATTTTAAAATCAATTTTCACATTAAAATTTAATTTACGACCCCTTTCTCCAGGTGGTTAAACACTACTAGCATTTTAGTTGTTACTTCTACCCATGGAGGTGGATTACAACGTGTTTTATATAAACCATTATCTTTTTCAAACTACCACAAATTTTAGACATTCTAAATGTTCAAAGCGTCGATTTACAGTAAATGAAATCAAATTTACTTATAAAATACCTACACGAAAAAGCCAGTCAGATAAAGCGCAGAAGTCTTACAAATTGGTCGTCTATAGACGCTTTAAGAAGTTTTCCGAGCCTAGTGCCAAAACACAAGATGCAATGTGCATCGCCGCATTAGAGGATGGGATCTTCTAATGAGGCATGCAATGAGGCAATGCAATGATTAGCGTTAGTAAAATCAATCATAAACCACTCGACAATACTGTTGTAATTGTTATGGAATTCCGAGAAGTAACGCCTTACTCAATCAATTGCTTTAAGAGTTTTTTTCCGGTGAAGATCACATGCCCTTATAGCTGTAACGTTTAATTTCCAGGGAACGTCCGACGACACGATAGCCGCCGTCCTGGCGACTTTGAACGAAGTAATAAAGAAGAGTGGCGAGTTCTCGCGCTCTTTGCTAGAAGCTGGTGGGGTGGAGCGTCTGTTGAACCTGACTAAACAGAGACACCGACACACGGCTAGAGTGCTCAAGTTTGCAGGTATGGTCAAGACGAGAAGAAGCAATCTTACAAATATAAAGGACTGCCAGTTCCGCGATTTTAATCAAGCTAGTCCTGATTGGGACTTCTTCTTTTCGAGTCAGTGACGCTCGATCAGTCAAATTTTTCCTGCCCAATAGCCAATAGCCCAATAGCCACTGCAACTACAGCAGCGTTGGCCTCTACCAGGTCCTCCAATGTGGAGGTATTAGTGCACAATAGGCATTGGAGTAAGGTGCAATTTCGTTTGCAACGGCCCATTTGAGTCCAGAGTCAATTATGTGAAAAAGTTACAAAAAAATAAAAATAAAACTAAAATGAGCCAAAAAGTATCTATCTCATGACTAAAGATCCAATCCTCATATTAAGTTTCATCACAATCGATCCAGTAGTCCAAACGTCTCCATTACACCTTCCAAGCGTCTGGGTCTTGGACTTAACTTTGCCAGTCTCCAACGAAGACAGATCTGGGGGTTTTCAAGTCGCGAGTGAATAGGTATCTTCTAGGAAGGCGTATTACATCATAGGCCGCATCGTCACCTACCATCAGGCAGGTGTGATAGTGGTCAAACGCTGACCTATCATTAGTAAAAAAAGAAACTATTTTGTCGTCGTGTGTTTCGGACTTTGCCTCGGTCAAGTCTCTTCCGACACCCATTGCTTAGATCGTCATGTCATCTTTTCGACGTCTCCATCTTCCGACACCCATTGCATGTTCTTAGCCCATCGGTCAGGAATTCAGGATGCATTCAACTCATATTACATACATTTTGCTTACCCCAAAATATCGTGTTACCAGGTCAAGTGTTAATGACAATGTGGTCGCACGCGGAGCTACGCGAGGTGTACCGCAAACATGGTTGGCGTGAAGCTGACTTCCTTACCCCGGCGAGGGCTGCACAACCGAGAGCTTCGTCTAATAGTAGCGGTAAGTCAACTTACTTGGCCAGTTATATCAGTGGAATTACTGCCTTTGGAACAAACTGTATATGCTGTGCCTTCGGCTTTAATGTGTGTTCTAAAAGTGCATCTATAACGCAGTTATTTTTTGCAGAGCAACGTTGTGCGATGTTACTAAAAATTGCCATGTTTGTTCTATCCTTCCACTCCGACTAAGTGGTTAAGCAGAATGGAACTCGACGAAGCTATTGTTTCCAATCAAACCAACTTGTACAATATTTTGTAACAGTCAACATGTGGTAACAATCGATAACATTTGTTACAGCATGTTTTCTATTACCTCAACACGGCAATATAAAACTAAAGTAAAAATGTTGCACTTTGTTACGTTTTGTTGCTGGCTGTTTGGGCACAATCAACAAATAGCAACATCTATTATACAACGTTACCTAATGTTGCTCAACAAAAAGAAACTACAGTGTGGATGCACCTTAAGTCAATAATGTGGTATAATGTGTTTCATTTCATTATCATGTTTGCTTTTCTGTGAGTCCGTCTGAATGGTAAATATGTCAAAAGTACACATATCTTCAAATATTGAGAACATCGATTACATGTCTAATTGTTTATGTAAATATATATGTACTTGTTATCGTATGTAACATATTAATCAGCAATTTGATAAAATGCTACAATAAAATTTATCATTGAACTAACTTAAACAGGAAATTTCATCCCTGTGCAAAAGATTCATCATTAAGCAGTAACTTTTATATAAGGCACTAAAGTGACAAAAAAATTGGTAGAAATGATTCTTAGAGCGAGATTTAACTTGATTTTGAATTGTAAGCTTTCCAAAAAGGGGTTTGAACTCACGACAGCGATTCTCTTAACAACCGAGCTTTAAGTATCTTAAATCAATGTCAATCAATGTTGCAATTTACCGAACAACTTTAATGTTTATATTATTTCATGAACTAGATGTGGAAAAAAGATATAAACATTTAAAGTAACGTGTTCTTTATTTTCTTCATCAACATCTAACATCATCACTTTACTATAACTACATAGTATAAAACAAAGTCGCTTTCTGTGTCCCTATATCCCTATGTATGCTTAAATCTTTAAAACTACGCAACGGATTTTGATGCGGTTTTTTTAATAGATAGAGTGATTCAAGAGGAAGGTTTATATGTATAATACATGCATAATAGCCCTGCGAAACCGGGGCGAGTCGCTAGTTATACATATAGAAACTTCAAGAACTTGCAAACGAGTAATTTTTGTTCGAAGTTTTACTATTTTTCAACAACAAATGCGCAACTCTATCAAAAACCGCCATTTTATTGAGCAAAATTTTAGTAAGTTCTCTTGCTATCTGTGAAGATATACAGACTTTTTCGTGATGAGTTTCTAAAGTCTTTAGCGGCACAGCTACGATGAAGCGAAGTTATGCTATTATTCTTTAGGAGCCACAAATGAGCAACACTACCAAAAACTGCCATTTTTTAGACCCAAATTTTGAAAAGTTTTCTTGCTGTCTCTGAAGATATACAGCCTTTTCCGTGAGGAAACTACGATGAAGCGAAGTTATGCTATTATTCTTTAGGAGCAACAAATGCGCAACACTTTCAACAATCGCCATTTTATTGACAGAAATTTTGGAAAGTTTTCTTGCTGTCTCTGAAGATATACAGCCTTTTCCGTAAGGAGTTTCTGAGGTCTTCAGGATCTTCAGTGTACAAGAACCTAACCTCCTTGCAAACAAGTAATGTTTGTTTGAAGTTATGCTATTATTTTTTAGGAGCAACAAATGCGCAACTCTATCAAAAATCGCCATTTTATTGACCAAAATTTTAGTAAGTTTTCTTGCTATCTGTGAAGATATACAGACTTTTTCGTGAGGAGTTTCTAAAGTCTTTAGCGGCACAGCTACGATGAAGCGAAGTTTTGCTATTATTCTATAGGAGCCACAAATGAGCAACACTACCAAAAACTGCCATTTTATTGACCGAAATTTTGGAAAGTTTTCTTTTTTTCTCTGAAGATATACGGCTCTTTCCGTAAGGAGTTTCTAAAGTCGCACGATGAAGTTGAGGTTGTAGATTCAAACCCCGAAGAGAATAATTTATGGAAAGTCTTTTAATTTTTTAAAAGTAAGTCAAGGGTGATTTTTTCGGATGGTGTATTCTAAGAAACATTACCAACCTAATCATAGCACTGTTCACTATATAAATATCAACAATGTATATATGGCACGCTTCCGGGCCGGGGGTTTGCAGGGGGCGGGTCGACAGGCGCACCTCACTCGCCCAGTAACGCGAACAGCACGCTAAGTCGTCCCATGGCGTCGACGGGCGGGACCAGGTACGAGGATCGGACGATACGCAGGCATAGAGAGGTAGGTTGAAACGTTGCAGATATATAAATAAATAAATATTGCAGGACATTCCACAAATCGCCATCTAGCCCCAAGCTAAGTAACTATACTTGTGTTATGGCTGCTAGACAACGGATATACTACTTATATACTTTTCTTTTGTAAATATATACTTATAATTCATAGAAACAACCAGACCACAGACAAATATCTAAGCATAAATACATGTCTGAGGCGGGAATCGAACCTGCAACCCTGTGCTTGGCAGTTATTTTAAATGTTTTTAGTTAATTAAAATGTAATTTGACCTTTAAGATTTTTAAGTCATTTTGTTTTAGATTATTGTAAAAATACAAACTTTCTTATTTAAATGGTTTCGACATTATGCCATCATAAAAACCGGCCAAGTGCGAGTCGGACTCGCGCACTGAGGGTTCCGTACCATGTTGTATGGAAGCCTCACTTTTTTGGTGACAGACAGACGGACAGTTAAATCTTAGGGCACGGACCCCAATTTAGATGTTGAATAAATAAATATTGTATGATATTCCACACAGCACCAAGCTACAAGCTAATCAACTGTGTACAGCAAACTTTAGTTTTATGACAAATAAATAGAGAAAGTGAATAGGAGATAACATTTATACAAAAATGATTTTTTTATGTGGGCCTTCAGGGCTATATCCTAAACTATGAGAGATAGCGAAAATGCTGAAAGGAGTTGCGTGCCCGATTTTGACAAAAACTAAAACTTCATCATGAGATTTTTGAAAAAGCCATTACCCTAGCCGGGAATCGAACCTGATGATTTTGCAAAAAATAATCATCCAATATTTTTATACCAATCGATAGTGTTGCTGATAGAGATCAATTCCTGGAAACAAACATAGTATGGCAAAACAAAGGAAATGGCTGAATTTTGTAGTTTTCTGTAATTTCAGCATTTTTTGCTATATCTTATGTTTTAGGATATAGCCCCGAAGGCCCACATAAAAAAAATCATCCTGTATAGGGAAATCACTGAAAGGATACTGTTTTAACAGCTTATGACATCATCGCTGACAAAGGTACTGATTTGACAGGAAGGCTAAATATTCTAATATCGATTGGCACTCGCCTACTAATACTCATTATAATTCAATCCATGCACTTTGTAACAAAATTCAAACGAGGAATACGAATAAATAATATTATGTAAATAAATTTTTATTACAGTGTGTTTGGCTACTGAGTTTAGATTAAGTCGCGATCCCGTGGAATATGGGGGTAAAAAGTAGCTCCAAAAGATTCAATGTTTCTTCAGACCAAGTTTCATCCAAAATGGTGCAATAGTTTCGGAGCCTATTCGTTACAAAGAAACAAAAAAATCTTTCTTCTTTATAATATTAGTGTAGATAAAGAAATTCAATGAAATTTCTTAACCTTTTTTTATCCCGATATTCCTACGGGATCGGGACTTACGCTTACGCGAGTAATACTGCGTGGAGCTGCTAGTGATATAATAGCAAAACCATGTTTTTACTTACCTTTTAGGCTCTTCTTTTCTTTGATTTTGATCGTCATTTTTTTTTATTCGGCCAACCGAACCACACTGGGATTAAAAAGTTGCAAAAGTCCGATAACCGAACTAGCGATTTAAAACGGCTAAGTGGCGCCATCTGTTGGTGGTTAGACGAAATGTCTCCACAGCTCCTTTTATAATATATTTTTTATTTTCGCAGAACGATGACCAAGCCGAAGGGAACTATCAAGACGGACTAGGCATGGGTAACTCCAACGGCAGACCGATGAACCTGCAAGGAGTTCAAGCGCAGATGCCGCCGCCTACCACACGTTAGTCAGTTAGGCTGAGCCTCGACTACGGTCATTATACTCAGGACTATCACAATACTGTCATGTACTAGCTCTTATCTACTAAGATGAGCTCAGTTATAAGCCATTGAAATTTATACTTTAAGTCTATCGTAATACGAATTACATTCAGCTCTCGAGTCTTGATAACTTGGTCTGAAGTTGCAGTGAAATAGGCTATACAGTAGCTGCAACTTCAGATCAGTGAACTTAAACACGTCAAATTGTAAGCTCAGTTGTACCTTTCAGATGACTTAATCCGATACTAAAATCTGCCTCTCGATTCACTGAAAGTAAAAATAAGTCATATTGAATTAAAAATCTGGTCATAGAGACCGAATTGAACAAATAGTCCGCTTTAATCCAGCTCGACGGACCAGTTTAAAGCTGGGGACATATTGTTTGGACGCATCCGCGGACGCGTCCGACTGCCGCGACTGATAAGTGTGCACGGTCGTTTGGCATCCAGCAGCCCAGATCGCTCTAGGACGTCCGCTCATGAGCGGACGCCCAAGGTTACGTCCGCGACTTACGTCCGATAGTCTGCTCAGTTACATACATTTACATTACACAGATGCCTTAAGTCGCGGCTGTTAATGTGTCCCCAGCTTAAGTCGTCGGGCGGCTGTGAAGAGGGCGCGTATGTTTTTATATGGCAATCGCGCCCTAATCACACATGAAACCTTAGTAAATCGAGGCACTGGTCCGTCGAGCCGGATTAAAGCAGACTATTTGTTCAATTTGGTCTCTATGACCAGATTCTAAACTCAATATGGCATATATTTACTTTACAGAGTCGCAATCAAAAGAGATATGAATATTACACTACCCTCAAAATTGAAACATTTTGTCTTTTGTTGTTAGATCATTGACTTCAGTGTACACGCAAAGTCGTATGAATTCGTTTACGAAACCAAATTAGGAAATGAGGCTCATTAAAAATTAATCGAAAGGAGAGCTTGAATGTGTAAACACGTTTCAAGTCATTTTAAACGGGATTTGTCATAATAGGTATTTCGTATTAAGCGAAAAAGCCCGCTCAGTTTACGCGCAATTTCGTCAACAAAATAGAAGCAGTTGACGCAAACGAATTAAATAATTAACGTGCTTAGAAAAGCCCCGCAGAGATGTAGTTTTTGCATTTTTATAAAGTTTAATTTATCAAATGTTTACTAAGTTATTTATTGCGGGAATAGTTGATAATAGTGGGTCCATTTTCGCGGGGCTTTCGGTACTTAGAGCGATCGTTTCGATGTTGAAATAGTTTTCATTAGTTAAATATAAATGTTACTTGGCGTTTGATTAGTTCGATCATTTTTTTGTCGCGAAAATAACAAACGTAAACTGCACAACTGGACAAATCATTATTATAAAAATTAATCATTCGCTAGGCGGCGTTTGTATGTAAGGACAATTTAATTAAAGGAATTTTCAATGAGATGTTTTACAATCTATTATTTTCTTCTAAAAAATAGTTTTGGTCGTAGGTAAGTACTATAATCTAAGTCAAAAAATTGTCTGTGGTCAAAAGGCGGTAAAAGTTTTTAATATGGCCAAAAGCTACTTTGGCACAATTATGACTTAAAATATAAAGATATCACCAAAACTATTTTTTGTTGAAATAAATAAAAAGTGAATGAATTTTTCGAAAAGTTTTGTACAGTCTACAAAATAATTTAGTATTTTATTTTAATCAAGTACAAACATTTGAGTGTCATTTTAAAGTGTGTAGTTATAGTTTGACTGTATAAAGCTTGAGGGCCTAATTCTGTTTGGTGAAATCGTGTCAATTGCCACATGTAAATAGTGACATTTAAAGGGTTTTTCTAGTAGTCGTGTCGTGTTATTGTAAGTCGAGGCTCATCCTGTGTTTGTCGATTTCATTATATGAAAAATCATACTGTTTTTTTGTGTAGTAAAAAGCCTGTAACACCTTACTTGTAGCTTGGGTACCAGGACATTACTAAAAAAGGAAAAAAATATTTTTTATTGAATGAAAATGTTCAGTTCGGCTAAATTACCATATTTTTATATTAATTTAACTATTTTAAAGGAATATGTAAGATGTGGCAATACTATTGGGTCCTTAGGGGTAAATAATGGTGTTGTCACATTTTAATTACTCACCAAATTATAGAAAAAACTACCATGTTTTTTTTTGTTATTTTGTTGAGCTCGATATTTCGATGTCTCGATAATGATGCTTGTAACAGTAACAAATATCGATCTTCACAAAATAAACAGACGGACAAGAGAGTGATCTTATAATGGTTCCTTTCTTACTTAACCCTAAAAACAAAAAAAAACATGGTGTAATCCCGATTAAAAAAACTTAATTAATGAAAATAACCAATGTTACTTTTAAAATCCTATATGTTTCTACATTATAATTGAAATCGACAAATTCAATCCCTTATATAATTAAAAAATTAAATATCATTACTAACATTGGCATAAATAAACATTAATATATTCATAATTAATGAATACAATTGTTATTATTTATAATTAAATAACATTTAGTCAATACATATTAACAATATCACGAGAAGCTTTAAACAAGAACTGTTTTAAACTAGTAAATATTAATTATTTTTTACGAGTCTTAATCACGTATTTCTGTCCAGTCTCTCGCGACCATGGCTATTGAAACCTAGTCAAAATGTCGAAGTAAGAGAAAGAAAGGTAGGTTTTAGCCAGCGGCTTCTAACACCAACCTCTGGACAAAGTCATGGTGGCCAAATGACCCGTCGCGTTACATCATATTGTCCAGGCATGCTGTTTTCTTTCTTGGTCCAATGAAGCCTATTTTGTCCACCTGTTCCTAAAAAAAATCGGTGGTGACACACGGACAGACGGACAAGAGAGTGATCTTATAACGCGATTTTGACCCGAGAAAATAATAACTATAAACTTTTTCATAATAAAACCCAAAACATCAAAAATTTAAATTTATTGCTTCTCGTGTCATTGATTTAGCTCTATAATAAGTATATATAAGAAACGGTTAAGCGATATCCGATCTTATTCCTAAGCAATAAAGTTCGGATTCACCCGTTTCTTTTAACCAATAGGGCTAGTTAACTAATAGGTGTTTTTGTAATATTTTGTATTCATTCCACGAAACTTTATAATATATAATTGTATTATAGATGTCTACTGTCCTCTGTGTACCTATACTAGCTGCTCCCCGCGGTTTCACTCGATAAAAACAAGCCTAAAAAATTCTCAAAAATTTGGCTAACAAATGCAAAGAGCTTACTCAAAAAATCAACTTGCTAGGTTCACCCGTTCGTGAGAAATTCGGTTGTGGCACACGGACAGACATACAAGGGTTCCTTTCCATCTTATAAGGGTTCCTTTTTACCTGTTTAGGTATGGAACCCTAAAAAGGACTAGTTCCGGATGCCTAGTTGGTATCAGTATCTTTACATAAAAAACACTGTCTATGGCCAGTAAAAATACGAGGCTGTATGGGATTGCTAAGCAGTATTTGCCTTTACCAATCGGGTAAAATTAAAAAAAGAAGCATTCTCTTGACCAGAGATAACGGTGGCTATAAAGCCCGCCATCTATGGAGAGTTTCGGAACTATCTTTGAAAAAAAAATTGCCAATTGAGTATCCCTCATTGCTCCAAAACAGAAATAGCTAATCTTAATTCGAAAGATTAGCTCGTTCAAACAAACAAACTTTTCCGCTTTATTATATTAGTATAGAAGTATAGATTTAAGGATTTATCCGTCTTGGGTAGATTTAAGATGCATTTTATGAAGTTATACCTCTTTTTTGTGCGTCGGTTAATTAGCTGTCTTTATTTTAAACGGGTCGCGATGTCGTTTTGTATAATTACTTCGACGTTTCGGCTAAGTTACATTAGCCGTGGTCGCGAGTAGACTTCTGGGTAATTATAAAACTACCCTTAGTTAAAAAGATATGAGTTCATTTGTTTGATTGTTTCAAAAGAGCGCGCAATAATCTTAATTTTGAAGAAAAAAAAGTGCATTATTTTGCAGAATTAAGTTATATTGGTTAATTATAAAATTCGGTTGTTGATTATTATAAAGATTTTAGACTTTGATCTCCGGTGTTGCCCTTTAAATTTTCTAACTAAAAAACAGTATTGTACATGGCAACTTTTTCTTCTAACACAAAATGGACTGAATATTTTTTACGCAATGAATTATAATATTTCCATGACTGTATTTGATAAGGCAGCTTGTGTTTTTAATTTCGAAAATGTCCCTCCGTTTCTAATTAGTTTAAAAAAATAGTAATTTATTAAAAAGTAAATAAGTAATTTAAAAATGTAGTATGTTGTAATATAAGTTTTTGCACAATGAAGCATTTTTTGTAAAGCCTTAGGCTCGGACTATATGCATCTGCTGTTTCAACGGGCCGAGAAAAAACTGATTCGGTATTTATTTCAATTCAATCTGGGGCGGTTTTTTCTTAGATTGGAAGAGATTTCGAATGGTTTCTGGGTGCTTGTAGTTCAAGCTTTAATGGCGGCGACTGATTTAAAACCGGTACAAAACTACCCTCATCCAGTGCATTATTTGTTTAGGATCGTACGTTAGTTTTTTTTGTATATTTTTACTGTGTAACTTTGATAATTCAATTTTTCCAATCACTATGAGTAGATATAAAATGTCGCTAGTATTGAGACGTTTTTTGTAAGCGTTCTAATTTGTCCGGCGTGGCCCAGATTTAGACTAACCCCTTATTTAAACATTTAATAATCCCTCTTTAGTTAAAATGTATTTTGTCACTTGCGTACTTTTACAAATGACAGGTGTGCGAAAGAAACAAAACTCATTTTAACTATCTAAGGGAGAATGTTTGCTAAACGGAAAAAAACCGGGACAGTATAGACCGAGCCTTATTGTAAGCAAGCGATTTTTGGTAGCTGGTAACGAAGTGAATTCGACTTTTTTTTATCACAAAATGGCGGCCGAATTTTGGCCAATTTTTAGCCGGTCAAATTAGAACGCGGCGTATCAACCTTGCCAGGCCATTATATTTTGAAGCAACGTTATACGTTATATTTAAATTATTATTACTTTAATATGTAAAATTAGATATAAAATTGTATTAATAGATTATGGTTTATGTAATGCTATAATTTTACTGCATTATTTCATAAACGCTTGATAATCTACCTCCATAGGTCATAGGGTGTTTTAGACGTTTAAGTAAACCAACTTCGACTTTTTTTTAATTTTTTTTTGTTATAATATTTACTGGTTAATCAGCGATTATTTATTTATTGATAACATTGGTCATAAATAATAAGGCCTTTATCCAGATTTATCGGCGTTCAACATATTAAGCGATTATTTAAAGTGATTGTACAAACTAAATAAACATTAAAACCCCAAGGTCAATGACCTCCAACTCCAAGAAACAGCTGATTTTCGACTAAACAATCTAAACATAACCTCAAATTTTCGAAAAACGTTCGTATCAGTATCTTATGTTTTAATAAACTTGTCCGATCAGTTAATTGTTGTATTTATCAAGCGTTTATGAATATAGTCTTATATTATTTCACATGTAGTATTTGTATAGAGAAAATATAGATAGTTATTAGGTTTTCCACTTCAATGTAATACGATCTCTAGATAACTTCCAAGTTTGTTTTTTTATATAAATATTTTTTTAATTGTAGATTTTCAGTAGTTTGTACACTAATTATCTAATAGACATAAGGATATACGAAATATGGTAGTTCTACACGTCTAAACGAACAACTTTTGTTCTAAAACAAATAATGTTCTACGATGAATTTTTTTTTCAAGTTATATTTTCTAAGAAAAATGCGTATCCAAAAAAATGCATCCATATGTCGCGGTGCAATTTTTGGATACTTATACATTTTTTATAATATTTCTAGGTTTTCCAAAATAAAACAGACGTGTTTTCGAATTAAAATAATTTTCTATTTGTGAAAAACATTCCTTATTTTTTTTTGACGTGATAATGTCTTATAAATCGATGAGCACCGGACCGCGCTCACAAAAATGTGTCATGTTACGGGCACGTTACAGAGTAAGCGAGAGCGCGGAACAGGTGATAGAGAGGCACGATCTTTTAAACGTGTAAAACTACCATTTCACGTAATCCCCATGTCTGTTCAACTTTGTATTTTTGTCTTTGGTTGACCACAGGCTATCAGTAGAGTAACTAATTATTGTTGTAACCGTGTAATACTCGACTATTTTTTTATTTTTTATTTAATAATATATTTTTATTATTTTAAAGTATACAGGGTTGTATTTTTAACTGGGCTTTCTAAGCCAAATTCTGAACTAGAGGCGATAGCAAAAATGATCGATTCAGTTATTTTGACAATGACCAAATCATACAAAAAAACGGATGCATCAGCAGTGGGGTACGCAGACGTATTGTTATATTTTTTATACATCCTTTACCTTTAATTTTTTCAAGTGCAATTAATTACATTTTCACGTCAAAATACCGTAGTACGAAATCGAACCAATTTTGATTTTGTATTTTCCCTATATATAGATAAATACTTTATTTGTACAACCTAATTAAAACAATACTCCTTTTTTGAAGTTGATAAAAAAAATTTAGGTCAATTTTGTTATTTACAAGTTTTCGCGAAAACCTAAATTCGGCCATATCTTTTCATCGTGTTGACTCAGGACCTTGATTGTTATACGCCTAATACTATTTAGACCACAGTGTCTGGTATAACCAACTTGCTACGTCCACCCGTTCCTAAATAAAAACGGTGGTGACACACGGACAGACAGACGGACAAGAGAGTGATGTTGTAAGGGTTTTTTTACCTTTTGAGGCACGGAACCCTAAAAATGTACTAAAACGATACCTATTTCAAGATCTATGTTCTAAAGCTTACAGCTTAGAATTTGGTCATGCTAGTCCAGTAAATAAATTCACCCTGTATTTAAATATAGAATGAGTCGAAACGACACCTAGCTAATTAAAGATAAAAAATATCTTTTTATGTCAAGTTTATATAATTATGTTGATTGTAGAAATAATAATTAAAATTAAAGAAAAATATTATTATATTATTATCACAGAATATTAAAAGGATGATTTTGATTTTTTTTCTATTATTATTTCCTTTATTTTCCTGTTTCCTTTCTTTTTTTATTTTTAAAATGAAGGCCTATGATTAGTGTTAGTTATATATTTTTAATTTAATTTGACATTATTTTTGAGTATTACTTATTTATGTTTTTTTAAAAAAATATAATTAAAAATAAAGGGTGGTAAGGATTTGTACTTCAAACGAAGACTACGTATTTGGAATTTTGTAATTTACATTTTTTGATATATTTACTTGTTGACGCTTCTGACTTCCAGTTTATGACTATTTTGTAACGTTTCAAGAATGACAACTGATTTTTTATTACTGAAATATCTATGAAAAGAAAAAATGATCACAAAGATAATTTAGTATGAAACTGACTGTTTCCTCCCTGGATAATGACACTAGAGCAAATATTCTTGTTGCATAAAATTTATAACTGCCATGGCCATGCCCCTTTGTGTTGTTTTTTAAATCCTAATTTCTATGATAATTAGAAAATGAAAAAACCAAAACATAGGGGTATAGTCGTGGCAGTTATGCAACAAAAATATTTGCTCTAGTGTCATTATCCAGGGAGGAAACAGTCGACTACGTTTGTATGGAGAGAGCGCCGGTACCCTTCACTTTAAAGCCGCGTTCCCTAACCTAGAAGGCACATTACCATCATCCTAAGACATTTCAATACTCCGTTTCCGAGACTCTTGTTGATTGTACACTAGCGACCCGCCCCGGCTTCGCACGGCTATATTATGCATGTATTATACATATAAACCTTCCTCTTGAATCAGTCTATCTATTAAAAAAAAACCGCATCAAAATCCGTTGCGTAGTTTTAAAGATTTAAGCATAGGGACAGAAAAAGCGACTTTGTTTTATACTATGTAGTGATGATATTTGTTCGTCCGTGTCGTAATGCCCTAAGATTCAAAGTCCACCGCGGCATTTTAGTTACTATATCAGATTTGTCCAAATGTTTTTTTTATTAAAGAGAAACTAAAAAAAATTTTATTTAAAAATGAAAAAAAAAAAAGGAAAACAACAAATAATTTTATTCAATCTATTAATATGCTTAAAAAATCTGAAAATTTTCTGACATTTTTTAGTGTTCGCGTTCATTTCTTAGTGAAACTTTAGTTATTACTTAAAAAGGTGACAAACCGTTGCTTAACTAAATCGTCACTTAGCAACTATTCCGAATACCGCCGGCCGTTAGACAAAAGACCCAGAAAGGTTTCAAAAATACAAATATTACTGAAACGTTACAAAAAAAGAACCTAGAATTTATTTTAGACGCACGACCAATTTTAACTTACCTACCTAGTTACTATTTAAAACAGTTTTTTTTTAAATATCGCTTCGAAGTATTCGAAACTTCCTAACTGTGCTCAGTAGAATTTTTTTAAGAGTGCTTAGTCAAAATATTTAAAATATGCAGCTATTTGGGAAAAGCATAGATAAAAAATATAGGTATCGACTAGTCGAATAAGCCTCTACCAATTAACACAGTTGCTATTCCTTTCAAAGAAATCAATGAATGAACGAAACTGTTATTATGACATTAAAATAACATTTTTTTTTAAGGAATGGGGCTTGCTAAAAATACTAGTTTCATTATGCCTCGATAGATGTTAATACCACTAGCTACTGCATAAAAAACTGAAAGATGACTATGAGAAGTATTTATTTATTTTATATTAATATATTCATTTTGTAAAACTACTACTTGACTAGGTTTAGATTTAATTTTTTTTTTATTTTCTTCTGATTTTTTTTTTTTTGGTTTTTATTTTTTTATTTTATTAAAAGCATCTAAAAATAAAGTATTTTGTAAAATTTTAAGTAAGTTTTAATATCATTTCTCTGGTTTTCGATTATGATGGTATTAGAGCGCGTCAACTGTCGAGCGACTTAAAACTAGTTTAGAAAAAGCGAATCTGAGTCAGGCCCTTTATTCCTTTATGTTTATTAATTGGTAGAGGCTATGAATTCTATGTATCCGCCAGTAGCGAGGGTGTTCATACAACGCGATTCCCATTTAGGCTCTCCACATGAACTACACTTGTGTGTCTTGAAGCAAGAAATAATATAGACGCTAACGAATAATTTCTTGTTAATAGTAAATGTTCTTGAGAATAAAAAGCAGTATTATTTCTAAATAGTAAGAATACTGCTTATGATTTTTAGCGTCTTGCTTCAAGAAACCTTTTTTTCTGTGTAAAAATATTATTTATCGGCTTACCATTAAATAAATTTGACTCCTCGCCACTGGTACCCACCACATCTGCATGAGTGAACTAAGTTGCTGCACATTAGACGCCTTTTCTAGTTTAAATTTAGGACATTTTTACTGTTTTTACTAGATAAAAAGATAGGTATACCTACTTAATTTAGTTAAAATGTTGTAGTACTTATTATGTATAGAGTAATTGTGTTAATCACAGAATAACTTTGGATAAAAAATAATAATACTTTTTTGGCATATTGTAACAGTTTAAAAGTAAAAAAATACCTATTGTTAAGTGGTAAAAACTTGATTGTATGAGTGCTCACTTTTATATTTATTAGTAGTGATCGTATCGAATATTAATCGGTTATTGAATTTATAGATGTAATAGATGAGTAATTAAAAAAATAAATGGAAATGTTGTATTGGAGGTCTCGATTGTGCTGTGAAATCAGGTGGTCTAAATTAGCCTGTGAAAGTGCAGGCGAATCTTAAAAAAAAAAACATCACGATTATTGCGGGTTTTCGATCGCGATTTCTAGCTGTCAACAAATGGAATTCACTAACTTCACACTACAGTATTCTTGTAAGAAATTGAAAGATTGAAGTTCGCAAATATCCTTTTAATGATTTAAATCAATTTGTATTTGCAAACTTCAAAAATTACAATGTGAAGTTCGCGATAGCTAGCGATCGCAATCGACTGTGGTAAGCGTGCGGGTGTTATAAAAGGTGACAGCTGTCAGTTGTCACTTTTGACGGCTGATTTTGCGGGAATCGCAGGCGCAATTTGCATGCTAGATGCGCGCACTTTTTATAATTATTGGTGATACGAATTTGGTTTGTTTTTACATGTATTTATTGACACGTATCTATAAATAATTGTTATTTAAGGGGTGGGTGTGTGACATCGCGGTGTTAAGGTAATCCATAGCAGTATTATATTCAGTAATCTCATGTACCAACGTTGCTAATACACTTACCTACATTTAAATATATTATTCGTTTTATTTTTCATCGTTAAATCCCTCCAAGACGAGTGAAGCGAAGCGCAAGGGCACAACCTATCTACCTTTTCTCAAAGCGCTTCGTCATTTTAAGGTTCCGTAGGTACCAACGGGACCCTTTACTAAGACTTAAGGGTGACAAATCAACATCGAGCTATGCTGCGCTGTACTGCGCTGTGCTATGTTTGGTCACATGAGTAAATAATACAACCAGAGACTAATGTGTCATACAAGGCTCTATGACAAGTCCACTACTACAAGCTTGACGCGCGTGTGTGCGTGAGCACTGGCGGCACATCATGTACGGAGAGAAACCGGTCTATACTGGCTCGGCCAGTGCCCAAGTTCAGGGCTGTCACACTCGCATGCGAGCGGTAAACATCACGCGTCGCATGTTTGTTTCATATTGTTTAATAAAATATAGTGTTATTAATTTGGTCTTAAGTAGGGAGGGAGTGAGTGTGGACCATTCTTGTGTTATGGTGACGAGTGACGAAATAGAAGACTTAAATAATATTCTTTCTTTCGAAGGAAGGGTGGGAACGATTGAGTGAGTGAGTGAGCGTGTGCTCCAGTCTAAGCAACTAGGCTTGTGTTATAGTGACTAGACGCGACAGATATAATAGTTATAAATATTAAATATGTACCTTTACTGAGTGGGAATTGAGTGTGTGAGTGCCCCAACCTAAGCAGCTAGGCTTGTGCTATCGTGACTAGACCACGGATAGAAGATTTTCTTTTATAGAGAGGGAGGGAGGAAGAATGGAAACGATTTAGTGAGTGAGCGCTCCAGCCTAAGCAACTAGGCTTGTGTTATAGTGACTAGACACGACGGAAAGCATAGTTATATGTAGGTATGTATAGCATACTACTTGTGACAAATTCTAGTATGTCAACGTTTATCTATGTAACGTTCAATTCTGTGACATCAAAGTTTCCCGGTAAGCCATAAAAATTTCTGATTTAGGTATTATGATCATCATTCATTTATTTATCTACTAGCTGCACCCCGCGGTTTTACTCGCGTAAGTCTCGATCCCGTGGAAATATCAAAATAAAAAGTAGCCTTCTAGAAAAATGGACTGACCAAAACAAAAATATTTTTTCAATTCGAACCAGTAGTTCCTTAGTTTAAACAAACAAACTCTTCAGCTTTATAATATTAGTAAGTATAGATTAATCATCAATTCAGATTACATTGTTACCGCGTTAAAATAAACGCCCATAATAAAAGACACTGATACTTAGTTTACACATTTTTTTTGGAGCGAAGTTCCTTATCTTGCGTTGCGAAAAAAGAGACGGATAAAGTTAATACCAAAAGATGTAACGACACGTTTTGCATAGAAAGAAAGCCAGTTATTTTCGTTTCGTCTTTCTATTTCGCATTGAACAGTGTGGTGTCGCGACGATTATTTACAAAAAAAAGTAGATATAAAAAAATATAAAAAACGAAAAACATTAATTTATTACAACTCCTTAACTAATTAATCGAAAGGAACTTCGTTCTATCCGGGTGTGCCTTGACACCTCTCAAGTTTATAATCCACCTGTGCCAACCCTACATGATTACGTCACAATTACGTATTCATTTTGACAGCTCTGAACAACCTTAGCCTCTGGTCATCTCTACTCATGTGGTTTGGTCAACTCGCTCGTCTTATGTTTTAATGCGGATACAAACAAACCATGCTGTGCTGCGCTGTGTGAGGGTACGCTCTGTTTAAAAACGCAGCAGTCTCGAGCGAGGCGCGCTACCCGCCATGCTGAGCCGCGCTGTACCGAACTGTGCAATGTTTTTTATGGAGCTCTGCCATGCTGCACTATGATTAAAAACGTAATATTTACGTTTTTTTGAAAATTAAGGTTTTTTTGACGAGATAAACGACTACACGAGCTACTGATTACTTTAATACTGAGCTAAGCAAAGCGCAGCACAGCTTGATGTTGATTGTTAAAAAACGTAGCTTAAGAAACACAGTAGGTACAGCGCAGCATAGCTCGATGTTGATTTGTCACCCTTACTGTCCGTCCGTTCCTCCGTCTGTCCGTCTGTCACCAGGGTGTTGTAGAGCATAGGATTCAAGATAGGATTTCTATGGTTGCTAGACAGTTTAAATTTTCACAGATTATGTTTTCTGTTAACACTATAAGTAGGTAATACTAAAAACAGAAAAAAAACAACATTAAAGTAGGGCTCCTTACAACATGATACGGAACCATTCGCACGCGATTCCGACTCGCACTTGGCCGGTTTTTTAAACCCTCAAAAGTTTTAAGTTTTCAGTCTTAGGTAACTTGACAAATAGTCTGGATAGTCGTATAAGACCGCGAACATTCACTGTTCGCGGTCTTATGCGACTAAAGAGTAAAGAGAGTAGAAATAGTAGAAATAGGCTTTGCCCTGCAGTGGGACATTTATTCACAAATCATTCCCAGTTCGTGTCGAGTTACTACGGATAAAAATAACCTAGCTTAATGAATTTCAGTAGGTTAGTAGGTAGGTACAAAATAAATGGAGCTTTTTGGCTATTTTTGATTCCGGAATCAGCAAAACACCACAAAACCTCGAGTTGGTGTTTTGCGTCCAAAGGGACTTAGGTACGTACCTACCTACGTAAAATCGCTAGTCCGATTCTGTAATTAAACGGATTTTTTTTTTGTTTTCACGGCCACCTGCGATTTAAGAACAATTCGGTGCCTTTTGTGACCGTGGTACACCCAGTAGTACACCAGTGGTAGGTACTACGGTTACTTTTTCATTACCGTGGTACAAACAGTGGACTGGTTGTACTAAGGCACCGTAAGTAAGTAAGTAGTACCACAGCTGTAAAGCTGTGGTACTACTGACCGCAGTCAATGGTACCACCGTTAGGAAGAAATTACCGTGGTGCCACTCATAACTAGAGGAACAAGTCGTTGAGCCGCACAATTTTTCAATAGACAAATGTGAACTCTACGAGAAAAATAATAACATAAATCAAAAAATTGTCTAAGTGTTAAGAGGAAATAGTACCGACCGCTCTCTCTATACAAACGTTTTTTTTAATTTTTTTGTCACAAAAATATTAACTATAGTGTCATTATCCAAGGAGGAAACAGTCGACTACGTTTGTATGGAGAGAGCGCCGGTACCCTTTCACCTTAGGGGCCCTTATTAGTAAATTCTCAATAAGGCATTACCTATACTTTATCCACTAGATTCTCATCATCTTTGCGAAATCATTACGAAAATCCAAGCAAAGCGTTACCCATAATTTATGGCTTGCTTAACCATTCATAGAGGCATTTAAATTATCAGAGTTTATAGCAAAATTATCTAGGTATAGGTACCTACTTGTTACGTTAACTAAACCGATTGCTTGTAACTGAATTATCGACGAATCATTTGAGAATTATTGATCTGTAATTGAAATAGGTAATTGGTAGGTACCTACCTACCCATTTAAGTTTAAATTACAAAGTTTGTGAATAGTTTGACCTCGAAATGCTTAGTTCCAAGTTGAAATACGCTGTGGAAAAACATAATTTTATAGTTTTGATTTATTCTGGCTATCCACTGAAGATAATACCTGCGCCTTGCGGTTTGACCTGCATAACTACAGAATAAAAAGTAACCTAAGTATTAATCTAGGTCTCCAGCTAGGTATCAACAGTTTGTCCGGGATGGACAAACTGTTGATACCTACCTTCTATAATTTGACATCTTATGTACACAGTTTTTCAATAAATATTCTTGATTCTTGATTCTTGATTCTCATATTGATCTATTAGTCTTTTGCGTGAACGAGCCACAACATACACACTAACACAAACATTCACATTTATGTTATTATAAAGGTATGATAAGATATTTACAGTGCTCCGCGGTTTAACCCGCGTTAGTCCCGATCCCGTGGGAATATCGGGATAAAAAGTAGCATATGTTATTCCCAATGAATCAATGTATCTTGATACCAAGTTTCATTAAGATCGGTCCAGTAATTTCGGTGCCTATTCGTTACAAACAAAAAAAAATGATTTTTATTAGTGTAGTTACTTAGATTACTTAGAAATAATTCTTCTGCCAATTCCGTAGTTGGGTAAAAATTTTATACTTACCTACCTACTATGGCATGTTCTGTATCTAGTTGTTACAAACTCGAAAAAGCTTAAATTTAATTTTAAACGAAATTAAATTTCGACCTAATCCTCTAAGAAAACTTTTGTAATTAATTACGAAGCGTTAATTAATTATAAAAACATATAAGATGAGAAGTTTGTCCATAACTCGTCTCTTCGGAAGTACGTAAAGCACATTATGAATACTAACTAAGGTAGGTATTTTAAGTAGTCAGTATTTTCGGTGTTTTTGGGTCGAGATTGAAGCGAGTGAAACCGCGTCAAACAGCCAGTTTATTCGTAATTGTATTAAAACAATACTTGGCTTACGAAAATCCTTAATGATCGATGATATTGCGGACAATGTAATAAGATACCCTATTACAGTAACCATTCGATAATTATTAGACTTTTTTTTTTCTACGCAATTTTTTTGTAACAGAGTCGAAACGTCGAGGTAAGAGAAATAAAAATAAAAAATACGCGATTAAGACTCGGGGAAATAATTACTATGAATACAAATCGTGTGAGTTTAAAAAGTTTTTTAGGGTTCCAAAGGTGCCCAACGGGTAAAAACGGGAATCTGTCCGTCCGTCTGTCTGTCACCATGCTGCATCTCATGAGCCGTGAAAGTTAGAGATGCGTTATGTATTTCTGTTGCAGCTTATAACGACAAATACTTATTAAACACAGAGAAAAATTTAGGTAGGGCCAGTGGTAGGGCTCCCATAGTATATGGTATGGAACCCATTGTGCGTGAATCCGAAACGCCCGCATTTTGTGTTTTTTTACAATCAAACAAACTAAGGACTCAAGTGGGTCGCTGCAGGGCGAACCTGGGAAGATGATCGAGCCGTGCCGGGTTCAGTGCGACTGCGGGGCCTACGAGCAAACTATGGTTCACCTCTTGACCTACCCCTCCAACCCTAAAAGCTGTACATTGGCTGACCTGTACCATTATTCACTAAGGTTCAAGTCGTTGGGCGCGCGTGATAAGGGGCGGAGGGGGAGAGGTTTTTGTATGGAAATCTCGCCCTAATCACGCGCGCCCAACGACTTGAAGCTTAGTGAATAATGGCCCTGTTGTCAGCTAATAACAACGCCAAAGACCTGGCAGCTCACTGGAGTGGGCAGATCTGACCCTGCCTCATCAATTCCCCCCTTTAATTTGTGCTATCGATACGAAGAAGAACCGGCGATTATCTCTGTCCGCGCTATCTATCATTATAATTTCGCTAGACTTTAAGAATAGTTCGCCAACATTGCGTTCGTTAATGTCACAAGAGATTAAGCGATTCACACACATGGTTTATACAGTTTAACAAACATCGGTTCTACCAATAAAGATGTCACAATACTTTAACAGTTATACATTGAAAATTAAAGTTAACTTAAACCGTAGCTATAAGTTCTGCACACACCGGCGCAAGTGAGTCTCCCCTTGATACAAACTAATAGCTCCCCCTTTTTTTAAATCTTTTTGACGTGACAACGTTTTATAAATTGGTTTGCCGGGTGACACTTCAAGAAACTGCGTTACGCTCCGCTGACGTTATGCGCTCACAATGAGAGCGAGTGAGAGGCACGCGTCCCTTCCACTCGGGCATGGTTAGCCCGCCTAAGAGCGAGAGAGACAGACATAAAAAGTGAAAGGCACGCGTCCCTTCCACTCGAGCACAGTTGTTGTCACGTAAAACTTTCGCCCGTATACCGACTTTACAGGCAACCAGTTTTTTTAATCTCTTTTTTATTCGGTCAGCTCTGTAAATCTCTCGTTTTGCGTCGGGGGTTAAAAACTGCCCGACTTCAGATAAGGTTAGTACGGTTATTTTCCTTTTATTTGAAGTCGGTTTTTTAACATTTTTTTTGTTTAATTAATTACCCATGACGAAAAGGAGGACAGTTTTTAAAATTAATATGATATAAAAATTAAAATTAATATGATATTATAATAAAAATCCTAAATTAATATGATGAAATGAAATGGAGTAAAATGGCTGAACCGATTTAGATAGTGGTTTTCTGTAAAATATTTGTGATTCAAATATTTGTTTTTTATTGATAAGTAATAAGTAACCTATGTTAGTTTCTAGGAGTGATTTGTTTTTTGTTCGAAACCACATCGATTTTTAGGGTTCCATAGAAAGAAAGGTAAAAAAGGAACGCTTATTAGATCACTTTCTTGTTCGTCTGTTTTTTAACAAAAGTAACTAAAAATGAAGGGCTAGCTATTATTGCGGAGTGGCTTGAAATAAATCTTCTGACACTCAATATAAGTAAAACTAACTATATCTGTTACTCTAAAACGGCCCGAGGTCAACCAAAATCCACTTTCAACATCAAGATCCATAACTGTGATGAATCTCGTAGTTGTGCTTGCCCTACATTAAATAAAGTCATGACTACCAAATACCTTGGAGTCGTGATAGATCACAGGTTGTCCTGGCATAACCATATTGACGTCCTTAAAAATAGAATCCGCAAACTGCTATATATTTTTGTTAAACTGAGATATATCATGACTCCAATGCTATTGAAACAAATCTATATATCGCTAAGTCAATCAGTGTTAATTTATTGTATACCTGTATGGGGTGGAGCTACTAAATCGAAATTTCTGGAAATAGAAAGAGTGCAGAGAGCTTTGTTGAAACTTATGTACTTCAAATCCAACAGATTCCCGACGGAGGAATTGTACAGGATATCAGAAACTTTAACAGTAAGAAAACTTTTTATTCTTCAAGCAATATTAAGACTACATAAAAATCTACCTTATACTACATCTAATGTACAGAAACGAAGAAAAGATATTGTTGCCAAAAGTATATGGTAGACCTAGCAGATGAAAAATGCGTGTCTTGGTAAGTATGTGTTTATTCAAAGACGTGTTCTTACAGACTGAGTTACTAACTAAGATTACAAAGAATAAATAGGTATAGTATACATATGGGTAGGTAGGTAGGCAAGCAATGGTAAGTTGATATTATGAGATGTAGGTAGTAGGTACTACATCTGCCTACCCCCTAAAAATAAAAAAATGATACATTTTTTTTAAATTAAGTTGAAAAAATCTTTTTTTGTAAATAAAAATTGATACAATGTTAAAGTAAAGTTGTAAACATATAAAAATTAATTAATGAATTATTAAAAGGAATTGTAAACAAAATAAACATGAAACAAATTGATACTTTACATAGTATGGAACATCATGCAATTAAGGTCACCTACATGGGTTAATATGATAATAACAATATGCGAGTTGACATGGTCTCGAATGAGAATTTTATTTTACAAACAATTATCTTAATAACGAAGGATTGTAAGTAAAATTTGTAAATATTGGTAATTATAATGCTAATTACAAACATGATAAAATTATAAAGTTGTGTGAATATATTATAAAATAATAAAAACCTTTTTACAAAAGTAGTAATTGTTGTTTATTTTAATTCTAAAATTACATAATAAAAAAAATATTTAAAACAGGTATAAAACATATTTGCAAAAGCTTGTCGTTGTGGTATATATAAAAAGGTAAGTTTGTATAAGTTTTAAGTCCTGTTTTAAACTTACAAGATAATAAGTGAGTACCTTCATTGTTTGGAATGTGTCGGTACCTAATCAAGATAACAAAAATTTTGGCCTTGACCTAATGAATGAAGCGTCTATTTTTAGGTACGAGCCGCTTATACCTTACGATACGATTTGCGCGGGCGCGTACGATTTTTAACGACACTTGCACTGCGCACTACACTGTTTGCACTACACTGTTTGCACTGATTGTTTTACGTTGGGTGGATACAGGAACGATGCTTGTCCTGGTGGCGCTGGTGGTAGTGCTTTCTGTATAAGGTGTGGTGAATCGGCCCTGGCGACGACGACGATTTTTTCTATGCGGTGGTCGACAGCAGCTTTCACCTTGCGTTTGCAGTAGCGCCACCCCAGGTATAGGACACCCAGGGCGACGACGGCTGAGACTAGCCCGATGGCAGTTAGAGACATCTTGTTGTGGTTACTAGTATCCTGGAGCTTGGATTCGTTGGGGCCCCCCGCAGCGTTCTGGGCTACAATGGTTGTTTTGCTGGGTTGTGGGCCCATGACGAAAATTAGGGAACCTTGTGCTGTTATGAAGGTTTGTTCCCCCAGTGTAGATGATGCGTGGTCTCGGAATGGAAGCTCGCTGGCGCTGATAACACGATGTGAACACGATGACGGTCCGATGTGATGTGGTTGGACAGAGGAGATGGATGTAAGGCAGGAAATCGTTTGTGAGAAAAAGTGATATGGTAGGTATAGGATGTTTAGTTAGAATTCGAATCTAACTGCTTTTTTAATGACTCGGCCGGATCTTGTTGTGGTGGGAATGTTTTGGTTGGCCGAGTCCGGAACGATTTCGTGGGATGCTGAAACATAAGCCGGTTTGAGCCTATCAAGTGAGATAGCGACATCTCGAGAACCCATTTGAATGCGATAGTATTTCTGAGACTTACTAATGACTTTGAACGGGCCCTCGTATGGTGATGTCAATGATTTTTTATTTTCCCTTCTGACGAAAACGTAGTCTCCGTTGACCAGATCTTCGTGTATGAATATTTTTCTGTGATCTTGCTGATGACGTGGCACGGGTTGAAGTGACGACATTGTTTCCATTAATTTGGTTGTATATTCCGTGTCGTTGGATGAGCTTGCTTTTTGATGGGTGAAAAAATCACCTGGTAAACTGATAGATTTACCAAAAGTCAGTTGAGCCGGGCTGAACCCAATATCTTTTTTAATGCATGAGCGCAGCCCTAACAGTACTATTGGTAATTCTGATACCCATTTTGTGTTGTTATCGCAGCGTGCGATAATCGCAGCTTTTAGTGTGCGGTGAAAACGTTCTATTTGTCCGTTTGCTTTGGGGTTGTACGCCGTGGTGTGAATCTTTTCTATGCCTAGTTTCTTAGTTATTTGGCTGAATAGATGCGATTCAAATTGTCGGCCTTGATCTGTAGTTATTTTTGAAGGGCAGCCGTATCTTGAAATCCAATATTCGATGAACTTGGATGCGACTGTCTCTGCTGTGATGTCCTTTGTAGGGATGACTTCGGGCCATTTGGTTACCCTATCAATGATAGTGATACAATATGTGTATTCTTGAGATGGTGGAAGTGGTCCTACGATGTCTATGTGGACGTGGTCGAAACGAGTAGAGTTTTCGAATTCGCCTAGAGGTGAAATGGTGTGCCTTTGTACTTTTGATTTTTGACATGGTATGCAACCTTTTACGTATTTGTTAACGTCGGAATTCATACCTGGCCAAAAATATCTTTGTGAAATGAGACGTCGCGTAGCGGCGGTACCTGGGTGGCTAAGTGCGTGCGTACTTGATAACGCGCGTTCTCGGAACTCTACCGGTAGGTATAGTCTCGCTTGCGACGTGGATGTTTCGTAAATAAGTTCTTTATTATAAAATGGAACTTGAAGTGATTTAAATTGTAAATTAGGGTTGTTTTTGATCTTTGTTAGCTCCTGATCTTCAATTTGGCTCTTGTAAAGTTGCTCGAAGTTGAAGATGGGAGGCATGTGAATTTCTTCTACTAATCTGGAGAGAGCGTCCGCGGCGTTGTTCATTTCTCCTTTGATATATTCGATGTTTGTGACGAATTGCGAAATGAAGTCTAGTTGACGTAGACGCCTTGGAGTGTCGGACTTTGATTCCTTTTTGGTTAGCGCAAATGTTAATGGTTTATGATCGGTAAGCACGGTTAGTTCCCGACCTTCGACAGTGTAGCGAAAGTGTTTAATTGCCATGTAGATTGCTAAGAGCTCTCTGTCGTACGTACTGTACTTTGTTTGTGCGTTGTTGAGTTTTTTTGAGTAAAATCCGATTGGTTCTAAATTTTTCTCGGAGTTGTTTATAACTTGATGAAGTGCAGCCCCGACACAAGTACCGGAAGCGTCTGTCGTGAGTACGAGTTTTGCGGATGAATCCGGATGTCGTAATGTGACTGCATCGCTGATGTGTTGTTTACATTGGTTGAATGCGTTGGTGGACTCTGTAGTCCAAATGATTTTTGTTTTGTCGTTTTTCTTAGAGTTGTGTAGGTATTTATCTAATAAGTGTTGCGATTCCGCGGCTTTCGGTATGCTGCTTCGATAGAAGTTAATTAATCCGAGGAATCGTCTAAGTTGTGCGATTGTTTCAGGTTGCGGATATTGTGTGATAGCTTGTACCTTTTCTAGGTCTGGTTTAATACCACTGCCACTCACACGATAACCTAAGAATGTAAGTTCGGATTTGCCGAATTCGCATTTACTGGTGTTTATGGTGATGCCATACTGGTCCAAACTTTTGAATACCTCTGCTAGATCTTCCATGTGTTGTTGAATGTCTTCTGATGCGACTAGTATGTCATCGAGATAACAAAATGCGTTCTTTGCATTAATTACTTTATTTATAAACCGTTGGAAGCTTTGTGCGGCATTACGTAAGCCAAAGCTCATTTTGGTGAATTCGAATAATCCAAAGGGTGTGATGATTGCTGTTTTAGGTATATCTTCTTTTGAGATAGGTATAAAGTGGAAAGCGCGCCGAATGTCGATTTTTGAAAAAATGGTTTTGTTACGTAATATGTACGTAAAATCTGTGATCCGTGGAATTGGGTAGCGGTCTGGTTCTGTGATGGCGTTTAACCGACGATAGTCCCCACAGGGTCGCAGCTCGCCGTTTTTCTTGGTAACGACGTGAAGAGGATTAGCCCAAGGGCTGGTGGATGGACGGCAGATGCCGAGTTCTACCATACGTTCGAATTCTAGTTTAGCGGCCTTGTATTTTGCAGGGTTGAGAGGACGGGCTTTTTCGTAAACTGGTGGCCCGTTTGTGTAGATGTGGTGTTCTACGTCATGTTTAGGTATTAGTTTGTAGTTTTCAGTTTGAGTTATTCCTGGATATTTCAGGAGAAGTTGATGGTAGGGATCTGAAATGTTGACGGCTCTTATGCATGGGAAATTTTGTACTGTACATATGTCAGTTTGTCTGTGTAGTTGGGTTAGTTTGTCAACTAATTTCTTGCCGTGTAAGTCAACCATTAGTTGATTTTTTGCCAGGAAATCAGCTCCTATGATGGCGTGTTGAACTGCTGCTTGTACGAATGTCCAACGTAGTGTGCGTCGTAATCCCAAATCCAAAGTGAGTGTTTTCTCGCCATATGTTGCGATTGGTGTGCCATTTGCAGCGTATAATGAGTATTCGGTTTGAGTATTGGGTCGGCCTTTCTGTTTAAATGGTAAAACTGATATGTCGGCACCACTATCTATTAAAAATCGAATACCACTTTTTAAATCTGTGACGCTGAGGCGATATGACTGATCGGCACCTACGCTCGCCAACTGAGGTGTCGATTCTAGTTTACCGACTTTTGGGTGCACCTGTCGTCGCCGCATTTTTTAGCTTCTTTACCGAAGCTGTAATGGTAAAAGCACTTGAAATGTGGGTCTCCTGGTTGTACTTTTTGTTGACGATATCTATGGTAATTGCTGACTGCGCGTGACCGTGATGATGAACGGTCTCTGTTGGTGGGCGGGTGGTGTTGGGCGCTGCGTCCGCGGTCGTGTGTGTTTAATTGGTCGAACCGGCGGTTTATGGCAGCCATTTCTAGTACTATAGAGTCGAGTTTTTGTTCCAAGCTATTGGGCGGAACGGTATGTAGATGGCTCGTAGATGGTAGAGGCGTCGGTAGTTCGGTTGCTGGTTTGCTGTTGATAGCGTTAACAGTATGCCGAGAGGATTCCATGATTTTATCTGCTATGTTGGCGACGCTGTTGAGGTCCACCGTGCCGCAGACTGTGACGACGGCTCTGACGAAGTGCGGTAGACGTCCTAACCATAGTAGTCGTAGGGTGTCCTCCGGGATAAGCTTGTTTTTACTAAGCTCTCGCATTTTCCGGAGGAGTTGAGTGGGCTTCATGTCGCCCAGTTCGAGCTCGGTAAGTAGTTGTTGCAGCTCGTAAGTGTCAGATTGTGAATAAGCTGATATGAGGCGGTCTTTGAGGGTTTGATATCGCATTGTATCGGGTGGGTTATCGAGTATGTCACTCACCTGACTAAGTTCGTCCCGGCTGAGACGTGCTGTCAGGAGTTGGGCCTTGTGTAGGTCGCTAGGTCGCTGTGGGTCGACAATGGACTCGAAGTGGTGAAACCAGAGGCGAGGTTTGACGGTCCAGAAATCTGCAATTCTGGATTGCACCGTTATTGCCCCCGCGACTGGCTTTTCCTGCTGTGGTGGTGGCAGGATGATGTTGCTCGAGGATTGCTGCGCAGCAATGGGCTGCGTAGGTTGAGCATCCCCGGGCATGTTCATGATATGGTCTTCCGCGTTTTGCATGGCACTGATTTTATTGACACTAGTTACTGTTCAAGTTCACGATTCACGACACTAAAAATGTTCACAATCTGTTTACTATTGTTCAAGTTTAATTGAGTCTGGGTCAAAAATATGATTGACATATGCAAGAAAATATCGGGGTCACCAATATGGTAGACCTAGCAGATGAAAAATGCGTGTCTTGGTAAGTATGTGTTTATTCAAAGACGTGTTCTTACAGACTGAGTTACTAACTAAGATTACAAAGAATAAATAGGTATAGTATACATATGGGTAGGTAGGTAGGCAAGCAATGGTAAGTTGATATTATGAGATGTAGGTAGTAGGTACTACAAGTAATTCTGTTAAGAGTGCATTTGCTTTTAGACAATTTGATAAACAGGCTACTCGATTGTATAATTATTTTAACCAAGATAATAACATCTTTCAAATGAAATATAGAGAATGTAAGAAAGTGGTGGTAAAACTATTACAAGGGTTAAACTACAACGAAACGGAGATGTTGTTAATAACTGTATCGTAATAAAGTATTGTTCTGGTGAACTGCATGTGTCATCTAATAAATATAAAAATTTGTATTTGATGAAATTATAAATAAATTAATATTTTGATTAGATTTGAAATTATATAACTTTGAAGTACTTACATCTTACTTTAAATAAGTCTAAACTATATTATATAAGTGATGGAAGGGCGAAAGCACTTGTTACAAGTACCCCCATTAGGTGCTTAAAAAGTGCTTTCATAAGTATAAAATTGTAAATTTAGATTAAGAAATTGAAATAAATATTTTTATTATTATTATTATTATTAAAACCAAGGGAAAGTCTCCCAAGAACTTTTTCTCGTAGCTTTTTTAGGACCACCCCTTACTAACCTGTTTTATTTGACCACTCTGTATACCTACTTTTATATCTATAAATAATAAATACTTAAATAAATATTGCAGGACATTCCACACATGCTAAATTACTAGACTTTTGTTATGGGTGCTAGACAACGGATATACCTACTACTTGCTCATTTTATTAGAAATTAATTTGGTAATAAATGCTGGCAATAGGTACTACATATTATTATACCTTTTCAGAATCTCAATGAAATAGGCAACTTTTTTTTAAATTTGGCACTACAGTGACCATACTTTCATAGAACATAACTTTCATTTATCTGAGTCGGCACATGCCCTCTATTCGTAGATGCCCGCTTATCCATTCATTACCGGACTCCCTGTATATACTTTGCTTTTTGTAAATATATACTTATAATACATAGACACAACTAGACCACGGACAAATATCTAAGCATAAATACTTGTCTGAGGAAGGAATCGAACCAGCAACACTGTGTTTGGCAGTCCAGTGACCATTGTGCCAACTGTGTAGTCATATATATCTTAGATCTATCTAGCTTTACATTCTAAATGCACCTGTAACACACAGTAGCATACCAAGGCAATAGACTAACTAACTAATAGGTATTGCTTAGGTACGATACCTACTTGAATATCTGACTAAATTTCCTGATTGACATCACGGCACACCTTGCCGCTCCTTATCTAGGGATGGGGTAGAGATTAGTCGATAATTTCTGGGTATATCGATAACGGTTTTATAGTTTACTAGCTGCCCTACGCGGTTTCACCCGCGTAACTCCCGATCCCGTGGGAATATCGGGATGTAAGCTATCCTATCTCTCAAGTTGGATCGAACTGCACATGGTGTGCGAATTTTATTATAATCGGTTAAGTGGTTTAGGAGTCCATTGAGGACAAACATTGTGACACGAGATTTATATATATTAAGAAGTTTACTAGCGACCCGCCCCGGCTTCGCACGGCTGTATTATGCATGTACCTATTATATATATAAACCTTCCTCTTGAATCACTCTATCTATTAAAAAAACCGCATCAAAATCCGTTGCGTAGTTTTAAAGATTTAAGCATACAAAGGGATATAGGGACAGAGAAAGCGACTTTGTTTTATACTATGTAGTGATAGTGATTTATTTATCGTATAGTGTTAAACATTGCTTATTTTTAGGAGTGCCAAAAAACCTATATAGGTTTAATCTATATCATAGTGCATCTACATTTGAAAGTACCTAATAGCTATGTTTTTATGTGAGACCATTCGAAAGTTCAAGTATCATGAAGCTACTGCGACAGAATGAACCACGTTCAGTCATTTCTATAAACACATGAAATATTGTGATATTTCATGTACAAGTTTCAAGGTACCTACATTTATATTTCCGATGACGTCATCAGAGTCGACCGCATCGTCAGAGGCAAAATAAAAAAATACCAAATGAAAAATAAATGGACCTTATCTCCACTGTACCACCCATCACCTAATTCTAATCGATTTTAAAAAGAAGTTAGAAATTAACACATTAAAAAACCTCCGGTAAAATAATATCGATATCTTCAAAGTATCGATACTTACGATAAAATCGAGATAACATCAACCACTAGCCTAGCTAGCAAGCTAGTGTTGATAAGTAGGCAATGGGTTAAATGTTAACCCGACAATGGGCCCGGTTCAACCATTGTCCAACGTTCTCACTTTACCTATACTAATGTAAGTATTATGCAGAAGTTTGTATGTTTGTGTGTATATTTGCACTGATTCGCTTTAAGGCAAAAGTACAGACAATTCGACAAAAAATAATTGAACCATTTATTGATATTTAACTAAAAAAAAAACAAAGGCTTCTTGGGGCGTTCAAGTCCCTAGACGCATAACACCAGATACGCGAAACACCAACTCGAGATTTTGTGGTAAACCTTCAGACTAAAACTTTTTAACCAATTGCGATCAAACTAAACCAAAATAAATGAAATTTCTTTATTCAATTGGAATCATACAATTTGTATGACATCACTTTGATGCGTCTTAAAAATTAAGATAGCTAAATAAATACCTAAATTAGGTATATAAATAAATAAATAAATAAAATAAATAAATATAAATATATTTCAGGACATATTACACATCGCCATCCAGCCCGCATTAGTGTGTATGTTTGTTATATCTTCAGACTAAGGCCCGTATTAATAAATCGCTCTCAATATCGATCTTGAGTGCGTATCAATCGAGTGAGTCTTGAGATTTGTTCACTATCTTAAGTTAGGCGTTAATTAATAGATAAAACTCAAGTTTAAACCAGGCTGATATCGCTCTTGAGATTTGAGACTGATCTTGAGAGCGACTTTGAATATACCGCTTTGTTCTTACCTTGAATGATATGTTCTTACCGTATGGTAGGTAGTGTCGTCATATTTTGCTGTCAACTTGTTTTTAATGTGAAAATATTTTAAAAAATGTAAGATTTGTATGGCCCGCAATCAGACTTGAGTTCACGAAACTACATCTTGAGACATATCTTGAGAGCTGAGTTTGATTTATTAATACGGTATGACTCAAGTGATACGTCGCTCTTTAATCGCGTCTTAAGGCTGCTTACGCTGCCAAACGCAACGTGCCCGAAATACCCGTCGCTTACAACTAGTATTGTTGATTATAAGGAATGAGTTTTGTTTTTTTCAAAAGTGCTGAGATGGATTTGTAGGTGAAATTTTTACTGACATTTTGGGGTAATTTTAAGGTGAAAATTCTTTGTCGTGTCCAAGCTAGACTAGTTTTAATTCTTAATTTTAGGATAGCTTCAAAACTATAGAAAATTTTTGGCTCAACCTCACACCAAAATGTCGGTAGAAATCTCACCTACAATTCCATCTCAGCACTTTTGAGAAAAACAAAACACAGTTGTAACAATCAACAATTTTCACTAACGAAGGCGACCGGTGTCAATAGTAACTATTTAGTAGGCTGTGTACCAAGGTCCTTGGCGTATGGACCCCCCTTAAGATAGGTTTATTAATCAGCGCAACAACTCAAGAGCAAACTCAAGATTGAAATCGATATTGAGTTCGGTTTATTAATACGGACCTAAAACTTTTAAAAAAAATTGCGATAAAACTAGCAAATTAAAGCTTCTTACGGAATTTTTCGAAACTTTGGTTCTATAGACGGCCGATGCGAACTTAAGATAGCCTGAATTAAATATATTTCCACGTAATCATCCTAACTTAATTTTTAAGATGCTGCAAAGTGTTTTTTTTTCGTAAATGCTATTTCAGTAACAATTTAGATATTTTTTAAAGATTAATGTCACGTTAGTCTGCCCGTGACTATGGGAGCTATAAAGCTCTCGAAACGCCAAGCTTTTTATAAACCAACGAACTCTTGGAGAATACTAAGAAATTTTGAGTTTTCCTTACTTTTGATCGAGATGAGATAAATATAAAAAGCTAAAATAAAATAAAAAAACCAATAGAAGGATCAGGCTAAAATAAGGATGACATGGCAATAATTGAGCATATACCTACACAAATAGAAAATGGTTATAAGTACCTACTTAAAGTCACGGTTTTCTCATTTTCTTCATCAGCATCTGACGCCATTATACATTTTTCTTTGGCTTACATATACTTACTTAGCTGTTATAGCGTAGTCATCTGCCAAGAAAGACTTTTGCAAAATCAAAACGTAATCGTAACGTGTGTAATATGTCCTGAAATATTTATTTATTTATTTATTAAAACCCTAGGCGGACGAAGTCATAGGCAAACGCTAATTGTTACCTTTATCGAGGATAATTCGATATTATGTTCATTCGATTTCGTATCTTATTACTGTAATGCCTATTATGATTAATAGTTAATTTTGATCGAAATTACTTATTTATTACCGATATTGAGGTTGAGGTCTTCGCCCACTACTTGAGCATATTACAAATGTAATCGGACCTGCCGGTAGATGGCACTAGCTAAATCAGGATTGTCTCTGGCCAATGGCGAGCCAAAGTTTCATTTGGTGTGTAAAACTTTAGCCAGCCTAGAAACGAAAAAAAAAAGATAGATAGATATATAAACACTTTATTGTGCCTTATAAACACAACGCAAAATTATGAAGTAGACAAAAAAAAATAAAAAAAATAAAAATAGTCGTCCGACATTTGTCGTCCGCCATTTGTCGTCCGACATTTGTCGTCCGACATTTGTCGTCCGTCAATAGTCCTCCATAAATAATCGTCCGTCATTTGTCGGGGGTGTTAGGTTATTTTCGTTACGGAATTTCTTGATTCGGTCGCCGCGCCCAAGGCCCGCGATAAAATCTATGCAATAGCTTAATAAAATAAATTCTAACATAAGTATTTAACTATCTGCTAAAAGAAAAATTAAGTAAGTAATATTAATTATTAAAAAGCTAACTTTGTGGTACCAAAGTTAGCTTCGTTTGTATCACCTAAACTAAAGCAAAGAAGCAACTGGGAGTTAAACTATGCGTTTTTTTGCAAATAGATCAGTGACCACTATCACACCTGTAGTAGGTGACGATGCGGCCTAAGATGTAGCACGATTTACTCGAAGATACCTATTCACTCGCGACTTGAAGACCCCCGGTTTTCTGTAAAATATTTGTGATTCAATGTTTTGAAGACCCTCAAATTGTTCGATTACCACCTTCAACCATGATTCCTCTATGACTACCACTTAGACATAAACTTTGTTTTTTTAATATTTAACAAAATACAAAAAACGACGACCCAGTTGGCACAATGGCCACCATGCCAGACTGCCAAACACAGGTTTACGGGTTCGGTTCCCGCCTCAGACATGTATTTATGCTGAGATATTTGTCTGTGGTCTGGTTGATTCTATGTATTATAAGTATATATTTACAAAAGAAATGTAAATAAGTAATATATCCGTTGTCTAGCACTCATAACACAAGTCTAGTTACTTAGCTTGGGGCTACATGGCTAATGTGTGGAAAGTCCTGCAATATTTATTTTATTATTATCACTATCACTACATAGTATAAAACAAAGTCGCTTTCTATGTCCCTATATCCCTTTGTACGCTTAAAACTTTAAAACTACGCAACGGATTTTGATGCGGTTTTTTTTAATAGATAGAGTAATTCAAGAGGAAGGTTTATATGTATAATACATGCATAATATAGCCGTGCGAAGCCGGGACGGGTCGCTAGTTTATAATAAAGAATTTATCTATCTATCTTTTGTTCACGTCAAGAAGGACAGACGCAGGCAACTGATTCCATTTCCTTGCGGTACGAATAAGGAATGACAAAGCAAAACGCTTAGTGCGGACGTCTGGTATGTCCACCATAGTTCGATGCCGCATATCAGTTTGCCTGGTTGTATGATGACGAAGTAATGGACGGACGTGGTAAAATTAGATCGTGCTGTTCTGTTGCACACTCCCCGAAATGTATCCGATAAAAGATAGTTTTATGTCTAAATGCCCATCCATATTTTCGCGATTTTGTCTGCGTAAGGTTTGAAGATTCCAAAATCTTTTCTTAAAATCATTAGAAGGCGGAATCAGACCTTGGAATCACGAAGTCCCATACAAACTTTGCCCCCCTTTTTCCGGAGAGGAAAATCCTTTCTTATCGGATGCCTACGTCATACAAAAAACACACCTTCCAAGTTTCAAGTTTCTACTATCAGCGGTTTAGGCTGTGCGTTGATCCATCAATTAGTCAGGACAAAGTATTTTATATTTTTAGATAGGTACCTATAGATAAATAAGATCAAGAAATACCCAGTTACAGTTGCGTACAAATAATTGGGTACGAGATTCCGACGTCTCTTACAAACTTTCAAGTAGATAGATACTAACTAGCTGTCTTATCATTAAAATACTAGTTAATCAAAATAAATTATTGCCGATTGAAACGCGTGATTTTGTTGTCACGAGAAAATCTTGTCCTAACGAGGTCTTGTAAATATGCTATTTTGTAAATAAGTAAAAGTAAACGCTTACTGCGTACAGGTTTATGTCCAAAGGTCAGAATGTCCAGTTGTCAAAATGTACAGATGCTACGAAGACAAGTTGTCAATAAGTATAAAAGTTTAAATGTTCAAGTTGTACCTTTGTAGGTATTAGAATTGTAGGTAAATTTCCACTTTCATTAAAGATTCTGTGACTAAAGTAAGATATTTTTTAACGAACATCGCCGTTGAGATAGTTGCTTCAACGAGAAAATGTCACCTAAAAAATTTATTCTACTAAGTTTCGTATTCATTTTACTTTGTACATTTATTGAATTAACTAGCGACCCGCCCCGGCTTCGCACGGCTATATTATGTATGTATTATACATATAGGTAAACCTTCCTCTTGAATCACTCTATCTATTAAAAAAAACCGCATCAAAATCCGTTGCGTAGTTTTAAAGATTTAAGCATACATAGGGATATAGGGACAGAGAACGCGACTTTGTTTTAAATACTATGTAGTGATTAATAATTTTCTTTCAAAAAATTTCATCAAATTGAACCTAAAAACATTTAAAACTAAGATTCGTGTGAGAAACAAACACAAGGACGATACGCCAGCTTTTGTGGCAGCAATTTATTGCCAAGGGATCTAGGAAGGACTTTACTCCTCCCAAGATAATAATGACAAGACAATAATGAAAATTAGATTCAGTTGTCACAGCGTAACCACAGACAACAGACCGGAGATGAAGCCGCCATGTTGTGTGACGTCACTTAGATGGTATACACTTCCGGAATTCAGATTAGGTACATAAACACTGATTGTAAATCTGTAACTAGCACAATTACCACAATTATACCCGCTTTAGTCCGATCGGGAAGATTTGGATAAAAATTAGTCTGTTACTCCAGAGGATTTAATGTTAACTCCCCCTAAAATCAATTTCTACCAAATTTGGTTCAGTTTCTTTAAGATTGTCTCTGGTTTTAACAAAACAAAGACGATGGAAGAAAGAATATGAATTAAACCTATATTTCATGAATTTCTTGCGTCTTGTTCTCATTGGGCGCGTTTCGAAGACGATTCAATGGTTTATTGTTTTCAATGGATTCTGGGAGCATTTATTTTGTATCCACAAGGCCCTGGGTTGTAGCCCAAAAAGCTGTTAGGTTAAAGGTAGATCCGCCTCTGTTTTATAGGGAATATACTAGGTAAGGTAACTTACCTAATATCTAGGTAAAAAGGTAGCTTTTAGCTTTTGATTTTTCTGAAATTCTTTCTTATATTTAATTCAAAGTAAGGAAAACTCAAAAAATCTTATAATATTCTCCAAGAGTTCGTTGATATTTAAAAAGCTTGACGTTTCGAGAGCTTTACAGATCCCATAGTCACAGGCAGACTAATGTGACAAATCTTACAAAATTATTTTTATTGTTACTGATAGGTAAAGATAAACACTTTGTTTGTACAACACACAATACATTGAAAAATATCAAAAAGGACAAGAAAGCTTATTAAATTGTACAAACAGACGACCTTATCGCTTAAAGCGATTACAAGACATACAATTACACAATTAAAATAAAAACGGGTTACTAAAACTTAACAATACAATTTACATAAAACTTTAATCAATTGGGATCACATTGCAGCGACTTAAAAACTAAGTTGAAATGTGCGGATTTCAGAGGAATATCGAGATAAAATTTAGGTCTTTAGCTATCGCTATCGCAATCGGTTCAGTAGTTTTTGTATGAAGGAATAACAAACATACACACAAACTTTTGCATCTACACTAATATTATAAAGCTGAAGAGTTTGTTTGTTTGAAAGCACTAATCACAGGAGCTACTGGTTCGAATTGAAAAAATTTTTTTATGTTGAATAGTCCATTTATTGAGGAAGGCTATAGGCTACTTTTATTTTGATATTCCCACGGGATCGGGAGTTACGCGGGTGAAACCGCGGGGCGCAGCTAGTATATAATAAATACCTAAGGAATTTAAGCTGTAACAATTTATAGTTTCTTTCAAAGAGCGGTGCTGGCTTAGTGGTAGATACCTCGACTTTGATTCTGAAGGTCGTGGGTTCGAATCCAGGCCGGCCGTGCACCAATGTATATTTCTTAACAAAATATTTATGTGCGGTAATTGACATTGCTCTTACGGTAAAGGAAAACATCGTGATGAAACCCGCGGCTTCGTTGGTTCCAGAAGTATTGACAAGTTCTCTCCTCTGGACGTGGTCGACTAAGCTGAGAGGGTAGTAGGTGCTGGGCAAACCTACTCCATCTTCACGCAAAAAGGACTCAATTAAAAAGGGTCCAATCGCGGAAAACAGCCCGTATACAAGTACAAGTAGTTCCTTTTAAATAGCATATTTCAAACCCAATCATCAACTGTTATAACAAATAAATTATTAAGATTTATATGATTTGCAATAGTTATTGTTTAACATTAAAGGTGGTAGGTAATCTTTGTATCGTGGCCACCGGCTGCTATTTGTGGCAAACGATATATCATTGGGTAATTTATTTGTATCTTAGTCATTCTACGTGTATTTTAACTATGTAGGCTGAGAACTGTAGGTAGGTACTTACGTCGGTCGGCTGCATAATTGCAGCCCCCGGTAGAGTTCGAAAATAACTATTATTGTAATGAAAAATTTTTTTAAGGAGAAATGCGTCTTCAAAAATTGCGACTAAGACGTGACTCGAACTCGCATCCCTTGAATACCGTTCAAGTGCGCTGCCAATTACGCCACTTAGTCAAGTACCGTCATAGTCGAATTTAAGAATCGCATAAACCTCCTTTCGAATTAAGTTTCGTTAGCGACATCTGTTAGTATGAATTTTCATTAAGTACATATAACTCAAATGTTAACCATCTAGTTAACGTATCCGACAAGAGAAAAAAAAAACATTATTATTGGAACGTTTTCATTCTAATAATTTTTGTTTGATAAATTGATGAGTTAGAAGACTTTAAACTTCAACTAAAGCAGGTGTCTAGAATCTTGCTTGTGTTGAAAACATCATTATAACAGCCGTTTTGGAACTCTACGGTGGGTCTGCAATTATGCAGCCGCAGTCAGACTTATCCGAATACTAAAAGTCTATTTAACTTAAGTGGCGATTAAATTGACATTTAAGTGTAGGTATGCTCCAATAGTATAGAAGCGTCTTATGCCCAAATAATGACAGGGCTGAAGTGGCGATTTGATTTGACATTTAAGTGTCAATTTCAATAGGATATATATTTAGGGGACACATAAATATTTCAGAGTCGTTTGAGTATTCGGGCATTAGTCCCCTAAATATTTCAGAGTCGTTTGAGTATTCGGGCATTAGTCCCCTAAATATTTCAGAGTCGTTTGAGTATTCGGGCATTAGTCCCCTAAATATTTCAGAGTCGTTTGAGTATTCGGGCATTAGTCCCCTAAATATTTCAGAGTCGTTTGATTATTCGGGCATTAGTCTCCTAAATATTTCAAAGTCATTTGAGTATTCGAGCATTAAAATGCACCGTAGGTACTTGTAATACGGGCTGTTTTCCGCAATTAGAAATCTTTAATTGGGTCCTTTTTGCGTGCAGATGGAGAAGGCTTGCCCAGCCCCTCTCAGCTCAGTCGATCGTAACCAGAGAAAAGAAATTGTCAAGACGTCTGGAACCAACTACGCCACAGATTGCTTCTTATCCGCTATCCGAGGTAGGAGCTAGCTAGCCCTTTGGTCATCCGAAGTTGAAACCAGTAATTTCGAAACTTGTTATGACTTTGAATTTTATATATTTACTAGCTTTTGCCCGCGACTTCGGAAGTCGAAATCTTGAAGTAGATTGGACCAAAAAATCACGTTGTCCCATACAAACTTTGCCCCCCTTTTTCGCCCCCTAAAGGGTAGAATTTCGGAAAATCCTTTCTTATCGGATGCCTACGTCATACAAAGAACACACCCTTCAAGTTTCAGGTCTATACGATCAGCGGTTTAGACTGTACGCTGATCCGTCAGTCAGTCAGGACAAAGGATTTTATATAGATATAGTTATATAAGCTTCACCGTTAGATAGTACCAACACACAAAGGCACCACAATGTAAGCCATATTATCTAATAAGATAAAGCGTAGTGCACACCGTTGCAGTTCACGCCGCGTTTATCTATTGCATCGAGGTGGAACAGACACCGAGGTCATTTGCATACCAGCCTAGTACTATAAGGTGGTGTTTACATTACCTACACTCACTCCACAATATACTAACGAACTAAGGTAACTAAGGACTAAGGATTCGTATGAATATTTGCGTTAAAAAAAAACGTAGGTATATTTTTAATTTTTTATTCAAAGGAAAAGATACAGTGGTATAAAATACTCCATTTACACGTTTTCGTGAAAAAGCAACTACTTTACTAAAAAATGTTAATAAAGTGGATTTAGCTAAAATAATATAATTTTTAACCTTGGACTCATCGACTGAAACCGCCGAGCGCTGCTAGTATATCTATACTAATATCTTAATATATATAAATCTCGTGTCACAATGTTTGTCCTCAATGGACTCCTAAACCACTTAACCGATTATAATAAAATTAGCACACCATGTGCAGTTCGATCCAACTTGAGAGATAGGATAGCTTACATCCCGATATTCCCACGGGATCGGGAGTTACGCGGGTGAAACCGCGTAGGGCAGCTAGTCTTAATATATATAAATCTCGTGTCACAATGTTTGTCCTCAATGGACTCCTAAACCACTTAACCGATTATAATAAAATTCGCACACCATGTGCAGTTCGATCCAACTTGAGAGATAGGATAGCTTACATCCCGATATTCCCACGGGATCGGGAGTTACGCGGGTGAAACCGCGTAGGGCAGCTAGTCTTAATATATATAAATCTCGTGTCACAATGTTTGTCCTCAATGGACTCCTAAACCACTTAACCGATTATAATAAAATTCGCACACCATGTGCAGTTCGATCCAACTTGAGAGATAGGATAGCTTACATCCCGATATTCCCACGGGATCGGGAGTTACGCGGGTGAAACCGCGTAGGGCAGCTAGTCTTAATATATATAAATCTCGTGTCACAATGTTTGTCCTCAATGGACTCCTAAACCACTTAACCGATTATAATAAAATTCGCACACCATGTGCAGTTCGATCCAACTTGAGAGATAGGATAGCTTATATCCCGATATTCCCACGGGATCGGGAGTTACGCGGGTGAAACCGCGTAGGGCAGCTAGTCTTAATATATATAAATCTCGTGTCACAATGTTTGTCCTCAATGGACTCCTAAACCACTTAACCGATTATAATAAAATTCGCACACCATGTGCAGTTCGATCCAACTTGAGAGATAGGATAGCTTACATCCCGATATTCCCACGGGATCGGGAGTTACGCGGGTGAAACCGCGTAGGGCAGCTAGTCTTAATATATATAAATCTCGTGTCACAATGTTTGTCCTCAATGGACTCCTAAACCACTTAACCGATTATAATAAAATTCGCACACCATGTGCAGTTCGATCCAACTTGAGAGATAGGATAGCTTACATCCCGATATTCCCACGGGATCGGGAGTTACGCGGGTGAAACCGCGTAGGGCAGCTAGTGTATTATAAAGCTGAAGAGTTTGTTCGTTTGTTTGAACGCGCTAATCTCAGGAACTACTGGTTTTAATTGAAAAAATATTTTTGTGTTAGGTAATCCATCAAGGAAGGCTATAGGCTACTTTTCATTTTGATATTCCCACGGGATCGGGACATATGCGGGTGAAACTGCGGAGTTTTGGAATAGAATGTAGTATATTGATATTCCCACGGGATCGTGAATCGCCCACCTACTAACTGTGAAAAGGGCAATTTACTTAAATGTCAAAAAGCTTATTATAGAACGCCTCAAGCGCGACCATTCTTGGGTGTTTAATATCTGTGTTACAAATAACATTGTGTCTAAATAATGTCTAAACTATACTATAATATTATCATCTATACTAATATTATAAAGGTAAAGAGTTTGTTTGTATGTTTGTTCGAACGCGGTTATCTCAGGAACCGCGTTCGTCACATCAGACACATCAGAGGATCACAACATACCACTGTCACTTATTTACAAAGCCATTTTTTAGCAATACAGCATTAATCATTATCAAATGAAGTACCTTAAATACATTGTGCAGTTAATATAGATCAATATGGTCTTTTACTGCATGTAATTTAAATGAATATTTTTTGAAGATATTAGAGATTTAAAATGCAGGGACATAGTGGTTGCGGCGGTACCGGCAAGCCGGGTCGATGTCGCTCTTTCAAGAGAACCTCTAACAGAAACATATAATGTTTGTATTGTCTAACTATTGACAAAAAAGCTGTGAACATTTTTGTAGTACATTAAGTATGTATTAGCATTGCACTAGTGCGAAGCCGGGTCGGGTCGCTAGTTTATCTTCTATCTTCTAACTATATATATGTATATAAAAGAGAAAATCACTGACTCACTCATCACGATATCTCAGAAACTACAGGTGCTAGGAGTCTCAAATTTTGCATGAGGGTTCCTTTTATGACGTAGGTGCTCACTAAAACGGGATTTTCCGAAATTCTACCCCTAAGGGGGTGAAAAAGGGGGGCAAAGTTTGTATGGTACAACGTGATTCCTTGGTCCAATCTCCTCCAAATTTTGCATAAACATTCTTTAACAGAATTAATGGAACACGTGTTTCGTATTTTATTGAAATTCATCCCCTAACGGGGTAGAAAGTTATTTTGGGGGTGATTTGCTTCGAAGTTGATATCAATACTCTTTAGTGCTTTTGATTAGATTGGTAAAACGTCACCTCAAGCTGACAGCAGCTGATGTTAATATGTATAATACATGCATAATATAGCCGTTCGAAGCCGGGACGGATCGCTAGTAATATTATAAAGTGGAAACATTTTTAGTTTTTATTGTTTGTAACGAATAGGCTACGAAACTCTGAACCGATTTTGATGAAACTTGGTATAAGGATACATTGATTCATTGGGAGTGTCATAGGCTATTTTTTATCCCGATATTCCTACGGGATCGGGGCTTACGCGGTTTACAGAAAAAAAAAAATTACACCTTCATCTTAAAGTTTCTAATCTAATTCCCATAGCTTCAATATCAAAACTTCCTAATTCGTTCTATCAGCTATTAAAAACAACATCAAAATCAACTCAGTTTCCTCCACTCAGATCGTCTTGATATCCATTTTCGATGCGCAGCCGCACGATAGTCAAACCTATAAGGATATATAAGATTAGACTTTATTATAACAAAGTTATTGATATTATACTATGCGAACATTGGCACAGACGCTAAAGGTTGCAGGTTCGATTTCCACCGTTAAACAAATATTTGTAATCTATATCTACACGAATATTATAAAGAGGAAGATTTGTTTGTTTGAATCAATGGTCAGATCATCATTATTTCTTACTGCATGTATTATACATAAAAACCTTCATCTTGAATCACTCTATCTATTAAAAATCTATTAAAACCGCATCAAAATCCGTTGCGTAGTTTTAAAGATCTAAGCATACAAAGGGACATAGGGATATAGGGACGGCGAAAAGTGACTTTATTGAGTGCTTCCTGTTTGCCCCACCAAGCTGCCCCACAGTGGGGCAAAGTGGAATCGTTAAAATTTTGTAGTCTCGTTTGCCCCACTATTATGATTCTGCCCATCAGGGTTGGCACCTTGTTGAGAGTTTGAGAATTTTCGTGTCATCTCCAAAGTTATGAACCATCACGGTATGTTACAAATTACACTAAAACATGCAGACTTAAGTTACTTGTGGTGCCATAATCTCGAAATACGAGCTATGTATAATACGAGACATTAAATAATATTGACAAGATCTCCATTTCAAATGTCAGTTGTGATAAATTTAACTGGGTTGGTAACCTATGGAGTGTGTTTAAATAAAAGTACAAAATGAAAGAAAGAAAAGAAATAAAGAAAATGATTATTTGAAACGTTAACTTCTGAAAGAATCTGGTTATAAATCACAAAATAAATTACAGGACTCGTTACAAATAAAATCTTTGCCAATCTCAACACACAATAATTAGTCACTACTATCTGTAAAATAAAAAAATCTCAGATTGATTAACACTTGACTAAGTTAAATACAGTTTTACTGATTAAATAATAAAAAAACATCATGCAGAACATACAAACAGTCACGCAAAATATGAAAATTTTTAGAAAGACCAAACCAGTTTTATTTGGTAAGCATATTCGTAGGTAACGGTCTCGCCGATTTTGTTGTTATGTGACGGTACGTTTTTAAAGTTGCCCACATCCGTTTTTGCAAGTGTCTACATAACATGGTGATTTAGGTAGCTTTCAAGAAACAACAAATATTAGTGTACGCTATTATGAGTTAAATGTCAACCAAAGCTTTCATAGCTCGCTGTCTTCAAATATTATTGAAACAAGTTAAATAAATAAAAGTTTAAAATACGTGGTTCCCATTCCGGAATCTGTCATTTTACTACAGAGAAAAGAGCGATGTAAGCTTTGGTAGCAGTAAAAATGTAGTTAGCTGAGTCAAATGTTAATCAATCTCCAAATATGCTGCTATGAGCTCATATACATAATTGAAATATGATTCAAATATGACTGAAAAATACGTGGTTCCCATTCCGGTAGCAGTAAAAAACAATGTCAATTAATCTGATATTTTATTTTTCACAGTTAGTAGTAAAAGTGACTAATTATTGTGTGTTGAGTTTGGCAAAGATTTTATTTGTAATGAGTCGTGTAATTTATTTTGTGATTTATAACCAGATTCCTTCAGAAGTAAACGTTTCAAATAATCATTTTGTACTTTTATTTAAACACACTACATAGGTTACCAACCCAGTTACCTACATTTATCACAACTGAAATTTGAATTGTGTATTTGTGATGGTTCATAACTTTGGAGATGACACGAAAATTCTCAAACTCTAAACAAGGTGCCAACCCTGATGGGCAGAATCATATTAGTGGGGCAAACGAGACTACAAAATTTTAACGATTCCACTTTGCCCCACTGTGGGGCAGCTTGGTGGGGCAAACGGGAAGCACTCACTTTATTTTATACTATGTAGGTAGTGATAGTGAAGTTGAAATTTGAATATCGCTATTTTTTATTTCTTATTATATTTTATTTTTTACGTCCCACAATATTATCGCGACAGTTTTTTGAGAATGTAGTTGTTCCATCAATTTATTAGATGTTATAACTTCAAAAACGAATAAACGATCCAGTTAGTTATTTATTATGGCACATCTAGTACATTGCCTACTTAATACAAGTACAAAATAGAATGGTATCTTTAAACCTAACTAGATAATCTGAATCAAAAGTTGCCGACCTGTAGCCCATAGATCTAAACAGCCGAGTTTGGAGTTAGCCAACAATGTACAATAACGAGCAAAAGTTTACTGATTATATTGTTAAGATATTTTGAATTATTGTACCCTATATACCTCTTTATACTCTACTAGGTGCGCTTCGCGGTTTCACCCGCGTAAGTGATCCCGTGGGAATATCGAAATGAAAAGTAGCCTTTAGCCTTCCTCGATAAATGGACTATCCAACACAAAAAGATTTTCTCAATTCGAACCAGTAGTTCCTGAGATTAGCGCGTTCAAACAAACAAACTCTTCAGCTTTATAATATAGCATAGACTAGCAGCGCTCCGCGGTTCCACCCGCGTAAGTCCCGATCCCATGGAAATATCGGGATAAAAAGTACCCTATGCCTTCCTCGATAAATGGACTATCCATCACAAACATATTTTTTCAATTCGAACCAGTAGTTCCTGAGATTAGCGCGTTCAAACAAACAAACAAACAAACAAACAAACAAACTCTTCAGCTTTATAATATTATACCAACAGCGCTCCGCGGTTTCACCCGCGTAACTCCCGATCCTGTGGGAATATCAAAATAAAAAGTAGCCTAAAGCCTTCCTCGATAAATGGACTATCCAACACAAAAATAATTTTTCAATCTGAACCAGTAGTTCCTGAGATTGGCGCGTTCAAACTAACAAACAAACTCTTCAGCTAATATTAAGTTAGATGCAGATTATAGTATTTGTTACAGATTTCTTAAATAAACAAACAATTCATTTGTTTATTTTCTTGTTATTTTGTCACTGACAAGATTTAAAAAAAACTTGAGAGGTGTCAAGGGACACCCGGATAGAACGAAGTTCCTTTCAATATTAGTGAAGGAAATGTAAAAATATTTTGATAATTTTTTTTTGTTAATATTCGTCGCGACACCACACTGTTCAATGCGAAATAGAAAGACGAAACGAAAATAACTGGCTTGCTTTCTATGCAAAAAGTGTCGTTACAACTTTTGGTCTTAATTTTTTCCATCTAGCCCCCTTTCGCAACGCGCGATAAGGAACTTTCGTTCCAAAAACCTTAGTAGCCCTTATTACCCGCATATAAGGTATGTTAGTTTAAAATCTTATATCTTCAACAAAGTATAAAATCTAGATAGAACCGACTGTACGTACACTAGAAAGCAATAGTCGTTTACACCATCAGAGGTTAAAATGTCAAAACCGTATCATTTAACATGCAGTTAAATTTACAACGGTGTTTAGCTGATAAACAGCTCTCTGTAGTTACCTAAGGGGGGACTGTAGTCTATGAACTATTATTTATTTATTCCAACAGCTAGTATATACTTATACTAGCTTTTGCCCGCGACTTCGTCCCCGAAGAAGTCGGAAATTTGATGTAGATTGGACCAAGGAATCACGTTGTCATACTTTGCCCCCGCTTTTCACCCCTTAAAGGGGTAGAATTTCGAAAAATCCTTATAGGTCATACAAAGAACACACCTCTACCTAAGTTTCAGTCTTTACGATCAGCGGTTTGGGCTGTGCGATGATCCGTCAGTCAGTCAGTCAGAACAAAGCATTTTATATGTATAGAAGAAAGACAAAACATAGTGTTATACCAGGAAGTCAATTACAGGATTTCACGGGTAGAAAATGATATAAGTATGAGAGTAAGTAGGAACTTCTCGCAAAACTTTCACATTTTTAACGTGGTAACTCCTAATAAATTGATGGACCTGCATTCACAAAAAAATCTGACGAAATATTGTGTGACGTCATGCGTCATAGTAACATGACCATGACGCGTCCGTTCCCGTTAGAAAACAAAGTATTTAATAATAATATCGAATAGAAGACTTAAAAGGAAAAAAAGACAACAAAAAAAACCAAAGAAAAAGAAAAAAAATTATATAGGTACTTAGGAATAACATTTTTTTTTTATTATTCATCGATTTCTTATGACTTTCTCGCGTAAAATTATCTTCCGGAAACCGACTTTACAGACAACCATTTTTTTTAAAGTTTTGGCTTCGCACAATTTCTGCATACGTGCCAGCAGCGTCAAGTTATGATCAAAATCATATAAATTGTTAGGTACTGTTTGTCTTCTGATTAAAGCTATCGGCCGATCATAAAGTCTGCAGTCTAATTGAATCCTAAACCACTGTGAAGTAACTTAACCGAGAATCTATGGACTTAAGCAACGGTTATAAACTAAGTAATACTTAACTAATGTTAGATTCGATCGTAAAATGTACTGTCGAAGTTATAATTAATAACTGATTTGGAAAACGAGAGAATGGAGTACCTAACTAGATAAATAATACGTATTAATTTAATGGACGACTTTTGTAGAAGATTATGTTAAGGTGAAGTAGGCCCTGAAAATCCCTATCTCTTTCCCACGAACGCGCCGCGCGATGACTCTATCCCTTTCCCCCGCGCGCCGCGAAATGGCCGTTTTAACTGTTTTATGTAATTAAAAGACTCACATCTATTTTAGTGAAAAACCATCTGTACTACCTTATGGGATTTGATGTAAAGTTTATGAAAATATAAATTTTGGACTTGTTTTTTTCTTTACAATCGCCGTAAAATTGAATAAGCTCAAAAAAATGACGATTTTTTAGGATTATCGCGATTTTTTTCTATCGAGGCAAGTCACTCTAATCGTGTTTCGAAGTGTATGACAATGTAAAGCATTTCTTCACCTTTACAACAGTAGGAATATCATTATATGGATTTTAGTGGTTGATACCCAAAAACTGTTTCTATGACACCTCTATCGCGCTCCTGGCCTTACCACTTCGGCTTAAACAAGGTTTTATTTACGGATATTTGTTTCTGATCTGGATGTTTCTGTTTAAAAGAAACCGGCCAAGTGCGAGTCGGTCTCACGCGCGAAGGGTCCCGTACCATGTTATATGGAAGTCCCACTTTTTTTCTCTGTTTTTAATAAGTATTTGTTATTAAAGCGGCAACAGAAATACATAATCTGTAAAAATTTCAACTGTCTAGCATCACGTTTCATGAGATACAGCCTGCGGGCCGATCGCCGTATTCTTATGCAGCGCGTATTGCCCTAATTTCTTAAGACGCACACGTCACGCAAACCTAAACGTCGCTCGCTCGCCGTATTGCGCTAAATTTTTACGAGACATAAATGTCAAATTAATTGACACCCGGGATAGTTAAAAATTTCGTACGGCAACAGCTTGTTTCACGCGTAGGTGAAGTAGACGTGCAGTTAAAGTAAACGGTTACACGTAGCTTCATTTTACGGGAATAGCGATTATTGTTTGAGTGCACGTGATGTATGCGCCAACTGGACGTGCACTCGACTAATCATAAGTCACGGCGATCGGGGGGCTGTGACAGACAGAGATGGACAATGAAGTCTTAGTAAAACGGTTCCGTTTTTACCCTTTCGGCAAGGAACCCTAAAAAAGATAAAGGTTTATGGTTATTGGTGATTATGTGAGAAAGCAATTGAGGGCTACTTCTGTGTATACCAAATTTTTATGATTTTAACTTTTTGTGACATTAAATTTTAATTTTATTTATTCTATTTTTTATCATTTTATTTGACATTAAAAAGTATTGACATTTTTCTTTTGACATTTTGTTTTGTTTATTTTTATTCATTTGAATTTGAAATTTTTTAAAATATATTATATGAATTTTTTGATTTTTTAATTTTATTGTGAGTTGGAATTTGTTTTTATTTTTAGTATTTTTGATAGATTTTTTTATTATTTATTTTTATTGTAATCTATGGGTTTTATTATCTGAAATAAATTAATTGAATTGAATAAACAATCAACTTTTGTTCTACGACTTTTGGACACTCTTTTTTTAAGCTATTGCATAGATTTTATCGCGGGCCTTGGGGGGCGAATCAAGAAATTCCGTAACGAAAAAAACCTAAGGTTTAAAGAATTTATTCTCAAAAAAAGACAAGTACATGTCACTTAATAGAGAATACATGTCGGACGACAAATGTCGGACGACAAATGGCGGACGACAAATGTCGGACGACTATTTTTTATTTTTATTTTTTTATATATTTTTTTTTTATATTATTTTATAAGAACATTTACTAAGACAAGAAATTATTCTCGATATAGCAATAGCTTTACCGCGGCAGTCCCCGAGTGCCACACGTTTTTTATTTATGAATGTTTTTTTTCCCTCAAATTAACATAGGTGAAACCGCGCTTAAACGAAATAAAACTACAATGAAAGGATCACGATGAAACATAATTTAGAACTCAAATATCCTGTTTAATGTTGTAATGAACTGTTTGTAAGTTGTTTATGTAAACACAAAGTGTGTTTTGGTATCAAGTAAGGTGCCGACAAGTGGGTAGCGATTGCCTTTCGAATAGTCGTAAAGTGCGTAAGATGGCCTTTGATTGGTGCCTTAACCTCATATTATCTTCGAATAGATGCCGCCTATAGAACAGATGCGCGAAACATATACTAGCTTATATAATAAAAACTTAAGAAATGATAGATGCGATTTCTTCTCTTCAGTATTCAGTATTCATTTATTCACTTTAATCATGGTTACATGGATTTAGATGGAATAGGTACATTAGTTCTTAGGTCTACATGATCTACTCTATTGAGCTTACAGCGATGTTATGTCGATAGTATCGTCCAAAACTGTGTAACATTGTAAATTAAAAGTAAAAAAAAAATAAAAAAAAACTATTAATATGCCAAAATATAAAATATTTTTGTCAAAATTAAAATTGGAGTTAGTTAAAAATGGTAAAATAAGTCAATAACATCGAACTAATAATAATAAAAATGTATTTAATAATTTAATTAATAAAATGTAATTTTTTATAAGTTTATATAGTGATGTATATATTTTGTATTCAGTTTGTTTTTGTAAAAACCTAAACTTAAGAAAAATAAATGAATGAGTGGACTTTAATAAAAATGTCAAAACTAAAAATTGTCAAAAAAATTTTAAATAGTTAAAATTAATACAAAATGAAAAATTAGTACATTGCGATACAAGTGTGGAAAGTTGATCATTCCATAGAGGCGGTTTATGGCAAAAGCCGAGATGGAATGATCAATCCACACGTGTATCGTACGACGTTTTTTATCACAGTTGCGAATAAAAAAAAGACTTGTTAAAATAATAAAAAGTTTTTAAGAATTCTAGGTTATGTTTACTTACTATTTTTGTTAACTACACTAGGTAAAAGACTTTTAACCTATACAGCCTCGTCTGACATACAATATTTTTTTAGGGTTTTTTTCATTTGTTTTTGCGTCGGCGGCGGTTAAAAACAGAATATAATGGTAAGGAAAAATATATTTATGTAGGTAGGTACCTAAAGAAAAAACAAAACTCAATTTTTAATTATTTTCAAAGACGTTATCACGTAAAACTATCGTTCGATAACAGACTTTAGAGACTTTTGAAAATAAGAAAAAAGGTACCAACAAAGAGTTTTAAGCCAGCAAGGCAAAAACTCTTTGATGGTACCTTTTTTCTATACATCAAAACAGTATAACCCAGATAAATTAAGAATGTTTCATCTACCTAATATGTCATTAGCAGTAAGATACGTATTTGACTTATCGGGATAACGTATTATTTTAGCACTAGTTGGATTTCTTTTTATCGCACGCGTGTATAATACGTTGCATTATGAGCCTAAAAGCGGTTTAATAAGATCCACTTTATGAGCAACTGTGATAAAAACAATGTTCATGCACACCTGTCAATACCTGAGGGTAGATAGAACCTAACGTCAAGTACAATAACATCAAATAATATAATCAGGTACAAGTTCTTTTTTTAATAATAATAAATAAATTTATTATTATTTATAATAACATTTATCACATAGCAGATTATAAAGCCCTTCTTGAATTTGTTCAACGATAATTGTCTAAGTTCTAGCTAGAGGAAGAGCATTGTAGATTCTAGTACACATTCCATAAACACTTTTCATGCTACCAGTCAATCTAAATTTTGGTTCAAATATTTTTTTAAATTTTGATGTCTTAACCTTTTGCAGTAAGTATTGGGCATTTCCTTGAAATATATAATATGGGATTTTACGAACATACACACCTCATATATGTATATGACAACACAATGTAAGTAGGTATTCTCGATTGCTTAAAGACAGGTTCACAAGAATATGTTATCTTCTTCTGCATGCCCTTATCCCAAGTATGTTTTCTTCTTCCATTCACTTCTATTAGTCGTCATCTCATCGTTCACATTCATCTCTCTCATATCTTGTTTTACATATAATACATCCATCTTTTCTTAGGTCGGCCTCTTTCTCTCCATCCCTCTACGATCATACCTTATATGGCTAAACAAATTCTACACTTAATACCTAGAAAACTTAAAACAAACAATTTAGTCAATATATCACTATCACTTCATCACTATTATCACTACATAGTATAAAACAAAGTCGCTTTCTCTGTCCCTATATCCTTATGTATGCTTAAATCTTTAAAACTACACAACGGATTTTGATGCGGTTTTTTTAATAGATAGAGTGATTCAAGAGGAAGGTTTATATGTATAATACATGCACAATATAGCCGTGCGAAGCCGGGGCGGGTCGCTAGTATTTTATCATATTGAATAGCTTGTGACATTTTAATTTCAGTTTTTATTTTTTTATTAATTTATTATTTATTGTATTCTTTTGGAAATTTGACATTTTACTGATTGAATATTTAACTTTATCTTTTTTATTTACCAATTAAATTGTAATTATTATGGATTTATATATCAGAAATAAATGTTTTTTTTTTTTAATTTTACTAACCTAAAACGAAATCTAACCTCAAAACATCTTTAAACATAGCGTTAAATGAGATATTTCTACGCAAATAGTTAGCTATTTGACGTTATAATTGCTTGTCTGCATTGTTCTGCTTCAACATGACACAAAGACATTTCAAATTAACTAGGGACTTGTTACTAAATAGGATTTATCTTGGATCTGTGTTGGTATTTGCTATTTTGGATATAAATTTACTTTACCTATTGTGTTGGTGGCACAGGTGTTTAAAGCTTGCTAAAAATAAAAGTAACTAAACAAACAAAATATAATAAAAAAATGGGTACTTATGTACACGCGTGAGAAGTTATACGTCCGTCTGTCTGTTTGTTCGTCCGTCCAGCATCCGTCTGATATTTATTTTGCGGGCAGCTTTATTTTTTTCATAACGCGCAGAAGTATAACTTCAATAATTAAAAAAAAAATGGTTGACTGTTAAGTAGATTTACGGACAATAATTTTAAGTGATAACGTCATACAGAAAACGACGAAAAAACTGAGTTTTTTTGAAGTGAAAATTTCTTATGGCGCGTTGGGCACTTTTGTGGGTGAGCATTTTCAACCGTTCTCGCGACAGATTTTGACGCGACAGATTTTGACGCGACAGATGAGATTTTATTTGTGTTAGTCTTTTATTACACAAATTGAGAAACTTAGTTTCTAGAAAGACCGCTATTCGAATGTAGATGGCGCTGATTTAAATTTTTTACTGTTTTATTTTCTTTTTTTTTTGTCCTTTATACAATGTGTTTTAGCGAAGGGGTTTTAATACGAAAGGGGGTTTAGTTTAGTTTAGTTTTTCGGGGCTGTTTCCGCACTCAGCCCCATTATTTGGGCCATTGTTGTTCTAGACGCCTAGGCGAACAACTTTTGTTCTACGACTTTTGGAAATTCGAACTTTTATTTTCGATAATTCTGGGGAAATTTTTACTTGAAAATCAGCTGTTTCATACAAAAACTTCGAACGAAATGTTCGAATTTCCAAAAGTCGTAGAACAAAAGTTTTTCGCCTAGACGTCTAGAACAACCCCCTTTCGAAACCCCTTCGCTATATATTTATTCCTATAAATATATATGCTTCCCCGGTGCTTAAAGGCCACTTCAATAAAATCTCTTTACAAAGCTCCAAAATGCTAGCAGCATTTCCACTCTGTACCACAACAGAAGTTGTTTCCAAGGCTTATCGGATATTTACGAATATGCGTCCCGGAGGATCTAAAATCTGGAATTGCAATAGCTGCAAGTGGCCCTCAGTATTTGAAATGGCTCATTAATTGGTTATACTCGTTGAGGGTTGTCACAATGTACTGTAAGTAGGTGGAAAGCTGTAATAGCCAGTAGCCGCGGTACTTGTTACCGCTACCCACCTAAACAGGTGAGATAGGCATCTAGATATAGGGTTGCCAGCTTATAAATGTAAGAAAAAGTGCATATTTTAATTAAAATCGGTCGATAGGAGGAAACGAACAAACTTTTAGCACAAACTTTTACCTTTTGACGTCTAATACATTGATGGAACACCTGCATTCACAAAAAGATGACGTCATGCGTCATGTTCCGGGACCGCGTCATGTTATTGACAAGGTAACCATGGCAACGTATTAACGTTGCTGTTGCCACATGATTAAACAAGGACCAGGATTGTAAGGTTTCATACAACGCTCTGTGATAAAGACACTACTTCAAACTTGACGCGCGTGTGTGCGTGACTAGGGCTTGTGTTATGGTGACGAGTGACGAATAGAGAATAAAGAAAGAAAAAAAGGAAAAACTGAAAGAAAAATGATTTCAATTTTTCATCGTTTTTATATATTTTTACAAAAGAAAAGTATAAAAGTAGTATATCCGTTGTCTAGCACCCATAGCACAAGTCTAGTTACATAACTTGGGGCTAGATGGCGATGTGTGGAATGTCCTGCTATATTTATTTATTTATTTCGATATGCGACACCCATGCGCATACGCACCGTTTGTTGGCGAGTATCGCATTGTATCGGCGACGCGGGACCGCGGTCCGGTTGCCATAGCAACGGTGACAAGCGGAGACAGGTGCAAATATATTGCTTATGTTCATTTATCTATTTACATTTCAGTTATGTAGAGTATCTAATATAACACTTAAACACGGTACACAAGGGGGGTGGATCATCGGTTGCTGGAGGGTGGGGGACCTCAGTGTCTATCGATTTAACCCGTTCTGCAATATTTAGTGGTTTAGAAAGTTATTTGGACTTTAGTGAAATTTTATTCAAAATCAGATTTCATCTTGAACTTCGCAATTACAGCCAAACTATTAGGTCTGCCTTTTTTGTGAAACAAGTTCAATAGTGGACCTTTTGTACCCCTACATTGTAGGGGCACATGAGTAACTAAGACCAGAGACTAAGGTGTCATACAAGGCTCTTTGATAAGTACACTACTACAAGCTTAACGCGCGTGTGTGCCTGAGCACTGGCGGCCCGTGACGTATGGAGAGAAACCGGTATATACTGGCTCGGATAGTGCCCAAACACTGCCCGACTATAGGGCTGTGACACACGCATGCATGTGGTAAACTTCAAGCGTCGCGTGTTTTATAGCTTTATCTTATAATTATTGTAAAGGTTTCAAACACGGGACGCCTGGCAGATGCGAAATATCGACATTATTTTGTAAAAGTAATATGCAGAAAAGAACAGATTGTGATAGAATCGCACAGTCGATTACGGTGTGCACACCGTACACACTACTGCATATAGACTGTATTTATATACCATCATATAGCGTGCGCGGCATGCGTCGCCACGCCAGAAATCGGTTTTACGTGCGGTTACGTGTAGATGTTTCACATCAAAATTGTAAATTTTATATGGTGTACTGCACTGTGTGTATGAATAATAATAGAAGACATAAAAACATATCGTTTTTTAACTATACTATGAATTCCACTAGGTAAGTAGTAACATTTATTATTTTTGGAACGATAGTTCCTTATCGCGCGTTGTGAAAGAGGGCTAGACTGAAAAAATTAAGACCAAAAGTTGTAACGACACTTTCGACACTTTTTGTTATAGTTGTAAGCCGTGCGGCGTGCGCGTGCGCGAAAGGATTTTTGGAACGATAGTTCCTTATCGCGCGTTGCGAAAGGGGGCTAGATGAAAAAAATTAAGACCAAAAGTTGTAACGACACCACTGACAGCTGTCAAACTTAAAACAGCTATATCTCTGCAGCTGTTGATCCTGGGCTGGTGGTTCTATAGGGAAGTGATAAGTCTCGTCGAGGACTTAATTCCAACTGACAACTGTCAAACTTGAAACAGCTATGTCTCTGCAGCTAACCCTTAAAAACATTTTTGTTTTTTAATTTTTCTTACGTCGTGCGTTCGCACAAATGTAACCTTCATTTTTAGCTTCAGTGTCACTTCACCATCTATTATTTTCATGGAACAATATGCTTAAAAATCTTTAGATGGCGTTTATATTAAAAATCCTATAGTAACTGAGATATTTAATTATTCAGGTCACCTTAATTTCTGATTGTCTAAAATTAAATTTTCGAAACACTTTCTGTTTTTCATTGTCTTATCTTTTCGCTTGTAGGTGAGTAAAAAAATCAATAAATTCAGTTACCAGAATGATAAATTCATAGCAATTTAAGTTAAAAGTGATTTAACTGATTTATAAAGCCGCTACTTTCAACTTAATTTTATGCTCCTCATTACCTGCTAAATTATTACGTTTCGTACCCACTTTCATTTGTTTTTATCAAAATTCAGATTACCTACACTGTCACCGCGCCAAAATAAACGCCCATAATAAAAGACACTGATACACATTTTTTTTTATTTAATATAATCCACCTGTGCCAACCCTACATGATTACGTCACAATTACGTATTAACTTTGACAGCCCAGAACAACCTTAGGCTCTGGTCTTAGTTACTCATGTGGTAGGGGTACAAAAGGTCCATCTGGTGTAGGGCCTACATTGGTGTAGGGCCTACATTGGTGTAGGGCCTACACCAATCAGAGTCTTATAAAACACAAAATAAAACCATTAAAGTATTTTTTTTTCAATATCTAATATATTTAAATTATCTTTGTAGGTATGGTTCTAAAAAAATATTTCACAGATTATTATTTTTTGCAACTTATCTTAAAAACTACTGACTTTCATGAACGATAAACCCTGAGATTTTGAAAAAAAAAATATTACTTCACTCTCCAGCAACCGATGATCCACCCCCTTGTTACACCGTGTATATTACCTTGATATAAGTGACAACATAACAAGAAAATATTGATAAAGCAAATATGTATCTAATTAAATGTTTTTAAGTAATTTTCCCTATTTTTGCGAAATATTTATATTTTTTAATTACGGTGGTAGGTATGGCCACTATCATCAGCAGGTACGAAAAGTCATCAAAATTGGTTTAGCTGTTTAGATGTAAAAAGTAACAGACAGACAGTTTGACAGATTGACGACCTCTGTGGCGCGTCGGGCGAACACCCGACTGCGACGCAGAAGGTTGCGGGTTCGATTCCCGCCGGGAACAAGTATTTATGCTGACCATAAATTCTTGTTTCTGGTTCTGGGTGTTTCCTATATGTATAATATGTATATATTTACAAAAAAAAAAAAAAAAGTATATAAGTAGTTTATCCGTTATCTGGCACCCATAACACACAAGCATTAAGTTGCTTAGCTTGGGGCTGGATGGCGATGTGTAATATGTCCTGAAATATTTATTTATTTATTTATTTATTTATATTATTAGTTGTTTTTGCATTTATAATATTAGTAACTAACGACCCGCTCCGGCTTCGCACGGCTATATTACGCATGTATTATACATATAAACCTTCCTCTTGAATCACTCTATCTATTAAAAAATCGCATCAAAATCCGTTGCGTAGTTTTAAAGATATAAGCATACAAAGGGATATAGAGACAGATAAAGCGACTTTGTTTTATGCTATGTAGTGATAGTGAAGATTAATAGTACTTGGGTACTATTAGTAAAGCTAAGCGACGCTCGCTGATCGTTTACGGTGGTGCGGGTTAAGCGACGCCTGGCGTGGTGTGGCAAAAATGTGTTTTCGTGAGCCCCTCCGTGTTTCGGAAGGCACGTTGGTCTCGGTTGCTACCTCTAGTAGCAGTCGTTAGTTCGAGTTAGAGGCCTTAAGGCGATCTGGAAGCTCTAACAATAGGTGAGCCACACCACTATACGAGAAGAAGAAGAAGACTTAGGTACTTATGAGTTCTCTGCTTATGATTAAAACATGATTTAATGATTAAGATTTTTGTTATAAAATTAAAAAATTCTAAAAAAAAACCTGTGCCACTCGGGGACTGCCGCGGTAAAGCTATTGCTATATCGAGAATAATTTCTTGTCTTAGTAAATGTTCTTATAAAATAAAAAAAATATAAAAAAAAAAAAAACTTAAAAAAAAAAAGTCGTCCGACATGTATTCTCTATTAAGTGACATGTACTTGTCTTTTTTTGAGAAAACCTTAGGTTTTTTTCGTTACGGAATTTCTTAATTCGCCCCCCAAGGCCCGCGATAAAATCTATGCAATAGCTTAAAAATATATGTAAGTATGTATAAGAAAGAAAAAAAGAAAGAAAGCATTTATTTGGACAAGCACACGACATAAGACAATCAGAAAAGAGGTAGTTGTCGCGCATGACGCGAATAGCCATAAAACAATTGGTATGTATCAACACTGTAATATTAAATTATATTTTTGTAGTGTGGCAACACCACGCTTGGCTTTGACTAATTTTATATTCATGTTGGTACTGTGGTAGAAACATGGCGGGAAAAAAGATGGCGGCCGAGCTCACAAGTTGGAACAGGTGAGGTAAAAGCACATGGTCGCGAGACAAGTTAGAAGCTACGAGCTTCTAGGAGGTTCATCTGGAAGACCTCGGTGAGTGTTTACTTTGTAATACCTTATGTCGACATAAACGTGCATGATGAGTGGAAAGATGAGTAGACTGTTACCGTTAGGTATATTCTTTCCTTTACCGGTAGTCCAATCTTGCAGTGCACAGCACACTTGGTGGTCAAGGACATTGGACAGGGAAGTCTGGAACTCCCATGTATTGTAGTGTGGTCCGGAAACACACTGGCACGGTCGACTGAGCTGGAGCAACCGTGGCGAGGCTATGGGGATGGTGGAGGCCTCCGGGGGGCCATAGGCCCCCTGTCCGACTAAGTGACTAATATGCAAACACGTTCATAGTCACCAGGGACACACCCTGTTTAGATCGGAGCAAGTCGACCGATGCCCAGCTAGATAATAGAGGTGCATACCCATAATTAAAGTACAACATGTACATGTGAAAAACAACTGTATAGCAAAGAGAATGGCAAAGCACTTAGTAAAACCAATAACGCATAGGAGTGGCACAGCCACACGAGAGAGGCTGGACCTCACTCTAAAAGTATACACATGAATAACAAGAGCTTGATAAATGGGTCGACTCATCTCTCTACTCTCATGGCAAATATGTATATTCTATATTCTTATGTGGCTTTCATATATGTGATACCAACATTTAGTAGTTGGTTTACTGTATCGCATGTAGAAGGCGCCACATTTTGGTGGAGATGCTGGGATTCGAACCCGGGACCCTTCACAAGCAAAGCGAAGCAGCTGAAAAGGTACTATATACATATTTCAAACATATGAGTTACGAAAGTTCATCATTTTTGCTATAAAAATTAACATTGTAGTCCCTTACAATGTCATTTCAATTTTCAGATGATTTTTAACTAACTTTAGTTAATTTTAGAAAGAAGTTTTAGAGAAAAGTCATGTTTATTCGAATATCATTGCTTTCTACTTCCGATCGTGTAAACTACCCATAACTCAGCTTTATCCGGGGCGAAAACCGTGCCGGAACCGGCCCGTCTACGAGGAGCCTAAGCGCATGACATTATTTTAACTTAGGTTGGCAGCACTGGTGTAAGTCATCTATCAAACAAAATGTCTATGGTTTAGTGCTGCACCGTCGTGGCACAAAAGTGATTGATGTTTAAAAATCGATTCGATATTCGATCTCGATTCGATTTGAGAACACCTTAACCTAAACCATAAAAATTTAAGTGTAAAGTGAAGATGTGCTTAGATTCGTTGAGTTATCGAAACATAATACCTATTCCATGTGGAAATGTGATCAATCTAATGTTATGAAAGTATCTAGTAAGTAAGAAACTCGAAGAAACTAGTAAGTAATTAGTAGTAAGAAGAAAAAGAAGTGCTTTTTATTTTCATGTTACCATAAAGATCTTATTTATTTACTTAATTTTAATTCATTTGATCGGTTCGATTTATTTGGTATTTCAGTGAAATTCGTAATAATCGGTAAAAATAAAAGCAAAATATTTTATACGATTTTAGCAATCGACTTCCGTGTTCTGCGTGCAACACTACGGGCTACAGTTCCCACCATTTTTGTCGGTCATTCTTTCTTTTGTCTATGGTTTTTTTTCTCGTGGTCAACTTGTGAATGCCGTTGGTAATGCAAAAGTTTGTTGTGCGAATAAACCTAGTTAAAACAGTGAAAATACGTTTTACAGTGATAAATCGTGTAAGTTTACGTGTTGGCGTGTGAAAATCCAACAAGGATCGAACTTTATCAGGTGATATTCACTCTTCACGTAACACACTCGGCGTCTCACCACGTGTTCAAAGAATCTGCCTTGTGTTCAGATTTCGAAAGGATCTATTTGTTGTTGTCTGTATAGGAAAACACAAAAAAGGGTGAGTCCTGCACAATTGTAGAAGTACAAATCGAATAGGTTCTGTACATTGTAGTTTTCTGGACGCGCATCTATAGTTAGTTTTTCTTTTCTCATGGTTTCAGAATCAAAATGGAAGAAATACTTACTAACTTGATAGACGTAAGAAAAATTAGGCTACGAGATTATTTTGAAAAAATTAAAACCGAATATGAATCAGGAGAAATGCAGCTGTCCACGGCTTCGCATACACTAACAAAATTAAAGGGCCTAATTAGCAAACTGCAGGAACAGATACAGCACTATACCACCTCGTCAACTAATCCTCAGTTAGGCATAGTCACTGAAGCCATGGACGTGCAGCTCAAAGCAGAAGATTTTCTTTCAGACATCGAGTCTGCGGTAGAAGTGACTGTAGTCACTGCACAAAAGTCACCTACCGACCACACCCCTGGTCACCAATTAGGAATTAGACTCCCCAAGTTAGAACTTCCAAAATTTAATGGCGACAGTCTAAAATGGTTTGAGTTTTGGGACCGTTTCCAATCTAATATAGATAACCAACCGATGGCTGATGCTGACAAACTGACATATTTGATTAGTAGTCTAGAGGGCAAGGCACTAGAAGCAGTGGCTGGCTTGGCAATCACCAACCACAACTATACCATCGCCACCGAGGCATTAAAATCTCGTTATGGATCCAACGATACCTTGATAGATGCACACTACATAGCGCTGATGAAGTTAGAAAAAGCTGAGTATACAGCAGCAAGTTGTAGACAGGTTCTAGATGAAATAGAAAGGCATTTAAGAGTCTTAGAAAAATTAGGCGAAGATGTTAACGGCAATCACTTGCGTGGCACTATCTTAAGTAAGTTTTCTGAACAAGTGCTCCACCAATATCACATGATGCCTCGACAGGACAACACCACCGTGAATGTTAGACAGAGTTTATTAAACATTATAATGGCCATGGAAAGGGCCCAGTCAACGCCGACAGCATTGGCCACCCGACAAGAAAGGGGGATTACGACGGAGGCCCTTCATACAAGATTCGAGTTGAAACGTGAACAGACGGCAAGGAGTATGACTAGCAGCACAACGAGTAGGCCATTCTTAAAGCGAAAGACAGACAATCTCTCAAACAATCCACCTAGGAAACGGAGCAGACTGCCATGTATATTTTGCAAACTAAGCAATCATAGTAGTGTGGAATGCAAAAAATATAAGGATGTACAATCTCGACAAAAGCAGTTAGGGGAGAGATGTTATAAATGTTTAAAGAGGAATCATAAAACTGAAGAATGCCGTCGAAAAATAACATGCTTCCGCTGTGGTGAAGGACATCTCCAACTGCTCTGTCCAAAACCGAAGGGTAAAATGATTGCATCAAATGATAAAAATGCTACAACCGAATGTTATATGACAAATAACCTTACCTTTTTACAGACGGCAGTGGCAGTTGCCAGAAACCCCCACAACACAAACAAAAGCCATAAATGCAGACTTGTATTGGACAGTGGTTCACAGCGTAGCTACCTTAGTACTAAGGCCGCATCCAAATTACAACTTACTCCTGATAATGAAGACCGACTCTTAGTGTATACCTTTGGAGCAACAGATCCAAAGGAGATGTCAAGCCCATCTGTGGATATTGTCTTGGAAACCAAACGTGGCATCAAAAAACAAGTAAGAGTCAATATTGTACCACATATTACCGAGAGATTACCAGTAGCTAAATTTGATTATTCCATCGTTGATCTAGTGGCCGATGATGGCTCTACTGGAGAAAATGTAGACCTTTTGATAGGAAATGATTATTTCATAGGCTTCTTACGAGATACAAAACAGGAGATTGGTAATAATTTGTATTTGGTAGATTCTGACTTCGGTTGGCTGTTATCAGGTAACTTTGGACAAAATCATATTGCGGAACAGGAAAATATATTAACTGTGACTACTTACTGCCACTGTCACAATTCAAGCTGCCCTTATTTTACCGAACCTGACCTACCCCTCAGAAGCATTGACATAAAATTCTTGTGGTCACTTGAGTGCATTGGTATTAGCGATTCCCCTAAGGCTACAAGACAGGATGAAGCAGTCAAACACTTTAATGATACTGTAACATATAACAATGGGCGTTATGAAATAACATGGCCATGGATTGAATACCCACCTCAACTTCCGGTTAATTTTGGCATGGCATTGGGAAGACTCAAAAGTCTAATCAACAGGCTAGATAAAACAACGCTAAAAGAATATAATAATATTCTCAAGGAACAATTAGATGGGAATATTATTGAAATAGTGGAACCACATAGCGATGACATAGGTCATCCTGTACACTACTTACCTCATCATATTGTAAAAAATGAAGGAAAGCGCGGACGTATCGTCTATGACGCTTCAGCAAAGGCAACGGGTAAGAAGAGCCTGAATGAATGTCTGTACAGTGGACCATCTATGCTAGAGGACCTCATAGTTCTTCTTCTGAGATTCAGAATGAGGAATATAGCTATCGTAGCCGATGTAGAGAAGGCCTTCCTTCAATTGGGACTCCAAGAAAAGGACCGTGATGTAACGAGATTCCTATGGGTAAGAGATATAACGAAGGATTTAACGCAAGAAAACCTGTTGTATCTTCGTTTCCGTCGTATGCCCTTTGGAGTGATTTCAAGCCCATTTCTTCTCACAGCAACTATTAGATATCACATGACACAGACTGATGTAACTTTATTGAAAGATGTAGCCAATAATTGTTATGTAGACAATTTAGTGACAGGAGCAAACTCGATCCGAGAAGCTCAAGAAGTATATGAGGGACAAATCTCCATGAATATAAGAGACTGGCTCTCAAACGAAAAGAAATTCCTTGATCATATACCTACAGAGCAACAAGCAAAACATGAAGGCACAGTTAAAGTTCTCGGATTAACATGGAACGTAGAAAGAGATACGTTAAAACTAAAATTGACAGATCAACACTTTAACAAAAATGCACCGGCTGATACAAAAAGGAAGGTACTTCGTACTTTAGCCCGGATCTATGACCCATGTGGCTTTATTTGTCCACTAACACTGCCATTGAAGATCCTGTTCCGGAACATCTGTGAACAAAAGTATAAATGGGATGCTACCTTACCAGATGAATTGATACAGTCTGTGCAAGAAATCTTGAAGGTTATAGAGACAGCGGCACACATAGAGCTGCCAAGATGTGTAACAAATACTATTCCAGAATCTGAGACAACATACCAGTTGAACTGTTTCTCCGATGCTTCAAAGACTGGATATGCTGCAGTCATATACTTGACTTCACGAAGTCAACAGAAAACAACAGTCTCATTCCTAATGGGAAAGTCGAGGATAGCCAAAGATGAAGGTAAAAATGAACTTCATATTCCTAAATTAGAACTACTCGGCCTTCTAATAGCAAGCAGGCTTTTAAAATATGTAAGAGAGAGCCTATCCCTACCGATAAGCAAGGAGACATTGTGGACAGATAGCTTGGTTGTAATTGGATGGATGAATTCCAACAGACTACTGCCACCCTTTGTATCTAATAGAGTAGAAGAAATAAAGAGAAACCAGATGCAATCCGAAATATACTACATTAATACAAAGATGAACCCAGCTGATGTTGCAACCAGACCCGACAGGTGGAGTCAAGCTAAAGATCTTTGGTTTAACGGCCCGACATTCCTAAAAGAAGACGAATCAATGTGGCCTGCAGATAGGTATTACATGAACCACATAACAGCTCTTTCCATAGGGGAGGGCCTGGACCACAGCGGTAGCAAAAATACATCAGAAGCAGACAGTGGTCCAGGAAATCAGCAGGGACTGTTGGAATTAAATAATAGCCAACAAATGGAAATTGACGACCCTAAAGACAACCCAACCACTGAACCAGTGAATGAAAATCACGAAGGTATGGAAATTGACTCAGCACAGCAGAGTCTACATTACCAAAGTCAGCGACTGACACTCTGGCAAAAATCAAAGAACTGCAAAAACACCATTTTACAGATGAAATTGCAGGGAAGAAGACACATCTAATCAGAAACCTCGGTGTATTCCTAGACGTAGATGGAGTGTTGAGATGCCAGGGACGAATGGTAAATACCACATGGACTTACGACATGAAACATCCAATATTATTACCCAGAGATTGCGAGCTTACAAATAAGATTATCAAGGATACTCATGAAAGTAACTACCATGTTGGTGCCACTCATACACTCAGCCTCATTAGAGAAAGGTATTGGATTCCACAAGGGAAACGTCAGGTAGAGCGAGTGATATCAAGGTGTCAGCAATGTACTAAACATGGAGGTGGCCCTTATCGTCTGCCAGCAGCACCTGACCTACCAGCAGAAAGGGTGAACTATAGCACACCATTTACCTACTGTGGGGTCGATTATTTTGGACCTCTATATGTCAACACGCCAAATGGAAAACAGAAGAGATGGGTAGCTGTATTTACTTGTCTCGCTATACGAGCTATCCATTTAGAAATAGTAAACGATTTGACAGCAGAAGAATGTCTCCTGGCGCTTAGACGATTTGCTGCCACCAGAAATACACCTAAACGGATGTATTCCGACAACGCGACATGTTTCAAACTAACATCTGAAGTGGTCAGCAAACCCTACTGCATTGAGCGGAAAATTGAGTGGAGATTCATACCGCAGCTTGCTCCATGGCACGGTGGGTTTTACGAGCGACTGATCGGTATAATAAAACATTCTTTAAAACGCACTCTCGAAAAGCACCTACTTGGAGACAGCAAACTGCTGACAGTGCTGAAAGAAGTAGAAGCCGTCATCAACACAAGACCACTTACCAAGGTTGGAACTGAAGTGATCCACATATTAAGACCAAATGATTTTCTGAGTCTAGGAAATTGCCTGACCTTGACCCCAGCTACCGATAACGTTAATTTCGCAGACAATTCTAAACTTAAAACCAATTTAATCGAGAGCTGGAAAAGAGGATTGACAATTATAGCGGAATTCAAGAAAATATTCGTGGCACAGTATCTGACGAGCCTACGTGAGAGGTACCAAAACTCTCCTAAGCAGCCGAGAGTCGTATCTGACTGTAAACCAAAAATAGGAGATATCGTACAAGTGAAGTCAGACTTAAAAAACCGTGAAACATGGAAGGTCGGGAAGATAGAGGAACTCATAAAGAGTGCAGATGGCAAACACAGAGTTGCTAAGGTCAAAGTGGGAGACTCTATAATGACACGGTCGGTTGGTCACCTCTATCCTCTTGAAACTGAGTCGGATAACCCAACACAACCCGGATCAATTGAGGAAGCGAGGAGCCCGCTCCCAGATCCCCCAGTTGAGTACTTAGATCTGGACGATACCTCAAGTCAAGCAAATAGCATGCAACCACTTCTGCCTACCAATCTAGAATCTGAAAATGGTGACAATGAGGTAGCCACAACAAGTGAGGTAGCCACAACAAGTGAGGTAGCCACAACAAATGAGGTAGCCACAACAAATGAGGTAGAGCCAGTGCAAGAATCTATGATGAACACTGGAACATCACAGGCTACTGTCGACCCCGACGTTCTGCAACCGGGGACCAGAAGTAAGAGGGACGCTGCTATTCGGGCCAGAGAGAAAATACTGGAATGGACGCGTCAACTCTTCACACCACTGCAATAACACTCTCTTTCCGCTTGTGGCAGTGTCGCGCATGACGCGAATAGCCATAAAACAATTGGTATGTATCAACACTGTAATATTAAATTATATTTTTGTAGTGTGGCAACACCACGCTTGGCTTTGACTAATTTTATATTCATGTTGGTACTGTGGTAGAAACATGGCGGGAAAAAAGATGGCGGCCGAGCTCACAAGTTGGAACAGGTGAGGTAAAAGCACATGGTCGCGAGACAAGTTAGAAGCTACGAGCTTCTAGGAGGTTCATCTGGAAGACCTCGGTGAGTGTTTACTTTGTAATACCTTATGTCGACATAAACGTGCATGATGAGTGGAAAGATGAGTAGACTGTTACCGTTAGGTATATTCTTTCCTTTACCGGTAGTCCAATCTTGCAGTGCACAGCACACTTGGTGGTCAAGGACATTGGACAGGGAAGTCTGGAACTCCCATGTATTGTAGTGTGGTCCGGAAACACACTGGCACGGTCGACTGAGCTGGAGCAACCGTGGCGAGGCTATGGGGATGGTGGAGGCCTCCGGGGGGCCATAGGCCCCCTGTCCGACTAAGTGACTAATATGCAAACACGTTCATAGTCACCAGGGACACACCCTGTTTAGATCGGAGCAAGTCGACCGATGCCCAGCTAGATAATAGAGGTGCATACCCATAATTAAAGTACAACATGTACATGTGAAAAACAACTGTATAGCAAAGAGAATGGCAAAGCACTTAGTAAAACCAATAACGCATAGGAGTGGCACAGCCACACGAGAGAGGCTGGACCTCACTCTAAAAGTATACACATGAATAACAAGAGCTTGATAAATGGGTCGACTCATCTCTCTACTCTCATGGCAAATATGTATATTCTATATTCTTATGTGGCTTTCATATATGTGATACCAACATTTAGTAGTTGGTTTACTGTATCGCATGTAGAAGGCGCCACAGTAGTAACAAACATAAAAGCACTAACCTAAATAAAAGTTTAAAATAAAATAAAAAATAATAATAAAAACAAAAAATTAATAGGAAAAAAATACAAAAGAAGAAATAAGATCTAAGGAGCCGTGTGCATCCAAAAAGGTAAATTTTTGAAAGACCACGTTGATGTCTTTTATATGAAACTAGCTGCGCTCCGCGGTTTCACCCGCCTAGCTCCCGATCCCGTGGGAATATCGAAATATAAAATAGCCTATAGCATTCCTCGATAAATGGACTATCCAGCACAAAAATATTTTTTCAATTCGAACTAGTAGTTCCTGAGATTAGGGCGTTCAAACAAACAAACTTTTCAGCTTTATAATATTAATAATGTAGATAAATATTGCACACATCGCCATCTAGTTCAAAGCCAAGCAACTAGGCTTGTGTTATGGAAGGTGAATTTACAGGACTTGATGTAGGATAAGATTTAACAAAAGCTATATATTTTTAAAATTTTAAAAATTTTATATCTTTTTTTCACATTAAGAGGAAAGAAACAAACTATTACAAACGTAGTCGACTGTTTTCTCCCTGGATAATGACACCAGAGCAAATATTTTTGGTGCATAAAACTTATAACTGCCATGACCATGCCCCTATTTTTTGTTTTTTAATTTTTTAAACATAATTTCGATAATAATTAGAAAAAATAGAATAGAATATTTGGATAAAGACACTAGTTTATCCAGGGAGGAAACAGTCGACTACGTTTGTATGGAGAGAGCGCAGGTACCCTTTTACCTTAAATAGACCAAAAACAACTAAGACTTACTCGAGCAAAACCGCGGGGAACAGTTAGTACTAAGTATACCTAATTAAGATATTGTTCATACAATTAATGCGGACATTTAGATTTATTTTAACACTTTTAAGGCAAGCGGCTTTCGTATAGTTAAATACAGGTACAATCAGACTACAAAAGTGCAGACCCACCGTAGAGCCACACCGTAGAGATTAGAATATTTTTAATTCAAGCAAGATTCTAAGGTCCTGTAAGTTGAACTTTTAAATCTTTTAACTTATGAATTTAACAATAGTATGTTATTGCAAACGCCGGGAAATGAGCAATTGCAGGTCGAGTATAAGTTTGAAGGCCGAGCTGACAGGCAATTGCCATTTCCGCCGAGGCATATGTAGTGCTTTTCTCAAAAGAATGCAGGGAAATAAAATGTTGTCATTATTTTCGAGGAGGGAACACGCGAGGTGTCGAGTTTGCAGACAAGGAGAAGCAAATCCTATGCAGGAGCGCTTTTTGAATTTAGAACATTACAGCGCTCCAGCAATGTTGTATAAAACGGCGTAATTACGCTCCTGGAATGGATTTGACTTTCTTTGTTCGTATTCGCGTGTTCTTTTTTCGAAAATAATGACAATATTTCTATGCATGTTTGAGGAAATAATATTAGCATGCGGGTAATAAAGGCACTAAAAGGCGTTTTAAAAACCTTGATATTAGTGACAAAACACAAAGAAAATAAACAAATAAATTTTTCAGTTTGACAATAAAGCAAATATTTAAATAAGGACATATTTTTAAGTAATTTTCCTTATTTTTTAGAACTATTTAATTTTTAATTAAGGTGGCAGGGGGCCCTTCTTATTACGCGAAGGTATTTTAGTATTTTTTTAACTCTACGGTTTTGCAGACCAATTCTTTTGCCAATTGTACAGTATGCGTCATAAGTACACTATCATGCGCTACAATAATACTATCAACAAGTATTAGACTTACGACCTTCTTCTAATAGACGTAACACAAATATAAATACTTGAATTAAAAGTACCTACTCAGTGTGATTATTATTTTCAACATGTTAGCTATGTGTTTAGTTGTGTGAGTGGTATAAGCCGCCACCCGCTACACCAACCGACGTGGGTTCGATCCACAGGTTACGTTGTTATAATGTTCGAATAGTGCTGCACAGGATTGTAAGCGTTACGGTGAAAGGGTACCTGCGCTCTCTCCATACAAACGTAGTCGACTGTTTCCTTCCTGGATAATGACACTAGACCAAATGTTTTTGTTGCATAAAACCTATAACTGCTATGCTTCTATTTCTTGGGTTTTTCCATTTTCTAATTATCATAGAAATTAAGATTAAAAAAAACATTAAAAAAAAATGTCATGGCAGTTATAAATTTTATGCAACAAAAATATTTGCTCTAGTGTCATTATCCAGGAAGGAAACAGTCGACTACGTTTGTATGGAGAGAGCGCTCGGTAACCCTTTCGTCTTAAGCTACTAATGGACTTTTGAGCGCCGATTGTACATTATGTTTATTACTGCTTTGTCTTGTTAACGAGTTGAAGTTTAACTATAAATGTTAAGTTTTAAATTATGTAGCAAAAATTTACTTACTAGGTAACTAGGTGTCTACTTGTACTTGTATACGGGTTGTTTTCCGCGATTAGACCCTTTTTAATTGGGTCCTTTTTGCGTGAAGATGGAGTAGGCTTGCCCAGCACCTACTACCCTCTCAGCTCAGTCGACCATGTCCAGAGGAGAGAACTTGTCAATACTTCTGGAGCCAACTAAGCCGCGGGTTTCATCACGATGTTTTCCTTCACCGTAAGAGCAATGTCATTTAGCGCACATATTTTTTTCTTAAGAAAAATACATTGGTGCACGGCCGGCCTGGAACCTATCGAACCCACGACCTTCAGAATGAAAGTCGAGGTATCTACCACTAAGCCAATACCGCTCTCAACTAGGTGACTATATTATTCAGACAGTCAGTGAGATAGCACTTTCAATTTTATATTTATACAATGTGTGTCAGCAAAGGGGTTTTAATACAAAAGGGGGTTGTTTTAGACGTCTATGCGAACAACTTTTGTTCTACGACTTTTGGAAATTCAAACTTGAGAGGTGTCAAGGGACACCCGGATGGAACGAAGTTCCTTTCGATTAATTAGTGAAGGAATTATAAAAATTGGTTACCTATTTATTTTTTTATTACTTTTTTTTTGTAAATAATCGTCGCGACACCACACTGTTCAATGCGAAATAGAAAGACGAAAATAACTGGCTTGGCTTGCTTTCTATGCAAAAAGTGTCGTTACAACTTCTGGTCTTAATTTTTTCCGTCTAGCCCCCTTTCGCAACGCGCGATAAGGAACTTCCTTTTCAAAAACTTTTTAGTCGCTCTTATTACCCGCAAGTAAGTCCTTATATAAATTGGTAGCCCTGTTATGCGTGAGAAGGGTCACCGGTCGTGCGCAAGAGCAATAACTTTAATTTGAAAGTTCAATACACACACACCGCGAAACGCGTAGGTAATATTATACCTAAATAGTAGGTATAATATTACCTACGCGTTTCGCGTAGGTAGTGATTGTATCATTTAATAAGATTTTATCAATAACCAATTAGAATTAAATCATTATTGACGACCCAGTTGGCACAATGGTCACCATGCCGGACTGCCAAACACAGGATTGGGTTCGATTCCCGCCTCAGACATGTATTTATGCTTAGGTATTTGTCTGTGGTCTGGTTTTATCTATGTATTATAAGTCAATATAAAAAAAAGTATAATAACCTTTATTATCCCCAAATAAAAGTATAGAAGTAGTATATCCGTTGTTTAGCACCCATAATACAAGTCTACCTAGTTACTAAGCTTGGGGCTAGATGGCGATGTGTGGAATGTCCTGAAATATTTTTTTACTATTTATTTTTCAAGGTTTTAAAACCTTTTAGTTTTTTGCGAGTGGTCCCATTCGACGGAAGAAAAATATTAAAATAAATGGATCCGGTAACCGGGACCGCGGTTCCAGTTGATTGCGGTCCCAGTCGCTGGAACCCTCTCTCTACTAAAGGCAGTGATTGTATCATTTAATAACACTTTGTCAATAACCAATTTGAATTAAATCATTATTGACTTATACAAATCAAATCAAATCAAATCAAAAATTTTTATTTCTTTGGATGTATAATACCTTAAAAGTATAATAGACCACTTGAAAACGTCTTAAAAACTAAGTTAGGATGTGTGCCTTCGGAACGCGCCCACTAATGAGAAGAAGGCACAAGAAACTCATGGGGTTTTTTTTTTTTCATGTGATCACGCTCACAATGGTCAATATTACAAATATTTGAAAGTATTATTTGAAATGGAGCTACTAAAGTCACGTCCATGGGTTCTTATCATTAAGGTAAGACGAAGTATCATAGTACGCCTTACTGCACAATCTATGCTTTATAAAAGTTTTGAACCTGTTAATGGACATGTCATATACCTCTTTAGGTAATTTATTATAATAGAGCACACATGTACTATTAAACGACCTGTTTATTTTCCGGAGCCTACTACCGGGCACGGTCAGTTCATCCTTATTTCTTAAGTTGAAATTATGAATATCGCTGTTTTTACGGAAAATATCAGGATTTTTGTGAACGTAGAGCAAGTTTTCGTAGATATATTGGGAATAGAGCGTTAATATGTTTAACTCTTTAAATTTTTCTCTAAGTGATTCCCTGGGGCCCATTTTGTAGATAGCTCGAACAGCTCTCTTTTGCAATATGAAAATAGCATCAATATCTGCAGCACACCCCCACAGTAGGATGCCGTACGACATGACACTGTGGAAGTAGCCGAAATAGACTAGGCGAGCAGTCTCAATGTCCGTGTATTCGCGAATTTTCTTAACGGCGTAAGCGGCAGAACTAAGTCTATTGGACAATGCTTCCACATGCGGGCCCCACTGAAGCTTAGGATCTAAAGTTATACCTAGAAAGACAGCCTTACTGACTAATTCAACTTCCTCATCATTAATCTTTACAACAGTTTTTACTTGTTTTACATTTGGAAGTGTAAACCGAATTAATTTAGTTTTGGATCCATTCAGTAATAAATTATTGGAATTGAACCAATCAACTATTCTAGAGAGAGCATTGTTCACATCGTCAACGTTGGACTGACGCCTTTTAACCTTGAACACCAAGGAGGTGTCATCTGCGAACAACACTATCCCATGGTTGTCCCTTACAAGGTAAGGTAAGTCATTTATATAAACTAAAAAAAAAACATACAGACGAATTGAGAACCTCCTCCTTTTTTGAAGTCGGTTAAAAACAGGAAAGGTCCTAATATGGATCCTTGAGGAACCCCCATTGCTATCGCAGATCCGGGGGATCGTTTCCCGTTAACATCAACACTCTGGACCCTACCGCTCAAATAAGAAGAGATAAGATCCAGGGCGCCGTCCCTAATACCGTAGTGGTGTAGTTTCATGATCAATGTATTATGTTGAACGCAATCAAATGCCTTGGATAAGTCACAGAATATGCCATACGCATCATGTGACTCCTCCCAAGCATCAAATATGTTTTTAATTAACGCTATACCCGCATCAGTAGTCGAGCGCCCCTTACTAAAACCGAACTGTTTATTATGTAAGATATTATTATCATGGAAATGTTTCAGTAGTTGCTTTAAAATAAGTTTTTCAAAAATTTTACTTAATGTGGGTAGTACTGATATTGGTCTAAAATTGGAGGGGTCTGAGGTACTACCAGATTTAAACAGTGGAACTACTTTACTCAATTTCATTAAATCAGGAAACACACCACAATCTATACATCGATTAAATATAATGACTAGTTCTGGTATAATCAGTTCAATAATTTATTTAACAACCGGGACAGACATCCCCCATAGATCTTTAGTTTTTTTGAGATTTATTTGCTTAAGCACTACAATAATGTCATGATTTTTAACATATTGGAATTTAAATGTTTTATTACAATTTGGTACATTCGTTTTTAGCAATGCTTCTGCAATGGGGGTAGAAGAATTTAAAGCCTTCGTCAAAGTAATAGCTACATTACTGAAAAAAATCTCAAATTCGTTTGCGATATCTTGATCATTATTAGTTATATTTCCATTAATACTCAATTTAAACTCGGTGTTTTTGGCTGCGACTCTCCCTGTTTCAGCGTTAATTACTTTCCATGTAGCTTTTATTTTATTATCACTAGATTTAATCACAGATTTAATGAAGAGAGATTTTGCCAAAATACATACTCTTTTAAATATCCTTGAATAGTTTTTAACGTAGGCTCCAAACTCCCCTGATGTATTACTCTGTCTTTCCGCGTATAACTCATATAGTTTATGTCTACTGCGGTGAATACCGACCGTTGCCCAGTCACTAAACTCGCGTTTGTCGGAGACTACCATAGATCTGGACGTAAATATAGACTGAAATTGGTTATTTAGAACCGAAAAAAAGTTATTGTATAATACATTTGGATCCGTATCACAAGGTAGAAACGGTAAAACGTTAGCTAAATTCAATCTAAGTTCCTCCAGACGAGCAGCAGTCACCGGTACGTACTTTATTTTCCTTTTTGGTATCGATTTTATGACAATAGCAAATTTGACAAACTGACCACTATGGTCTGATTCTAATTTATTAATGATAGATTTGCTAATTGTGGATATATTATCAGTAACATAAACATTATCAATACATGTCGCAGTAGTGTCAGTGGTTCTAGTAGGCTCCAGAAACACGTTAGATAAATTGTGTGATTTATACAAATTTAGAAGTTTCGTGGAAAAGGTGCTTATTTTCAGTAAATCTACGTTAAAATCACCACATACAAGTAATTGTTTTTTTGATTTAGTTAATTTTGTCAGCATTTCATCCAATATCTCAATAAATTCTTTAAAATTTTCAAAAACAGGTCGTCTATATACACATACTACTATTAATTGCTCCAGTTCTACACAAGATATTTCCGTTACACATTCCACAGACATAGACACGACATCTTTTCTTTCTTTATAGTTTAATTTCTTGTTCAGTATTATAAGAGACCCCCCCTTTGCCGTGTTTACCCTGCAGAATGCGCTGCCAACCCGGTGGTTGCTGAAATTGAACATGAGCTGGTGAGCCCGGAGATGGTGTTCGGTTATGCATACAATGTCAATATCCTCAGCGTTCATGTACAATTCCAGTGTTAGTATTTTGCCCTCTGTCATCCCTCTGATATTTTGATGCACAAGGTTTATATTTTTTACATAATTTTTCTGTACTTTATTTATTTTAGGGCATTTATTCCAGCAATCGTTATTATTTGACTTGTTTGATAATGAAATTAATAATTGACTAATATTGTTATCTAAATTTATTTTTTTATTATTATTACTTTGTAAAGTGCTAGAGGTCTCTATTGTCTCAAAACTACTGCAAGAGCGTCCCTCTTTTGTCTTAATAATTAATTTAAATTAATCGGATAAAGATGACTATCCGTAGTCTGAATATTATAAATGTCATTTAACTGCGCAAAAGGCGCAGTGGTATGTAGCCAAGTTCTTGGCTGTAAAGTTAAAAAAATAACATAGCGAAGATGCTATCTGTCTTTTGATGGAATCCGGAAGCTTGTGCTTTCCCTTCGTCAAATAATAATCATTACTAACAATAGGGTTAGAGTCAATCACTTTGAACTATGATACTTCCAGATCATCGACACAGAAGGCCAAAACATTGTTTTTATCACAGTTGCTCATAAAGTGGATCTTATTAAACCGCTTTTAGGCTCATAATGCAACGTAATACACGCGTGCGATAAAAAAAAATCCAACTAGTGTTGGAAAATAATACGTCATCCCGATATGTCAAATACGTATCTTACTGCTAATGACATATAGTAGATGAAACATTCTTAAGGACATCGTTCAAATCGTACCCAAAAATTAACGTGCCGGCCACAAAAAAAAATGTTTCTATCTTGTAGAGAATAACATTTTAAATAATGTTTAATAAGGCAACAAAGAGCTACGATGAACCATCGTTGAGTTATTTTACATTGAAAACCCAAAAAAATGCATTTTGTAGAGATCCGTTTGACCACTTCTATGATATTACTACAGAAAAAATATAAAAATAAGTAGTAAATGGATAAGTTTTGTCTGTTTTTATTATATTTATATACATAGGTATATCCAATAACCCTTTCAGAAGTTATAGTGGGATCTTAAAAGTGGTCAAACGGATCCCTATAAAATGCATTTTTTGGGTTTTCAATGTAAAATAACTCAACGATTTTTGATCGTAGCTCTTTGTTGCCTTAGTAAACATTGTTTAAAATGTTATTCTCTACAAGATACAAATAATTTTTATTACTGGCCGGCATTTTTTTTTGTGGGTATTTTTTGTTAGAAACATGAATGATCTCCTTTATATGGGTTATACTGTTTTGATGTATAGAAAAAGGTACCATCCAAAGAGTTTTTAAGCCTTGCTGGCTTAAAACTCTTTGTTGGTACCTTTTTTCTTCTTTTCAAAAGGTTGTCTCTAAAGTCTGCGAACGATAATATTACGTGATGACGTCTTTGAAAATAATTAAAAATTGAGTTTTGTTTTTATTTTGTTTTTTCTTTAGGTACATAAATATTTTTTTTTTATATATTCTGTTTTTAATGAAACCCGGAACTAATATATTCTGTTTTTAACCGCCGACGCAAAAACAAATGAAAAAAACCCTAAAAAAATATTGTATGTCAGACGCTGTATAGGTTAAAAGTCTTTTGCCTAGCCTTTCGGGAGTGTAATTAACAAAAAATAGTAAACATAACCTAAAATTCTTAAAAACTTTTTATTATTAAAATTTTAACAAGTCTTTTTTTTTATTCGCAACTGTGATAAAAAACGTCGTACGATACACGTGTGAATTGATCATTCCATCTCGGCTTTTGCCACGCTCGCGTTCCGCTCGCGCGTCATAAACCGCCTCTATGGAATGATCAACTTTCCACACTTGTATCGCAATGTACTATTAAATTACATTGCAACATTTTAGTGGCCCTAACATTGCGATTACAAAAGATAACAGTCAGTTTTTAAGCTATTGCATAGATTTTATCGCGGGCTTAGAGCGCGGCGACCGAATCAAGAAATTCCGTAACTAAAATAAAACCTAACATCCCCCACTCCGCCTACCATGTAGCTCGGCCGAGCGTTCGCTTAACGAGAGCTCGCACGATGCAATAGCTTTATCGCGGCAGTCCCCGAGTGCCACACGTTTTTTTTATACAAAATGCTGACTTTGAGTGTGTTTTGAGCTACTGTGAGGGTATTTTTGTGATAGAAATGCAATCGAAATGATATTGAAATGAATTGAATTTACGAGATTTGGCCTTCACAGTAATTTTTTTGCGTACCAATTATATTCTGTTTTTAACCCCCGACGCAAAAACAAATGGAAGAAACCGTAAAAAATATTGTATGTCAGATGAGGCTGTATTGGTTAAAAGTTTACCTGCCCTTTCGGGAGTATAATTAACAAAAAAATTATTTTCTAAAAAATAGGAAACATAACCTTAAATTCTTAAAAACATACACAAATATTTTGTTAACTTTTTTATTATTTTAACAAGTCTTTTCTTTTATTCGCAATTGTGATAAAAAAATCGTACGATACGCGTGTGGATCGCGTTTCTTATCACAGTATAGCATACGTAGGCCCGTATTAATAAATCGCTCTCAATATCGATCTTGAGTGCGTATCAATCGAGTGAGTCTTGAGATGTGGTCACTATCTTAAGTTAGGCGTTAATTAATAGATAAAACTCAGGCTGATATCGCTCTTGAGATTTGAGACTGATCTTGAGAGCGACCTTGAATGACAGTAACGCTTTATTCTTACCTTGAATGATATGTACTTAACCTATGGTAGGTAGTGTCGTCATATTTTGCTGTCAACTTGTTTTAATGTGAAAATATTTTACTAAATGTAACATTTGTATGACCTGCAATCAGACTTGAGTTCACGAAACTACATCTTGAGACATATCTTGAGAGCTGAGTTTGATTTATTAATACAGTATGACTCAAGTGATACGTCGCTCTTTAATCGCGTCTTAAGATAGGTTTATTAATCAGCGCAACAACTCAAGAGCAAACTCAAGATTGAAATCAATATTGAGTTCGGTTTATTAATACGGACCTTAGAGCATCTCGGCTTTTGAACACGTTCGCGTTGCGCTCGCGCGTTATACACCGCCTCTATGCAATGATCAATTTACCGCACTTGTATCGTAATGTACTATTATATCAAATTAAATAGGTCAATAAATATACCTATTGCAAATGGGTAAACTAAAAAAAATAAGTTTAGAATAGTTATTAGGTATGATTAATTAAATTTTTTTTTAGACCTTTCACTGTTTTTGTTGATAGACAAATTCCATACCAATGAAATATTAATTAATCATACTGTACCTACTGAAAAGTAGTCAACCCATTTGGTAGTCAACCCTGTATTTATTGACCTATTTAATCTTTACTATCACTTTCACTTCACTATCACTACATAGTATAAAACAAAGTCGCTTTCTCTGTCCCTATATCCCTATGTATGCTTAAATCTTTAAAACTACGTAACGGATTGAGATGGGTTTTTTTTAATAGATAGAGTGATTCAAGAGGAAGGTTTATACGTATAATACATGCATAATATAGCCGTGCGGAGCCGGGGCGGGTCGCTAGTAATATATAAAAATGAATCCCTATTTCCCTTGGTCACGGCATCACGCGTGAACGGCTGAACCGATTTCGATAATTCTTTTTTTGTTGTGTTTGTTATTATCAAGAGAAGGATCTTACGAAAGAAAAAATTAAGAAAGTCACGCAGAAAATTATTACGTGGGTAAAACCGCGGGGCGTAGCTAGTTTGATATAAAATACTTTTCACCCATTAACCAGCTCTGCGAAGGTCGTTCTTAAAGGGATCCCATACTATAAATATTCACACCTCTCATTACAAGAGTGAATTATGTAAAGGCGCAATCAGACTATAAATTCCGTTTTAACAATACACTGTCAGTTTAACGTTTCCTGTTAAATTCGAAATTCGAATGTGTTTGTATCGATCGATCGGTTTGAATTTCGAACGTGTCATTATCGTTGTTGAATTTTAAAAGAGGTTTTATTTATTGCAAAGTTAAGGTTCTTAAAAAAGTTATCCGTTTGGTTGGTTAATATTGTAAGAATCGGGTTGGTTTACTATGGGCTACTAAAAGGTTTTTTAAAAATGGTATTTATAAAAAATTACAAGCAAAAAAAAATATTTTTTTTATAGAGCGTGACCTGCACCGGGCTAACTTTTTTTTTTAAAAGGAAATCTCAATTTGTTGAGGTAAAAATGCGATTCTTAAATTCAACTATGACTCACGAACGTTTAGGTATCTTCTAGGGTCAGACTATGACATTACTTGACCGAGTGGCTAGAAATTTTCAAAGACGCAATTTTCCTTTAAAATCTTTTGAAATCTGTTATTATTCAGATTGTCAATTAAGCAAATATTTGTCTGTTTTAAGTAGTTTTCTCTATGTTTACATAATATTAAATTTTTTGTCTTATTACCCACAAGTAACTTACTACGTTTATTTATACACGTGCGTCCCGAACGCAGATCCTAAAAATAATGCTAAATTAATTAAATAAATATCTCAAACGGACATCAAAATATGAAAACATGACTTTAAAATTATGCATATTTTATGTATTTACCAAAAATTATCCAAAAAAGCAATAACAATTAATTATTGAACAGCGGGGTGTCCGTTTGATGACGACGGTCGCCATCTTTAATACAAAACTGACTTGGTTATCTATTCATATTGTTTTAATTAGCGAAGATTTATTTATATAAATAACTAGCGACCCGCCCCGGCTACGCATGGCTATATTATGCATGTATTATACAATATACATATAAACCTTCCTCTTCAATCACTCTATCTATTAATTTTTTTTTTATATTTGAGATATTTGCCTGTGGTCTGGTTGTTTCTATGTATTATAAGCTGCTTCATGATTATAAGTATATATTTACAAAAGAAAAGTATATAAGTAGTATATCCGTTGTCTAGCACCCATAACACAAGTCTAGTTACTTAGCTTAGGGCTAGGTGGCGATGTGTGGAATGTCCTGCAATATTTATTTAAAGAGACAAATAGGCAAAAGGTTCAGTGGTCAATATTCCCAAATGCCAAATTAAGCCAAATTGTTATGTTCTATAGTTGCGCGGTTTCCAAAATAATAAGGTAAAAAATGCCATTATAAGGTTTTTTAAAAACCTTGATACTAGGGGAGAAGTGCCATGAAAGGGACACGTATTGAAAGGGACAATTGAAATAACCGGTCAAATAAAAACAATCTCGCGTCAACACTATTTTTGACGTATGGCAGCCTTGATGCAAGTTAGATCGCGGCATACTTCATATTCCTGTCATTTCAAAAATGTGCGGAATCTTGCGATTGTTATTATTGTGATTGAAAAGTATTATTTCTCTTATAATTGTCAAACGTTTTATCAAGGTCTGTGAGTTATTTATTATTTGTCAATAACTGTTTATGATAGGTTAGGGATACACAGATAATAATATGAGAACGTAAGGAAAGTGAACTTTAATTTAAAACTGTAGATTTTCTGAATGATATTTATGAAAGGGACACAACAAACAGTCGTGAATGGGACGTCCCTTCATAACTGTCCCTTCCACGACTACTATTCTGTACTAGGAAATATTAACATTTTGATTTTTTTTGATTAAAAATGCCACTTAAAAAAGAGAAAACGTATCGATTATCGATGCACACAAAATTGAAGAAACAGTGAATGAAGAAGAAGAAGAAGAAGAAGAAAAAAACCGAAGGAAATTTTAGAAGAAGGGGGTTTATGTGAAATTTATAATTTAATTTAATTTTTTAAAGGATTTTTTAAATTGTTGATTACCTAGTTTTTATATATTATTATGCGTTTTTTTTCTAGTTAATTTTTAGGTTGACTTTTGTAAGTGTCAAGAAAAGCAATAACAAACATATAAAATTTATTAAGTATATTTTTTTAAGTTCATTATCTAAGAAAAAAAATGTTTGTAATAGAGAAATATCAAATTTAAAAGTGACGGGAATTATTAATTATATTAATTAATGCATTGCAATTGGTTCAGTAGTTTTGGCGTAAAGGAGTAAACAAACATACTAAAACACACACACACTAACACGCAACCTTTTACATTAATAATATTAGTAAATAATTTCGTTTACTTTATAAAGATTTTGAACATGCCTAAGTTGTTATTGTAAAACAACTTCATATTTTTAGAACATTATATATTTATATTATTTAATTTTATATATTTAAACCAAAGTATAAAGCGATTTCCTTGAAATTGTGCACTGTCCTTTTCATAAATTACTGCGTCCCTTTCAATACAGGTAATTTATGAAAGGGACAAAATACACATTTTTTACAGATGCAAAAATAAATAACTAAGAATTAATTAATGACAATTATTATTGAATTGTATTTCAATAGTTTAATAATTAACGCTTCCTATTCGACTCCAACCTGTTCCAAATATTATCTCAATCACTTGCTAGAGCCTCAACATCGAAAATGTCCCTTTCATGCCACCTCTTTCCTACTGACTGACAAAATAACAAAAATTTACATTTTTTTTTCAGATTGACAATAAGTAATATAAAATAAAATAATAGTAATATTTATTGACCCATTTACAATATATTTATTGACCTATTCAATTTGATATAAAACATCCATCCATTAATCAGCTTGGAGAAGGTCGTTTTTCAAGGGATCTTAGACTATGTTACATCACACTAGTCTGCACTCATTTTTTATTTCAACTCAACCCTTTAAGAGGAAAGGGTACCGACGCTCTCTCCATACAAACGTAGTCGACTGTTTCCTCCCTGGATAATGACACTAGCACAAATATTTTTGTGCCATAAAACCTATAACTGCCATGACCATGCCCTATGTTTTTTTTTTATCCAGGGAGGAAACAGTCAACTACGTTTGTATGGAGAGAGCGCCGTTAACCCTTTCCTCTTAATGAAAAACTACAAAAGCTTACCGGCTTATTTATCACAAACCCATGGACCCAACCCTTTTAACATAAAAGTAAGTGTAAATTAAATTATTTATCCCATTGTTAATCCAACGGGAACAAGCAGGAGACCCGGAATTCCGGGACTGTCCACCCACTAAACCCGGAAAACTAAATCGGTTAATTATAGTGGTAAGGTAATAAACAATTCCTTTTGTTAGTCCTGCAGTTATAATATAATTAGACACCTTGAAATTTTACTTCTTCATTTCGTATCAGTGGGCTTTTTTTTAATTTACACAGAAAAAAGAATTCTATTCTTTTTGTTTTAGTAAAAGTTCTTAAAATTATAAGAAGTATTTTTAATTTTAAAATTAATATGCTTAAATTGCATACTTATTATTTTTAAGAACAACTTATCCATTTGGTTTTGAAAGCATTTTGCCACATAGCCATTTTATAGCTTTGTAAGCATTAAACCGCTTGGTCATATAGCTTTACAAGCGTTAAACCGCTTGGCCATATTGCTTTACAAGCATTAAACTGCTTGGCCATTTAACTTTACAAGCATTAAACTACCATCCATCGGAAGGCTACCGAAACGAATAAAACTGTTTTAAGTTTTATTGTCTTTTGACAAGGATAGCAACGAGTCAAAAGTCCGGGAGTGAAAGAGCAGCAAAAATGTTCTTCGTTTCGGTTGCCTTCCGACGGTTTGTAAATCAGGGGGCAGGTCTTCTGTTGTGCAAGAGGGCATGATGGGCAGGAAAGCAGATGTGCCATGTCCTCAACAATGAAAAATCTATGTGCACTAATTAACATTTTCATATTAACTCTGTTACAGCGAAGGAAAACATCGTGATGAAACCCGCGGCTTAGTTGGCTACGGACGTGTTGACGAGTCATGTCCTCTGGACATGGTCCACTAAACTGAGAGGGTGATATAGCTTATTTCCCCTAATACATGTCTCAAGCACTACCAGCGGCAGCGCCCTGAGTAGCATGGATTAAGAGGATCATGAGTTTTCGATACGCGACGCGAGTAGGTATTTTCAAAAATGACCCGTATCGTGCGATAGAGAGAGTTTAAGTTCGGACGTAATTGTGTTCATTTTGCTTTCAAATAATGTTGCGGGCCGTAACGTTTTTACCCCCTTTATCGTTCACAAAATGAAATAAATTTAGTCTCATTTAATTCACTGCATCTTATTCTAGGTTTATACGTTTTTCCTTGTTGGTAATTTAGTTTAGTCTATTAAAAACAATGGAAACGCTCGATGAAGTTTTTAATTAAAAAATATAGATTTTCAGATAGTAGTAACTTTTATCTATCTGGCACTGTCTTACATCATCTCGATTAGATGTAAAGATAATATGTTATTTCAACACGCAAAAACTGCTGAACCGATTATATGAAACTCTATACTGTAGATAGGACAAAACCGCAGACCGCAGTTAGTAAACTGTAATTATAAAATAGTATGACATATTTACAAGCATAGTTGATCAATAAATTAATCGAACCACGCGGTAACTTCAATGAAAAAGAATCGATACATATCATAATAAAATTAATTAGTGGACCACCTACTAATATTAGATATCAATTAGTATAAATAATCATTGGTTTAAATTAATTTAATAAGTCTGTACAGTATGCGTCATAAGTACACTATCAGTTTGCTACAATAATAAGTACTATTCCCCAGTATCTAGTCCACTACCATCCCATCACAATAGTTCAAGTAGTTTTGTCCTGTAGGTTATCAATAGTTTTATCCAAACCGGAGGTTGTCCTTGGTTGCACTTTATGGTGTAGACAGGGATAATCGCCGGTTTAGAATCCACCCCATTGTTTGCTATTATACCTACTTGTTATTGTAAAGGGCCTTCCAAATGTCCGGGGCTCCATAGCCCCGTGACACAGGACGTACTATAAACAAGTATTGGACTTACGACCTTCTTCTAATAGACGTTACACACAAACATAAATTCTTGAATTAAAAGTACTCAGTGTGATTATTATTTTCAACATGTTAGCTATGTGTTTAGTTGTGTGAGTGGTATAAGCCGTCACCCGCTACACCAACCGACGTGGGTTCGATTCACAGGTTACGTTGTTATAATGTTCAAAGAGTGCTGCACAGGTTTGTAACCGTTACGGTGCCAGTGTACTTTTGACCGTTGATTGTACCTACCTACCTATATCTATGTAGTGATTATATCTACTTAATCTTTTCAATGATTGGACATAGCTGCGTCTTGCTTAGAGTGCTGCTCGCTCATATCGTCGGTCCCTGTCGGATTTAATAGAAATAAGTGAGATACGAGATGTTGCGGAATTAGATCATTGGGTTTGTTCCCAATTCTACAGACTCTCAATTCTACAGATTACCAACCCGGTTGGCACAATGACAACCCAATGACGGCCCAGTTGGCACAATGGTCACCATGCCGGACTGCCAAACACAGGGTTCGATTCCCGCCTCAGACATGTATTTATGCTTAGATATTTGTCTGTGGTCTGATGGTTTCTATGTATTAACCATAGATATAGAAATAAATCTATGGTATTAACAAGTCTAGTTACGTATCTTGGGGTTAGATGGCGATGGTTGGGTGGTCCTGAAATATTTATTTATTATTTATTTATCAAGAAATTTCTTAAACTTTATGAGCTTCGCCTTGGACGATCTTTTTAAGACGTAGGGGAGCATTAAGCAAGGAATTTTTGAAATTTAACCTCTAATGGGGTAAAAAGGGATAATTTTGTAGTCTTTATTAACTATTAAGAGCCGGAGATGCCCGAGTCCTTCTGTGGAAGGAAAAGTATGCCAGTCCCCCACATTTCCTGGACCCTGCAGAGACTCTTCCCGGTAGCCATGACTTGCCTTTCACAGTGTGGAAGTCACTCAACAGACTAAGGGTCCGTATTAATAAACCGAACTCAATATCGATTTCAATCTTGAGTTTGCTCTTGAGTTGTTGCGCTGATTAATAAACCTATCTTAAGACGCGATTAAAGAGCGACGTATCACTTGAGTTATACTGTATTAATAAATCAAACTCAGCTCTCAAGATATGTCTCAAGATGTAGTTTCGTGAACTCAAGTCTGATTGCGGGTCATACAAATAAATAAATAAATAAAATAAATAAATAAATAAATATTTCAGGACATATTACACATCGCCATCCAGCCCCAAGCTAAGCAACTTAATGCTTGTGTTATGGGTGCCAGATAACGGATAAACTACTTATATACTAATACAAACAACAAATACAAATACATACAAATGTTATATTTTGTAAAATATTTTCACATTAAAACAAGTTGACGGCAAAATATGACGACACTACTACTATAGGGTAAGAACATATCATTCAAGGTAAGAACAAAGCGTTACTGTCATTCAAGGTCGCTCTCAAGATCAGTCTCAAATCTCAAGAGCGATATCAGCCTGGTTAAAACTTGAGTTTTATCTATTAATTAACGCCTAACTTAAGATAGTGACCACATCTCAAGACTCACTCGATTGATACGCACTCAAGATCGATATTGAGAGCGATTTATTAATACGGGCCTAAGGACTCAGGTTGGTCGCTGCAGGGCAAACCTGGTAAGATGGGGCATGATCGATCCGTGCCGGGTTCGATGCGACTGCGGGGCTCCCGAGCAAACTATGGTTCACCTCTTGACCTGCCCCTCCAATCCTAATAGCTGTACATTGGCTGACCTGATGTCAGCTAATAACAACGCCAGGGACCTGGCAGTTCACTAGAGTGTGCGGATCTGACCCTGCCTCATCAAACCCCCCCTTTAATTTGTGCTATCGATACGAAGAAGAAGAACTATTAAGTATTGTCTGTAGAAGTTTCTTGTGCTTTCTCCTCATTTTTAGGCGCATCCCTAAGGCACATATCCTAACTTACTTTTTAGAACGTTTTAATGTGATTTCATGTATAAGTGAGTCATGACTAAATATTTTTGATGTGAAACATCTATAGCCGCACGTAAAACCGATTTCTGCCGTGGCGACGCACAGTGGGTCGAAACTGCAAATGATAGACATAGGGCTGTTTGTCGATGCAGATCGTTAGAGCTCACTATAGCCGCACGTAAAACCGATTTCTGGCGTGGCGACGCATGCCATGGCGACGCACAGTGGGTCGACACTGCAAATGATGGACATAGGGCTGTTTTTCGATGCAGATCGTTAGAGCTCACTATAGCCGTATATGTAGTGTATGTTTGTCACTACATATACCATAATATCTGTTTAGTATCTAATATCTACATAACCCTTTAGTTGTTAATAAACAGTCTGAATCGAATGTCCGTGCCTTTCATTTCGGATACTATAGTATATATTATATACAGTCTATATGCAGTAGTGTGTACGGTGTGCATGCGCAATCGACTGTGCGATTCTATCACAATCTGTTCTTTTCTGCATATTACATTTACAAAATAATGTCGATGTTTTTTACTTTGACATAGTCTGTGTTTGTATGAAATCAAGCATCACTTTTAGAGAGACACAAGTAAAACCGTGGGTCTTAGCTAGTGATAAATAAAGTATTTCCAAGCTCGTATATATCCCCTAAATGCTAACTGTCCACCGTCACACCGTAACGTATATTTTATGCATGAATGTGTAATTTAATTACGGCTCCCGACGGTGTAAATCGAGATTTTGATTGGACAACATTTGTAACAGCTCTCTTCTTTCGGTTTTTTTATTTATTTGAATACATGTGTAGCATTGTAACTGAGTTATTGTGGTATGGATGTGCAATCTTGATTGTGTTTTCGTTGAATTGTATAATCTGAGGACCGGATAGACCCGATCCCTGAGCGACCCGTCCCCGAGACTCCCATTTTCTTATTTCTCTGACGATTTAATATTTTGGATAAAACTTGTTGTGCACTCGAGTAAGTTATTATAATGGCAATTTTCGAAAAGGCCAATTTCTAGAACTCATTTCTAATGCCGAAAAAGGCCATTTATGAAATGCCCGAATTACCAAAATGACTGAGACTGATTTTGGTAATTCGGACATTTCATTTCAATGTCAAATTTCCTAAATGACCAGTTACGAAATGTCAATTTTTCAAAATGCTCAATTATCAAAATGTTCCTTTTACCAAAATGTTCAAGAATGTATAATCAGAGGCCTTACCACAGAGAGAATGTAACAGTGACATATCTCTGCCTTACCATGAATTGTTTACGCAGTCAATCAAACCTAAAATAGGGGGATCATTGATACGATTTTACCCACCTGCCCCGTTGACGGGGCAGTATCAGTGAGAAAGTCGTATTGATTATTCTCACGATACTTAAAGACTAGATTCGGTCCATACGCGAGATAGATAGCTTAGTCGTATCACCAAGCGAACTTGTCCGTTTCAGATTCGTAGGCCGGTGCAGCCACAAAAGGAGGATAGGGCGGAAAAGATTTTGTTCCGCTTTCTTACCTTCACCCCCGTTTTTATGAGGGGCTTTGACTCACGAGCATATTTGTATATTCTAGAAAAGCGTGCTACGTCTTAGACCGCATCGTCACTTACAATCGTGTGAGGTAGTGGTCAAAAGGTGACCTAATTATTTAAAAATGAATGTTATAAGTAATAAAAATCACCACCTACATCTCAATATATATAAAATTCTCGTGTCACGGGGTTCGAAGTTGAACTCCTCCGAAACGGCTCGACCGATTCTCATGAAATTTTGTGAGCATATTCAGTAGGTCTGAGAATCGGCCAACATCTATTTTTTATTTTGTTTCCTTTAGTTTTTTTTTTGTTAATGGCAAAACAACGTTTGCCGGGACAGCTAGTAAAACTATAAAAATATCGGCCAATTTGTTAAAAAACAAGTTAATATCACACAATAAACAAAATAAGCCGTATCCTAAAAGAAAAATCGCTAAAATTACAAGCATTTTGTTGAGATCCGTATCGGGGCCGCTATAAATTCGTCGTACAAGGAACCATATGAAAATGCGACGGAGATAGCGCGAGTGCCGGTCTTGTGCACAATGACTTTAATGCGACTGCGACTGCCCCAAAAAGAGTTGACCTGAGCTAGGATATAGAAGCCAGAGAATTAAACCAAAGAGCTGTTGGTTTGCAGAAGCATTTTTGACGTGACATGTCTATTAGATTGACGAACACCGGCAGCACTCACAAAAAAGTGTAACGTTATCGCACTCCGCTCACGTTCCATAGCAACCAATGTTTCGTAAAATTATCGTCCGTATTTAATAATGATATCGCTCATCTGGGCTTGTGTTATGGTGACGAGTGACGAATAGAAGACTAATAAAAAGGAAAAAAAATTAAAGGAAAAACATAAAAAAAACTCAACTAGTTTTTTGAAACCTGGAATATGCATTAGGAAGAAAGACAGAACCAAGTTTGTTTGTAACCAAAGGGAACTACTTTAACATAAAATAAATAAGAAGACATAGTGTGGTTACAAAAGGAATACAATGGCTACATATAGTTTGATGAAATAAGTACTACTTTGGCATAATGTGGAGTTTGCTAAATACACTTAAGACAGTAAGAAGTTTTGGCTAAATGTATATTTTGACGTAATACTCCTTTGGCCAAACGTGCACTTTGATCAAACTCACTCTTGACCAACCGCCCAAAACCCTTGTCATCAAGCGTGTAGCTCGTTAATTTTCAGTCGTATTCCTGAAAATAGAATAATAAAAAATAATCATAAAAATTTAATAATTATTATAGACTTTTAAATTTTGACTAACTTCTAATACCTAAGTATTTATTACTCAAGTCACACATGGGCGAAAAGTTTATTTTTATTTTATTTATTGAGGAAAAAGTTTAAGAAAGTTCATGACGTCCGATCGATTAGACTATGCGAATTTGTGTTTAACTTTGTCCATTTGATCGAACCAAAAGTAAAAAAGTACACGTTGTCCGATTGGTCGGACTGAGCAGTCGGACCAAGTAGATAATCTGCGTTCGTCATAATAACTGTAAAACAGTCAATATTTCGTTTGTCGTTGTCGCAAGTAACTCCATTGTGTTGTTTCCGTAATGCATGGAATGACGTACGAATACCTACACGTCTGGCAGAATACTTCGTGAGACAATAGCCGAAACTTTAGATAATCTTTGAAAGAGATTGACTCCGTTTTTTGCGCCTTTTTTGTTTGAAAAGTGTTGTAATTTTTAAAAATCTGCATTGAACTTGCTAGGTATTTTATCGCCTAGTTATACATTTCGATTTACGGATTTAATTTTTAAATTTTTTTTAGGAAGCTGAATTAACTTGTGCTGTAAGATGCTAGCTAGGTCATTGGAAGTAGATTTTACCGATTTTAGATAAAAAATCGAACGAAAAATCCAGTCCTCAAAATTACATTTTTTTTTCTTTTGAGGTTATTCTCATTAAATTAATAAAAAATGTCACCAATATTATTGAATTTGACTCACTAATTAAAAATCAATACGAGAAAGACATACCATTTTTAATGGAGCCAAAAAACCCTGCAGTTTTTTATCAATATTTTATAAAATTAAACAATTTCGATACGTTCCAATATTTTGATACATTGCAAAACACCGTGAAACGGAACGCAGCTCAAGAAAAGGATGTTCGATATTTAAAAATTAATGGCGTAAGATTAATCGGGACAGTGAAGGGGCGTATTCGATATTATGCTTGTTTTGCGACTCGGATTAATTTTCACGATTATAATCGTGTAATAAGATATAAAGACGATTGAGATAAAATGAATAAATAAACGAAACGTAACCGAGTCCTGTCATCGAGCTTTCGTTTAACAATATCTAAATGTTAAAGTGTGTCAGTTTGTCTGTTGCAGTGGTCTCGAACGTCAATCGGTAGAGTTGCTCTCAAAAATCGTTAGTATTGGACGGACGGACGTACAACAAAAAAACCTAACCTATTTTTTAGGCTTGTGTTTGATCTGAGTTTAGTTTAGAGAGTTCAGTTTCGGAGCCTATTAGTTCAAACAAAAAAAACAAAATATACATACACGTTAAGCGAACGCTCGGCCGAGCTACATGGTAGGCGGAGTGGGGGGTGTTAGGTTTTATTTTCGTTACGGAATTTCTTGATTCGGTCGCCGCGCTCAAAGCCCGCGATAAAAGCTATGCAATAGCTTAAAATCTGTCCTCCTTATAATAACTAGCTAGCTTTCACCTGTGACTTCGTCCGTGTAGGGGTTGTATTTTTGTCTAAAATCCTTTTTCGTGTATGTAGGGATTAAATATTTATCCAAAATTCTTTCCGGATGCCGGCAGTGTGCCTTTTAGCCCAATCCGTCCATTGCTGACATGCTGAGCTGTGTGTTGATATGTCAGTCAGTCAGTCAGGACTTTGTAGATTTTACATAGATAACTAGCTGCACCCCGCGGTTTCACCCGCGTAAGTCCCGATTCCATGGGAATATCGGGATAAAAAGTAACCAATGTGTTAATCCAGGTCTCAACTATCTACATACCGAGTTTCATCGCAATCGGTCCAGTAGTTTTTGTGTGAAGGAGTGACAAACATCCATAAACACACTGTAAACTTTCACATTTAGGTATAATAATATTAGATATTTAGTTGGATTATAGTTTGGAAGGATATTTCTTTTACCTGGGTAAGTAAACCCGTTGAGCTTAACTAGTATTGTTAAACACAAAATGGTTTCTCAGAATCTTAATTTTTATGTTCATTTCATATACAACTCTAATGACTTTTGTAACAATAAATTATTTGTTGTTCCATCTACTAATTAGTTAATAGTCCAATAGTTTTTTTATTAACAAGGAAAATAAAGAATATTGTAAAATATAAAATTATGTAGAAATCAAATTAACATAATTAATTATCGATTATTGCTTTTCGAATAGGACGTAATAAGGCTTACAAAAAAAAATAGAATTCGTTTTACTAAGTTTCAATAGATGTCAGCACGAATTAAACATCACTTGCTACTAAATAAAAACTGTCAGATGTAGGTATATGACCAGTAAAATTCATGTAATTTACTGTTTAAAATTATTGCTTTTTAGGCACATTTTTTGGTAGACATTTTGATCTATAGATAATTTAGGCATTTGACTTCGTAGACTAATTGAAAATCAAATTCACAAATTCATTCAGGAGGCAACTTTTTATAGTTCTAGTATAATTTAATCTGATATGATCTGGCCCACATTATTTTGACCAGATACGGTGATTATTAAGCACGCCATCTATCGAGCGATTTGTGAACTATTTAAAAAAAAAACTAGCATTCCTCATTAATAATTATCAAGATTTATTAAAGTTTAGTAAGTTATCAATTTTTTTATTTACGGTGAAGGAAACATCGTGACGAAACCCACAGCCTGGTTGGATCCAGACTCCAGACGTATTGACCAGTTCTTTTACTCTGGATACGCTCTCTGGATACGACTAAGCTGAGAGGGTGATGTAGGTTTATACAGTGGACAGAATAGCATAGATGTAAAGACAAATATTATTATTATGGTCAATGTTTCATTACTGTAACAGTTACTTTTGTTCTTTTTTTTTAATCATGATTGATTTACCAAAAACATTAAATAAATCGTTCATTCGAATTGACAACGCCCCTTTTTCGTATTCATATTTCAAATTCATAATCGATATCTTATTCTTTGAATCGTTAATCGACAGACACGGACAACACTAAGTTATCTTTGGGCGCGAAAAAGTATACAAATCACACCTCTCGCTCGCGTAACTTTTTTATTCTCTTCATAAACCGAGGGCATTGGGAACGCGTTCCATGCATCCATATAGCCAGGTTTTTTTCTTCTTTTTCTCTTGAATGGAGTTGTAGTCGTTTAGGGCATTACATTTAGTGTTAATAACTTGTTAGACGACTTATAAATATGATCGATCTGTTTGTCGTTTTATTGCGAGTTATTTTTATAGTTCAAGTGGTAGAATAGGTATCTACTTAGTTATCGCGATGCCATTTATAAATAAACTAGCGACCCGTCCCGGCTTCGCACGGCTATATTATGCATGTATTATACATATAAACCTTCCTCTTGAATCACTCTATCTATTAAAAAAAACCGCATCAAAATCCGTTGCGTAGTTTTAAAGATTTAAGCATTCAAAGGGAAATAGGGACAGAGAAAGCGACTTTATTTTATACTATGTAGTGATAAAAAAATTAAGAATGTTTGCTGCCAGTATTTTTTATTTGTTAAAAGGGTTTAATTGATTGCATTTAACTGGCTTGACTACCAATAGGTATAGTAAGTTAATTTAAGCATTTAGTTTATGAATTTACTGAGATGCAATGGTAATAAGATTTGTTATCCAACCTCTTTGTCTCAGAATTAAATAATTAAAAACCTAATTTAAATACATTAATCACTACATAGTATAAAACAAAGTCGCTTTTTCTGTCCCTATTTCCCTTTGACTGCTTAAATCTTTAAAACTACGCAACGGATTTTGATGGGTTTTTTAAATAGATAGAGTGATTCAAGAGGAAGGTTTATATGTATAATACATGCATAATATAGCCGTGCGAAGCCGGGGGTTTAATATAATAAAAATTACGTGTCACGTTGTTTTTGCTCGATGGACTCCTAAACTACTTTACCGATTTTAATCAAAGCACGCCGTGTGGAGTTTGATCTAACTTGAAAAATAGTATAGCTTCCTTCTTAATTTATCCCGATATTCCCACGGGATCGGGAGTTACGCGGGTGAAACCGCGGAGTGCATAGTTAGTTTAATATGTATATAAAATGTTACTATTAAAAATCTAAATAAGTTCCTTAGATAGGGTATCAAAAAGATTTAACGTTAAGATTTAACGCATTGAGTCAAAAGTTAGATTTCTTTAAGCACCAATGTCATGCAAATAAAGTTCTAAAAGTATTCATAAGTACTCCGACCTCTTCAATAACTGTAGGTAAATTTCTTGTGATAAATATCGCGATTTTACATCGTGTGTGTGTTGTGTGTTAGTTTCGTAACTCCCCGTGTAACTAATCTGATGTTTGCTTCTGACGTTTAGCATTTATTGTGGGACGTTATACAGAACGAGGGACTACTGTTATGGTATGTTGTAGGGACACCATGATTTTATTGTATACCTACTGTAGATAATGTAATTATTATAACACTGCAAAATGTATTATTTAAATAGCTGAGCTCCGCGGTTCCCGATTTTTGGATTCAAAAGAATCCTCTATCCCTTAAACAACGCTCTTTTTGTATTTAAATCAGTCCAGTCGTTTGACCGTAAAGTGGGGGGACAAGCAAACAAATAACTGACATAAAGTTTGTTTATACTTTACTAGCGACCCGCCCCGGCTTCGCACGGCTATATTATGCATGTATTATACATATAAACTTTCCTCTTGAATCATTCTATCTATTAAAAAAAACCGCATCAAAATCCGTTGCGTAGTTTTAAAGATCTAAGCGGTCAAAGGGAAATAGGGACAGAGAAAGCGACTTTGTTTTATACTATGTAGTGATGTCAGTGTTTTTATGTTTGTTACTACTTTTCCGATTGTCTTGTATCGTTTGCTTGTCCAAATAAATGTTTTCTTTTTTTTTTCTTATAATAAGTTAGAAACTCTGTTTCTTATTCTATTTCTCAAATTTATTTATGTTATTTTCCAATATAATTAAAATTAGAAAATTCTATTGTCTGAAATACAACGATTCGTAGAAAATAATAGAGATACCTAGTCTGCGGAAGTCGCGAAACTTGTTTGCATTTTCAATTTTAAGACGATTTAAGTTTTAAGTTCAGTTTAAGTCGTTTAGAGATTTCACTTGAAAAGGATTTATCGTTAAATGGTTCCCCACGGGTTTCAACTAAGTTTTTTTTACTGACAGTGAATTGTTTGCTTATTTCCGTAACCACTTTCTTTATTTTAAACTGGATTTTATGCGCACAGTGGTGACAGTTCCCATTTTTTAAGTTTTTTTAATAAATATTGTGGAAAACATCGTAAACAAAATCCTGTATTAAAGAAAAAAACTGGTTGCCTGTAAAGTCGGTATACGGGCGAAAGTTTAACGTGACAACAACTGTGCTCGAGTGGAAGGGACGCGTGCCTTTCACTTTTTATGTCTGTCTCTCTCGCTCTTAGGCGGGCTAACAATGCCCGCGTGCCTCTCACTCGCTCTCATTGTGAGCGCATAACGTCAGCGGAGCGTAACGCAGTTTCTTGAAGTGTCACCCGGCAAACCAATTTATAAAACGTTGTCACGTCAAAACAACGTTACTCGAGACACGCGTTTGGATAGACGACCGTTTACATTTTTTTAAATATTTTTTTTTCATGTACCTACCTATCTATACCAACTAATATTATAAAGCTGATGAGTTTGTTTGTTTGAACGCGCTAATAAGTATCAGAAACAACTGGTTAGAATTGAATAATTATTTTTGAGTTGGATAGTCCATTTATCGTGGAAAGCTACAGGCTACTTTTTATCCCGATATTCCCACGGGATCGGAAGTTACGCGGATAAAACCGCGGAGCGCTGCTAGTATGGGATATTAATTATTGGTCTCCTTCATTCTCTCTTTCTCTTACGGTATTTCATAACGCGATATTATTTCTAGATTCCCCCGCCAACCCGCAACAAGGAACTTCTTTAAAAAATATTATAAAGATGGTCACCCTAATTTAAATAAAGCAGAAGCAATCAGCTCACCCGTATTAGTGATATCTGAAGTGAAACCAACACGAACGGACGGTCACAATAATTTTAACTGCCATAAAAATAAATACAATCTCGTTCAATAAGATAAAAACGAAAATCTCTTACAAATATTTATATTACAGAGTGTTTGTGTAAGACATTTGGCTTTTATATTATTTTGTAACTACTTGTACTTCTTTTTTGTACTACTTGTACTTCTTTTTTGTACGACTTGTACTTCTTTTTTGTACGACTTGTACTTCTTTTTTGTACTACTTGTACTTCTTTTTTGTACTACTTGTACTTCTTTTTTGTACTACTTGTACTTCTTTTTTGTACTACTTGTACTTCTTTTTTGTACGACTTGTACTTCTTTTTTGTACTACTTGTACTTCTTTTTTGTACTACTTGTACTTCTTTTTTGTACTACTTGTACTTCTTTTTTGTACTACTTGTACTTCTTTTTTGTACGACTTGTACTTCTTTTTTGTACTACTTGTACTTCTTTTTTGTACTACTTGTACTTCTTTTTTGTACTACTTGTACTTACTTCTTTTGACGATGCAGTTGGCACAATGGTCACCATGCCGGACTGCCAAACACAGGGTTGCGGGTTCGATTCCCGCCTCAGACATGTATTTATGAGATATTTGTCTGTGGTCTGGTTGTTTCTATGTATTATAAGTACCTATATATTTACAAAAGAAAAGTAGGTATATAAGTAGTATATCCGTTGTCTAGCACCCATATCACAAGTCTAGTTACTTAGCTTGGGGCTAGATGGCGATGTGTGGAATGTCCTGCAATATTTATATTCTATAGAGGCTGTTTTCCGAAATAAAACCTTTATTTTTTAATTGGGTCCTTTTTGCGTGAGGATGTCGTAGGCTTGCCCAGCACCTACTACCCTCTTAGCTTAGTCGACCATGTCCAGAGGAGAGAACTTATGAATACTTCTGGAGACAACTAATTCGCGGGTTTCATCACGATGTTTTCCTTGTCAATTAGCGCACATAATTTTTTCTTCATCGGTGCACGGTCGGTATTTGAACCCACGACCTTCAGAATGAAAGTCAAGGTATCTACTACTAAGTGCCAATTAATCTTGTGGGAAACTTTGGATAAATAGTAACCGGAACTTTTGTTTGGATTTCCGACTCGCACTTGACCGGTTTTTACTAAGACTCCACTGTCTGTCTGTCCGTTTGTCTGCCACCAGGCTGTATACCATGAAACGTGATAGCTAGACATTTGAAATTTTCACAGATGATGTATTTCTGTTATCGCTATAACAACAATTTTTTTTTATATTTGTGTGAGATTAGTTATTGGTCTCCTTCATTCTCTCTTTCTCTTACGGTTTTTCGTTTCACATTTTCGTAACTCGTCACATTTTTTCTAGGCTAAAAACAGAATATAATGGTACGGAACCCATCGTACGCGTGTCCGACTCCCACTTGACCGGTTTTTAAAGGACCTAAGTATATAATTAGATATTAGTATGTATGTAAAAACCCTCGATTCGTGTTACATCAGCATCACGTTACGATCAGCGATCGGACGACTAGATATGTTAAACTTGGAACCGGTCGCATTCGTTCTGGCCGAGCTAATTGGCAGACGACGAGGTCTGCATTCCACCACAGCAACCGTCTCGACTCTCGACTGTCCTCGACACTTGTACCGTGCTAAATACGATAGGGTCATGTTATAGTTTTAACACATTTTCTTCAATCGTAATTTGGTCCCTGGGGCCCTACCGCGGTAAGTGCGTCGGCTTCAAGCCGACATCGATATCCCAAACCGCGTCTTACAATGGGCAAATTTTTGAGCTTGCTTTTCATAGAAATTTTGAATAATTAAGTAGTGTTTTCGTGTGTTTTAAGTAAGCAGGATTGCCGGGGACATCAAAACATTAAAAAATACGGATTATGGTTTTATTATTTAAAAAAAAACAAAGTCATATTTTGTAGTGTTTTTTTTAGAAATAACAAAACCAGAATTACTTATTTTTAAATGTTTTGATGTCCTCAACAATCCTGCATACTTAAAACACATGACAAAAACCACTTAATTTTTCAAAACTCCTATGAAATCATCTATGTTATTTGACATACCAAATTCTGATGGATGTAGCTAATCCAACATTTGTCAAAAGGTTTATTAACCTTCTCCTCCATATGGTAAAAGAATTACAGCATACGCTGCAGCATATGGCGAATAGGAAATAACGATATTTGCGAAAAACATGTGTTTTTGAAAACAATATTATTTCAATTCAATTCATTTGAACGCAGTTGTTTTATTTAAGATTTTTTTTTACGTACATAGGTCAGCGTTTGGATACTATCACACCTGCCTGATGGTAGGCGACCATGCGGCCTAAGAAGTAGCACGCTTTCCTAGAAGATACCTAGGATTAGTAGCAACTCGTCATAAACGCAAACTCGTCACTCATGCGCAACTCGTCATTTTCGCGACTCGTCATTTTCGCTACTCGTCATTTTCGCAACTCGTCATTTTCGCAACTCGTCATTTTCAATTTTTGAAACATGAAACAAAATATTCACTCGCGACTTGAAGACCCCCAAATTGTACACGTCAGGAAAGACAGACGCAGGCAACGAATTCCATTCTCTTGCAATCACTTATTACGATTTTAATCGTAGCTAAGTCAGATAGATATTTCTTTATTTGGCCAACCCCAAAACTAAAACTTATATACAACTTATTTTTGATATGGCTAAAAATAACAGACTTACTTAAGGCTGCTTATATGCTGCCAAACGCAACGCGCCAGAAATACCCGTCGCTTACAACTAATATTGTTGATTGTAAAGAATGTGTTTGGTTTTTCTCAAAAGTGCTGAGATGGAATTGTAGGTGAAATTTTTACCGATATTTCGAGGCTAAAATTCTTTGTCATTTCAAAGCTAGACTAGTTTTAATTCTTAATTTTAGGATAGCTTCAAAACTATAGGAAATGTTTGGCTCAAAATCACACCAAAATGTCGGTAAAAATCTCACCTACAATTCCATCTTAGCACTTTTGAGAAAAACAAAACACATTCGTAACAATCAACAATTTTCACCAACGAAGGCGACCGGTGTAGTAACTAATTAGTAGGCTGTGTACCAAGCTCGACCTCTGACCTCTGTGGCGCGTCGGGCGAACACCCGACTGCGACGCAGAAGGTTGCGGGTTCGATTCCCGCCGGGAACAAGTATTTATGCTGACCATAAATTCTTGTTTCTGGTTCTGGGTGTTTCCTATATGTATAATATGTATATATTTACAAAAAAAAAGTATATAAGTAGTTTATCCGTTATCTGGCACCCATAACACAAGCATTAAGTTGCTTAGCTTGGGGCTGGATGGCGATGTGTAATATGTCCTGAAATATTTATTGATTTATTTATTTAAAGCTCGTTGGCGTATGGATCCCCCTTAAATACTTATTCTAACAATGTTATTTATAACAATGTCGCCGCCAAATAGGCTCCGGCTCAGTAAGTAAGTAAAAAAGATAACTTATTATTGAAAACAAAACTTAACGGAAAGCTTGTATCAATCAAGTCATAAACCATGTTGTTATATCAGAACATCAAAAGTGAAACTATAACAAGAAATAACAACAAATGTTAACAACATCATCAAACTTAACACAAGTGAAAGTCTAGACTTAAAACAATGACTGACCAAAAAGGTCTACAAAATAATAAATATTTAAGTTCAAATTAAAAAATGGCTCATTGTAAAAATCTTTTATAGTTTGTCTAAGTTTTATGAAGAAACTAAGGTATTTTTTTAAATCCATACTTCACTTAACTATCACTATTCACTACATAGTATAAAATAAAGTCTCTTTTCGCCGTCCCTATGTCCCTTTGTATGCTTAGATCTTTAAAACTACGCAACGGATTTTGATGCGGTGTTTTTTAATAGATAGAGTGATTCAGGAGAAAGGTTTATATGTAGAATACATGCATAATATAGCCGTGCGAAGCCGCAGCGGGTCGCTAGTATATTATAAAGCTAAAGAGTTTGTTTGTTTGAACGCGCTAATCTCAGGAACTACTGGTTCGAATTGAAAACTTATTTTTGTGTTGGATAGTCCATTTATCGAGGAAGGCTATAGGGTACTTTTTATTTTGATATTCCCACGGGATCGGGACTTACGCGGGTGAAACCTCGGGGCGCAGTTAGTTACCCAATATTGTGAATATTAAATGATGACCCAATATTACCCTTGTATACTTACAAAATAACTTTGCAATAAAATATCGTTTAAATGTTTTTCATTTTAACTGTACTTTTTATCAAATCGGGTAGAGTTGGGAGTTTGTTAGGTATTTTGAATCGGGTATGGGTAAACCTCTTGCCGCCCAACATATACTACTTATATACTTTTCTTTTGTAAATATATATACTTATAATACATAGAAACAACCAGACCACAGACAAATATATAAACATAAGTACTTGTCTGAGGTGGGAATCGAACCCGCAACCCTGTGTTTGGCAGTGGGGCATGGTGACCATTGTGCCAACAGTGTCGTCCTCAAATAGGAGAATGAACACCCAAAACTCAATAAGATAGTTACCTAAATACTTAAGCCACTGTTAAAGTATGAAATGTGGATTTAGTACTCGACTCGTCATGTGCAAAAACAGTTCTGATTGGTCAAGCGTGTTTTGACCTGACATTTTGGTTCTCATTCGTCAAGCAATGCATAAGTTCTTGCACCTAAAAAAATAAACCCTAAGATCCGAGTTATAATTTAACTAAAAAACCTTTAGCTTTTATTATTTTAGACTCACGTTAAAAAATCCATTTAGTTAACTGTTATCAAATACCACGAGTTAAAAATCACAATGTTTTGTCATCGATATTCAGGTTAACATCAATTAATACAAAAAAACACAATGTATTTTTATTTTATTTATCGAAATAAATCGCCCATGAATTATTTCTGTCCAACAATAACTTCCCAAATGTATTGGATTTCGTTTCGTGCGTCATCAATTTTAAATTTCGTATGCAAGAGACCCGTTTCAAATTTCGAATTTCGAACCCACCAAAACGTATGAATCGAAAATGGAAAGTTATCAGTGATGCCAACATTTGAGTAATTATGAAAAAATCAGGCTTTCGTTTTGGCGCCAATATAAAAAAAAGTGTGTGCGTGTAGGTAACTTCTTTTCAAAGCGTAATTTTGAAGGCATAGATATAGAAATTAGTCTATGTTTGAAGGATAACATCGCGGACAGTCACTAACTTCCTAATACTAATGAAGGTCTTCGGTAAAGGTGTAGTAGCTCTATGCACCAACCTCTTTTTTAATTTCACAAAGTAGAAATTATAGCTATGCACCGTATGCAACCTATTAAGTCAGCTGTCATTTTGAGGTTAGATCAGCACATGTCAATATAACCGGAAACTACGTAAGCGTTACTTCCGTCAGGAAAAAAAATCTGAGTTACTAGTCGCGCCTAAAGAACTAACTTTTTACTTCAAAAACTTGACATACTCTGTGTTTCGCTGCTCTGCGTTTCAAAAATACACGCATTAAGCGAGAGGACCTTCATGTTGGAGAGACGACGTACGATGGAGTGGCTAAATTTAGGTACCTGGGCTGCACCATAACAGATACCAACACTCGGGAGGAGGAGATAGACATTCGCATCCAGAGCACCTTGAGATGCAGCGCGGCACAAGGTGCACAAGGTGTTAGTGTCCAAGCTTCTCAGCAGGAGTACAAAAATCCGTATATATAAGACAATAATACGTCCAATACTCATGTACGGATGTGAGGATTGGACACTGACACTCAAAGAAGAAAATAAACTTCTAGTGGCGGAGCGCAAAATCCTCCGAAAGATATTGGGGAGGACAAGGAGAGAAGACGGATCTTGGAGGATTAAGAAAAATGCCGAAATCGAGGAACTGGTGGCGGAGCCGAATATCATCGGCGAGATCAAGGCGCAGCGTCTTCGCTGGCTTGGTCACCTGGAGCGAATGGGAGAGGATCGCAGTGCTAAGAGAGCATATGTGCGTTGCCCAACCGGTCGAAGGCCGGTGGGGCGGCCCAGGTATCGCTGGAAGGACACGGCGGAAGCTGACCTGCGCGAACTTCAAGTCAACAATTGGCAAGAAATAGCGCAGGACAGGGAGCGATGGAAGACTCTCGTTTCGGAGGCCAAGATCCACTTTGGGTCGCTGAGCCAGCGGAGTAAGTAAGTAAGTAAGTACTCTGTGTTTCAATTTCGCTACACCATTATTATTGTTAATTAGATGGCCCCACGGTTTCACCCGCGTAATAATTTTTTTACGTAATTTTCTTATTTTTTTTCTATCACAAGAACCTTCTCCTGACAAAAAAAACACAACAAAAAAAGAATTAGCGAAATCGGTTCAGCTGTTCTCGACCATGGACGTAATATATTATTATTACCTACGTCCATGTTCTCGACATTTGCGCTTAGCAACACATTTAGCTATTCTTTTTTATATTATAGAAGACTAGCTGCGCCCCGCGGTTTCACCCGCGTAAGTCCCAATCCCGTTGTAAAATCGGGATAAAAAGTAGCTTATGTGTTAATCCAGGGGCCTAAGTCTGCTAACACAATCGTGTTTCGATAGTGTGTCGATATAATCGTAATAGAAATTTAATGTCAAAAATATGACATTACATGTCAAATTGGTATTCTACTAACGTTCACTATTCTATCCAAACACCACTGACACACCACTGACTCACTTTTGTGTTCTGCTCTACAATCGTGGCTTAATGGAATCTCGATAGTTGTCAAAACGGTATATTGCCTAGCAACATATACCATGTTGCTAGGCAACACCTGCAAGGTAAATACTACCATACCATTGAGAGTCCATAGTGATTATATTGCGATGTTATTAAAACTTTAGCAGAATACCAAATAAAGTCACAATCTCGATATAATAACAATAGAGTCTCGATATAATGACAATGGTTGGCCAAATAGCAGAATAAGGCCCCAGGTCTCCAGCTATCTAGATACCGAGTTTCATCGCAATCAGTCCAGTAGTTTTTGCATGAAGGAGTAACAAACATACATACACCCACACACAAAATTTTACATTTATAATATTAGTAGGTATAGGAAGTATAAGATAACGATTTTTTGTCGCCCCAACCTGCCTAGCATGAAGACCAAAACACGATACGATAAAGCGATATAACTACATCAACTCCCAAAATATGATAAAAAACTTTACTTCTTTATAATATTAGTATAGATAAAGCCGCCATGTTGAATTTTTATAATAAATTGCGATAAAAATTATGATAAAAATTCAACATGGCGGCTTTATCTATCATATTTTGAGAGTTGATGTAGTTATATAGCTTTATCGTACCGTGTTTTGGTCTTCATGCTAGGCATACAAGAGCGAGGTTTCTGTTGATAAAATAAAAAACTAGAAGCAAAGATTTCTGGCTATAATAGACATATCGTAAGAAGCCGAAACTTGAAGAAAAAACGGTAGCATTTTAAGCCATTAACATGTAAATTATTTTAAACAACTTTTTTCAATAAAAATGTAGAGCCATAGATAATTTTATTTCCAAAAAAAATATTCGAATTGTTCCATTCACTTAAATTGTGAGCAATTTATGCCAACTAAATTGAATGTTATACAAATTTAAAATATCTAATAATAAAAGTGGTTAGTGGAGTATGTCTGTTTGTCAGATTTTTTTTATTGTCAAACGGCTCGATCGACTTAGATGACAATCTGTGCAAAGGAAGCTTGTGAAATCAAAGACAAAGTTTTTTTCACAAAAAACACTCACTCACAAAAAAGTGTGACGACATGTCATGTTACCGTTATAGACAAGGTAACCATAGCAACGTATTAAAGTATGCAAAATGGTAAAGTCTACGATACAAAAGAGTTCTTATGACGTTATCACGTAAAATTGTCGTTCGTAAACTGACTTTACAGACAATCATTTTGAAATAGGCTATTTGGCTAAATAGGCTAACCTTCTTTTACACAGAGCCTAAATTGTGTTCTTAAAAATATAAACATTTACAAAAAATGCACATCTTTCAATGCGGTTAATAAGGTCACTACAAGGTTTTTAAAAACTTTGATATTAGTGACAATGTTGCGAACTCTTTAGTTCTTTAGGTTGCGGGTTCGATTCCCGCCGGGAACAAGTACTTATGCTGACCATAAATTCTTGTTTCTGGTTCTGGGTGTTTCCTATATGTATAATATGTATCTATTTAAAAAAAAAAAGTATATAAGTAGTTTATCCGTTATCTGGCACCCATAACACAAGCATTAAGTTGCTTAGCTTGGGGCTGGATGGCGATGTGTAATATGTCCTGAAATATTTATTTATTTATTTATTTTAAGTTTAAAAATAATATTTTTTATCTTTCTTTTGTTTTTTTTGGAAAAAAACAGTGTTGTCATAAAATAGCTGTAGTAGACTAGCTGTGAAAATTATTTCAATAGAAACTAATTTCTTTCTAATCGTCATACTTTCATTTCATACAGTCCACAAATCGTCCACAACAGACAAAATAACAAGAAAATAAACAAAATTAATTGGTTTTCAGATTGATAATAAAGCAAAACATCTAATACCCTTGTAAAGGGTAATACCTGCGCTCTCTCCATACAAACGTAGTCGACTGTTTTCTCCCTGGATAATGACACTAGAGCAAATATTTTTGATGCATAAAACCTATAACTGCCATGACTAACCCCTATGTCTTGATTTTTTTATTTTCTAAATATCATAGAATTTAAGATTTAAAATATAAAAAACAAAACATAGCGGCATTTTCATGGCAGTTATAAGTTTTATGCAAAAAAAATATTTGCTCTAGTGTTATTATCCAGAGAGAAAACAGTCGACTACGTTTGTATGGGAAAGCCCCCGCGCCCCGGTACCCTTTCCTCTTAAGTGGTTTTCCTTATTTTTACGAAATATTTAGTTTTTAATTAAGGTGGCAGGTACGTACCTTATTTATTGATCTCTTGAGATCGGAAATTATACGGGTAAAGCTTTAGGATGAAGCTAGTATGTATATTATTATAGAAAACTATTTGTTTGTGTCACATCCAATAAAGGAAATCTGTCTGTATGTAATTTACATAATATTTATATAGGTTGTCGGAAAGTAATGCGATACACAATGTCTGTGCGTAGGTGCATTATTTTAATGTTGCATGTATAGTGTATAGTGATGTTAACTAAGTATATTTTATATCGATGTTTCAAAATATCGATATATCGATACATCTTTCTCAGGGACGATTCTTTTATAATAGCGCCATCTGTAAATCGTTTTTAAAACTGATGATTTTTACTAGTCACAGACATCTACACTAATATAATAAAGAGGAAAGATTTTTTGTTTTTAGGGTTCCGTACCTTAAAAGGTAAAAAAGGAACCGTTAGGAGACACTTTCTAGTCTAGTCCGTCTGTTTTTTGTTTGTAGCAAATAGGCTGCGAAACTACGAGACTGAATTTAATTTTCTGAGGGAGTTTTTAAAATATTTTTTAAGAAAAATCGATATAAAATAATTAACATTAAAATATTTGCATGCCAAGCTAAGTTTCGGTGAAATATGTTAAACTAATAATATTTTTAAGTGACATATTTGTACCATATTTCTTACAAATAAATGACATTCATTAATTTATAGAAAGAATATCGAAACATCGTTTAAAAAGATGACATCATAAGCTTAATTCACCGAGGTGCATTAAATACACTTTTAGTAAACTTTAAACACCTGTACAGCATTTCTTACAACAAAAGACATATTTTATATTAAAAATCATATTCTTTTTTCACCCGAGTTAAAAATGGTTCTAACGAACAATTACTAGAAAATGGAGAACGATGTTTTCAATATCGATGTTTGGGTTTTAAGAACATCGATATCCCAAAATCGATGTTTTTAATGAATGATGTCCCATCCTTATGGATGAATTGTGAAATATATTTTCGAATTAGATTTCGAATATTGATAACTGTAACAGGTTCAAATGGCGAGTTTTTTTTAATTTATTGATTTTAAAAATGTTAAGTGCAAAGGGCAAATTGTAGGTAAATTACCTAGGTATAAGTTTATGATGTTGGCTGGTTATTTAATTTTTTATAACTTTTGGCTTCGAACAATTTGTGCATAGAGCCACCGTCAGTGTTTAAGGTTCCGCTGGTCGATCGTGTTTCCATACAAATGAATTTAGAGTGTTATCCATTTATTCTTTATGGAATTTGAAAAAACAAAAGTTAAATCTACATAACAAGTCTATATCTAGCCCATGTAGGCGACGAAGCACGGGCGAAGCACGACGCACGAATGAAATTCGGACGAAAACGTATCCAAAGTGCGCCCGGCCTTTACGACCTTCATCTAATAGACGTTACACACAAACATAAATACTTGAATTAAGAGTACTCAGTGTGATTATTATTTTCAACATGCTAGCTATGTCTTTAGTTGGCCGAGTGGTATAAGCCTCCACCCGCTACACCAACTGATGTTGGTTCGATCCACAGGTTACGTTGTTAAAATGTTCAAATAGTGCTGCACAGTAAATATTTTTCCGGGTCTTAATCGCGTATTTTTTTATTTTTATTTCTCTTACCTCGACGTTTCGGCTATGTTACAATAGTCATGGTCGCGAGGAGACAACATAAATAAAAAGAAAAATACGCGATTAAGACCCAGGAAAATAATTACTATTCAGTTTAAGTAAAGTAGGTAGTTTATTTAATTAATTTATGTTTTCGTTATTTAATTGTTATTTAGTATAGTATAGTTACTTGTTCATTTATAATATTCTTTAGCACGTATTAAATTAAAGATAGGAAATAAAGACGAATATAAAACGGAAAAAAAAAAAAAAAAAAAAAAAATACTATGAATACAAATAGTGTGAGTTTAAAAAGTTTAGTGCTGCACAGGATTGTAAACGTTACGGTGCCATTGGACTTTTGAACGTTGATTATACCTACTGTAAAGGAACTAACTCCCTCAAAAAATGACCTTCGACGCCGATCGCTCGGAAGATATTTATCACCAAACTCTTCATGTTCAGTAGTCAGTCAAGAGTTCATGGGAACTTCATGATTTATTCGAATACCGAGAACTTTTTGGATCATTTACACGGTGAATTTACTTGGGGATTTTTTTACCTAAGTGCGGTTTGTGTTGTATGAGGGTGGGGTTCCGTAGAATAATATTTTTAGTATCGTCTTTAAGGTGAAAGGGTACCTGCGCTCTCTCCATACAAACGTAGTCGACTGTTTCTTCCCTGGATAATCACACTAGCACAAAGATTTTTGTGCCATAAAACCTATAACTGCCATGACTATGCCCCTATGTTTTGGTTTTTTTCATTTTCTAATTATCATAGAAATTAAGATTAAAATAAAAAGTTATAAGTTTTATGCACCAAAAATATTTGCTCTAGTGTCATTATCCAGGGAGAAAACAGTCGACTACGTTTGTAATAGTTTGTATGGAAAGAGCCCCCGGTAGCCTTTTCTCTGCTCAATCGGTAATCAGGAAGTGAATTTCATTTAATTTGCAAGATTTGTTGAAAAACATCGTGACAGGTGAAACTAAATAAAAGCTTATAAAACGTGTATCTTATCCAACTGAAATCAAACTGGATTAAATTGGATTTTTTATGGAATTTTGTTCCAAAAAACTGTATTTGACCATAGATATATTACATTTTAGCAGCTATTACTCTTCAAAGACGGTAAATTAGCTACATCCGGCATAATTGGAACAACTGCTTAATGTACTTAGTCGATTTTCATTTGAGACGGTGTAATTTGGGCTGTGGCCCAGACTCGCGCTTTTTCGCGCTTCGCGTGAAACGTCTAATAAATTGATGAGTGCAGCTCACAAAAAAGCGTGACGTCTTGCGTTATTGACAAGTAACCATAGCAACGTATTGAAGTATGCAAAATGGTGATGTCATTGATACAAAAGAGTTCTTATGACGTGAACAATTATTCTGAATCAAGTTGTAGTTCCACGTACAGACTGACAACTTCTTAAACTAACCTAAGTACTAAGAACTGTGCTGAGAACAGTTGAAAAAGTTAGTATCGTACAGACAAAAGTTTAAAATTCAATATAAAATGTTTAATTTTTTCCGTGGTGAATTAGTTCGGTTTTCTTGCGATATTTTTCTTTCACCGTAAGAGTTATCACTTAATGTGGACCTAAATTTTAGCATAGGAAATTCAAGGTGACACAATGGTCATTATGCCGGACTGCCAAACACAGGGTTGCGGGTTCGATTCCCGCCTCAAACAAGTATTTTATAGATATTTCTGTTTTCTGGTTGTTTCAATTATAAGTATATATTTTCAAAAGAAAAGTATTTAAGTAGTATATCCGTTGTCTAGCACCAATAACACAAGTCTAGTTACTTAGCTTGGGGCTAGATGGCGATGTGTGGAATGTCCTTCAATATTTATTTATTAATTGGTGCAATTTACAGGTGAAATTAGGTAGGTATTTATTATCACAGGCAATAGTTATAAGCGTAGTTTATATAAAACGTAATTAATAAAAATAAAAAAAGCTTCGTGAGCTTTGTCATAAAGTCGGATAATCCAACTTCGACGAAGTAAGCAAGCATAAAATATTTATTATTTGACAAACTTACGGTACCCTAAAAAGTTTAGTCATCCAAATTTTTATGTTAGACCATCTAAGAAATTATTACTTTAGTATTTTTTACTACCACATAATAAGTACGGAGAAAATTGTTTTTTCTCTTAAGTAACTTTGTACTTCCGAAACTAAGTAAATACGTAGAGGATCAATACAATACTAGAAGCGTTCCATGGTTTCACCCGTGTTAAACAAAATGCAAATTTTTATTAAACCTTGATCTTAAGGTATTAACACACGTCCCAATTTGAAAATCCCAATATAGGGTACCGTTCTCAGTGGGGAAAACGAGGCCCTATTAATAAGACTTCACTGTCAGTCCGTCCGTTCGTCCGTCCGTCTGTCTGTCTGCCTGTATGTCCGTTTGTCATCCGGATGTATCTCATGAATCGTGATAGCTAAAGAGTTAAAAATTTCACAGATTATGTATTTCTATGTGTTGTGTGTGTGTGTGTTTCTATGTGTTTCTTTTTATGTGACTGCAAACACAAGGGTTGCGGGTTCGATTCCCGCCTCAGACAAGTATTTATGCTTAGATATTTGTCTGTGGTGTGTGTGTGTATTATAAGTATATAATTATTTACAAAAGAAAAGTATAATAATTAGTATATCCGTTGTCTAGCATCCATAACACAAGTCTAGTTACTTAACTTGGGGCTAGATGGCGATGTGTGAAATGTCCTGCAATATTTATTTATTATTTATTTATGTGTTGTATTTGTTTTTTTGTATTTTTTGTTTTCGTATTGTCGCTATAACAACAACAACTAAAAATCGGTTGATAAACAAAGAAGATATGCGCGAATATCCATAAAAAAAAACATACAACCGAATTGAGAATCTCCTCCTTTTTTTGAAGTCGGTTAAAAAAATGAGTAGGGCTCCATCCAACACAACATGGTATACGGAACCCTTCGGGAGTCCGACTCGCACTTGTTTGAAATTGGATGTCGGACCCGATCAAATCGGGACGTGTGGTGACAAAATAACAAGAAAATAAACAAATTAATTATTTTTCAGATTGACAATAATAGTAGATTATGCATCAAGGGCATAAAGCAATGTCTTATGTTGCGGGTGGCATATTAAACCCCGAGTGTAACGAGGGACTCTCGGGTTAACTCCCGAGCGGAGCGAGGGTGTTTAAAGTTAACTCCTGAGCGAAGCGAGGGAGTTAATTTAGAGTCCTGAGTGAAGCGAGGGGTTCAAGCCGCCCAAGATGAAGACATGCTTTATTCCGAGGTGCATACTCTACTTTTCATACCGTCAGTCCAATTTTTTTTTTAATTATTGTGGTGGCCAGTCCCTTATTTAAAAAAATCCAATTTTTTTAAAACAACGGGGCAATTGCAATAAGATGGTAGCATGATGGTAAATATTTGCTAGGTATTATAGGCAAAACCTATTTGCTTAGACCTAACGTAGCAATCAAAATAAAAACATATATCGTGGCCTGCTAGATTTTTGTAGACCAATCAAATGACTTATTATAAATAAAACCTATTTGCTGAGACGTTTAAAATTAAAACAAAGAGTTTTCACACGAATTTCAACGTTCCAAATTCAAATCACTTTATTCCCTTAAGAGTTTCATACAACATTATCTCCCTTAGGAATAAAAACTTGCTTTAAGTTGAGGTTAATAGGGCTTTAATCCATGATTAAAGTGCTGCAGGTGTGAAAAGCAAATATTATAGTTTTCCCTAGTTTTACGCAATATTTAGTTTTTAAATAAGGTGGTAAGTTGCTATTAATACCCGTAAGTACCTTATAATACGTATACACAAAATAACACCAGAAATATCTATTTACGCCTGATTTACGTGTTTAATAGTAGATTTTCTATAAATAAATGGCAATACTAAGTGATTTAACCAATGAATTGGTAACCCCTGTGGAGTTTGCACCGTGCCGTGCCGGGTTTGGGTTTTAATGTCTGAAAGCCTATACAATGTTGTTTAAGGAAGTCAATGACCTCTAATTAAAAAACAGCTGATTTTCGGGTAAAAAAATGGGTAACTGTGAAGTCGGTTTGCGGACGATAATTTTACGTGATAACATACGTTGTTATGGTGACCTTGTTAATAAATAAAGGTAACGTGACATGACGTCACACTTTTTTGTGAGTGTAGATGTTCCTCGATTTATAAGACGTTGTCACGTTAAAAGTTCAAGTTTTCAAAAGTCGTAGAACAAAAGTTTTTCGCCTAGACGACTAAGTAAAAGGTTGCATGTTCGATTCGCGCCATGGAATAAGAATTAGTATGTGGTCGAAATTGAAAACCTAACTATGAATAACCAAGGGCTGACTGGCATTTTTTGACAATTTATTCAGGAAATATACCTATCAGAAGAATGTCATTTTAAAAACTTAGCTATACGCGTACATGGCGTTAGCTTAGCTTACTAATATTATAAAGTAAAAAGATTTTTTTGTTTGTTTGTAACGAATAGGCTCCGAAACTACTGCACCGATTTTGATGAAACTTGGTATGAGGATATATTAATTCATTGACAGTCACATAGGCTACTGTTTTTCCTGATATCCCCACGGGATCGGGAGTTACGCGGGTGGAACCGCAAAGCACTGCTAGTCGTAGATATAAGTTATCAAGTTATCATGATTGCATTAGCCAGATATGGACCATTGAAAGCTTTGTTTATTGTGACCCTCAGGCCCTCAGTTCACCCCGGTGGACCACGGGCATAAAAAACTGCCCATATCCACCCAGGTAAAGAAAACTAATTCCCACGGATGAAAATTAACAAAAAAAAACTTTTTACTGCAATCATTTACCATCTAAACATATTTTAATGCAACCGTAGCAATAAGTTGTCAAACCAGTCGGCCGATTAGTCGCGCGACTGGCCAATCATTAATTGACCATTAAATTAGCCACGCAGCGCACTAAATTCTTGGCCGGCAGAATAAAATGGCCACACTGATATTTTGTTGTGTTATTTTTGTTTTACACATGTTTATATCTTTTAAAGTTGTATTTGTCAAGTTAATTTTGCAACTGCTTAATTTTATAATATGAAAAAGGTTTTTTGGTATTTGAATTACTTAATTTTTTGATGCTTTTCCTTGTTGGCAAGCGATCGTGATTTTAATTTTTAACAGTAAAGAGCGCAATTTTGGGTTTGGTTATTATTTATATTTAATGATTAATTTAAACATAACATAACGTATTTAAACATAACGTATTGTTCTTGAACTAGAAGCGTTTTTTTTGCTTGTTGCAAGTTTGCTACTTGCCAACTGCCAACCTTCTGGCACGGTCTTTATTCTACTAGACAAAACGTTCCTAATTAAAAAAATTCTAACTCCTCCGGTTTAAACTCCATTTCTGGATATAATTAAAGTATTTCATTCGTTTAAAAAAATATTGCGCTTTAAACTAGCCAGTATTTTAAGAACACTAATATCTAATTACTCTACAAAACGTTCAAAATTTAAAAATATGACCCCACTCAAATTAATACTTCTTCCAAGTTCCAAGTTCAAATTCGAAAAATATGACTTTTCAAACCAGCCAGCACGATAATTACGAAACCCATTCGAACAAAAAAATCTATCAATCTTTACTAAAAAACGTTCCTAATTCAAAAAAATCTCTAAACCCACTTAAATTAAGACTTCTGCCACAATTCCAAATTCAAAAGCCATTGCTTTTCAAACCAGCCAGTAATATTCAAGATAATTACGATTCCTGTCATTTGTGAACAAGCCACAGACACCCACACACGTACCATTATTGCATAACATTAATAAACTAAACAAATAATTATACTTACAAGACATTGGGATCGTTTAGAACTACGACAAGACATTTCTTTAAGTTAAAGATTATTTTAATATTATAAATGGCTTAAGTGAGGTTGTTTTGTTTGCGTAGGTTTTGGGTAAGTAGGCATTTTCATCAGATTTTATACCTAAATCCGAGGAAAATGATATACGGTCGGCTGCATAATTGCAGATCCACCGTAGAGCTCCAAAACGCGAACAAATTCCACGCGAACCTACTAAGACTAAAGTGTAGTGTCCTGTAAGTGCTACGAACATAGTTTTAAGTTATCTATTAACACTTTCAATTTATATTATAAATAAAATATGTATGTTAGTCTAAAGGTATGTATCTATGGGCCTTCGTAGCCTGAAATAAATGATTTATTTATTTATTTTATTTATTTATAAGAATGTTTTAACACGAGCAAGATTCTAGACACCTGGCTTTAGGTGAAGTTTAAAGTCTTCTAACTCATCAATTCATCAAACAAAAATTATTAGAATGCAAACATTCCAATAATAGTAGGTAATTTTCGAACCCTACCGAGGGCTGCAATTATGCAGCCGGCTGTACCTAATTGATTTTCTGTGTTACTTCTTTCTTATTGTGTTACCGCAAATCAATGTATTTTCTTCCTTTCTTTCTTTATCGCGGGTTGGCCGCCCCCCGCCACCTAGCCGAGAAAAAATGTATCGCGTTATGCGTTACGAAAATCCGTAAGTTCTCTTACGATAATGAAGAGAAGAATAAATGAATGAATGAGAGATAATGAAGGAGACCGATATAAAAAAAACATGTTCAGAAAAGCCATGTAATTTTTTTTTCTTTAGTTTTTTAATACGCAATAGGGATCCCGAAAATACAAAAGTCTTATCTAAATCTAAAACAAAAAAATAATACCATACAAAAGTCACACATTAAACTTTATACATTAAACACCACAGGCAAAGTCTTATTTTTTAACCGACTTACAAAAAATCGGTTGTATGTAATTTTTTTTTATGTTCGCGCATATCTTCTTTGTTTATCAACCGATTTTGATGATTTTTTTTATATTTTACACCTAGATGTTTTCAATACTCAAACTTAACGTGATGTCATAAATGCCTCATAATTGGCAAAGGACATTGCTACTGTGGCTGCGCCTATGCTATGATACATGCTGGATTTTTTTAAAATAAAACTTTATTTAAAACTAACTTTAAAACTATTACAATAAGGTGCCTTTTCCCATGGACGGCTAAAATTCGATCCGTTCGGCTCTGATCAATCTGCGACCACCTTAAGGTTGAAATTATTTGATCAGTTTGACACTATGAAAATTAGTTAATCATGATAAAAATCAATTTATTTTTGTTGTGAAAGTCAACCCAAGTCTATCTAAAGGTTAAAAACCATTAGATTTTTAAAAGCCCCTCTCAAACGCTACAATCTAGAAATAGAATCGAGAACTAATCGATATAACGTCATTGTGTGGACTCTCACCGCCATTTCTTCGCCATTCTCCGCCATTTCTTCGCCATTTATCGCCACTCCGCGACCATCGCTCGCCATAATGGCGCTTAATGAGCGTTCAGACTGCCCAGGGAGCGTAGATGGAAAAGCTAGTTTATCACTAACTTAACAGTCTGAGATGAATTGGATGAGAATTTTCAAACATTAAACATGTGAGTGCAGCAAGAATTTAAAGTCAGGACGGTTTTTATTAATTAATTAGGAATTCTCATCCAATACATCACGCTCAAATGACGAATATGATCAAGAATAGTGTTTGTGCTACAATTTTTATGAAAATATCAATATTGTACTGCAGTACGGCACTGTCAGAGACATACTGCAGCAGCATTAACGCATTTTGCGATTTGGGAATACTAATACATTTCGTATTGTTGGGAGCATATTGAACTAGTTTTTTTTTAAATATTACTATGCATACCGATTGTTTCATAGTTATAATTAAATTACTTAGATCTATATTTATCTGTTTGAATTAATTGTAACTCTTAACAAATTGGGTTTAGCCGCAAGGATTGTGATACAAATTCTATGCGTTTCCCGTTTTGGAATATTATTACAGTTCGTTAAAGCTGTGTTAAACTAGCTTCTCCACATACGCGGCTAAAGAGCGTACCAATTATTTTATTGGTTGTAATACAGCAGTATTTATGCGTTTTTCTGTTTTTGAAATGCTCATACATTTCGTCATAGCCTATGGGGGCGTATTAAACTAGCTAATCTTTATACACGGCTAAGGACCGTACCAATTATTTGATTGTTGTAATGCATTTACGCATTTTCCCGTTTTTGAAATGCTAAAACAGTTCGTCATAGCCTGTGGCGTATTAAACTAGCTAATCTTTATACACGGCTAAGGACCGTACCAATTATTTGATTGTTGTAATGCATTTACGCATTTTCACGTTTTCAAATGCTAATACAGTTCGTCATAGCCTATGGGGGCGTATTAAACTAGCTTATCTTTATACGCGGCTAAGGACCGTACCGATTGTTTTATAGTTGTAATTAAAGTACTTGGATCTATATTTAGTTGTGCTGTAAACATGTGTGAATTGATTGGAACTCTTAACGGCTTTAAGAAGACACATCTATTGGAGGTAAGTCTTTTGATTGTAGGGTCGGATTGGATGTTTTTTTTAGGGTTCCGTACCCAAAGGGTAAAAACGGAAACCTATTACAAAGACTTCACTGTCTGTCTATTCGTCTGTCTGTCACCAAACTGTGATAGCTAGACTGTTGAATTTTTTACAGATTATGTCACTTTAGTAAGATTCTGTCAAAATTCCTTTTACTTTTGTATGTTATGTTTTATATGCGTGGAACTCTGTAATTGGCTATCTATTGTTGTACTGTATATATAATTATATTTTAGCAGTTGAGTTTCCTAAAATAAATAAATATAATAAAACTGTTCCGTTGTCGAATCAAAATAAATGCTATTTGTCTAAAAAGCAGATCGCTTAAGAAGTAGCTTCAGAAAGAAAAAATTTAGGGTTCCGTATCCTACTACTAAGACTCCACTGTCTCTGGCCGTCTGTCTATCTGTCACCAGGCTGTATCTCATGAACCGTGATAGTTGGCTGTTGAAATTTTCGCAGATGATGTATTTCTGTTGCCGCTATAACAACAAATACTAACAACAGAATATAGATAGATAGATAAACTCTTTATTGCCACCACATTAAACCTTACATTCTAACATAAACTCCTGCTATAAAAACAATAATAAACAAACAATATGGCACAATGGGCGGCCTTATCGCTAAAAGCGATCTCTTCCAGGCAACCTTTGGATGGATAAGAATTAAAGAAGGGGGTGGGTGGGTTAATATAATGGTACGGAACTCTTAGTGCGTGAGTCCGACTCGCACTTGGCCGGTTTTTTATACTTATACCACATCTTATACTTAAAATGTCCTCTAGGTATCTAAACGCCCCTTCGCGCGATAAGAGATAAAAGATCGAATCATGCCAATATCTTTTTTGACGACCTAGTTGGGACAATGGTCACCATGCCGGACTGCCAAACACAGGGTTGCGGGTTCGATTCCCGCCTCAGACATGTATTTATGCTTAGATATTTGTCTGTGGTCTTGATATTGTTTCTATGTATTATGAGTGAGTATACATTTACAAAAGAAAAGTACATATATAAGAAGTACCTATCTATATCCGTTGTCTAGCACCCATAACACAAGTCTAGCTTGGGGCTAGTTGACGATGTGTGGAATGTTCTGTAATCTTAATATATATAAATCTCGTGTCACAATGTTTGTCCTCAATGGACTCCTAAACCACTTAACCGATTATAATAAAATTCGCACACCATGTGCAGTTCGATCCAACTTGAGAGATAGGATAGCTTACATCCCGATATTCCCACGGGATCGGGAGTTACGCGGGTGAAACCGCGTAGGGCAGCTAGTATATATATATATATTTTTAATAGTACGGAACCCATTGTGCGTGAGTCCGATACGCACTTGGCCAGTTTTTTATACTTATACCACAGCTTATACTTAAAAAAATGTGCTCTATCCAAACGGCCCATCGCCGATAAGAGAAAAAGATCGAATCATGCCAAAATAGAACCTCTTTTGAAATTACGAAGTGTCGAATTTGTCACTGGCAACACGAAATCAAGGTAATTAAAAATCGCCAGTAACTCGAACAAAATATCAATTGGGGTATTCACTTTTTATATTATTTATAAGGTACGTTGTAAACACGTTAGTCGCGTGAGTGGCCAGCCTTATGTTACTACGTCACGCGATAGTACGCTCGCAACAAAAAGTGATTTAGGTAATTTTTTCCACCATTCACTATTAACTCGTAATACGAGCCATTTTACGAACTACCTCCATTTTATGTTTCCTTTAACATTAAATGTAATGTGCGTAAATGTGGAATTTTTTTCGTCTGTAGGATTTAAGTCTTTTTGTATTTTTATGTTGAGGCGCGGTTTTTATGCAGGTGGGTTTATATACGTTTATGAAATTAGTCTTTTAAAGGTTTCGATGTAAAAATTTGACATGGAAACACGATGTTTTGTTGAAGAAATTTAAATTTTCATTACAATTTTTCAGAGCTGAGGTTTTAAGCAATGATTTTTATTCCCTTTCGTGTTCAGATTTTTTGTTCTTTCTTCCTGTATTATAAGTAAGTATATTTTAGCAAAATACCTTTTGAAGTACGGAACCCTAAAATTGTTATTCAATTTATATTAAAATAGCACGACGATGCATTTGACACAGAGTGGCCATAACGAGCAGGACATCGAGACGCTTGAAAGGAAACAAAAAATGATGCCTTTTGCCAAGCAGTGAGGAGGCTCACAGCTAAGCGATGCTCGCTGATCGTTTACGGTCGTGCAGGTTAAGCGACGCCTGGCGCGGTCATTACTTCGATAGGTGGCCAATTAGTAGTGTGGCAATTATAGTAGTGTGTTTACGTGAGCCCCTCCGTGCTTCGGAAGGCACGTTAAGCCGTTGGTCCCGGTTGCTACCTCTAGTAACAGTCGTTAGGTCAAGTTAGAGGCCTTAAGGCGATCTGAAAACTCTAACAATAGGTGAGCCACACCACTATACGAGAAGAAGAAGAAGAAGCAGTGAGACACAATAACTGTAAAAATATTGAAATACTACGCTGGCTCAGATTCATTCATTTTCATTCAAATGAAATTATATTTACAAAATTAATAAATAATTAGGTAAGGCTTCAATTTGTTACTTTTGTGTTACAGTGATGCGCGCGCATCTTAAAATTTACCTACTTTCATAAAAAAAAAAAAAAACATAAAAAAAAAACATAAAATAAAATAAAATATGTAAAAAAACGTATGTATGTACGTGTACGTGTGTGTGTATGTGTGTTTTGTGTGTTTCATAAAATATGTATGTTAGTCTATAAGGTATGTATCTATGGGCCTTCGTAGCCTGAAATAAATGGTTTTTTTTTTTTTTATAATTTTTTAATTGATTTTTTTTTTTAATTACGTTTTGAAAGATAACTTGAAAAATAATTAAAAATATGAAAGAACTTATCAACACAATAGTACTCTAACCCTTTTTATTGTAGCCTGTAGCCCACCGCACCTCGAGCTCGAAGACGACGACCACGATTGATCGAATGGATCGTACCCATGTAATTACATTTCAACTTAACAAATCTAAATATTGTTGTAGTTTGCCCACATATTCAGATACAAGCAGTTTAAAAACAAAAATAGAAACAAAAGAAAAACAAAAAAAGTTTTTCTTTTGTTTCTATTCGTTTGTTTCTAAATCAAAATTGGTGTTATGCGTAGTTGGTATTTTGGAACATTTTTTTATAACAGTTGCTCATAAAGTGGATCTTATTAAACCGCTTTTAGGCTCATAATGCAACGTATTATACACGCGTGCGATAAAACAATATCCAACTAGTGCTATAATAATATGTTATCCCGATAAGTTAAATACCTACGTATCTTACTGCTAATTACATGTTAGGTAGATGAAACATTCTTAATTTATCTGGGTTATACTGTTTTGATGTATAGAAAAAAGGTACCAACAAAGAGGTTTTCAAGCCAGCAAAAAAGGTTGTCTCTAAAGTCTGTTAACGAACGATAAGTTTACGTGATAACGTCTTTGAAAACAATTAAAACTTGAGTTTTGTTTTAATTTTGTTTTTTCTTTACCTTTAAAATAATATATTTTTTCCTTACCATTATATTCTGTTTTTAACCCCCGACGCAAAAACAAAAATGAAAAATCTCTAAAAAATTATTGTATCTATGTCAGACGAGGCTGTATAGGTTAAAAGTCTTTTGCCTGGCCTTTCGGGAGTGTAATTAACAAAAAAATTTTGCCTAAAAAAATAGTAAACATAACCTAAAATACTTAAATCTTTTTATTATTTTAACAAGTCTTTTTTATATTCGCAACTGTGATAAGAAACGTCGTACGATACACGTGTGGATTGATCTTTGTATCTCAGCTTTGTCCCCTCGCGTACCGCTCTTGTTAGGTTATTAAGACTTAGAACCGTAGATAAAACGTACAAAATAAGTAAAATCTTAAGAGGAAAGAGTACCGGGGGCTTTCTTCATACAAACTATTACAAACGTAGTCGACTGTTTTCTCCCTGGATAATGACACTAGAGCAAATATTTTTGGTGCATAAAACTTATAACTGCCATGACCATGCCCCTATTTTTTGTTTTTTCTTATTTTTTAATTTTTTTAATTTTAATTTCTATGATAATTAGAAAATGAAAAAAAAACCAAAACATAGGGGCATAGTCATGGCAGTTATAGGTTTTATGACACAAAAATATTTGTGCCAGTGTCATTATCCAGGGAGGAAACAGTCGACTACGTTTGTATGGAGAGCGCGCAGGTACCCTTTCACCTAATGTCCACTCGGTGTAAGGAACAGCTGATTTAGAGATACTAAACATAACCTATTTTTTTTTCAAAAAAATGTTCGAATTTCCAAAAGTCATAGAACAAAAGTTGTTTGTTAAGGTGCACAGAAGTAGCCCTCAACGGCTTGCTAGTATAATTACCAATAACATATAGTTAATACCAACCCTTATAAATTCAGTAAAAACCTAAGGAAATGTACCCTTCCTGTAGATATAATATGAAAAGTAACGGAACAACGGATCCACCGTTACTACGTCCGGTTTCCGTTACTTTTCGTTCGCCGTTAAACGACGTTCTGATAATTAACGTGCTTATTTAAAGTAGCCTTTATTTTCTTTTGTTTATTTGAATTGTGTAGAATTTTTATTTGACGACTGAGTTGGCACAATGGTCACCATGCCGGACTGCCTAAGACAGGGTTGCGGGTTCGATTCCCGCCTCAGACATGTATGCTTACATATTTGTCTGTGGTCTGGTTGTTTCTATGTATTTTATGTATACAGGGTGTCTGGTAATGAATGGATAAGCGGGCACCTATATACGGATAGAGGCCGGTTCAGAAAGGTTAAAGTTCAGGTAAAAAAAAAAAACATGATGTTTGATTTAAATCTTAGTTGAAAAAAAACTTTCAATGTGTCATAAAAATTATTATTTGCATTCGATAGCACATATAGAGTATATGTGCTATCGAATGCAAATAATAATTTTTACTATACAAAAACAGATTGAAATAATTCTTTCATTTGCTGTTTTATCATCAAAAAACATAGAGAAAGGACTGAAATATTCAAATTTTAAAAAATGCCGGATATCTCAGAATCCCAGAGACTTTCATAGAACATACCTTCCATTTTTTTGAACCGGTAAAGTGTCCTCTATCCGTAGCTGCCCGCTTGGCCATTCATTACCGGACAGCCTGTATATGACCCCCAAATTGTAGGTACACGTCAGGAAAGACAGACGCAGGCAAGGAATGGCGAGGCAAAACGCTATAGGTATTCCTTTCAATTCAATTCAATTCATTTATTCATCAGATAACATGGATCCATCAATGTTAGTACTTACAACTATGTTAGTAACAATTTAAATCAAATATATTATGAATAGACTAATCACTAAAATATATATACTTACTAGCTGTCCCGGCAAACGTTGTTTTGCTATTAAAAAAAAAAAAAAATGTTGGCCGATTCTCAGACCTACTGAATATGCTCACAAAATTTCATGAGAATCGGTCGAGCCGTTTCGGAGGAGTTCAACTTCGAACCCCGTGACACGAGAATTTTATATATATAGAGATTTTTGAAACCACCTGCCACCTTAATACAGTGATACATAGTGGGTCCATACTTGTTAGCTATTACGTTTAGGATGCTGTTGGAGCTACCACGTACCCGTTTAAGCAGAGAGGCTGCTCTTTTTCGTAGTATTGCAAGAAAACAATCTACGCCGGCATCCGCGAACATTCCAGATGCACTGCACCACCGTGGCAGTCCCATCAACATCCTAAACGCTTCATTATATTGGACCCGTAGAGCACTGAGCGACTGCTTCGTGTGATTGTTCTGCGTATTCTTATTTTCTTTTTTTAATTCTCGTGTTGTTGAAATTCAGAGTAATTAAAAGAACTTATCTCTTGACAATCAAAGACACATTGTTTCAATCGACACCTCAGCTGAATACAAACGTATTAAATTACAGATGCCTTGAATTAATTAACTTACGTTTAAATATCACATGACAAAAAGATATAAATAAAAATAAGTGCAATTTAACACGACAAGTAGTATTGTATGTATGTATGTTGTACAAACAGTGTGAACTGGTTATAACTATTTAATTTTTATTTATTTATTTTTTATTTATATGTGGGTTATTTTTTATTTATATCTGGGTGTTTTTGTATGTATATTATGTATGTATTTTACAAAAGAAAAGTATTTTAGTATTCTATCTTTTGTCTGACCACCATAACACAAGCCTTAGTGGCTTAGTTTGGGGCTAGATAGTGCTGTTTTAAAATGTCCTGCAATATATATGTATTTTTAATGTGTGGGTACAAGCACGTATACATTGCATCTGAAATCGAATTGTATCGTGGCGGGTTTGATTTTAGAGGGGCTTACAACGAGTTTGTGGTAAGGCCCATTTATACCTCTAATTTAATTCTAAAGGTCCTCGCTTTAGTTTCGATCCCGTGGAAATATTGGAATATTCCCACGGGATCGGAACTTATTCGAAAGAAACCGTGGGACTCTATTATAAAAATATTTCTTTCGTTTTCTAAGGAACATGCTCTAAGACTACTAAACTAATTTTGATCAAACTTGGTGTAAGGCTATATTGATTCACTAGAAGTAATAAAGGCTACTTTTAGTCTCGATATTCCCACGGGATCGGGAGTTACACGGATGGCACAGCAGGATGCTATTTTAAAAATATTTATTTTGTTTCTAACGAATATACTCTGAAACTACAAAACAGATTTTAATAAAACTTGGTCTGAGGATACATTGATTAATTAGAAGTAATATGGTTTACGTTTTAGCCCAATATTCCTACGGGATCGGAACTTATGCGGATGAAACCGCGGGGCGCTTTTATGAAAAGATGGACTAATTTGATATAAATAAATAAATAAATATTTCAGGACATATTACACATCGCCATCCAGCCCCAAGCTAAGCAACTTAATGCTTGTGTTATGGGTGCCAGATAACGGATAAACTACTTATATACTATTTTTTTTTTGTAAATATATACATATTATACATATAGGAAACACCCAGAACCAGAAACAAGAATTTATGGTCAGCATAAATACTTGTTCCCGGCGGGAATCGAACCCGCAACCTTCTGCGTCGCAGTCGGGTGTTCGCCCGACGCGCCACAGAGGTCGTCAAAATATTATTACGTCAAATACGTCAAAATATTATAAGATATTACTTGGAATAAGGACACATTTATTCACTGGGAGTAAAATAGGCTACTTTTCATCTCAATACTCCCACGGGATCGGAAATAACGCGATTGAAACCGCAGGGCGTTGCAATAAAATAAAAAAATAGTAAAATATAGCGAATTTATAAGACATTATTGTAATTAGAGTGATGTTATTATGTATTAGCGGCCGTCGGTACGTCGCGCGTATCCGATTGGTAATGTGTGGTCTACATCGAGGTAGGAAACATTACCATTATGGAGAAGGCAACATAATACGCTTCGCTTCGTCATACTTTATTCCGTTTCAGGAAAAAAAACAGTCCATAATACATCATAAACGCTTCGTTTCGTCATTCTTTATTTCGTTTCAGGAAAAAAAAAACAGTCCATTAATACATCGTAATACGCTTCGTTTCGTCATTCTTTATTCCGTTTCAGGAAAAAAAATAGTCCATAATACATCATAAACGCTTCGTTTCGTTATTCTTTATTCCGTTTCAGGAAGAAAGAAAAACAATCCATAATCAATCATAAACGCTTCGTTTCGTCATTCTTTATTAGATAGATAGATAGATAAACACTTTATTTGTACAACACACAAAACATTAAAAATAACAAATATGACGAGAAAGCTTTATTCCGTTTCAGGAAAAAAAAAACAGTCCATAATACATCATAAACGCTTCGTTTCGTTATTCTTTATTCCGTTTCAGGAAGAAAGAAAAACAATCCATAATCAATCATAAACGCTTCGTTTCGTCATTCTTTATTAGATAGATAGATAGATAAACACTTTATTTGTACAACACACAAAACATTAAAAATAACAAATATGACGAGAAAGCTTTATTCCGTTTCAGGAAAAAAAAAACAGTCCATGCATAATACATCATAATACGCTTCGTTTAGTCATTCTTTATTCCGTTTCAGGAAAAAAATCAATAAAAAAACAGTCCATAATATGATTGTGACGGGAAATAATACTCAACCTAATTGCTTACATATTGTACGATTAGTATGGAATTTGTCTATTTAACAAACCAGTGAAAGGTTTAAAAAACAAAAAAAAAAATTTAAAAATTAAAAAAAAATCCATACCAATCGAAAGTATGAGCCTGTAGAATATGTAAATATTAATTTGACTATTTTTTTCCCGTCACAACTCTTGGGTAGGCAGGTAAATCGATACAAGTCATTTGCACTGGTCTGGTTAAAAGATGATGATTTTGTATCTATTTCATTGGTATGGAATTTATTTATTAAACAAAACAGTAAAAAGTCTAAAATTAAAAAAAAAAAAAAAAATTTGGACTGAATTTTTTTTGGCAACCCATTTGCTAATATTTATTGACCTGTTTAATTTGATATAAAATACTTTTTATCCATTTAATAAACAAACTTTCGGATTTATAATACGTTTTAGTTAGGAATTTAGGATTAATACATTTGAAAGTGCCTCCTCTATCCAGATTTAGTGTTTCATCGATGATTACTCGCATGGTAGGAAGCTGGGCAGCTGCGCTCGCGCCCGAGGCCTCGATTTGCCACGAACCGACATAAATTATTGTAATACACAATATATGTATAGAATACCTAATAAATAACTTAATGGAAACTCGTACTAAAGGAAGCACTGCAAATTATTAAGGCTTAAAAATGTTTTGTGATAATCCTACACTTCACAACAATACTATTTATAGGACCACTTGCAGAAAACTCTTGCTCGTTTCTACCTCTGATAGTGGATAAGCATCGCCATTCAACGAGGTAACGCATCCAGCCTTTTGGACATTTGGTTATAATTCCAAATGTACAATCCACGGTCAAAAGTCTCTGCCCACCGTAACGTTTACAATCCTGTGCAGCACTATTTGAACATTATAACAACGTAACCTGTGGATCGAACCCACGTCGGTTAGTGTAGCGGGTGGCGGCATATACCACTCACACAACTAAAGACATAGCTAACATGTTGAAAATAATAATCACAATGAGTACTTTACATTCAGTTTGTGTGTATCGTCTATTAGAAGAAGGTCGTAACTGCAATTGTTGTTGATAGTATTTTTGTAGCAAACTGATCTTTACTTATGACCGATACTGTACCTAGTAAAATTTAGATTTTGCACTTTCTAATTTATAATGCAAAATATCTAGCCTAAGGGCACTAACCCCAGACTTTTAAATCAGCACATATCTCATCGACTTTTCAATTTGAAAAGCAAAAAGCATTTTATTTTTATTGTAAACCATTTTGCTTAAAAAGTTTGTAACTTGAATTCACCCTTATTAAGTACTTATCAAAATAATTTAACGTATAATTAAACTCACTAATTATCAATTCAGCGGTAGGACCGTCTAACAATCCTTAATTTAACAAAAAATAACAAACGCCCAACAAAAAACGCCCTGGATTTCTTAAAGAAATTCCAAGAAAATAATAAATAAACTTAAGCCTTGTCTTAATAAATCATTAACCCTTCATTAATTCACAGTGGGAGTCGATATTATGCAAATTGGAACGTTTTATAGGTCAGATCTTTGACACGAATACGGTTTTATTAATAAAACGCGAATGCTTGGGAATAATTATTTGAGTTTATCATGCAGTCGCCCTTTGTAAGGCATTTGACGCCTTTGTCGACTTGCGTTTGTCGTAAACTCTGGTATTTGCTGAGGCAGAACCGTTTTGGAGGCACACGGCTCCTTAGATCTTTTTTCTTCTTTTGTACCTATTCTCCTCAAAAAAATAACTAAAAGTACCTACTTATTCTCTTTCCTATTTATTTTTTTGGTTATTATTTTATTTTAAAATTTTGTTCTAGGTTAGTGCTGAAAGAAAGAAACATTTATTGAGTACAACATACGACAAACATGGGAAGAAAGATATGAACACGATAAAGAAAAAAAAAACACTAAAAAAAACAAAAAAGTGACATAAAAAAGAAAAAAAAACTATTAAAAGAGGAGTCGTGTGCTGACCCAAATAAGTCGACCTCAGCTAAAAGCTTCAACCAAGCATGCTCGGCTGCAGCGCTGGTCTTCCAGTCAGACCCATCCCGTTTGAGTATCCCCCCCCCCACTCTTCACACTCTAAAGAATAAAACACTGAAAATTAGGTCAAACCATCAACTTATATTCATAAAAATGCCATAGCAATGATAGAGAGAAATAAAATAAACCAATAAAAACCACCCATAACCCCGTTCTTCTACCCAACCATTGTTCTGAAGAGGCCATTAAATATTTTATGAGAAAACTAGCGACCCGCCCGGCTTCGCACGGCTGTATTATGCATGTATTATATCTAAAACCCTTCCTCTTTAATCACTCTATGTATTAAAAAAAACCGCATCAAAATCCGTTGCGTAGTTTTAAAGATCTAAGCATACATAGGGACATAGAGACATAGGGACGGCGAAAAGTGACTTTATTTCATACTAGCATCCCGCCCCGGCTTCGCACGGCTATATTATGCATGTATTATACATACAAACCTTCCTCTTGAATCACTTTAACTATTAAAAAAAACTGCATCAATATCCGTTTCGTAGTTTTAAAGATTTAAGCATACATAGGGACATAGAGACATAGGGACGGCGAAAAGTGACTTTATTTCATACTAGCATCCCGCCCCGGCTTCGTACGGCTATATTATGCATGTATTATACATACAAACCTTCCTCTTGAATCACTTTAACTATTAAAAAAAAACGCATCAATATCCGTTTCGTAGTTTTAAAGATCTAAGCATACATAGGGACATAGGGACGGCGAAAAGTGACTTTATTTTATACTATGTAGTGATAGTGATGTAGTGATTGTAGTGATGTAGTGATTAACACATCGCTAGCAACTTTAATCTATGCGATGACGTACGAAGCCATTAATAAAAGAAAATAAATAAATAATACAACGTATTAATACCTATCTTTTAATTAATATTATTCTTATAGTCTTAAATACCGCAATTGAAATCTCCTTCGAATTTCATCTAATTTCTCTAATTAATTATTCAACGATCGTCCGCGCTAATTATACGTGTAAAAAGTCCAATTGTCCGACGAAAATATCTGAAATTTTTACCTTAAATTGAGTTAAATGGTCGAAGATATTCGTTAAATGATTTGTATTTCTTATAATTCCCTTTAAAATATTTTTAAGACGTGGAAAGAAAACCGTCCCTTTGCTATTTATAAAAATGCGCGTAAACTTTTAGCGCAAAGTGCGTATTAGTGAAACAAACAAAAATCAATGTAATAAAAAAAAACAATGTTAATCAGTGTGTAGTATTGTGTAGGCGCTTATTCTTTCAAATTCAATTCAATTCAATTCAAAATTAAAAAAAAAGTGAGAAAATCCATAATTGTTATATAATACTAGCTGTCCCGGCAAACGTTGTTTTGCCATTTACAAAAAAAAAAACTGAAAGAAACAAAATAAAAAATAGATGTTGGCCGATTCTCAGACCTACTGAATATGCTCACAAAATTTCATGAGAATCGGTCAAGCCGTTTCGGAGGAGTTCAACTTCGAACCCCGTGACACGAGAATTTTATATATATAGGGATTTTACTTGCTTTTAAAAAGTCGAATATGGACCAAGGAATCACGTTGTCCCATACAAACTTTGCCACCCTTTTTCACCACCTAAGGGTTAGAATTTAGGAAAATCCTTTCTTATCGGATGCCTACGTAATACAAAGAACACACCCTCCAAGTGTCAGGTCTCTACGCTCAGCAGTTTAGGCTGTGTGTTGATCCGTCAGTCAGTCAGTTCTTCAGGACAAAGACATTTTAAATATTTCGGCAGACCAAGGCGACGAGGACGAGATGATTTTGACTCCTATAGGAAGGATTGGTGTGCAATGGCGTCAGATCGTGATCAATGGAAGAAAGGTAGAGAGGCCTTTGCCCAGCAGTGGGACAGTGTGGAGTCTTAATAATAAAAATAGTTATTTCATTTGTTTAAAATCGCGCATCTAGATTGATATAAAACATCTATGAATCTCTATTGTTTATGGTTTCTGAGAAGTCATTAATTAAGCATACAGCTTTGAGTTGTCCCAGTTTGATTTTTATGTTTCGTTGGTTTCCTTTTTTTCTGTTTAAAAACAATGTTGGGGTAAATACGCGGTTTTGTCAGAAATAATTGTTTTAATTATAGGTTCTCGTGGTTTCACCAGCGTAGGGCGTGTTCAGATGGCACGCGTCCACCACGCGCCCACCACGCGTCCACCACGCGCCCACCACGCGAATCACACGCGTTGACCACGCGTTGAACACGCTTTGAAATTTGTTCTATATATAATTTGAGTCTTATGACACTTCAATAGATCTCAAATTGCATTTCTGCAAGCGGACGCGGGGCGGGCGCGGGACGGGCGCGGGGCGGGCGCGTGGTGTGAGCGGGTGGACTTGGAATGCAATTTGAGATTTATTGATATGTCATAAGACTCAAATTATATATAGAACAAATATTTCAACGCGTGTTCAACACGTGGTCAACGCGTGTCATCTGAACACGCCCTAAGTCCCGATCCCGTGGGAATTTTAAGATAAAAAGTAGCCTATATGTTAATCTAGGTCCAGTAATTTTTGTGTAAAGGATAAACAAACATACTAACACACAAACTTCCACATTTTTAATATTAGTCTATCCTAATATTATAAAGAGGAAAGATTTGGCTGTTTGTTTGTTTGTTTGCTCCAAAATTACTGAACCGATTTTGATGAAACTTGGCATGAAGATACATTGATTCATTGGAAGTAACATAGGCTACTTTTTATCCCGATATTCCCATGGGATCGGGAGTTCTAGGTACTTATCATTGTGCAGATTCGTTTTATTATCTAATAGCGACCCGCTCCGGCTTCGCACGGCTATACTCGTATTATGCATGTATTATACATTTATAAATAGATAGAGTGATCAAGAGGAAAGTTTATACATGCCTAATATAGCCGTGCGAAGCCGGGGCGGGTCGCTAGTAGTCTCTAAATGTAAACAAGATACAAACATAACAGATCTGAAGGGAACGAACGATTGAATGAACGATTGAACGAACGTTTTGACGACTTCATCATTGTCACGAGCAAAAACAGTGTAATGGAACATATACTCGTAGTAATGGAATTAGATTGTAAACTCTTGCGTTTGTTGTTTTAAACCCGGATTTAAAAAAAAAACCGGTCAAGTGCGTGTCGGACGCGCGCAAGAAGGGTACTATGTTGTATGGTAGAATCACAATTTTTTTTTCTGTTTTTAGTATTTTTTTGTTATAACAGAAATATATAATCTGTGGAAATTTCAACTCTCTAGCTATCGCGGTTCATGAGATACCAAGGTACGAACTCAAATTCTATGTGAGATACCTACAGATACAGCCTGGTGACAGACAGACTGTGAAGTCTTAGTAATAATGGTCTCGTTTTTACCCTTTGGATATGGAACCCTAAAAAAGAGGTTCTGTAGGTAGGTATTAGTGTCAATTTCAATAATAGAAAAAAAGTGTTTTCTCTCTTTCTTTCTAATATACTTTTCTAAAAAAAAATCATCACATCATGTCACGTTTCCGGAACGTGACATTATGGAATTCTTTTTGAAGATGTCATGTTCCGAGAACGTCATGCGGTACGCGTCTTGCGTTTGTTTTATACCTATCTGGGCTTGTGTTATGGTGACGAGTGACGAATAGAAGACTTATGTGAAGGAAAAATAAAAGAAAAACAAAAATAAAGCTGATTTTTTTTTTCGATTTCTTATGATATTACATATGACGTAAAATTATCGTCCGTAAACCGACTTTACAGACAACCATTTTTTTTCCATTGGCTAGCTTGGGGCTAGATGGCGATACAATATCACTTCAACATGGTATAAAACAGAGTCGGTTTCTCTGTCCCTATGTCCCTATATCCCTTTGTATGCTTAAATTTTTAAAACTACGCAACGGATTTTGATGCGGTTATTTTTAAAAGATAGAGTGATTCAAGAGGAAGGTTTATACATGCATAATATAGCCGTGCGAGCCGGGGCGGGTCGCTTGTTAAGTAACAAAACGTAAAAATTACATTCTAAGCCCGCATTCGTCGAGCAGTAGAGTCTTCGCGTCGCGTGCGGTGTTTTTTGCGTTGCATTTCACGAATAACGGTCCAGCCGATCCAGTCTCGGATTAATTAAGCCGTTTGTCAGCTAGATGCTGCATTTTATAAATAGTTCTATGTCTTGGAACAGTTAGTATTAATAATTCATGATTAATCTGGCCCACGCTGGTTTAGTTGGATTGCTTTAGAATATTGGCATCATAAAGGGGAAAATGGGCGTCATTTAAAAAAAAAATGCTGAAGAGTTAGTTTGTTTGTTTGAACGCGCTAATCTCAGGAACTACGGTTCGAATTGAATTTTTTTTTTATGTTGGGTAGTCGATTTATCGAGGAAGGCTATAAGCTACTTTTTATTTTGATATTCCCACGGACCTACATGGGTGAAACTGCGGGGCGCAGCTAGTAAATAAATATTGCAGGATATTCCACACATCGCCATCTAGCCCCTCCCGCCACCCTGGGGGAGTGTGGGTGTGTGGGGCTCCCCTTGGCTTAAGATGGTCTATAGGCAGCCAAAAGGGCTTACCCACTAAAACTCCACCGGGTTCTCTATCTCGCCCAATGTTGGTGACCTGGCAGCGGTGTCCCATTCTTCCACGTTACCAACAGGCGTTGGCCCACAGGAGGGCATCAGGCTCAGGTTAACAGTGGCCATTGACCTCTTGCCTCTAGACACGCAGGAACCCTGGTGCGTCCGCCGCCTGGGTCCTTGTACGGGGGCAGACCCCCCGAGTCTACCACCGCTGGACCCCATTACGGAGGCCGGAGGTCGTTTTGGCGCCTCCTGCGCCCGGATCGCGACAAGATATCTAGACTTATTGTGTCATGGGTGCTAGACAACGGATATACTATATTTATGTACTTAGTTGTCTTTTCTTTTGTAAGTATACAGGGTTATTGGAAATTATACTAGCAAGCCGTCGAGGGCTACTTCTGTGCAGCTAAACAAACAACTTTTGTTCTACGACTTTTGGAAATTCGAAAAAAAAAAAATTAAAACTATGAGGTTATGTAAATTCGAAAAACAGCTGATTTTTTTTAAACAAAGGTCATTCAGACCAAGAACAGTAGATGAAACTTAAAAAATAAGTAAAATTTTAAGATTACTGACCTCTCCGTGTAAGGAACAGCTGATTTTCAGGTAAACCTAACCTCAAAATTATCTAAAAAATGTTCGAATTTCCAAAAGTCATAGAACAAAAGTTGTTTGTTTAGGTGCACAAAAGTAGCCCTCGACGGCTTGCTAGTATAATTTCCAATAACCCTGTATACTTATAATACATAGAAACAACCAGACCAAAGACAAAAATCTAAGCATAAATACATGTCTGAGGCGGGAATCGAGCCCGCAACCCTGTGTTTGGCAGTTCGGCATAGTGACCAATGCGCCAACTGGGTCATCAAACAGTCTCCCCGACTATAACTAAACATAGACACAATTTGGTCACCAAATCAAACCACCGTGAACAACAAATATATACACAGTAACTTAGACAATCAACAATCAATAATTGGTTTAATTACACGTTAGGATTACACTTAGTGTTTATTCACATGTACCTAAACAGTTTGGGAGAACTTTGACTGCTGACTTTTCAATCGGTCGATAATAAAGTTGCGCAAAAATTTAGTCGCTGTGCATTTCTCCAATCTCTCAATTCAACTCTCTAACTTATAGTTCATGAGATACACCCGGGTGATAGATATACATGGTGACAGACAGATGGACAGACAGACGGACGAACGGACAGCGAAGTCTTCGTAATGTGTCCCGTTTTTACCCTTTGGGTACGGAACCCTTAAAAGGATTTAAGAAAATTCAACTCATACGCGTCCGCGTAAAAAAAAGATACTTAAATGAAATTAGATAGAAAAAAAATCTTTTTTAAAAAAATGTAAAAAATAAAAAAGATAATAGAAAATAGATTTTATCCATTTAAAATCTATTTTGTTAAAAATGGCGCGGAACGGAACGGGTGGTTGCGCTAAATAACCACCGAGCTCGAATACACCACATTAATATCTACAGGTACGAATAGGCTAGCAACATACAGACACAACCGTCTGACTGAGATATGATAGTACATCAACATAGAGTTACAACGAGCAATTTGATCGATTCCACCGTCTGTCTCGGGTAGGCTTAGGCTGTGTTTACATAAGTTGGAATAAACGTGGCGTTTCGACTTTTGAGGAGATTATTTTACCTATAATTTAGTTACCTAGTTACCCTTTTTTTTTAAGTTTACTAACTCCATATTAGATTAAGGATTCAACCAAAGAATTGTACAAGACATCCCTTTGTAATTAATTAATTTTGCTTATAAACCTACAACCATAGACAATCAATCAAGGCCGCCTACTTGTGCCATTTTTTTGCTTCTCTAGGGGCATAGGAGGAATGTCCCGTTATATCTATCTATTGGTTGTTTTATTTTATTTTTTCTAGCGAGTTATTTATTTATTCATGTTTTCGATTTATTATTATTGATCTGTAAATAAAGATATTTAAAATAATTATAGATAAATCAATGTTAAGCTTATTTCTATCTATTGATCATAGGAAAGCTTATTGGTACAATGTTCCTTCCCCGACACTTTCATTTTTAGAGTTCTATACCTCAGAAGCTAAAAAAATAACCCTTTTATGATCACTTTCTTGTCCGTCTGTTCTTTGTTTGACAGTTTCACCCACGAGTTTTTTTTTAATCGTATGGCATTTGATGCCTTTTAAACTTCGAAGCTTGTTTAGCACCACCCAGGGGACACGTGCAGAGCTATGGTTAGGTAACTCCTGCGGACGCGAGTTTATTCCGTCCGTGTGTTCAACCTTAACATTAGAGATAGATAGATAGATAGGCTGCTATCTATATACTGTAATACGGTTCATACAGTGAGATGGTAGACTAAATTAGATTCAAATCAGACGAAAGGTCGCTAGCTCTTAATATAACACGAACTAAGGAAATTACTGTCTGACGCTATTATCTGCTAGTGTTATTTATTTGGTACTAGCGACCCGCCCCGGCTTTGCACGGCTATATTATGGATGTATTGTATTTAAAAAACTTTCTCTTGAATCACTCTATCTATAAAAAAAAATGTGAGCCGTCACGGGACGCCTGGCAGATGTGAAACATCGACATTATTTTGTAAAAGTAATATGCAGAAAAGAACAAACAGTCTATTAAAAAAACCGCATCAAAATCCGTTGCGTAGTTTTAAAGATCTAAGCATACAAAGGGACATAGGAAGGGACAAAGGGACGACGAAAAGTGACTTTATTTTATACTATGTAGAATGTGATTTAGGCCTATAGTTATACTATAGGTATTGTAAAAGTTTTCATATAATAAATAGTTATAAAATACTTTTCATCCATTAAACAGCTCGATGAAGGTCGTCCTTAAAGGGATCTCCGACTAATATCACTACATAGTATAAAACAAAGTCGCTTTCTCTGTCCCCATGTCCCTATATCCCTATGTATGCTTAAATCTTTAAAACTACGCAACGGATTTTGATGCGGTTTTTAGATAGAGTGATTCAAGAGGAAGGTTTATATGTATAATACATGTATAATATAGCCGTGCGAAGCCGGCTATATTATACATGCTTAAATCTTTAAAACTACGCAACGGATTTTGATGCGGTTTTTAGATAGAGTGATTCAAGAGGAAGGTTTATATGTATAATACATGTATAATATAGCCGTGCGAAGCCGGGGCTGGTCGCTAGTATTTTATAAAATATTCCTCTTGAATCACTCTATCTATAAAAAAAAAACCGCATCGAAATCCGTTTCGTAGTTTTAAAGATTTAAGCATACAAAGGGAAATAGGGACAGAAAAAGCGACTTTGTTTTATACTATGTAGTGAAGTATGTAATGATAATGATTATTGGGTAATGAAATTTTTTAGGCAACCCATTTGTTTCATATAAAATACTTTTCATCCATTTAACAGATCGATAAAGGTCGTCTTTAAAGGGATCTCCGACTATATAGGTAAATATTTAATGTAAGTCCATTTTCACCGGAAACACAGAATTTTACTAGTTTAGGCAAAATGTATTATTTATTATTTTCATAATGTGATTTAGCTCTATAGTAGGTATACTATATTGTAAAAGTTTTCATATAATAAATAGATATAAAATACTTTTCACCCATTAAACACATCGATGAAGGTCGTCCTTAAAGGGATCTCCGACTAATCTTAATATATATAAATCTCGTGTCACAATGTTTGTCCTCAATGGACTCCTAAACCACTTAACCGATTATAATAAAATTTGCACACCATGTGCAGTTCGATCCAACTTGAGAGATAGGATAGCTTACATCCCGATATTCCCACGGGATCGGGAGTTACGCGGGTGAAACCGCGGAGGGCAGCTAGTATATTTTATAAAATAAGTGCAAGGAATTAACTTTGGTTACGGTATAAAAATGAATATATCCTATAGCAATAGAAAGTTGATTGACAATGAACAACGAATGGCACTTATTCGTTGGTTCCGATTGAAATAACCATTGGATACATATTTCATTGCTTGCCTTTATTATTTATGTTACAGTAGGTATTTTTTTATATCTACAAAAAGGCAAAAAGCTTTTAACTCATAATGCTAAATTTTAAGCTGAATGTTGATATAAAAGCTAGATAATTGGGACTTTGAATTTGATATTGATAGTAAACAATAAAATTGTCGAAAAAAATAAGAAACCTAAAAGATAAAAATAATAAAAAATACTAATAACTTCTCAACACCATGCATAATTTTATATGAATTACTAGCTGCCCTCCGCGGTTTCACCCGCGTAACTTCCGATCCCGTGGGAATATCGGGATAAATTAAGATGTATGCTATCCTATCTCTCAAGTTGGATCGAACTGCACATGGTGTGCGAATTTTATTATAATCGGTTAAGTGGTTTAGGAGTCCATTGAGGACAAACATTGTGACACGAGATTTATATATATTAAGATTATAAATTACAAAGTTTAAAACTATTTATTACACAAAATAAATTAAAAAAAAAAAGTAAACCAAAATTTAAAATGCCCTAAAATTCATCACATTTAAAAACGAATTCTCGCAATTCGTCCCAAACTAAAGTAGGTACAAGGCCTACGTAAAGTAAAGATAGCAGAAAAAAGTGTAGGTACCAATTATTAAATTCACGTACCTACCTATTATTACCTATAGGCAGGAATCGAACCCGCAACCCTCTGTTTGGCAGTCAGGTATGGTGACCATTGTGTCAACTTATCGGTCGGTATCGGGTCGGTTTAATCTATACTAATACTAGCTGCCCTCCGCGGTTTCACCCGCGTAACTCCCGATCCCGTGGGAATATCGGGATGTAAGCTATCCTATCTCTCAAGTTGGATCGAACTGCACATGGTGTGCGAATTTTATTATAATCGGTTAAGTGGTTTAGGAGTCCATTGAGGACAAACATTGTGACACGAGATTTATATATATTAAGAATAAATTGAAGAGTTTGTTTGTTTGTTTGAACGCGCTAATCTCAGGAACTGCTGGTTCGAATTGAAAAATTATTTTTGCGTTGGATAGTCCATTTATCGAGAAAGGTTATAGGCTACTTTTTATCCCGATATTCCCACGGGATCGGGAGTTACGCGGGTGAAACCGCGGAGCGCAGCTAGTTTAAAATATAAAATTTTAAGTCCTGACTTAACAAAGCACACCTTAAACTGCTAGTTCTAAAGGCATTTTATTTTGGAAGATTTTGATAGAACTAAGAAAAGGTTTTTTTAAATTTGCAACAATAATGAGGTTGAAATGGAGGGTTACATTTGTTTGCTGTAGGAAACGGGAGAAGCCACGGGCATAAGCCAGTATGACATAATACTGAACCAAGTAAGACTGGATTGAGCTTTTTTGGATTTTTTTTTTGGAAATATAAAATATAAAACAGAATATAATGGTACGGAACCTTTCGTGCACGAGTCCGCCTCGCACTTGACCAGTTTTTTGAAGTGAAAACTTCTTTAGCGGCGTTGAGCACTTTTTCTGTAATGGGTATAAAATCTTAAACTCGCGTCAGGACACGTGACCTGATCGAAAAAGCGTAAGACGGATGGAGAGTAGACAGCTATCCCCTCTTTACGGCGCGGCGAAAATGTATGCCTGGGCCTACTGTTTTTAATTTGGCTGTGAGTGTATTAAGACGTACATATGGTATTTTTTAACGGACGACTATTGACGGACGACAAATGTCGGACGACTATTTGTCGGACGACTATTGACGGACGACAAATGTCGGACGACTATTGACGGACGACAAATGTCGGACCGACTATTTTTTTTTTTTTCATCTAAAACTCTTTTTGCGTATGTTCTCGCGACATATGAGATTTTACACAGATATACAGTTTTCACTTCTGCCTGCACTCCCGGAGTGCGCTGTTTTTTTTTTATTTAGACTTTTAATGGCTAAAAAATATTTAATTTGACGTCTATAATTACATTCTCCAAATTAAATTTCGAAAACCATTATCCAAAACTTTCTCGACGGACGAAAAAAAAAGGCGGCGAGCGTTAAACTTTTCATCCCATTAGAATTCAAACAACGACGGGTAGTAAGTAGAAACAAAATGGCGGGCGACAAAATTTTAAAACAAATCCCAACTTTGTTTGTCACCAAACAACGAAACAAAAAGATTTACGCGAGTTTCTTAGTTACCTACGTTAAATGGGGGATTTTTTCTTTTTAATTACGTGTAGAAGAACTTGCGAAATACTTTGATTTCAATTATAAAACAAACAAACAAAATGCAGCTTGTCTACAGGGTCATTGATCTTCACTATCACTGCATAGTATAAAATAAAGTCACTTTTCGCCGTCCCTATATCCCCATGTCCCTTTGTATGCTTAGATCTTTAAAACTACGCAACGGATTTTGATGCGGTTTTTTTAATATATAGAGTGATTCAAGAGGAAGGTTTATATTATGTGTAATACATGCATAATATAGCCGTGCAAAGCCGGAGCGGGTCGCTAGTTAAGTATAAATGACATACAGACGTAGACATAAGCTAAGAAAAGGGTTAAGAGGAAAGGGTACCGGGGGCTCTTTGCATACAAACTATTACAAACGTAGTCGACTGTTTTCTCCCTGGATAATGACACTAGAGCAAATATTTTTGGTGCATAAAACTTATCACTGCCATGACCATGCCACTTTTTTTATTTTTTTTTATTTTTTTATTTTTTTTCTCTTAACTAAAACGTAGGGGCATAGTCACGGCAGTTATAGGTTTTAAGGCACAAAAATATTTGTGCTAGTGTCATTATCCAGGGAGGAAACAGTCGACTACGTTTGTATGGAGAGAGCGCAAGTACCCTTTAATCACCTTAAGGAATAATTAAATCAACAGCGACTCATCTATTAATAAAAAAAAATAATACAGCAAAAAAAATATTTATTATTAAATGGTAAAAAAAGGAACCCATATAAGACCACTCTCTTGTCCGTCTATCTATTCGTGTGTCGCCACCGATTTTCTAAGGAACGGGTGGATCTAGCAAGTTGGTTTTAAATTATTTGAGTTTACCTGTTAGCTTTATAATTACAAATATTTCGTAATTTTTTTGTGTTTGCAAATAAATAATATTCCATTGTATATTATTTTTTAATAGTTATAAAATATAAGTGTTTAATATTATAGGTAAAAATAAAAAGTATAGGTAGTCAGCAACAAAATTAAAATAAAACAAAATTTTAAATCAATTCATTTTTTATTTGTTACACACTGTACCTATTAAATTCAAATAAGTGAAACAGATTATATGAACAAACTAGATCGTTTGACGAAAGTAGACACCGGAAGTCCCTAATTTAGTTCAGTAGTGAAATTGATCGTATTTCTTTGACTTAATACAACAAAATTACCTAATTTAATAACGGTTAGGCCACAGATTGATATAATAGTTAGTAGGTTAAGATTTTAAACAATGTAATGATGGAACGGAACAGTACTTTAAATAAAAGATCACTTTATTTCTAAACTAGCTGCGCCCCGCGGTTTCAACCGCCTTATTATTTCCAGAAATTGTGCGGTAAGGCGTACTATGATACCTCGTCTTACCATAATGATAAGAACCTGCCATCTCCATTCTTTCGTCATACAACCAGGCAGACTGATATGCGGCACCAATTCATGGTGGAAATAGCAGATGTCCGCACTAAGCGTTTTGCTTCGTCATTCCTTATTTGTACAGCAAGGGAATGGAATCAGTTACCTGCATCTTGTCTTTTATTGGCGTGTATAATTTGGGGGTCATCAGGTAACGAGTATACAGGTTTAAGCAGCATCGTCACCACAGATAAGGCAGGTGTGACAGTGGTCAGAATCGCACCTGTTCCCGCAGCCATCACGGCGAGAGAGGTGGAGTTTTAGTGGGTAAATCTCTGGCCGCCCACCACCTTCAGACCAGGGGCCTAAGTCTGTTAACACAATTGTGTTTCAATAGACAGATAGAATCGTAATAGAAAAATGTCAAAAATATGACATTACCTGTCAAATTGGTATTCTCCTAATGTTAATGGTATTCTTCTATCGAAACACCTCTGACGCACCACTGATGCACTTTGGTATTCTGCTCTATAATCGTGGCTGAATGGAATCTCGATAGTTGTCAAAACGGTATATCGCTTAGCAACATATAATCATGGTGCTAGGCAACACCAGCGACGTTTCTATTACCATACCATTGAGACTCCATAGCGATTCTATTGCGATGTTATTAAAACTTTAGCAGAATACCAAATAAAGTCACAATCTCGATATAAATATATCAATAGAGTCTCGATATAATGACAATGGTAGATCCATTAATGCAAAATAGCAGAATAAGGCCCCTGTAGGCCCCACATACCCTCGCTACTCCCCCCCCTCCCCCGGAGTGACGATATGATGCATAAAAGGCGCTTTCCTCCACTTTAAAAAAAGGTGTGACGGTGGTCAAACGCTGAATTATTATTAACACGAATTAAAATTGACGAACTTTACTATAGTGTAATTTAGTTATCGGTCTCCTTCATTATCTCTTTCTCTTACCGTTTTTCGTTTTCGTAACGCATACTCAACATTTTTTCTCGGTTAGCTCCCCTCGCTAACCCGCGAAAAAGAACGCTTTTGGTAAAAGTGTTTAAATGTGTCAGCCACTTTTGTTGCTAACGGTACAGTGGACTTAGTAGACCATAAACACAATATACCTTTTCATTACTCATACTCCGAAAGTAGGTCTAAAGATGCATGAAGAGCGTGTAGAAAATAAAATTTCCAGCCCTAGGGCTTTTCTCTTTCACTGACAGCTGTCATGTCAAATTATGGCTTCGCACGACTTGTGCAATGTGCATGTAGCCAGTATCAGTAACATTACGCATAAGGAACTTTAAAAACCTAACCTCCTTGCTTTAAGTAACACCAAAGAATAACACTACATGTATATAACCTCTTTGGTCCCAACCTTGTAAGAGGATCAGGTAGTATGGAGTCTCTCATTCACTCTCGTTGTTAGGAAGAATTTTATGTATTATTCGTAATGAAAAGCACAGTGTTTACCTCGGGTGAAAGACTCATTAAGTCCCTCGAACTATTAGCGCCCTCGCTACGCTCGGGCGCCAAACTCCGTCTCGGGACTTGTAATGAGTGACTTTCACACCTAGGATAACAATGTACTATTTCATTACTCATACTCCGAAAGTAGGTCTAAAGATGCCTGAAGAGCGTGTAGAAAATAAAACTTTCAGCCCTAGGGAAAATCGCTTTCACTGACAGCTGTCATGTCAAATTATGGCTTCGCACGGCTTGTGCAATGTGCATGTAGCCAGTATCAGTATCATTACGCATTCGGAACTTCAAAAATCTAACCTCCTTGCTTTAAGTAACACCAAAGAATAATACTACATGTATATAACCTCTTTGGTCCCAACCTTGTAAGAGGATCAGTTAGTATGGAAAATTCTTCCTAACAACGACAGTGAATGAGAGATCATTCACTGTCGTTGTTAGGAAGAATTTTATGTATTATTCGTAATGAAAAGCACAGTGTTTACCTCGGGTGAAAGACTCATTAAGTCCCTCGAACTATAAGCGCCCTCGCTACGCTCGGGCGTCAAACTCTGTCTCGGGACTTGTAATGAGTGACTTTCACACCTAGGATAACAATGTACTATTTCATCTCAACATTAACTATACTATTCCGCTAATATCCTTCCTCACACAACATCTACCCTGACTCGAGAATAAAGCATTATACGAAGGAAATGAGCTATACTTAAAACGACACAAACACAGAGTAAATTACAAGAGAAACCGGGCGACTGGCATTGTTTATTATAGTGTTGGTGAAATTGTATTAAAATATGAGTTTTTTTTTCTGAATAGTTAAGGAAGTTTTTATTTGATGTGACTGTTTTGGTACCGTCTGCTTGGCATTAAATAACGTTGTGCCTCAAGTCGCTTGGATATGGTTATTGAATTTCTCCAGGTCAAAGTCCAGAGCGTTTAATAAACGGCGTCTCTTACAAAACGAACAAGAAACTCTGAATTTTGACTACTTACGTGGTTAAAACTTTAAAGGAGGTACGTCCAAGATCATATCTACCAATATTTTAAATTAAAACAGTATTACGATTTCTCATCAAGCAAAAATGACTGTGAAATGACGCTTCTTGAAATTTCATCATCACCATAATTTGAGGCTTATAGACGCTGGTAAGCCTTAGCCTGGTCAAGTAATTTTCTTTAATCGGTTTTATTGACGACCTCTGTGGCGCGTCGGGCGAACACCCGACTGCGACGCAGAAGGTTGCGGGTTCGATTCCCGCCGGGAACAAGTATTTATGCTGACCATAAATTCTTGTTTCTGGTTCTGGGTGTTTCCTATATGTATAATATGTATATATTTACAAAAAAAAAAGTATATAAGTAGTTTATCCGTTATCTGGCACCCATAACACAAGCATTAAGTTGCTTAGCTTGGGGCTGGATGGCGATGTGTAATATGTCCTGAAATATTTATTTATTATATTTATTTATTTTTGGACTTCTCTCTCCAGTTCTTCACACTGATTGCTTTGATGTCGTGCTCGACGGCCCATTTAGCCATCTCAGCTTGGACCATCCTTGGCTTTACCGACCATCAGGTTTTCCTTCTAGCAGCCCCTTTTGAACTTTAACCTGAAGAAATGCGAAAACTACAAACAACGATAATAATATTTTAAGCTAATAGGCATGGTGCGATCTAAAGTATGCGATTTTAGTAATGTTGTTCTGCTACAGAGTTTAAAAAAGTTAAAAAATACTCGGCTTTATGCGATAGTAGGCATCCCGCTACGAAATCAAGCAATCGGTGCCATCACAGTCAAATTATATAGGGAGCTCTCTGACTATAAAGTAAGCGACTTTTCGATCAGCCGATTAATTTGAGGACCAAAAGTCGAGAGAAAAAAGACCTATGGTTACTATGGTGGGTGGGTATGCTATGTTACATAACCATCTCCATTTGTTAAAATTTTGGCTGCAATAGACAATTAGACGTAGTGTTACATAAAAATCTCCTTGTGTACCATTTTCAGTTTCATTTAAAGTCACGTTTTCCTATTTATGCGATTCTAGTCTTTACAAACGTAGGCGATAAACCAAAAGTCGTCGGTACGAGAAAATATCCAGCTATTGTTGCCGCTGATGCCTTTTTTAAAAGCACAACAAAGCCACAAGGCATGCGAGCTTCATACAGACAGATAGACAGTGCATTTCTATATATAAAGGATGATACAAATGTTAGTGAAACTAAAACTTATTTTTTTTGACGTGATATCACTATCACTACATAGTATAAAACAAAGTCGCTTTCTCTGTCCCTATAATAATATCCCTTTGTATGCTTAAATCTTTAAAACTACGCAACGGATTTTGATGCGGTTTTTTTTAATAGATAGAGTGATTCAAGAGGAAGGTTTTTAGATATAATACATGCTGGAACAAATTGATGGAACTCCTGCATTCACACAAAAGTGTCACGGTAATATTGTGTGACGTCATGACGTTACCATAAAGTTACCATGACGCATGCGTCATGGTAACTTAGATAACAGAGTATTTAATAATAATATCGCTCATCTGGGCTTGTGTTACGGTGTGTAATAGAAAACTTATATAAAGGGGGAAAAAAGGAAAAAAACTAACGAAAAAAAATAAAAAATTTAATCGTTTTCTTATGACCAGGGACTTAAAACGTTATCCATAACAGAATGTTTAACGTTATAAAAACGTTATAATAGTATCGGTATCTCAGCAAACATTTCGTTATCGATCTTTTGTATAACGTTTTACGAGTAACAGAACGAAATTTTAACTGCAAAAATAACGTTATTATAACGATAAATACGCGACGTTGCCAAACTTATTCATTTTACAAATCCGCGCCACGCGCGGCGGAATTTGCGCATCAGTTGGTAAAAGCGAAATGGGTCGAAAAAAAATCAACAAAGTTTACAGATATTTCAATCTTGAGGATAATAATAAGACCTCAAAATGTTTAGTTTGCGAAAAAGTTTTAAAGGTAAGTTAAGAAAGAAGTAGATAGTAAGTAGGTAGTAATGTGTAGTATTTTCTAAAAAAAAACTAATATTTTCTAAGAAAATCGGCTTATTAATATTTATTTTTTTACAATAATGCCGATTTCCTTAGAAAATATGAATGTTTTCAATTTTTAACCGACTTCAAAAAAGGAGGAGGTTCTCAATTCGTCGCGTATATTTTTTTTTTTTTTTTATGTATGTTCGCCGATTACTCGAAAACGCCTGGACCGATTTGGAAAAATCTTTTTTTGTATGAAAGGGGATAACTCAGAGGTGGTCCCATAAAAATTAAATGAAGATCTGATGAGGATCTTCGGAGTGATGAACAGAATTGCACCTCGAGAGTGCAGCAAATTGCTCAGTTTTCGTTTTCCACCAGTAGAATTGGGCCATAAACTAATAGTTACCGATAAATGGAATATCTGAAACCACCTTCTCATCAGAAAACTCTTCAATCGGTTACGATTACAGATTACAATTTGAAGAATTTAGTCGAATTTAGTCGCCGGACTGGGTTTGTATGAATGTTGACAGAAAACCCTATCTTCAATGAAGATCTGATGAGGGTCTTCGGATGGATGAACAGCATTGCACCTCGAGAGTGCAGCAAATTGCTCTATTTTCGATTTCCACCAGTAGAATTGGCCCATAAACTAATAGTTACCGATAAATGGAATATCTAAAACCACCTTCTCATCAGACAACTCTTGAATCGGTTACGATCACAGGTTACAATTTGAAGAATTTAGTCGAATTTAGTCGCCGGACTGGGCTTGTATGAATGTTGATAGAGAACCCTATCCTAAATGAAGATATGATGAGGATCTTTGGAGTGATGAACAGATCTGCACAGCGAGGTTCAGCAAATTGCTCAATTTTCCATTACCACTAGTAGAATTGGCCCATACACTAATATTTACCTATCGACGAATGGAGCATCTGAACCTTCTCATCACCAAACCCTTCAATGAGTTACGATTAGGTACAGGTTGCAATTTTAAGAAATAGTCGCTTTCGCCTCATGGAGTAGAATTTTCAGTGTCAGCGGCACTAAAAATGGTTAAATAAAAAAATAAATTAAAATTTAAAAAACCGACTTCAAAAAACCTGAAAACAAAAACTAAAAATAGCTTGAAAAAAAATCCTGGTAACAAAAACTAAAAAAAACCTGAAAAAGAAACCTGAAAACAAAAACTAGAAAAAGACTGAAAAAAAAAACTAAAAAGTGAAAAATAATCCATTTCGGGTCACTAAAACAGCAGATAACATAAACATACTTGGAAGTCGGACTGGGTTAGATTGAATGTTGAGAGGTATTATAGGAAACATGGTGTCACCCAGTCCGACTTCCAAGTATGTTTATGTTATCTGCTGTTTTAGTGACCCGAAATGGATTATTTTTCACTTTTTAGTTTTTTTTTTCAGTCTTTTTCTAGTTTTTGTTTTCAGGTTTCTTTTTCAGGTTTTTTTTAGTTTTTGTTACCAGGATTTTTTTTCAAGTTTTTTTAGTTTTTGTTTTCAGGTTTTTTGTTTTTATAGAATCTTTTATGTTTCTCCGAAGAGCCCTTGCGATAGGCAGCAATAAAAAAATTATATTAAAGATTGCTCATATTTTTTAACCGACTTCAAAAAAGGAGGAGGTTCTCAATTCGTCGCGTATATTTTTTTTTTTTTTTTTTTTTTTATGTATGTTCGCCGATTACTCGAAAACGCCTGGACCGATTTGGAAAAATCTTTTTTTGTATGAAAGGGGATAACTCAGAGGTGGTCCCATAAAAATTAAATGAAGATCTGATGAGGATCTTCGGAGTGATGAACAGAATTGCACCTCGAGAGTGCAGCAAATTGCTCAGTTTTCGTTTTCCACCAGTAGAATTGGGCCATAAACTAATAGTTACCGATAAATGGAATATCTGAAACCACCTTCTCATCAGAAAACTCTTCAATCGGTTACGATTACAGATTACAATTTGAAGAATTTAGTCGAATTTAGTCGCCGGACTGGGTTTGTATGAATGTTGACAGAAAACCCTATCTTCAATGAAGATCTGATGAGGGTCTTCGGATGGATGAACAGCATTGCACCTCGAGAGTGCAGCAAATTGCTCTATTTTCGATTTCCACCAGTAGAATTGGCCCATAAACTAATAGTTACCGATAAATGGAATATCTAAAACCACCTTCTCATCAGACAACTCTTGAATCGGTTACGATCACAGGTTACAATTTGAAGAATTTAGTCGAATTTAGTCGCCGGACTGGGCTTGTATGAATGTTGATAGAGAACCCTATCCTAAATGAAGATATGATGAGGATCTTTGGAGTGATGAACAGATCTGCACAGCGAGGTTCAGCAAATTGCTCAATTTTCCATTACCACTAGTAGAATTGGCCCATACACTAATATTTACCTATCGACGAATGGAGCATCTGAACCTTCTCATCACCAAACCCTTCAATGAGTTACGATTAGGTACAGGTTGCAATTTTAAGAAATAGTCGCTTTCGCCTCATGGAGTAGAATTTTCAGTGACAGCGGCACTAAAAATGGTTAAATAAAAAAATAAATTAAAATTTAAAAAACCGACTTCAAAAAACCTGAAAACAAAAACTAAAAAAACTTGAAAAAAATCCTGGAAACAAAAACTAAAAAAAACTGAAAAATAAAAACTAAAAAGTGAAAAATAATCCATTTCGGGTCACTAAAACAGCAGATAACTTAAACATACTTGGAAGTCGGACTGGGTGACACCATGTTTCCTATATTATATCTCTCAACATTCAATCTAACCCAGTCCGACTTCCAAGTATGTTTAAGTTATCTGCTGTTTTAGTGACCCGAAATGGATTATTTTTCACTTTTTAGTTTTTATTTTTCAGTTTTTTTTAGTTTTTGTTTCCAGGATTTTTTTCAAGTTTTTTTAATTTTTGTTTTCAGGTTTTTTGAAGTCGGTTTTTTAATTTTACTCTAAAAAGTTAAATGCTCCACAAGTCGCAAATGGATCAAGCTGTTTGTGTGTGGTTTGTAGTGCCTTATTAAAGGTAAAGAGTTGAACTAACACGCCTCAGTGATGAAAGTTATCGACTTTGGTTTTGATGCTAAAGGCCAAAATTTCTAGTACTTTTTTAAATAATGCCGATTTTTTCGGAAAATATTAATGTTTTGAATGTTTTTATAAAATATTTTATGTTTTTGTAGAGAAGCTCTAGCGATTAGTAAAAAAAACCACGATAGTTAAAGATTTTGTCATAAAAAATTCAATTGAAAATAGAGTATTTTCAATGGCTTCTATTTTCCAAAGTCATCGATATAGCAAGCTGTTTGTGGTGTCAAATGAGAGATATGAGTTGAACTAACATGCCTAAAAGTTGGAGTGCGTAAGCTGCTCTGGTTTGTAACCTAGAGACCAAAACATGTGACGTTTCATACATTTTTTTCATATTTTGACGGCTTACGATCTGCATCAAAAACAGCCCTATGTCCATCATTTGCCGTTTCGAGCCACTGTGCGGCAGCGCGCGCGTGCAACGTTGCCGCCGTGTGCGCGCGAGCGGTGGTACCTGGTAGGTACTACCGCTCGCGCACGGTTTCGAACGCAGCGGCAACGTTGCTTGGCCGCAGAAGAGGTGGTTGGTAGGTATTAGGTATATACTAATTGCACTGTGAAAATTACTGTGCTACATTATTGATTGGTTTATTTTACTTTTAATCGTAGATTCACTATGATAAAAAAATGTGTTTCGGAAATTTTACCTATTCCTACTAAACATATATCTAACACCAAAGTAATAGTAAATTTCAGGACGTTATGTAACCTTTAGCCTTCTTCGATATTTGAGATATCCAACACTAGTAGTTCGCCCCGAACTGAGACCTCACGAGTTTTTTTCAGCGTTTATTATATTTCAGCGTAAAGTACTAAAATGTATAATATAACGACGAAAGACTCCAAATACGACAGGTCTATCTTATTTGAATGATAGGTGCCTAGTATCGCTATTATCTGACATTGGATGATTTAGAGAATCCAAACACGATAGGCATAACTTGTTGTTGTTATTAAGTTCTAAAAGCATAGGCCAGCTCAATCATCACACCCTGGACATCCGTTGACCCTTTATTTTTACTCAAGACATTTTGAATGTGTCCAACATAATATCCAGAAGATAGTAATTCCTTTCCTTCCTTCCTTATGTATCTACTTATCATAATGTTACGTAAGAGGAAACGAGAAGACAAGCTCGAGAACGAGAATATATTAGAGAAGTTTGAGACCAATATGTCCTGTAATAAGTCCCTAAACTAAAATATAACAAGTCAATAAAAATTATAAAAAAATTAGTCACAAATTTTATAATTATCAGAGTCTCTAGATCGGCTAGAACCGAACATTCCTACTATTTGATACTATCCACCACTATTATTGTAAAACAGCCCATGATTATGAAATAAATAATTATAGGAAATGAAGCAAAGAGAGTTCGAACGATTTGGGGCAAAGTAATAAATTTCTATAAATTTTAAATTTAAATAAATTTGGATTAAGAATATTGTAAATAGTAAGCGTGTTACATTGTGAATTTGTGATGCTACACCTTCGTTATTTTTCTTTTGCAATCACAATGTAACACGCTTACTATTTAAGTACAATATTCTTAATCCAAATTTATTAGATTTTATTTTCTATTTTTTAGTTGGACTTTTTTTATTAAAGCTTGTTTTTTTTAGTTTTTTATTCTATTAATTTATTTTATACTTTTTGGTCTTTGATAACGAAATATGTTAGATCAGACCCTGGTTACTATTGAAAGACAAACTACTCGTCAAGACGATTCTAACGAGCCTAAACTCGATGAGGTTGTGTCGTTTCATTGCGAAGTTTCTATGACCACCTTCCAGTTCCATCATCAGACCCTGGTTACCATTGAAAGACAAACTACCCGTCAAGGCGATTCTAACGAGCCCAAACTCGATGGGGTTGTGTCGTTTCATTGCGAAGTTTCTATGACCACCTTCCAGTTCCATCATCAGACCCTGGTCACCATTGAAAGACAAACTACTCGTCAAGACGATTCTAACGAGCCCAAACTCGATGGGGTTGTGTCGTTTCATTGCGAAGTTCGTATGACAACCTTCCAGTTCCATCATCAGACCCTGGTCACCATTGAAAGACAAACTACTCGTCAAGACGATTCTAACGAGCCCAAACTCGATGAGGTTGTGTCGTTTCATTGCGAAGTTCCTATGACCACCTTCCAGTTCCATCATCAGACCCTGGTTACCATTGAAAGACAAACTACCCGTCAAGGCGATTCTAACGAGCCCAAACTCGATGGGGTTCTGTCGTTTCATTGCGAAGTTCCTATGCCCACCTTCCAGTTCCATCATCAGACCCTGGTCACCATTGAAAGACAAACTACTCGTCAAGACGATTCTAACGAGCCCAAACTCGATGGGGTTGTGTCGTTTCATTGCGAAGTTCCTATGACAACCTTCCAGTTCCATCATCAGACCCTGGTCACCATTGAAAGACAAACTACTCGTCAAGACGATTCTAACGAGCCCAAACTCGATGGGGTTGTGTCGTTTCATTGCGAAGTTCCTATGACAACCTTCCAGTTCCATCATCAGACCCTGGTCACCATTGAAAGACAAACTACCCGTCAAGGCGATTCTAACGAGCCCAAACTCGATGGGGTTCTGTAGTTTCATTGCGAAGTTCCTATGACAACCTTCCAGTTCCATCATCAGACCCTGGTCACCATTGAAAGACAAACTACTCGTCAAGACGATTCTAACGAGCCCAAACTCGATGAGGTTGTGTCGTTTCATTGCGAAGTTCCTATGACCACCTTCCAGTTCCATCATCAGACCCTGGTTACCATTGAAAGACAAACTACCCGTCAAGGCGATTCTAACGAGCCCAAACTCGATGGGATTCTGTAGTTTCATTGCGAAGTTCCTATGACCACCTTCCAGTTCCATCATCAGACCCTGGTCACCATTGAAAGACAAACTACTCGTCAAGACGATTCTAACGAGCCCAAACTCGATGGGGTTGTGTCGTTTCATTGCGAAGTTCCTATGACCACCTTCCAGTTCCATCATCAGACCCTGGTTACCATTGAAAGACAAACTACTCGTCAAGGCGATTCTTGACGAGTAGTTTGAATGAATGAACTATGAAGTATGGCTAATGAGATAATTCCTGCAGATTCCCTCCAGCTCTATCATCAGATCAGTTCCATGGTACCATATTATTGTCACCGAAGTTACGCCCTTTCATTTGATACCCCACTCGGGTATATTTGCAGTATAGTTTGTGTGCCATATAGGTAGATCCCCTTTTGGACCCCTATCTCCGTAACCCCCTGACCGATCCTGCTCATGTTCGAACTTAAAAATTCTATGGACCTCAACTACTTGTATACCAAAAATCATGAAGATCAGAGCAACGGTACTCAAGTTATCGTCGAACAAACATACAAACATACGAGCGACCGACCCTTCTCAACACTAGACCTCTCTCGCTTCGCTCGTTCGGTCAACTAGAAGAATTATTCAGATCGGTCCAGTGGTTTTGAAGCAAATTCAATACAAACAAACAAACAAAAATCTAATCTCTCCCATTTATACTATTACATAGTACGTACATCTTCTCTTAATATATATAAATCTCGTGTCACAATGTTTGTCCTCAATGGACTCCTAAACCACTTAACCGATTATAATAAAATTCGCACACCATGTGCAGTTCGATCCAACTTGAGAGATAGGATAGCTTACATCCCGATATTCCCACGGGATCGGGAGTTACGCGGGTGAAACCGCGGAGGGCAGCTAGTGTACCTATAGATTACACCCTTACGTAGCCAGAGAGAGCACTGCGTTCGATAGTTCACACGAAGAAAAAGTAAACATTACTTTGAGTAAAAGAGATAGCATAAAAACAATAATTATAACATTATTATATGAATAACAATATTTTTAATAACGTTAAATTGACAATATAACGTAACGTTATTTTAACGTTATACATATTCAAAGCTTTGAATAATATCGTTATGTTATATCGTTTCTCTCACAAATAACGTTATCTTGCAATTCCACAGATAACGTTACTGTATTTTACCGGTATTTAAGTCCCTGCTTATGACGTTATCATCCGTAAACCGACTTTACAGACAACCATTTTTAATTTTTTTTTAGATTTTGTCAGCGTTTGACCACTATCTCACACGATGGTAAGTGACGATACTGATGATTCTGTCTAAGATGTAGCACACTTTCCTAGAAGATAACCGCTCGTGACTAAAAAACCCAAAAAAAATTACTGTATTTCAATTGCGCACTTGGTTTCATAATCTCTAATCCTGTTAAAAATAGGCCGCAGAGAAAATTTTCGTACCGCCCCAGTACCGCGAAAAATTCGGTTTAGTCGGGTAAAAAGCTCTGTGTTTAAAAACATCCTGTTTATAGCAATAAGGCAGAGTGCAGACGCATTGTCTCGTACAATTCCGATATTGAGAGAGGGGGACGGCGTAGTTACATCATTTGCTTTTAATTACAGGGATGTAAAGGGGTGACATATATATACCTACATAATACATACCTCTATACCTATGAAAGAGAAAAATACTTTGTATCACGAAATCTCTGAAACTACAATGTTACGAGCCTGAAACATGGGGTGACATTGTGAAATATTTTTTGGAAATTCGACTTCTAACAAATAATTTTATTAACTGCGTAGGCCAAGCACCAGGCATTTCTGGAAATATTTTCAACTTTCACGGTAAAACTAACTAAGCTAATAGCAGGTACACAAAGTAGGTAAGTAGAGTACCTATAAGTTGGTACATTTATCATTTGAGTAACGAGCTCCAGTGAAAGTGGAAACAAAGGCCGGGGTATCGCCGGTATTGTTATCCGGGAGAAATCCGCAAACAACACGCTACAATGGCACTGGAGTTACCCCACTGTTAGGTACCTACTATTCCGGGTAATGGCCGGGACCTCATCAACAGTAAACCTACGTAATAAGTATGATTTGTGCGATCCCGAGCTCAACCGTGGCAAGCGTAAATCACTAGTTTGGTTTTAATTTCCGTAGGTAGGTTAGCAGAGGTTGTATGACTGGACCAGCATATTATGGATTTGAAGCGTCACCGACCAACAAACAAGAAGCTCGATAAATATATAGCGAAAAATGTTGGTCCGTTAGAATGGGCTTAAACTTGTGATTTTTATTTATTTTATTTACTTTTCAATTTGAAACTCAGTTTGCGAGTCATAAAGAATGAAATTCTCTGTATGAGTTATTCACGCTCACTGACAAAAGTTCCTTAGCAAAAACTAAGGTTTTATTATATTTTCACTGATGTCGTATGTCACCGAGATACAGAAAGACAAAGCATTCCTTAATTAAATTAGTTACTTATGTTACGTTACGTATCTAAGTGCGTTTAAGTCAGCTTATCTTGTAGTAAAGAAAGCTACGTCTTCGACCTCATCGTCTCTATCTACCAGGTTAGATGAGTATAGAGAAGACTAATATTTCAAAATTATTAGTATTAGTTTCAAGTGGCCAAAGGCTGGCTGCTACTTTGGCCAACGGATCGGCATTGCCATTTAAAGAGGCCCAAAACTGCGTTACGTTTGATGCCCCCGTATTTTGTATTTAATTTAATCGTATGGCATTTAATGCCTTTTAAACTTAGAAGCTAGTTTAGCATCACCCAAGGGACACGTGCAGGGCTATGGTTAGGTAACTCCTGCGGACGCGAGCTTTAGATTTTGTATTTTGTATGAAATGCAGTTTCACCCTAAGGAACCCTACCTAGGAAACCTTAATTAGATTATTAATTTCATTTTTTTTTACAATAAGCTATTACGCTGTATAAATAATTTAGATTAGATTCACATATTTAGTTAGCTTGGAATTAGATCGCTAACTGTGAAATATTGTGCCATACTATAACGTAAGTTTATTTATTACGGGCTTACTGTAAGGGAGGGGTACTTTTCACGCGCACCGTTTGAAGCCTCAAAACCTGCGGTTGGACAACAGCTTAGTGATTTTAATTGGGAACCCCGTGTTTATCGCGTAAATAATGACGTTTTTTAAACGATTAAAACGTGTGAGCGGATTGAAGTGATTATATTTTTTTGTTTATGTTATTTTTTGATTAATGTAATAGACGTGGTTGGGTTTTTGGATTTTGGTGTATTAATATTTTATATGGTGAGTTTTAATAATAAAGGTATTAGCAACTTAGGTTTTAATAATAATCTTTATGATTTATACAGGGTTATTGTTAACTAAATTAGAATAGAATAGAATAATTTAATGAATAAAACTTTTACAAAATATTATTACTATAGCGCTAAATCACATATTAAAATATAACACATTAAATTAGCAAACGGTTGAAGACCACTTCTGTGCATCTAAATAAACAATTTAACTTTTGGAAATTCAAAGATTTTTTTTGAATTTTTTTAGGTTATGTTTATCTAAGAGAGGTAAAGATTTATAATAATACTAGCGACCCGTCCCGGCTTCGCACGGCTATATTATGCATGTATTATACATATAAACCTTCCTCTTGAGTCACTCTATCTATTAAAAAAACCGCATCAAAATCCGTTGCGTAGTTTTAAAGATCTAAGCCTGCTATCTAAGCATACAATGGGACATAGGGACATAGGGACGGCGAAAAGTGACTTTATTTTATAAATACTATGTAGTGATAGTGATGTATTTATTTTGAAGGTTTTATATACTGTTCTAAGTCTATTTGACACTTGTTTAAAACAATCAGCTGATTTTTTCATGTCCCATCTTATTTTAAATGGCTACTTCATAGTAAAATCAAAAATACAAATAAATAACAAAAAAATCTACTTCCATTAAAAAAGGAACAGGGAAAAATCTTGTGGCTTTTACATTTTTCTCATAACGTAATAAATTGATTGGAGCATCCAACGCACTAGCGCACATTGATGTAACGACAAATAACATGCGACATATATTTTGAGATACAATTTGTTGAAATAGAAAAGTTTCGTAAAAAAAAAACCTTATCTGGTTTGTCAAAGTCTGACAAAAAGCAGAGAAAAACCAGAAAACTCTTGATACTCTGGTGACAAAATTCTAAAGATTATAGGTACTAAAACATGCTTCTGTTAGGTTACGCCACATAGGTACTATCATAATTTCTTAATAGAAATTCCCATAATTAAACTTCTGCCAATCAGGCGTCTCCTTGATAATGTTGATAGCATTAGTTAGATAAAAAGACCAATCATTGGCATATATTTTTATTCCTTTTGTATTACCTACCCTCTACCTATAATCCTACATTGTCTCACTTATCGCGAGACACTAGCTGGCATCGCACGCCATCTTGGACATCGGCCCTCGAGATAGCAATTCGTGCGTCTCGTGGGAGTCCCCAGGAGTTTCTGTGTATCTCCATCGGTTTCACCCCCTGGGTATTGCACCCCAGGAACTCACGAGGGTTCCGATGGCCCTCGCTGGATTTGGGTCTCAAATAGATCAACTAATTATTTCCCGTTTAATTTGCCCTATGGATAGTGGATACGATTGGTGTGAACGAAAATTACTCTTAGTTGTCGTATATGGACTCTAAAAAGTTACCTTGTCTCTCTTAAATGCTTCACTGCTAAAGCTAGTCTGAGACTTAATAAACTTTTATATTTAGTCTTTAAGTTGCTAACGCTAATTTTATAAGTTATTTATTTATTTATTATAAAAATATGTCATTATGTCCGAAATATTGAATCAGTAGCTTTATAAATATCACAACACAACCTCTGCTTTAATCAAAACAATGCAAACCAAAAAAATATTGAAGATCTTACTTTAAAACGATTTCTACTCTTCGTTCGGGTTGCAGTAGCTAATGATGTTTTTAAGTGGTGCTAGGAGGTATTAAGAGTATTTTTTGTAGGAGTTTGTAAAAGTTATGTTATTTGTCGCCGTTGTGTCGCGTTTCAGCATTGTGCGCTGTCATCCAGTCGAGTGGGGAAATTTCATTATAGCTAGCTTTGTTGATGTTATTTACCTAAGATAGCTTCGTAATTCTTACGTTTTTATCAATGTTTGTTTTCTACAACTTATATTTATTGTTTTTCCATCGGTCACAAGACTAAGTAACTACAAATAATTCTATTTTAGGTGAAAATACGTATTTAATATACTTACTACGGTAATATACCTACTATACTGAATCCGTAGAGTTCTGCTAGTCACTACATAGTATAAAACAAAGTCGCTTTCTCTGTCCCTATATCCCTATGTATGCTTAAATCTTTAAAACTAAACAACGGATTTTGATGCGGTTTTTTTAAATAGATAGAGTGATTATTGAATCACCTTCCTATTGAGGAAGGTTGATATGTATACCTAATACATGCATAATATAGCCTTGCGAAGCCGGGGCGGGTCGCTAGTGGTATAATAAAATACAGTAGAAGTTTATCTTAAAACTTCATACCGTGGTTGTTTTGCCAGCATCAAGTTACAATTTGTATTTCAATACCTTTATTTTATAAGCATATGACATATTGAGTATTATTTGTAAAATCTTTATTGCAAGGTATCATATTTTATAGATTTAGTAAGAGGATCTTCGCAGTTTTGCATCGATATTGGCTTTACCTTCTGAATAGGTATTTATTATTTACATATGGCTATTTTTAAGAATATATTAACCATTCTATTCGTTTAAGGCTGCCTAAGCCACTTTAAAATTACAAATTCTTTCCGACTTATAGGAACTAAGCAGTCATTTAATATTAAAAGGAAAAACCGAACACAAATCTTACTATGGTTTAGGAAAGCCTGACAAGAGTTTGAAAGGCAAAAAAATATTTTCGTTACGGAATTTCTTGATTCGGTCGCCGCGCTCAAAGCCAGCGATAAAAGCTTTGCAATAGCTTAAAAACAAATTAGTCTATTTTGTCTTCTTATACTGCAGAAAACTTATTGTCCAACTTAAAAAAAAATGTAGAGCTCTTGGAAACCTATTTATGTTAGACTAGCTACGCTCCGCGGTTTCACCCGCGTAACTCCCGATCCCGTGGGAATATCGGGATAAAAAGTAGCCTATAACCTTCCTCGATAAATGGACTATCCAACACAAAAATAATTTTTCAATTCGAACCAGCAGTTCCTGAGATTAGCGCGTTCAAACAAACAAACAAACTCTTCAGCTTTATAATATTAGTATAGATTTTTGAATAAAAATACCTGCGGACTCCAAAGGACCAAATAGCGGAGCTGGTCGAAATAAGCCATTGCTTATACTAAAAAAGTTTTTAGAGAGCCAAATTAAGATGTTTTTCGCAAATAAAAATTGACGTATTTTTATATAGTTGAGCTTAGCAATTCTCGGAGTCTTTTAAACGAGATGCGCTACTATCATTATTGAATGGGACTCGTGGCCGATTGTCGCCTGGAGTTCATTGTCCCGCGTAGAGAAATATACCTACTATAAGCAGCACGCCGCCACAGAATACTTAGGTAGAAAATGTTACAATTTAGGCATTTTGCTTGTCAAACATTTTGATCTCTAGGCGATTTACAGCTAAGGTTTTAGACATTTTGTTTAATCCGCGCGCGGATCGAACCTAGTTCTTTCTTATGTTTATTTCCTCAGTTGTGTTCAATTAAATCGATATTTTATAGATATCAAAAGAACAAAACAACAGTAACTCCGTCGTATCGAAATATTTTTAGGATAAGTTTTTCTACGAGGCGAGCTGGAGAGCTACGAGATGTTTCGTTTTACACAGTTACAGATCTATGGAGCTATTCACTTGTTTTTAAAAATAATGATGAAAGTAGTATTGTGTTGGCAAATAGAGTGTGCTTTAGTATAAAACGAAACGTTAATTAACTTTTTTCGCAAATGAAAAGGAAATTATGCACATTCAGCTATGAGCTTATTTTACAAATTGATAGAAAATACGTAGATTCTTGGACTGAAGTTCGTTGGTTTGCAGGAGAGGCCTAAAGTACGTAGATCTATGTAAAAAGACGTAGAGTTGGTAACACTGACTACAGACTCATAATAAAAATACCCTACGTGAACGAAGTTGCAGGCAAAAGCTAGTATAAAGGTTATCCTGTAACACGCAGATATTTCGCCTCACACATTCGACCATACTATAAAAATGGTAGGTTATATGGATATATAAAGTGTTATACGGCATATAAACAGGATCTTACCACTTGTTTATCGACGGCTGACTTTGACTATCTGTTGATAGCTTCGGTCTTACGTGGTTGGAATATATTTCGGCTTTATTAGACTTACGCGAATGGGGGCTTGACATTGGAATAAGGAGTTAGAATCGTTGCAAACTCAGGTCGTCTAGGGTAGCAACTTGTCTAAGCAGCGGAAGGTTTAAAGCTATTGTCTTCATAAATTCAGTTGGTATAAACTTCAATTTCGTCTAAACAAAGTTTTCGTAAGAAAGTTCTACCTTCCATTCCTTAAACACACACAAAAGTATGTAAAAATACGTAATTTTCAAGACAAAGTGTTCATAAAATGAAAAAGTTAAAAAATATCTTACCATCCGCAATAATAGAGTCAATCAAGAAATTCTAAGGAAAAAAAGGAAGTAATAAATGTAAAGTAAAGAAGGTAATTCAGGAAAATTGGAAACATTTTAATTCTCAATGTATCATTAATGTGGACCGCTTCGTCTGAATTCGTGCTTCTTACACCGAGCTATTATAAAGCGGAAAGAGATTCTTAACTCCTTACTTAGAACCTACGTGGGATAGGTCAAAGTCAAGTAAAGTCAAAATTCTTTATTTATTTGGAATCATACAATTTGCATTAAATCACATTGAAACGACTTAAAAATTTTGTTAGAATGTGTACACCAATGAGAAGAAGGCACTAGAAACTCATGGGGTTTCATTTTTGGTAGGTAGATAGGCTTAGGCTATGCCAAAGATGCATCGACATCATGTGTCGGTCCACTCGCACATGAATGCGAAAGATACGATTAAGTGAAGCGCGAGTGAGAGCGCGAGATTGGTTAAATCAAGGTCACAGTGACCTTGATTTAACCAATCACGATCCAGATCACTTTGATGAATGCCGTGGATTGCGATGTACGGTCAGCTGTATAATTGCAGACCCGTCGTAGAGCTCCAAAACGGCTTTTATAAGAATGTTTTCAACACAAGCAAAATTCTATGCACCTGCTTTAGTTAAAGTTTAAAGTCTTCTAACTCATGAATTTATCAAACAAGAATATTAGAATGAATACATGCCAATAATAGTAATTTTTGAACTCTACCGGGGGCTGCAAACTATGCAGCCGACTGTACATACAAAATATTGTGAAATCATAGGGATAATAAGATTTAAACAGCATTTAGGTACAGCAGTATTTTATTCTTTAGGTATATGTTGGAATCTTTACAAAAATACAAATAAGTCACCACAACATTTTTTTTTACATTATGATAGGTCAGCGTTTGACCACTATCACACCTGCCTGATAGGTGACGATGCGGCCTAAGATGTAACACGCCTTCCTAGAAGATACCTATTCACTCGCGACTTGAAGACCCCCAAATTGTACACGTTTTTACAGCAAATTCACCAATTTACCAAATACATTTGTGAATGCCAACCACACAGAGACATTTCGCTGTTCTACTGTAATTGTATTGCAAGCATAATGGAAAATAGGTTCTTCTTTTGGCACAATGAAGTTCATATTGCAAGTTGCTTTAGAAGCTGTACGTCGGTAGTAAAACTTCATCATGGCTTAGCCCCGGCGCTGCGCCAGATAAGATTTAGCTACATCTTCGGGTGTAGTTCGTACCTAAATGCAGAAGTAGGCAAATGTTAACAGGTTCCCTGTCCACAGACCATATGTGGTCTGTAAACGGAAAGCACTACCAGTCCACAGACCACACGCGGTCTGTTCGACGATACAAATTTGAATGTTTATAGACCCGTGGACGTAGAGAGAACGGCGTTTATTTGATATGGACGTGAGAGGACATATCATGTAGAAACCAAAAAGGGTCGTGAAGAAGGAACGTCAAGTTTTCGAGATATCGTGATTTGAACAAAAATTAACCTAAATTTATGAAAACGTACTTTATATTTACTATATTTACTTTAAATGTATATTTCTTCTACTATCAGAAGAAATAACAAAAACTTTCAATTTCTTTTGTTTTCTTGATTAACCGCCAGAAAACAGTCTAAAAAAATGCTCTCATTGGTCACCTAAGTAGGTACTTAACTTCACATAATGTTATCAAATAATGACATAACATATCATGTCATATCATTACATATTATGTAATTAATTCAAATGACACCCGTCATGTCAAAAATCTGTCATTATGACATGACTCCCGTCAATTCAGATCTATTCAGAAGCTTTATACCAACGTCAAGAAAAAGCCCTGTCCACACTATATAGCCTGAACAGAGAGCGGTAATTGAAATCGTCTGGCCAGGAAACGTAACGTACAATAGATTTTTCACAAATGGAAATATAGAAGTGGCCAGTCCAAGTCTGGGGTGAGTAGCACGGCTAATTCGCACTCTAAATTGCTTTTTAAATTATCTACTTCGTGTTTTTAAAAAGATTTCAGGACCTTTGTAGCGAGTTTTTGAAACGATTTTCGGTTTTAACACAGTGGCTTAGAAGAACAAGAAGAAGAGTCACCGTTTGATGATCGTTTTCGGCTTGGGCCTGCACTGGGCCTAAAACATGCATTTGTAAAATGGTAAGGTATTTAATTTTTCTATGCACATTTATCAGAAGTTGCTTACTTGATGTGACGTACGATTGAGTATTTAACCATGAAACTTTAAGTAAGCCAAAACGGGTTAGGCCGCTTAAAGCAGTAGGTATCTTTGAGATAGAGAGCGGTGTTGGTATAGTGGTGGATACCTCGACTTTCATTCCGAAGGCCGTGGGTTCGAATCCCAGCTGTGGAATTTTCTTAAGAAAAATGTATGTGCGCTAATTGACATTGCTCTTACGGGTAATAAAAACATTGTGATGAAACCCGCGGCTTAGTTGGCAGAAGTATTGACAAGTTCTTTCTGGTTATGGTCGACTAAGCTGAGTGGGTAGTAGGTTCTGGGCAAGTCCACTCCATCGTCACGCAAAAAGGACCCAAATAAAGAGATCTACTTGCGGAAAACAGTAGCCAGTATATAAGTATAAGTTCAACAGTATATCTGTCTCTATTACGCCGTCTTAAGCTATCTACACAAAATAGTATTTGGTCACCGAAAATTATTATTAATAACTATTATATTAATAACTTATTATAGCATTGATGAATTTTTAAATGATAAAAATTTATAGCTTAACTTAAATTTTATATATCAAAAGAAATATGTATTCTGTGGTATTGATTATTGACACATTATTATTGTTAAGATGTATATTATTTGATTTGACTTATTACTGTTACTTATCTACTTTATAATCAAGTTGACATCTACAGACAAAGATTTTTTTAATGTACCTATAAAATTTTTTATTTTTGACTATTCGTAATTTATACTCTATTATAAGGAAATGTTTGTGTGCTTATTAAGGCGAGGTCTAGCGCTTTCAACAACTATAAGAACTATGTTATTAAATTATCCTAGACTTATAAACAATAAATGATTTGATTTGATTTGATTTGAAAAAGCTATCTATCTCGGCATACGTATTGCTTGATTCGTATTTAGAATTTCCCATGAAACTTTAAAACTGAAGTTTCAAGGGAATTTCTGAATTCGTTTGATCGAGTGCGTAACCAAATCGTGTTAAGGCCTCTTACCAACCGAGCTCCGGAATCTTTTATCATATTTCAAAATTCAGTTTTTCATTCACAATTTTCAGGTCATCCCATCTAACCTACTTTCTCTCGACATTAAACGAAAAATCCCAACAAAATATGACCACATAATTCGCAATCAAAAGGTGTCCGCCGTTGGAAATGTTAAAAATTCCTGTGTAGATGGCCATGTTTCGTTGATCCACAATATTGCTGAAATACTTCGAGTGCTTACAAAAGTGAGGGTAGTCACGTATTTTACTCGAGCCAATAATTATGAGCTCGTCAAAATACCTACTCGCCGGTACTCGCTATGGAGATGAAAAGTGAAATGATTTATTATTATTTTATTCTCTCATTTTTTAGATATAAGATTTACTTATTTATAGGTTTTAACCGAGTTCAAAAAAAGGAGGTTAATGTATATAATTTTTAATGTATTTATGACCATATTTTTTATACAGTGTGTAGTAGAAAACGTCAGAGTTTTCTACTACATTACCCACTGACTGCTCATAAAAATACAAAAAAATAATTTGGCATGTAAATGCAACCACAAATGCAACCTTGGAGTCTTTAAGTCCAGAGTGAATACTTGAATAGGCTTAGGTACCTTTTAGGCAAGCGCTCTACTACATCCTCAACCTCAGGTCAAATGCAAGCCTATATTCGGAAAAAATAGATAGGTACCCTAAATAAAATAAATATTTGTAAGATAAGTATTTATGCTCAGATATTTGTCTGTGGTCTGGTTATTTCTATGTATTACAAGTATAAAATATATTTATAAAATAAAAGTATATAAGTAGTATATCCGTTGACTAGCACCCATTACACAAGTCTAGTTACTTAGCTTGGGGCTAGATGGCGATGTGTCGAATGTCTTGCAATATTTGCAATATACAGGGTTATTGGTAATCATACTAGCAAGCCGTTGAGGGCTACTTCTGTGCACCTTAACAAACAACTTTTGTTCTACGACTTTTGGAAATTCGAAAAGATCTGCAATTTTGTTTCCTTATAGTACCTAAGAGGGATTAGAGGGTTTTCTTGACACACTGTATACCAACTTATCCTTACCTATTATTAAAAATATGATGCCATGAAAACATTAAGTTTAGTGTTGTGCTGGTACCTAAATACCAACTTAAAGAAGTCGAAAGATAAAAATCGCAATATTTCATTTATTATGCTTTTTTACAAGGAAATTGCTACTAACAACAAAGAAGAAACCTAAGGGTGCTGAACTAATGACTCAATTGAGAGCGTAGTGATGGGACATTGTTTCGAATATCGATGTCGATAAAAATTTAATAAAAAAAACCTATCAACTCAATTTTTTTTATTCAAGTATGTAAGATTACGGCACTTACTATCAGCACTTCTAAAAATAATAGCAATTACCAAACCGCTTAGAATATTTACCTGCATTATGAAATACTTGAAGATATATACCTATCAATTAAAGATCCACTATTTATTTTAATTAAAGGGTGTTTTTTCGTAAATTAATTTAATAATATACTTTTCATATTCTTAAAGTATTAGTCGACCGACACAAATAAATTGGAGGACTACTAAACGGTTCAATCATCATGAAGCCACTGCGACGGAAGGAACTACATCCCATCATTTTATTGTACAGGGTTATAGAACTCTAATCCAAAAACGTGTACGGGCTAATTATCCACATCAAAACGAATTATTTATGTTCTACAATATATAGACAGATTAATTACAGTAAAACACAAGATGGCGGTACAACCGGCGCTCTGACGTATATAGTCATCACTACATAGTATAAAATAAAGTCACTTTTCGCCGTCCCTATGTCCCTATTTCCCTTTGAATGCTTAGATCTTTAAAACTACGCAACGGATTTTGATGCGGTTTTTTTTAATGGATAGAGTGATTCAAAAGGAAGGTTTATATGTATAGTACATGCATAATATAGCCGTGCGAAGCCGGGGTGGGTCGCTAGTTTTATTTATTTTTAAACCCAACAGTTAATACATAAACTGCTCAACAATAAAAAGCCAAGTAAAATATCAATTAGAAATTAGAAACACTAGAATAAAGACTAGAATATCAGCTAGAACGTTAACTAGAATATCGATAAAATTATCACAACTTTGACCCAGCGCTGGTCAGTAAAAATAAAAGTTGCCAGTTTTAGGGCAGCCATTCTGCAATCATAAAGCGTTGGTACCTGTAGGTGCTAGCTAATGAGGTACACACAATGTATGGTAACGAACCACGAGCTTTGAGAAATCGTACCTTAGTACCTACATACCTAGGCTTTTTATCAATGCGTAGGTTAGTACAGTGGTACAGCTTTTGGTTAAAGAGGCGAGCTTTTGGGTCTGAATTTCAGTTAATTTTTGGAACTTATTAACACGTTTTCAATTAATTTATTTTCCTAACTTTTTTATTTCTGTTAATAAAGAGTTGACTCTCTTCTTACCGGTCATTCTGATTTCATATCCAACTGAAAGTGTTGTACTTCCTGACACGACGAAGTAGATTTTTCGAAAAACTTTAGATGGTCCAAAATTACTTTAGATTTGTACTATTTTTTACCACTAATTTAAACAGTCTTTCAGCGAAAATGTATGATTCTTAAGATTTAGTCATGAGAGGGAATAATAAGTATGAAACTTCTATCCTTCCCTACTCCCCAACATTTCCTTTCTGTTATTCCAACCCATATAGGTTATAGGTTGAGGGCTCAGATAACCCGCACTTAAGCAATCATTCAGCTAATTGTGATCATCATCTGCTCTTCCAGCCAATCCAGCTCCGACCAAGGGCGCAGAATCTTCCAAGGCCTACCCCTTAACCCTTAATAATGTCAAATATAAACCCAGCCTGCCTAGCATGAAGACCAAAACACGATACGATAAAGCGATATCACGCGATATAACTACATCCACTCTCATAATATGATACATAAAGCCGCCATGTTGAGTTTTTATTATAAATTGCGATAAAAAATATGATAAAAATTCAACATGGCGGCTTTATCTATCATATTTTGAGAGTTGATGTAGTTATATCGCTTTATCGTATCGTGTTTTGGCCTTCATGCTAGGCTAGCTGAGTAGCAAAAATAATAAATGATTATCACCCAAAATGAAAAGTTCTAACCACCTATCGTTCCAAAAGCTTTAAAAATGAAAAAATGTAAAGCGATTAAACAGAACAAGTTTTACAGAAAAATAAATTATTCAAGCTTATTGTCGGTAGTGGAGTGGTGTAGTGGCGTGCGGTAACAAAAACAGATGTTTTATTTAAAAACATTACATACCTAGTGCATTCTATACATGCTAAAGAGATTTAAAACAATACTGTCATAGAGAGTGACTTCTTCTTCTTGAGGTTCCATCTCCTACCGTAGGTCGGCTATCATTAAGGCTATTTTTACTTTTGATGCTGCTGCACGGAAAATGGATCTAGTGCTTTGCTTCAACCATGTCCGGAGGTTCTTAAGCCATGAAGTGCGCCTCCTTCCGGGTGGTCGCTTCCCTTGGATTTTTCCTTGCATCAGAGAGTGACTCTTGTGGTTTATTCGGGTTTGTGTTATTGAATCATTTACTAACTGTGTCCCGTGGTTTCACCCGTTAAGTTACCGTCGGAATATCGGGATAAAAAGTAGCCTACGTGTTAATCCACGTCTCCAGCTATCTACATACCAAGTTTCATTGCAATCGGTCTAGTAGTTTTTGCGTGAAGAAGTAACAAACATACACACACACAATCTTTCGAATAGATTTTCCACACAAAAAGAAAACGGTAAATGTAAAATTATTCTGATCGCAAGATCCATTTTTCCTACAAGTTACTATACGAAGAAGTGCAATTGGATCTCATAAACTCCACGGAAAGGAAATTCACTTTATGATTTAAGAAATTTCTCAAGTTTTATTTTATTTTTTAATTCAATGATTTTCATAACCTGATAATTTACTGTATAAGTACCTAAAAAAATGGAAGGTGCCAAAATGTAACTAAGCTCGAGGCATTCGGCTTTTCCAAGTAAAATAACCATAATAATATCTCTATGCTAGTATTTATAAATCTCTTTGATTTTGGTCTAGCCTAGTTCCCAATAGCGCGTAATTGAGGAGTTTCTTTAGGTAAAGCCGATGTGCGGGAGGGGCATGCATATGAATGAAATTCAGCTTATATTGACATTATGTACCTAATTAAAATAACTTTTTTTGAGACTTTTTGCATTTTTGGTTGGTAGCTAAAAGTGTTCAGTCTCCAAAGTGCTAATTTTGTAAAGTGCTCATTTTGCGAAATGGTCGTTGTACGAAGTGCTCATTGTATGAAGTTCAACTTATGTGACCGGTGCTCATTTCCCGAACTGCACATTTTGCGCCTAATCCCCTGTTAGCACATCCCTTCTTTACCCTGCCATTGCGCAAAGAACCTACTGAGTTACGCGCTACGGTTATCGGCATTAAATATGTAATGATTCAATTGTTTTTCCAGGAAACGAGTCAATCGGTTCGATGTGACGGCGTCGAATCGAGTTCAACTCCTACTATATGCTTCACACTTACTTTTTATACAAAAGAAATAAAAATGAAAAATATTAAGAAATGAATAAAGATTTTGTTTTAAAAAAAATTGATACAAAAATTCATAAAATCAAACGACGTAAACTAAACCAAATTAAATAAACCTCTCTCTAAAGTTGCCAGTGGAAAGCCGGACAATATACCGACAACGTTACCCCGCTAAACCGCTATCCATTTCCATTTAATTTCCATTTTTTTAAGTTATCAAATTCATTCATTCAGACTATTTTACGATTGAAGAAAGTTTTCCAAATGAAATTTTTACTTAAAAAAAAATTAAAATTAAATGGATGGATATAACCACTATAAATAAAGACAATATTTATTAATTATTAAATACATGAAGTTGAAGACATACAATCTCACCAAACTTTAAAAGTGTCTATTTATAAAATAAAATGTCGATACGTGGTTCATTCTGTCGCAGTGGCTTTGTGATACCTGAATTGTTTAGAGTCCTCTTAATTAATTTTTGTTTAGGACTATGTTGAGAATATGAACGGTAAATTAGATAAAGGAAGGAGAAATATCCAGATCGGTAAGTAATTAATTGCTATTAATTTGGTCGTGTTGACAGTAATTATTGTTGACAACCTTGAAAATATTTCCAGAAATTCTAGATCTCTAGGCTTTTTCCAAATGTTAGGTCAGCGTTTGACCACTACCACACCCGCTTGATGGTAGGTGACGATGGGGTCTAAGATGTAGCACGCTTTCCTAGATATCTGTTCACTCGCAAGATTGAAACCTCCAAATTGTACACGTCAGGAAAGACAGACACACTGACAGACTGATTCGATTCCGTCGATGCATACTTTAATACCAGCGACCCGCCCCGGCGTCGCACGGCTGTATTATGCATGTATTATATCTAAAAACCTTCCTGTTTAATCAATCTATCTATTAAAAAAACCGCATCAAAATCCGTTGCGTAGTTTTAAAGATCTAAGCATACATAGGGACATAGGGACGGCGAAAAGTGACTTTATTGTATACTATGTGGCGATAGTGATAGTGATTATAAAGGGAAAATATTCGTTTGTTTGTTTCAATTGAATACGCTCCGAAACTACTGGACCTATTTTGATGAAACTTGGTATGAGGATACATTGATTCATTGCATGTAACATATGCTACTTTTTATCCCGATATTCCGACGAGATCGGGAGTTACGCGGTTGAAACCGCGGAGCTAGTAAAATAATAAAATTATAGCGAATGTAGTTCGAGTTTACGACCAATGGTAGGGGTAAAGTTAGCGTGATCAAACCTCCCGGTAGATGGCGTGACAATGCTACCGGCTGACACCGCAGTTTTTGCATTTTGATTGCATTTAGTAAATGTTGTTTATTACTCTTTTATAAATTGATTTTGTGACTTTTAACCTGTTTAGTATTCGTGTGGTTTTAAGATCTTCGTCCATTATACTGGGTGAAATCGGGGACACAACTCCTTTCAGCATCTTTCGCTATCTCTTATAGTTTATGAAATTACTCTGAAGGCTCATTATTTTTTTAAAGTTATTCCACTTCTTTAGTCACTGGTTGAAGCTGCGTAACACAAAAGTAAGGTTGAAGGAATAGGTTGAAGTAAAATGTTTGATTTCATGAGTTTTCCAAAAATATAATGGCGCAGTTTTAATTTTCGTTAAAATCGAGTAAGCACGTAACTCATTTCAGCATTTTTAGCTAATAAAAATTAACAAAATAAATAAGCTCAAGGTTAATGACCTCTCCGTGTAAGGAGCAGCAGATTTTTATGTGAACATGAGCTCGAAATTTTCATAAAATGTTCGTATTTCTAAAAGTCGTAGAACAAAAATTGTTCGTTTAGGTGCACAGAAGTGGCCCTCAACCGCTGGCTAATATATACACAGGACACACACACATATATATACAGGAAAAGTATTTTTGTAGTGCACATTTTTTTTCTGCTGAATATTTATGTCGGCAGGCATTTACGCAAAAAAAAAAAAAACTAAAACTTAATGTGAAAAACTTCCTGCAATTTCTAAATTATTGGGTATCTCATTATTGATACACACAGTGACACGTAGGTACCTACCTTCATAGAGCGCGCTATTAAACTCGCTGGCGCTAGTATTGTGTCCATGGACTTCGTCGTTTTGTTAGAAACACTTAAATGGTTATAGCACTGAGAGTTTTTGAGTTAGCTCCAAAATAAAAAAAAACAATATTTTTTATTTTAATGTGCTTAAAACATACCGAAATTTGTGCGCTACATAAATACTTTTCCTGTATTGTTACTAATAACCCTGTATAGAAAGCCTGTAGTAAATAGTTTATCAGTCTGTCTGTAGCCATTCAATGCAAGCTTCATTCTTAGGTATTTAAAGGGCATTGATTAGATATTAAACCAAGCTTTTAAAGATGGCAAACTTCGAACAAAAATTATTTTTTATCACAGTTGCTCATAAAGTGGATCTTATTATACCGCTTTTAGGCTCATAACGCAACGTATTACACACGCGTGCGATTATAAAAATCCAACTAGTGCTAAAATAATACGTTATCCCGATAAGTCAAATACGTATCTTACTGCTAATGACATATTAGGTAGATGAAACATTCTTAATTTATCTGGGTTATACTGTTTTCATGTATAGAAAAAAGGTACCATCAAAAAGTTTTAAGCCTTGCTGGCTTAAAACTCTTTGTTGGTACCTTTTTTCTTCTTTTCAAAAGGTTGTCACTAAAGTCTGATAACGATTGATAATTTTACGTGATAAAGTCTGTGAAAATAATTAAAAATTGAGTTTTGTTTATTTTGTTTTTTCTTTAGGTACTTACATAAATATATTTTTTCCTTACCATTATTATCATCATTAAAGTTATCTATCTATCTATCTATCTATTATTCTGTTTTTAACCGCCGACGCAAAAACAAATGAAAAAAAACCCTAAAAAAATATGTATTGAGGTTAGGTTCTTGAAGTTCCTAAACCTACGTGTAATGGCAGGCGTCAGATGCTATGAAGAAAATGAAAAATCACGTGACGTTAAACGCTTATATCTTTCTTCCATATCTAGTTCACGAAATATTATCATTTTCAATGTAATCTAGAAAAACAGAGAATTTAATCATTTTATTTCTATTTGTGCATAAAATTTGTTCTCAAACATTGCATTGCCATCATTCATTCTTTGTGCAATATTGTGCATTTACAACATGCAATAGCAAATAATATCACAATATAATCTTAACAAATTTCCAATAGTTTTATTAAATGGTTTCATTTTATTTCCGCCGCAACAAAAACCTTACTTTTGAACTGCCAACGTCTGTCGTCGCTCTGCGGGTGGTCAATCAGCCACTGCAACTTGATCTCTCTCTTCCAAACACTCGATACACTCCCGCCTCATTACTGCCTATAAAGCTATTAGTTACGGTTCTAATTATACTGGTAAGGACGGCCTGTTGTTTTGGATTTCATCAAGCAATGTCAGCGGGTTTTTTGCTATTATCTCCTAAAGAAAAACATACTTTAGATCAGTGGATATAGAGTGGTTTTTATGATAGCAAGATATGAAGTTATATTAGCCAATGATCTACTGTCATTCACAAGATATCGAAAAACGATGTTTGTATAGATTTTATGGATGATTAAGATAAACGGAGAAATCATTTAATTGGCAAAGCTTTTTTGCTATAAAATACCCAAGTTGATACAGCGTCATCTATACTCGAGCTTAGCAAACTATAGGCTTGGTAGATAACGGATATGTTATTGATTTTGACCGTAAAACTATTAAAATTTGTGATAGTACAGTCACATTAGCAATTAGCGGAACCCCACGTGACCTAGACCTCACTCGCAAATCTGTAAGGTTGTAAAGTAATGTTACCCGATTCTGTTTTTTTTAACAATATACTATTCTAGCGACCCGCCCCGGCTTCGCACGGCTATATTATGCATGTATTATACATATAAACCTTCCTCTTGAATCACTCTATCTATTAAAAAAAATCTGCGTCAAAATCCGTTGCGTAGTTTTAAAGATTTAAGCATACATAGGGAATAGGGACAGAGAAAGCGACTTTGTTTTACGAGTATACTATGTAGTGACATACAATACAATATACCTATAATATAAAAGAAATAACAAAATTGGTAAATACTATTTTTTTTACAGATATGCGAATGAGCTCTGGGCCATGTGGGGTTCAGCTAATTGGTAATGTGACTGTACCCGTGGGTAATAAAGATTTTGAAAAACTTTGATATTAGTGACAAAATAACAAGAAAATAAACAAATGTAAACAAATGAATTGTTTTTCAGATTTCATTTATCTAGTGACCTATTTTTAAGTCGTTTTCCCTAAATTTACAATTTTTTATTTTTAAATTTACAAGTTTTTAATTAAGATGACAGGTGGCCCATAATATCCACAGGTACGTAAAGTACGTATGATCGGAGTCAGAATTGCCGAACTCCAGCTCCGTAGCCCAAAACTGCTATAATTATGATAGAACTTCACGTATATGTAAGTTCGTTTATATTATTAGAATAAAAACATTCAAATAATAGTAATTTTAGATCTCTGCGATGGGTCTGCAATTCTGACTCTGTCTGTAAGTACAGTCACATTACTAATTAGCTAAACCCCAAGTGACCATTCGCATATCTGTAAAAAATATAGTATTTACCTATTTTGTTATTATGTTTATATTGTATTGTATATTGTTTTAAAAAACAGAATCAGATAACATTACTTTACAATCTTACAGATTTGCGAGTGAGCGCTGGGTCACGTGGGGTTCAGCTATTTGATAATGTGACTGCACCTTATTTTATTCGAATATTTTAAAGAGTGTTTTCTGGCTATTAAATAGGTAACTTAGGATGAAAAAAAACAATCAAATCAAACATTCAAAACTTAATTTAACATGAATATCTATTAAAATACCTACTGTCCATCCAATCAAAAACAATAACAAGTGAAAACTGTCTACATTCAGACGGACAAAGTGGTTAAGACGTTTGTGGTCAACTCCAGTCAATATTTGTCGGTAAACGAAACTAACATGGAACTTCAAAGGGGATTAACTATACGAGAATATTAAATTACATATCTACCTATAATCATTGGTACGGGTTTATTGACCTCTCCTTTGTTTTGCCAACTTTAAACAATGGAGGTTCTGTTTTTTGAAAGCTAATCTATACTAATATTATAAAGCTTAACCCCCTTATTCCAAAACGAGGTTTTAGGATAGTCCGAGATGTGGATTTAAACCTTGGATTTAGATAAGTACAGATTTACTCGTGAACTATAGTTCACGAGTAAATCTGTAAAATAAAAAATATTTATGTAAAATATTTAAGAATAGTGTTTAGACTATAGTCTAAACACTATTCTTAAATATTTTTTATGGATAGTGTTTAGCCTATAGTTCCCTATATAATCTATAGTGATAGTGTTTAGACTATAGTTCACGAGTAAATCTGTTTCTAAATCTAAGGTTTAAATCCACATCTCGGACTATCCTTAAACCTCGTTTTGGAATAAGGGGGTAGGAGTTTGTTTGTTATAGGCTATAGGCTTTTTTATATTTAGACTAGCGACCCGCCCTTGCTTCGCACGGCTATATTATGCATGTATTATACATATAAACCTTCCTCTTGAATCACGCTATCTATTAAAAAAAACCGCATCAAAATCCGTTGCGTAGTTTTTAAGATCTAAGCATACAAAGGGATATAGGGACAGAGTAAGCGACTTTGTTTTATACTATGTAGTGATCAGAAAAACATTTCTTTTGTTTAATTATTTTTATTATTTTTCACTATCAAGGTTTTGAAAACCTTTTAGTGACTCTAATTATTATTACGCTGAAGGGAGGATGATAAAAAGTGGCAGGAACGAATTGGATGAGAAAACCAGTAGATAGAACTTTGTGGAGAATACTTGGGGCCTATCATGCTGGAAAGAAAGACAATCAAAGACCGGTGTCTAATGTCTAAACATAATATACGCATCTATTTTGATTTCTTTGGAAGACTTATAGCCATCATCCTGAACGCACTGCTCGACCACTGTTAGACAAAGGCCACCCAAAATCAAAGCAGAATTTAAAGCGTGCCTCATCAACATTTTCAACTGGAAACTCTTTTTTATTTCAGTTGTAAAACGAAACGTAAGTTGTTTCAAATCTAACTTAATCACAGGGCCAGTTATTAAAGTGAAATAAAAAGCTCTAAAGCGCAAGGGTTGCCGCTTTCCCTTTTAATAAAACAGATTTCAGTCAGCAGAGTTGCCCGTTCGTGGCAGCAACAACCTTGAACGTACAGAGTTGTATAGTGTTGCCAGGTTCTCGATTTACACGGGAATGTCCCGATTTTGACGACCACTGTGGCGCGACGCAATAGGTTATGAGGATCCCCATTTCAAACAAATATTTATGTAAGTCTAAATTTTTGTTTCAAAGTCTGGGTGTTTCTGTAAATATTCAATGCAAGTATTTTATTCGTTGTCTGGCCACCATGATACCAGCCTAGTGGTTTAGCTTGAGGCTAAATGGCGCTGTGTAACTTGTCCGACAATATTTATTTATTTTGAGAATTCTAGTCCTGATTAAACGTAAATCGCTTTTTCACTATTTTGTACCAATAGCTGTTGTAAAACTAGTACTCCATCTATAATATAACACCATAGACGAAATAATTGCAAAAATCTTAATTCTGTACTGTTTCCAAAAAAATACTGCTACCTTGTCAATAGCGGCTGAAAACGCCCGCCAAAACCACCCAAAAATATGTTTTAGGCGAAATTGGAGTTTTGGGATAAACGCTTTTTTCTTTTCTTAATTATATACCTCTGAAAAAACTATGTAATAAATATCAATACAACGTACATAATATGTGTTTTTTACAGTAATACGAGTTAAAAAAAAACTTTGACAGCGTTTTCTTCACTCCATTTTTAAAGAAAATGTGTTCATAATTACGAGGGCAGTGTCCCATCCCGTTTATTTTAATCTGTCCCGATTTTTCACAGACCTGACCTGGCAACACTAGAGTTGAACCAACCAATGCGTCCGACTGTGAATGATTTATACCTCTTTTATATCTCATATTCGGCTATATCTCACTGGAAAAATGTGTTTTTGTACAAAAAAAAACTTGGGGAAAAACGGTAAAGCTCGCTTTTAGGGAATTGTAGTTCTGTTTCTTTGGTAACCTAAATCAAAATGAGGTAATAGGGAGGTTTTTGTGACGCATTACTTTGTTTAGCGAGCAGTTGTGAGCTGTTACTTAGATGCAATGTTTTTGTTGGTGTTTTATGTTGCGTGCCGCTATTTGTCATACATTTAAAGTTGCTAGAATCAGTGATGTGTTTGTGACAAGGTACTCTACGTACGCCTAAGGGTTGTGACTTAGAAAATAATGAATAAGTTCACGTTGAAAGTTCTACCAGCAAAGCTTATAAAAGCTTCGTATCCCGTGTAGTGGCAATGCAGTGAGTCTGGTCGGCAGATCAGCGCCGTAGTCAAGTATGCTTGCTATGCTATACTGTAGCTCATAAGGTAGACCCATTTAAGGCAGCACACGGCTTCTCTTTCTTTTCCTATAAATTTTAATGGTTTTCTTTTATACCCTTGTAAATTTGTAAGGATCCGACTTCATTGTCTGTCCGTCTGTATCTCATGAACCGTGATAGAGAGTTGAAATTTTCTATAACAATAAATAAATACTGAAAACAGAAGATTTTTTTTAAATGGGGCTTCCATACAACATGGACTCGCACGTTTTTAACCCCCGACGCAAAAACGACGGGGTGTTATAAGTTTGACAAGTCTGTGTGTGTCTGTCTGTGGCATCTTAGCTCCCGAACGGCTGAACCGATTTTGATATATAGTTTCTTTTGTTTGAAAGGTGAATTAGTGTGTCATTTTTAACCGACTTCAAAAAAAGGAGGAGGTTCTCAATTCGGTTGTATGTATTTTTTTATGGATATTCGCGCCCGCATATCTTCTTTGTTTATCAACCGATTTTGATGAATCTTTTTCTGTTAGAAACGGTCTTCTTCCGTAATTTTTTTGATTTGTTTTTGCTAAAACTTTTTGCTAAAACGACCAAGTTTTATAGTTAAAACGATATTGACAGATACTGTAGTGATTAATAGTCAGATTTTCATTACATTGATTGTACTGTAGGCGTTTTGTGCCCCCTGCATGAGCTCAGCTGCAGTGAGAAGGGACAAATAGGGTGCTGATTCGATCTACTGGCCATCTCAGGGGGCCGATTATGGAGATAAATTGTCTTGGAAGATACAGACATTTTTGCAATTCTTTCTATCCTAATAATATTATAAACTGCGCCCTGGCTTCGCACGGCTATATTATGCAAGTACTATACATATGAACCTTCCTCTTGAATCACTCTATCTATTAAAAAACCGCATCAAAATCCGTTGCGTAGTTTTAAAGATTTAAGCATACATAGGGATATAGGGACATAGGGACAGAGAAAGTGACTTTGTTTTATACTATGTAGTGATGTGAAAGTTTGTGTGTATGTTTGTTACTCCTACATGCAAAAACTACTCAATCGATTGCAATAAAACTCTGTATGTAGATAGCTAGAGATCTGGATTAATACATAGATTACTTTTTATTACGATATTCTTACGGAAATCGGGACTAACGCGAGTGAAACTGCGGGGCGTAGCTAGTTGGCTATAAATACTAAAAAATCCTTGTTATTGCGTTTTTTTGCAAAAAATCAAAAACTACCGAACCGATTGCGATTTTTCGTAAGTAAATAGTTATTACTATTTTGCTGTTGTTTCTCTTTTCATTATTTTTGGCGTGATAAAATCGATGAACACAAAAAAGTGTGACGTCATGAGTCATGTTATTGTTATACAGACTTTACAGACAATGATTTTTCTCTAGAAAGGTAGAAAATGCAACAAAAAAAAGAGCAGAAGATCTTTTTTCGTAACTTTACTACAAAATAAGAACAGATATTCTTTCATTTAAAAAATAAATCTAACAATAGGTGAGCCACGCTACTGTACAAGAACAAGAAGATTTAAAAATTATTTCTAAGTTCATTTCAATACTTACTAATTTGTATTTGGTTACGTGAAAGGAGAAAGTTTTCTTCTTTTGTAACTGGTTACAAAACACAGTTACATAGGCGGCCAAAAGGATTTCTATTTTGACAAACTTTAATTTTGAAGGCCTTAGTTTTCTTTCTAGGTAAAATAGAAGTCAAAATATTTACCCTTAAAATTTATTTAAAACCCTGATATAAATATTTAATCGTGACGCAAGTGTGTCATGATACCATTAGGTATATTTTTTACGATTATTTTTGCTTAGAAAAAAGGTAAATTATTTTCGTTCCTTAATTTCATTTCACACGATATCGACACGTCTAGTAATTTGTTTGAAATTTGAGTGTTTTTGATGTGAATATTTTCTTTGTAAATTTAATATATTATATAGTAAGTTTAAGATAAATGATGAAGTGTTTAGCGATCTCGTCAGAATTCCTAATTAAATAGAGCTGGAAAATACTAAATAAAAAATTCCAAATTTTATCCCCTATACTAGCATTTGCATGCGACTTTGTTCAATGAGAATTAGTAGATTGGACCAGGGAACGTTGTCCGATACAAACTTTGCCCCCTTTTTCACCCGCTCAGGGGTAGAATTTTGGAAAAGCCATTTTTATCGGATACAAAGAACACACCTTCCAAGTTTCAGGTCTCTACGATCAGCGGTTTAGGCTGTGCGTTGATCCGTCAGTCAGTCATTCAGAACAAAGCATTTTCTAAAGATATTATAAGTTTATATAATTAACTAGCTGTCCCGGAAAATATTGTATTAATATTGTTTTGCCATAATATTCTACTAATATTATAAACGTGAAAGTTTGTATGTATGGATGTATGGATGTTTGTTCCTCTTTAACGCAAAAACTACTGAATGGATTTTAATGAAACTTTACAATAATATAGCTTATACATTAGAATAGCACATATGCTATTATTTATAAAGATATTGTGTGAATTGTCTAAAATATAACGAAAAGTGTTGAAAAATTGACAGATGTCAAAGTGACAGATGTCAAAGTGACAGATGTCAAAGTGACAGATGTCAAAGTGACAGATGTCAAAGTGACAGATGTCAAAGTGACAGATGTCAAAGTGACAGATGTCAAAGTGACAGATGTCAAAGTGACAGATGTCAAAGTGACAGATGTCAAAGTGACAGATGTCAAAGTGACAGATGTCAAACTGTGTCAATTTGACATCTGTGAGGTTGCTCAGCGTTTTTCGTCATATATTTTCACTGGATCGGGACCAGGACCAACGCGGGTGAAACCGTGGGGCGCAGCTAGTACAAAAAAAATTATAAAATAGAATAGTGTTCTATTCTCAGACCTAACGAATATACATAAAAAAAACATACCTACAAATCGGTTCAGCCGTTTAGGTGGAGTTTGGCAACTAACACCGTGACACGAGAATTTTATATATATAGGGATATTATGAAGTATTTAGCAATCTCGTCAGAATTCCTAATTAAATTGACGTTTGAGTACTACTCTAAATTTAAAAATACCAATAGGTTTTTAATCTTTTATCTCCAAAAACTCGATGGTGATACATGGACGGACATACAGACGGACAAGAAATAAATAAATATTGCAGGACATTCCACCCATGGCCATCTAGCCCCAAGCTAAGTAACTAGATTAGTGTTATGGGTGCTGGACAACGGATATACCTACTACTTAAATACTTTTCTGCTTATCTTAACATCACTAAAAGATAGAAACAACCAGACCACAGACATATATCTAAGCATAAATACTTGTCTGAGACGGGAATCGAACCCGCAACCCTGTGTTTAGCAGTCCGGCATGGTGACCATTGTGACAACTGTTTCGTCGAAGAAAGTGATCTTATAAGGTTTCTTTTTTTTACCTTTTGAGGTACCTACGGAACCCTACAAATGATTTCGAATCGTTGTGCAAAATAAAAGAAATACACACTATAACGGGGCGTAGCTTTTCAAATCCCTCGCTGACACTCCATCCATCGGCCCTCACTCCTCAAGTACCTACAGAGGTTACCAACCAACGAACCCAGGTTCGCTACCAACACGTGCGACCGACAGTTTTACACCCCTGGATAAAGAATTGCTCATTTGTTATTTTTATTTGCCACGCACCATTGTAGGGCCGAATTTTTTTCGCTCTTACGAATCTAGTATCGGATTTTGGAAGGTTGCTAAATTATGAAGTTGTAGTTTTGTTGAGAGAATTTATTTTGTTTTAGTCTTTTTTTTGTTGTCTAGACTTACGAGTAGATTTTGTTTTATCGCTCTTCTGCTTATGATTGTTTTTAAAGATGTATTTTGAATTGTAAGAAGCTATGTAAGCCCCAAGCTAAGAACAACTAGACTTGTGTTATGGGTGCTAGACAACGGATAGACTACTTATATACTTTTCTTTTGTAAATATATACCTATAATACATAGAAACGAACAGACCCTAGAAAAATATCTAAGCATAAATACATGTCTGAGGCGGGAATCGAACCCGCAACCCTGTGTTTGGCAGTCCGGCATGGTGACCATTGTGCCAACTGGGTCGTCATCGTCAACGTAGTTTTATATACCTGTGGCTTTAAAACAGGCCACGGCCACGAAAAGTATATAAGTAGTAAGTATATCCGTTGTCTAGCACCCATAACACAAGTCTAGTTACTTAGCTTGGGGCTAGATGGCGATGTGTGGAATGTTCTGCAATATTTAATATTTATTTAATATATTACTAGGTTTTACTTGCAATTTCATTTGTGTAAGAGTTGGAAATCCTTTCTTAGTAGATCCCTACAACTACGTTTTAATAACTATGTTAAAGAACTCGATATTTTCATTAGTTTGACTGGTGAGTCAACTAAGCCGCTTACAATTTCAATCAACAGACACAGATATCTACGACATTTCTCAAAGAATACCAAGAAAAAATACCTTTAAAAAGTTAGGTAAATAACTGTTAATATCCAGGGGTTCATTCCTCTCAACAAATTGATTGATGCGATGATTTACTTACAGAGTTACCTACCTACTTCGTCTCTTGAGACATGAGTTATCTCAGAGTTTTGGGGAATACGCCTTAAACGTATACTGAAGATCTTTTATCGGCAGATGGGTAGGTACTTAATGACTAAAAAAATCGGCCAAATGCGAGTCGATACCATTACATTCTGTTTTTAAAACCCCCGACGCAAAAACAAATGCAAAAACCCTAAAAAATATTGTATGTCAGACGACGCTGTATAGGTTTAGTCTTTTGCCTGCCCTTTTGGGAATATAAACAAAAAAAATTTGCCTAAAAAAAACAACCTAAAATTCTTAAAAACATATTCAAAATATATACTTTTTCTGTTTTTAGTATACTTAATTGTTGTTATAGCGGCAACATAAATACATCATCTGTGAAAATTTCAACTGTCTATCATGGTTCATGAGATACAGCCTGGTGACGGACACACAGACGGACGGAGGGACAGTGAAGTCCTAGCGCAGAGTGTATTTTTGCGGGAATAAACAAGTTAGAGTTTTGCAAAAAATACCAATTTAATTTACTTATTATTTCGCTAAAGGACAGTAGCTATCAGCTAATGGAAAGTATGTCGTCTGCGGCGGCTCTAAGGTATATTTTGACTTAATTTAATGTCTGCCAGAGCTGTTTGTGTGGCTTTGATAGAGTACTTTAAAAGAAAAATGTTGCAAAAAGAAAATTCGGAAATTTTTATTATACATTCATATTACTTTAGATATTTTAAGGAAACTTTTAAAACTGTGTGTAGTAGGCCAAAGTTAATTCTTAAAATTATTATTAAGCCATTTTTGGAAGCGCTGTTGACCTAAGTAATAGATACTTCTCCTTTCATTCTGAAAGTTGTGGTTTCAAATCCTAACCGACCGTGCACCAGTAGATTTACATCACTTCACTACATCACTTCACTATCACTATCACTTCACTATCACTACATAGTATAAAACAAAGTCGCTTTCTCTGTCCCTATTTCCCTTTGTACGCTTAAATCTTTAAAACTACGCAACAGATTTTGATGCGGTTTTTTTTAATAGATAGAGTGATTCAAGAGGAAGGTTTATATGTATAATACATGCATAATATAGCCGTGCGAAGCCGGGACGGGTCGCTAGTAGGGAATAAGAAAACTTAAATTAAGAATTAAAAAAAAAACCCTGACATACCCTCATAACTTTCAGACGGCAGAAACGATTTCGATCAAACATTGCTAATAACACTCCCGATTAATTCACTTATCGAATAAAAAAACACAATTAAAATCGGTTAATTCATTCGGGAGCTACAATGCCACAGACACACACACACACACACACAGAGAGAGACACGTCAAACTTATAACACCCCGTCGTTTTTTCGTCGGGGGTTAAAATATATGTGCGCTAATTGACATTGCTCTTACGGTGAAGGAGAACATCGTGATGAAACCCTCGGCTTAGTTGACTCCAGGCCAGTCCAGGCGTATTGACAAGTTCTTTTCTTCTGGACACATAGGTGGACAGTGGACACACCATTCTCATGCAAAAAGGACTTAAAAGGAAAGGCCGGCGATCTCTCTGGATAATGATACTAGCACTAATATTTTTGTTGCATACAACCTTTAACTGCCATGACCATGCTCCTATGTCTTGATTTTTTTCATTTTCTAATTATCATAGAGTAAGAGTTTAAAAAAAACAAAATATAGGTAGGTATATAAGAAATGAGACATAGGGGCATGGTCAATAATTGGTCATGACAGAAATAAGTTTTATGCTACAAAAATATTTTAGTGCCATTATCCAGGGAGGAAACAGTCGACTACGTTTGTATGGAGAGAACGCCGGTACTCTTTTCTCTGATCTAAAGAGGAAAAAAGTCTGTATAAAAGTACAAGTAGGTACAAGACATTTTTGTTCCAATGCTGAGGCGTCCTATAGGTATACCGAGATTTATTACGATATCTGCTGGTCAATCTTTGACTGACTTCAACTTTGTACCTTCATTACCTTTACGTTAGAAACGATCTAACTTTGACTTTACTAAACCAAGCCAACTATAATGACCAACAACAAGATTATAATCAACCATAATTCATGAAAGCTAAACTCGAATTTAAATACTTTGTAGATTATCAGCAACATTACGATGTGGCCATTTTTACGTTTGAAACTTCCGTAGTTTTGGTGTTTCACATTCATTTGTCAAAGTCAAGAGCTGGATTTATTACTATTTATGGTTTGGCCGGCCTACTGACCCCTACGCCAGATATTACCACGGACGTACTCAGGACAGGGGCGTAAAACCACGCATAAAAAATACATAAACTTCGTAATGCATTCGCGTTTTATTATTTTAAAGCCGCCCGTTTTGAGTGATAAGCTAAAATTAAATCTGAGTGGTTTTGTTGTTCTCTTTGCATTTTAAATGGTGGCCATTACGGATAGCGATTTGGATTTATACTGCGTTGAAATAATTTACTTCGATGTTTATTCTTTTTTTACGAGACTAGTTAAGCCCTGTGCTTTTGGCTATGTAAGTCTCGTGAGAAAATCGGGATAAAAATTAAACTATGCAGCTTGTTGATTCTATGTCTTAGTTTTATCTGATACTTTTTTTGGTTGCGGTCAACCGAATAGCTGACCACAGTGAGCAGTACTATTCTTGGGTACTTACTTAGGTACTTGCGAGTTATAAGGGCATTTTTTTTTTAAACATTGATATTAGTGACAAAATAACAAGAAAATAAACAAATGAATTGTTTTCCAGATTGACTATAGGAAATATTTATCTTATGAACTGTTTCTAAGTAGTGCTCCCTATTTCTACGAAATATTTAGTTTTTAATTAAGTCGGCAACAGAATTGCAGACCCACTGCAGAGTCCTAAAATTACTAGTTTTGTAATGTTTTATTACTAATATTGTTTGGGTAATAAATTCATGAGTTTATCAAGATAATTTTGCTTGAGTTAAAAACATTCTAATATTTCTAATATCTACCGTGGATCTGCACGGCCCCCTCACCCATTCCCCCCTCACCCATTCACCAAAATCTGCCCCCTCACCCATCCCTAATTACGTCCCCATGACCAACAAAAGACCTTGGGCACTGTTATGGTGCTTAACTCGGGTGTAAGTAATATTAATGCGTTTGTAGTTTTATTGTGATGTACTTAGTCGTAACTTGAAGGACGTCTAACAATACTGCCTCGAATATAGTTTTTATGGTTTTCAGAAATAGCAATATATATATAGAAGAATAGGTGCTAAGTGGAAAAATTCTACAATAATTCTTCTATAGGAGTAGTCTGTGTTACAGGACATTGCGTACAGCGCCATCTAGACCTTAAGCTAAGCAACAAAGCTTGTGTTATAGCGATAGATAGATAGATATAACGTTTATTGTGTTATAGTGGCTAGATTATGGATAATAAACATATATAATTTATAGAGGTATGCAGTCTCTACAAATTAACTTTGACCATAGCTGAGTTACTATCGAGGGTTGAGATGGTGTACTAAATACAAAAACAAATGGTTGTCTGTAAAGTCAGATTACGGACGATAATTTTACGTAACGTCTTAAGAAAACTATGAAAAATTGAGATTTTTTGTCTTCTTTTTTTCCTTTATTTATGTCTTCTATTTCGTCAGTCGTCACCATAACACAAGCCCAGATGAGCGATATTATTATTAAATACTCTTGTTTCCTAACGGGAACAGAAGCGTCATGTTACCGGAACATGACACTTTTGTATGAATGCAGGTGTTCCTTTAATTTATTAGACGTTACCTCTTCAAAAATATTAGGTGTTCTTTTATTTGTATCCGACCCCTAATTTCGCATTGTAAAGGTATTTGTCAATGATTCTGTCGCGTTTTCCTACCAACTATGTTATTTCTTGTGTTACTTATTACTTTACTTTATTTTATTCAGAACTTTAATGGACAATTTGAAGGACGATGATTACGATTAGGTATAACAAGTTTTCTTCTATATAATAAAATTTAATAAATACATTCGTAATAATAAGTTTCAGCACTTGTATTTTGTTGTTGACAGTCCAATATTGTTTCGATTGCTCCAATGACTGATTGTGGCCGGCCAATTAGATGATAAATAGGTTATTTGGTATAGTTAGATTTATACCTAAAGTTAGTTATAACAATATACAACGTTCTGTGGTTTTATCCGCGTAAATAATGGAGTAATAACAATAAGGTTCAGGCCATATGCAAATACGTATTAAAACGTCGCAATCGCTACGTTTTGCGTAAAGAATCAGCAAAAATTATAACACACTAACATAGCAAAACCATTACTTATGGGGGGTCCATCAATACGCCAATGACCTTGCTACATAGTTTACTAAATAGTTACTACTGGCACCGGTCGCTTTCGTTGGAAATTGTCGATTGTTACGAATGTGTATTGTTTTTCTCAAAACTGCTGAGATGGAATTGTAGGTAAGATCTTTACCGATATTTTGGAATAATTTGATACGAGAATTCCTTGTCATTTCAAAGTTATACTAGTTTTAGGATAGCTTCAAATCTGTAGGGAATTTTTGACTCAAAGTCACACCAAAATGCTCTCACCTACAATTCCATCTTAGTATTTTTGAGAAAAACAAAAAAGATTCGTAGCCATCAATAATAATTGTCACCAATGAAGGCGACCGGTGCGCCGGTAGTAACTATTTAGTAACCTGTGTAGCAAGGTAGTTGGCGTATGGACCCACCTTTAAATACATTTAGTAACCTGTGTAGCAAGGTAGTTGGCGTATGGACCCACCTTTAAATACATTTAAAGGTATACTTTCAAAATGTAATGATACTAAATTGAAAACCAACTTGCTAGGTCCGCCCGTTCCTGAGAAAATCGGTAGTGACACACGGACAGACGGACAAGAGAGTGATCTTACAGTAAGTGTTCCTTTTTTTACCGTTTGAGGTAAAAAACCCTAATTATGATTAAACAGGCCTTCCTTTTTTCGTGGTGGGGAAAATGCAGCATGTTCGCGGGGGAGCAGCAGTATATGTGGAATTTACCACTAAAAACCCTACCAGGTTTTCTACCTGAACGCATCGTCCGGAGTGCTGGAACGCCTTCCTGTGTCAAAGAGTTGGTCATAACAAATCCCTTCTCCATTTTTTCCCAATCAATAGTCGTCTACAAATATCTACAGAAGCTAAATTGGAAATAGGTAACTAAAAAGTAAAAGACAAACTCTAAATTCACTTAAGAGGAAAGGGTAGGTACTGGGGACTTTCTCCATACAAACTATTACAAACGTAGTCGACTGTTTTCTCCCTGGATAATGACATTAGAGCAAATATTTTTGGTACATAAAACTTATAATTGCCATGACCATGCCCCTATTTTTTGATTTTTTTAATTTTATATTTTTTTTATTTTTTTATTTATCTGGTAATTAGAAAATGAAAAAAACCAAAACATAGGGGCATAGTCATGGCAGTTATAGGTTTTATGGCAAAAAAATATTTGTGCTAGTGTCATTATCCAGGGAGGAAACAGTCGACTACGTTTGTATGGAGAGCGCGCAGGTACCCTTTCACCTTAAAGTCCTCTATATTAAGGTTCTCTGAATCTATAATTCATTAAAATAAAAGTCAGTAACCAAATCGGTATCCAGACCGATTCTATTCAAAGTTTTAAGATAATTTAAGATATTGAGGGCGGTTTGCGTAAGAATGTGCTAGAACATAATATTTAGTTGAATAAGCCAAATGCATTTAACAGGTAATCTAAAATTGTAATCATTTATTTTAAAAACAACAATGAAGATTCTTTTAGTAACAACTTAAAAAAAATAGAAAAAATAAATTAAAAAATAAAATCACTACATAGTATAAAACAAAGTCGCTTTCTCTGTCCCTATATCCCTTTGTAGGCTTAAATCTTTAAAACTACGCAACGGATTTTGATGCGGTTTTTTTAATAGATAGAATGATTCAAGAGGAAGGTTTATATGTATAATTCATGCATAATATAGCCGTGCGAAGCCGGGACGGGTCGCTAGTAATAAATAAGTTTCCCTAGGTATGGTGGCCAAAGGGCTTGCTGCAGCCTGCAATGCCGATTGGCCAAAGTAGCAGCCAGCCCTTTGGTCCCTTGAAGCTAATACTAATAATTTTAATCTAAAATTAAATTCTATTTCAATTAACCATAGATGTTATTTAATCAGTTTGACACTTTGACCGTTCGTATGATTAACGAACGCGGTCTTAAGATTAACTGAATTTGTTGTGCAAATCAACCATGATTTTAACAGGTTTTTTTTGAGCAACATGGCATCGTAGTTCCGAAAATATTGAACCGATTACATTGCGTTTTTGTTCACCTGAAAGCTTATTTTCCATGAGATTTCTCAATCAAATTTTTTTTTATTTATTAATTTAAAAAATACTTAAATTAATAAATAAAAAAATAAAAAAAACCACTAGTACGCTAAGTGTAGTATCACAACACAACCAAACGAAATGATAAAATACCTAATTCAGTAAATGAAATATATTAAATACCTATAAAATATATAGGTATTTACAAATTATATGTTTATGAAACAGGAAAATATAACCTAATATTAAAAACAACAAAAAAACATAATTAGCTGACAATCGCCTCGTCTCATCTAGTTACCGAAGATCTGTGCATTTGAGCCGCTTTGTAGCGAGTTACTATTGCAGCTGATTCGAACAAACATATAGATAAGAAATGCGCCAACCTACCTACATTTATTTCCATGTAATTTTCTATTGTATTAAGTTTTATTGTTTACCTGTATGCTCCTCGAACATTTATATACTATTATTAGTTAATTAGCTTTTATATATTTCTCATATAAGTGAATTATAAATATTCTTATGAGAATAAAGAATCTTAAACCTGAAAAAGCTTTTTCCAAGAGAAGTTTCAAAAGAAGTTTCCAAAATTCTTAGCGGATTAGCCTACATAACAGCTATTTAAGTGCCAAATTTCAGTCCAACCCGTCAGTTGGTTTGAGTTGAGCGTTGGTATATTAGTCAATCTTTACCTATCTATCTAAGTAGGACTGGAATTATTTATCGCCGTTGACCCTTACTTTTAACTGGGTTGAGATCTCAATAGTTATCGACGTTTTCTCATAAAGGAAACGGTATTTTCGAATTAACTTTGAAATAGGACTTCAGTAATTGACATTAATGTTGGTTACCTAATGTAAGAACTAGGAACGAGCGATCGGGCGATACTTGTCCATTAGGTATCGCCCGAGTACAGTTTCAAGCATTGATTTGAAAACATACATACAATCGAATTGAGAACCTCCTCCTTTTTTTTAAGTCGGTTAAAAACCATATTTTCTTGACTCTCATTTGACCTCCTTTCATCTTTGGGAAGTGACGATGAGGTTGAGGATGAAGCATGCTCGTCTAGAAGGAAAATAGCCTAGACAACACGATGGAACGCGACGAATCACTTGGCACCATGACTTTATTCAGGGGGTGCTGTAAGAATTTGTCAAAGGCCTACCACCGATGAATTTGTTTATTTAGCGCAGGGGTTCTCAAACTTATTTTGTCTACTGCTCACTTTGAGAATAAAATAAATTTTAGCGCCGCCATTATTTCACCTACTCAAAAACCACTATAACATAAAATTTAATTAATTATTATGAGCTATATTAGCGGATATTAAACATCACTACATAGTATAAAACAAAGTCGCTTTCTCTGTCCCTATATCCCTTTGTATGCTTAAATCTTTGAAACTACCCAACGGATTTTGAGGCGGGTTTTTTAGTGATTCAAGAGGAAGGTTTATATGTATAATACATGCATAATATAGCCGTGCGAAGCCGGGGCGGGTCGCTAGTTAATTATAAACAAGACATTTTCTATAACCCGTAAGAGTTAACTTGAAACGCAGTAGGTAGTACACAACGCATATATTTTATTGGGTCACTTACTGCCCCCCTTTTTTATAATAATAATAAATATTGCAAGATATTCCACACATCGCCATCAAGCCCCAAGCTCAGTAACTAGACTTGTATTATGGGTGCTAGACGACGGATATAAGTACTTATTTACTTTTCTTTTGAAATATATACAATACATAGAAACAACCAGACCACAGACAAATATCTAAGCATAAAGACTTGTCTGAGGCGGGAATCGACCCGCAACCCTGCAGTCCGGCATGGTGACCATTCTGCGAACCAGTTCGTCAAATTCCTTAAAAAGATCCACCTATAGCGATATCGATTAAGAGAACATCGGGCGATATAATTATTGTCCGACATAAAGTTAGTCAGTAGAACCTCTAACAAAAGGAAGGCAAAGTAATTTCAAACGATTTTTTCTTTTAAAAAGAGTAAAAGAAATCTAGATTGTGAGTGTGATTTATATTCTTTTAGAAGTTTCCAATCGAGTTCTAGATTATCTTTTCCATTGTAATTTCTTCCAATTTGAAAATTATTCAATTCTACGTACAAAGGGAACGTTTTCAAGAACTATTGAAAGTACATCATTACAAGACGTCCTAATGCCACTTAGGTTACTTACTTATAAAATTTCAAATATTTTATGAGAATAATAAATGAAAGAAGACTAATTTCTTTATGGACATTTTTAACAAAGACTAGCTGCGCCACGCAGTGTCAAGTGTCTCTTTAGATAGTGATAGAAATATTATGTCGTTTGGTTTTTTATTTGTTAAATTAACTCAAGTGTCATCTATACTTCACTACATAGTATAAAACAAAGTCGCTTTCTCTGTCCCTATATGCCTATGTACGCTTAGATCTTTAAAACTACGCAAGGGATTTTGATGCGGTTTTTTTTTAATAGATAGAGTGATTCAAGAGGAATAATTTATAAAGCTGAAGAGTTTGTTTGTAAGGAACTCAGGAACTTCTGGTTCGAATTGAAAAATTATTTTTGTGTTGGATAGTTCATTTGTTGAGGAAGGCTATAGGCTATTTTATATTTCGATATTCCCACGGGATCGGGAGTTACGCGTGAATAAATGTAAATAAAGTAAATAAATTTTAAATAAAGTTTCGCACACAAAAACATCAGCCCTGAACTAATTAGTTAGTAAATTGTCAAAGAGTCGCTGAAAATTACTGAAAACAACTAATGAGGTAATCTTGATTGAATCACAGTTTGTGTATTATTTACTCATGTGGCTGTAGTACGGCGATCGAATACTCGTCTGCAATTTGAAAGGTGCGGGTTCGATTCCCGCCATTGAGGCGGAAATAAAAATATTTATGACAGATATTTGTTTTTGGTCTAGGTGTTTCTATCTATGTATATATTACGGGAATCTGTAGTATTGGAAATCTGTAGAATGGCGAATCTTTAGACGTGGGAACAAGGCTATGAAAATAAATCCCTATTTCCCTTGGTTACGGCATCACGACTGAATAGCTAGACCGATTTCGCTAATTATTTTTTTGTTGTATTTGTTATTGTCAGAAGAAGGTTCTTGTGAAAGAAATTAAAAGAAAGCTGCATAAAAATTATTACGCGGTTGAAACCGCGGGGCAGAGCTAGTAAATAATAAATATTGCAAGACATAGCACATTTACTTTCGATGACATTCATATATTATATTAATTATTTTATTTTATTCATTTATTATTTAAGTATGTTTAATGTGATATTATTTAATTTGTTTGGAATGAATGCTGTTTTATTTATAGCGCCATCTACCTCCAAACTTAGCAACTAGGCTTGTGTTATCGTTGTAATATAGTACCATAGCGAAATGGCTTTATATCTTACAGTTTTTTTTTTAATAGAAAATACCTACTCTAATAAATCGTTGGAAAATTCCATGAAAATTGATCGCTCGCTTTTTTGAGCTGAAATGAAGGGTAAAATAATTTCACGCTCAAAATGAACGATTAACGAATAATTAAACCGATAATTGCTCAATTTCCCAAGAAAATTGGGTCAAACACATTTTTATAATATTCATCAAACTTCGTAATAACGTAGTTTAGATTTCATATTCTGGAAAATATTGATTAAATATGATAAATTTGGGTTTAGTAATGCATGAAATAAGAATCTATTTGAAAGGTATAAAATTACCTAATAAGATATAGGTATAATTTTAGTAAGATGGCTTTATCCAGAGGTGGTACAGTAAAAATGTAGCGTAACGGAAGCGTAATGGTAGCGTAACGGTAGAGTATCGGTAGCGTAAAGACCGTAACACTAGTGTAACGGTAGTGTGACAAGCAATATAGTGGACCCTCATCTAATCTTGACGACCCAGTTGGCACAATGGTCACCATGCCGGACTGCCAAACACAGGGTTGCGGGTTCGATACCCGCCTCAGGCAAGTATTTATGCTTAGATATTATTTGTCTGTGGTCTGGTTGTTTCTATGTATTATAAGTATATATTTACAAAAGAAAAGTATGTAAGTAGTATATACGTAGTCTAGCACCCATAATCCAGTTACTTAGCTTGGGGCTAGATGGCGATGTGTGGAATGTCCTGAAATATTTATATTTATTAATATTATATTTATCTTTTTTTAAATAACCGTAACTGTAGCATAACGGTTACGTAATGATAGCGTAACGGTAGTGTGATACTGGAATGACGGTAGTGTTCAAGCTACTAGTCAAAAGTTTGATTAAATTTTGATACGCTATGAAGAAGAGACATCCATTGAATTCAATAATAAGACATTGAATTCAATAATATGGCTATACAATTTAAAGCTAACATGGTTATCTTGGTAAGTTTTTTAAACTCCAGTCTCGTGAAAATGGTGCTTGTAATAGGATCGAAATATTGAGTTCCACGATGAACGTGTCGCGGGATACGCGCTTGGAACAAAGTGCGTTTAGATTTTTTTACAATTTTTTTATATAATTACAGTGGGAGACTAGTTTCTCTTACGGTTTTTCGTTTCACGTTTTCGTAACGCGTAACATTTTTCTCGGCTAGGTCCCAAAAAGGAACTTCGTTTCAACATAGAAAATAACCTGTTTTAATAACTTTAGTGGTGTGGCCATAATATCAGCTAATACAGTGGCATAAAAGTGTGTCAGTACATATATTTATAGTAGGTATTAAAAACACTAATAGGTACATCCAAAAATAAACATCAAACGGGTATTATCTAACAGATTCTAACCCCACTTATAATTAATCGTAAAAAATTGCATCAACTATTTTTAATCATTGTGTTATGGGCAAACTTTATGGTTGCCGCAGACTACAAATTTCATTGGCCAAACTTCTTTTCAGATGAGATAGAGCTACAGATTTTGTCACACCAAAAATGCACCACGACGAGTAAGAGATAAATTTTTTTTTTACACTTTTTAAATACTGCTTGGCTTAGGTAAGAAAAAATTAGGATAGATGATAGATAACTTTATTTGTACCTACAACACAGTTAGGAACATAAAACACTATACAGGGTGAATGTTTTATGTAACCCCTTTATTCCAAAACGAGGTTTAAGAATAGTCCGAGATATGGATTTAAACCTTAGTTTTAGACACAGATTTACTCGTGAACTATAGTCTAAGCACTATCCCTATAGATTATATAGGGAACTATAGTCTAAACACTATTTCTATACATTAAATAGGAATAGTGTTTAGACTATAGTTCACGAGTAAATCTGTGTCAAAATCTAAGGTTTAAATCCACATCTCGGACTATTCTTAAACCTCGTTTTGGAATAAGGGGGTAAGAGTTAGCGAAAAATGCTGAAAAATGCTGAAAAATGCTGTTTTGGACAAAAACTATAACGGCATCATTAGATTTTTGAAAAAGTCAGGAATCAAAGCCAGGAATATAAACCTGTTGATTTTGCAAAAAAATAAACATCCTATATTTTTATACCAATTGATAGTGTTGCTGATAGAGATTAATGCCGGGAAACAAACATAGTATGGTAAATCAAAGTACAAATGGGTGATCTTATCGCTGAAAGCGATTTCTTCCAGGCAACCTTTGGATGGAAAATAACTGATTTTGATTTGATTAGGTTAGGTTAGAAAGAGTTCTGTTTGATTAGCAAACGTTAGGTTTAAATTGGATAGGTTAGATCAAAACTTTGAGTGCGAAGAAATAGCCCAACAAGTTGAACCACGAAACTCCGAAAAGGCCCGTGGTCTAATTATCTGAAAAAACAGAAATAATTATGGCAAGGCAATATTTAAACATATAGCAAATTGAAAAAATATGATAATATTATCCGTTTTATGAAATTAATAGTATTTAGTGTATTCGATGTGGAAAAAACATAAGTATAAGCGTTTAAAGTCACATGTTCTTCATTTTCTTCATCAGCATCTGATGCCGTTACACATAATTGGAACTTCAAAAACCTAACCTCCTTGCAAATAAGTAATTTTTGTTTAAAGTTTTGCCATTATTCTTTGACTCGCTATCAAACAAAAGACGATCTAAAAAAAAACAAAAGACGATCGAAAAAAAGACAAAAGACGATTGAAAAAAAAAACAAAAGACGATCGAAAAAAAGACAAAAGACGATTGAAAAAAAAAACAAAAGACGATCGAAAAAAAGACAAAAGACGATTGGAACAGAAACAAAAAAAACGCTTCAATGTACTGTCACATTACCAATTAGCAGAACCCCACGTGATCCAGAGCTCACTCGCAAATCTGTAAGGTTGTAAAGTCATATTACCTGATTCTGTTTTTTTTTTAAACAATATACCTACTATATAATATAAAATATAAAAAAAATAATAAAATAGGAAAATACTTTATTTTTTACAGATATGGGTGAATCAACTCCTAAGGCACTCACTTATTTTTTACAGATATGTGAATGCTATGGGTCACGTGGGGTACAGCTAATTGGTTATGTGACTGTACTTCTAAAATATGAGTGAAGAACCCGTTTGCTAATTTTCGGCAACAGACACGCCAGTCTGTAGTATGAAAAAATGACTTTTATTTTAGTTCACTAAAAAATATGATACCATTTTTAGAATTAAATACGGTCATTAAACTGAAGTGTATACGGTTTTAGAATTCATGAAATCGTTATATTTCAGACTCTGAAATAACTGAAGATGTTGTTTTATTACTAATGGTTGTTCTCAAGCATTTTTGTTTATTAACATTTTAATATTGAAGCAAAAAACATTAGTGAAAATGTATATCAAATACTAGCTGTTGCCCGCGTCTTTGTACGCGAGGTAGTTTTGTTTTATACAGGGTTATTGGAAATTATACTAGCAAGCCGTTGAGGGCTACTTCTGTGCACCTAAACAAATAACTTTTGTTCTACGACTTTTGGAAATTCGAACATTTTTTCGAAAATTTTGAGGTTAGGTGTACCTGAAAATCAGCTGTTCCTTACACGGAGAGGTCATTAACCTTAAAATTTTACTAATTTTTTAAGTTTCATGTACTGTTTTTGGTCTAAATGACCTTTGTTTTAAAAAATCTGCTGTTTTTCGAAATTACATAATCCCATCAAAAACATAACTTGTAAAAAAACCAAGTCTCGCAACCCAGTTCTTCTACCGTAAAAAGTTGTGAGATCCATGTAATACCAAGTCGGTTAATTTATTCAGTCCCGCTAAAGGGACTTTCTGTCTAAGTTATTTCGTAACAGATTGACTTGGCAATCGCATGAAAACACAATGTATCTCGCAAGCAATACATTATATTAGATTTTTTAGTTTAGATTTTTTAGATTAGTTAGGTTGCGAGACTTGGTTTTTTTACAAGTTATGTTTTTGATGGGATCTCATTTCTTTTTGTATTCGTAGATAGTCCTACTTTTTTTTCTTTCCGTTACCTTCTACTTCTTGAATACCTACAACGGATTTTCTTATACAGGTACACTGATTCATTGACTGCAAATATAACTTTGTAATCCTATATATTTATATGGGTTTACAAAGTTATTTATGCAGTTGGTATATCTGGAAAACTGGACCGAAATTGCATAATATTTTAGTTTTTTCTTGATTTATACACTAAACACTAATTGGATTCAAAATTTGAAGCTTCTATGCCTGCTAGAAGTGCCTTAGACTTTTGATGATCGGTCAGTGAGTGACAAAATTAGGAAACTTTGACTAGTTATAATTCTTAAACTACTTGTTCAAACTGGATGAAATTTGAAATATACCGAGTTCATACAATGCTTGCTTGGTATCTGAAAATTCAGGCTTTTAGTTTTATCCACAACGAAGTTACAGGGGGTCGAAAATGGCCTGAACTGTTTCGAGAAAAGGATGGTACGGCCGTGCCGCTTTTTTGCTCGACTTGGCGGGGGCACTGCCGTGCCCCCAGACCTTAAAATATTCATTTTTATTACGAATTTCCAAAAGTCGTAGATCAAAAGTTGTTTGTTATAGTGCACAGAAGTAGCCCTCAACGGCTTGCTAGTATAATTTCCAATAACCCTGTATACTGAAATTTTCCTCTTGAATCACTCTATTTATTTAAAGAAACTGCATCAAATCCGTTGCTTAGTTTTAAAGATCTAACTAAGCATACATAGTGACAGACGAAACGACTTTGTTTTATACTATGTATAATGAGATATTATTCAAAGTAAGTCAAATTAGCAAACTTCATTAAAAATATAAAATTAAATGCATAAAATCGGTAGTGACAGACGGACTGACAGACAAGAGAGTGATCTTATAAGGGTTCCTTTTTACCTTTTGAGGTACGGAACCCTAAAAACACAAAAAAATAAGAAAAAATTTGTATTGTCTTGTGATTAATTTAATTTTCTTAAAATATTGTGATATTATTAATTAAATACGGACGATAATTTTACGAGACATTGGTTGCTATGGAACGCGAGCGTTTCGGAAACGTGAGCGGAACGCGATGACGTCACACTTTTTTGTGAGTGCTGCCAGTGTTAATCAATTTAATAGACGTTATCACGTCAAAAAATTTTTTGAAAAGAATAATTTTAATATCCCGCTTTAAAACTAGTAAAGCAATCCTTGATTTAATTAACGATCTATTAATTAAAGATTAATAGATGCAACCTGCTTGCTTAAAACATATTAAAAACTTTTCAAATAAATTATAAAAAATACCTAACAATGCCCTTGGCCCTTCCAATAACAATGAAAGCTCCCTACATCATACACTACCCGAGCCAGACACGGGTGACGTCACAAATAATCAAATCAGCTACCAACTAGCATACAGATCAAATAAATTTGTGTCCCTCTACGCATAAATCTGGTCCCTAGTTTGGACGTCCCTTTAAATTCGTCCCACTAATGGTCCAAATTACCCATCTATTTAATTTCACCGAATGGGTAAACGAATTAGGCTGGCAACTTTGAGACGAATTTAATTTTGGGACATTGTATTTAGGGGAATGGTGAGGCTTTTGTTTTGGACCTGTAGTTATTATTTGTTTTAGTTATGTTAAAACGTGATTTAGTATATCCTTAAAATTATAAAATCTTCTATACATATAAAATGCTTTATCCTGAATGACTGACGGATGCACAGTCACAGCTTAATCTTTTGATCGTTTAGAGACCTGAAACTTTGAGGGTGTGTTCTTTGTACGACGTAGGCATCCGATAAGAAAGTATTTTCCGAAATTCCGCCCCTTAGGGGGTGAAAAAGGGGGGCAAGGTTTGTAGTATGGGATAATGTGATTCCTTGGTCCATTTTCGATTTCTGAGCGGACGAAATCGCGGGCAAAAGCTTGTAATATTATAAAGTCGGAAAGATTTTATTATTTTTGTTTGTAACGAATAGGTTTCGTCACTACTGGACCGATTTTGATGAAACTTTGGTATGAGGATACATTGATTCATTGGGAGTAACATATGCTACTTTTTTTCCCGATATTCTTACGGGATCAGGAGTTACGCGGGTGAAACCGCTTCCATATATACTTATACTTTTTACCAAAATCAGAGTTTTTTAACCGACTTCAAATAAGAAGGAGGTTCTCAATTCGTATGTATGTTTTTTTTTGTGTGTATGTTACGCGCCCAACCGATTGAGATAATTCTTTTTGTGTTCGAAAGGTGATACCTCAGGGGTGGTCCCATAAAAATTTGGTGAGGATTTGAAGAGAATATCCGGAGTGATGAACAGAATTGCACCTCGATCGTGCAGAAAATTGCTCAGTTTTAAAAAATATCCAGTATAATAAGTTTCAAGGATTTTCCCTCTATAGCATATTTAAAAACAAATCATTCTGTATTTTGTATATTTTAAATTAAATAACACCTAATGTACCCTTAAGTGATATTAATGGTTTAACCCCTAGGACCCCTGAGATTAAAAATTTAAACAAATCCGAGTTCTTTTTAGATTATTGGTATAAAATGATTTTGCATTTTCCACCCTCACGGTCCAGCGTCTCGGGGTTGCCGCGTAATAAAATTTGTTTCCCCTTATTTTAAAAATATCTAGTTATTTTTTTAGGCAAAAATAATGTCATGATGAGATTACTTAAGGAATTTCGCTTAATAAAAATAATGGGGAATGTCTGCAGGTACCTACTTGGAAATATCGCAAAAAATGTTTTAAGTAGATTCCTTTTCACCGACATTGACAAGGAGGAAGTTTTCTTCTATCTACTTTTTAAATTGTAACTACAACAAAATAAAAAAAAACTTATGCTGGCTCAGCGACCTGAAGTGGATCTTTGCTTCCGACACCAAAAGACGCCATTGCACCCCATTCTGTGCCATTTGCTGCCAATAGGCTGCATGAAGGGCTTGCAGGCATACTTAGATAGGTCTACCAACGGGCCGTTTCCCCTGAGGCCGTGCCAGGTATGCTCTTTTGACCGCTCGATCCTCTGCCATTCTCTCGATGTGGCCAAGCCAGCGGAGTCGGGCCAATTTGGTCTCGCCGATGATATTAGGCTAAGCCTCAAGTTCTTCCAGCTTCACATTATTTTTTACGAGGAAGTTACTGGGGAGAATTCTGGGATGAACCAAGAGAGAGGATGGCTCTTGGAGAAAGTAAAGACATGAAACGATTTAATTATAGATTCAAAAATTACTCTTCACTATCACTACATAGTATAAAACAAAGTCGCTTTCTGTGTCCCTATATCCCTATGTATGCTTAAATCTTTAAAACTACGCAACGGATTTTGATGCGGTTTTTTTTAATAGATTGAGGAATTCAAGAGGAAGGTTTATAATGTATAATACATGCATAATATAGCCGTGCGAAGCCGGGGCGGGTCGCTAGTTTCTTTATATAAAAAAGTAAACATAACGTCTTATACAGCTATAGTCATCAATTTGATTGTGTATGTTTTCATCTGTTCAGGTATACCTATTTTATTGTTTATGAACCGATTTTGATGATTTTGCTTTTAAATTAAGAATACTGCTTATGATTTAAAAGTTTTTTACTAAAACTAAGAAATTATTCTTTAGCGTCTATAGGAAGAGAATTTTTTCTTGTTTCACAGCAACCTTTTTTAGGGTTTCGTACCTCAAAAGGTAAAAAAGAAATCCTTATAAAATCACTTTTTTCCTGTGTATTCTAACTAAAATATGTATTACTAGCTGCGCCCCACGGTTTCACCCGCGTTAATCCCGATCCCGTGAAAATATATGACAGATGTCAAAGTGTCAATTCTTCAACACTTTTCGTTATATTTTGGACAATTAACACAATCACTACATAGTATAAAACAAAGTCGCTTTCTCTGTCCCTATTTCCCTTTGTATGCTTAAATCTTAAAAACTACGCAACGGATTTTGATGCGGTTTTTTCAATAGATAGAGTGATTCAAGAGGAAGGTTTATATGTATAATACATGCATAATATAGCCGTGCGAAGCCGGGACGGGTCGCTAGTATCGTTATAAATTATAGCCTATGTTCTATTCTGATGTATAAGCTATATTATTGTAAAGTTTCATTAAAATCCATTCAGTAGTTTTTGCGTTAAAGAGTAACAAACATCCATACATCCAGACATCCATACATACAAACTTTCACGTTTATAATAGGTACTAGTATGATTTTTGGACGTTTTTCATAGTTATAGTAGACCAGCGTAGTATAACCCGCTTACTCACTTCACTTAATACAACGGAGTGCTTTTAACAATGTTAAAAAGTAGTTAACGCACTATCCTCCATTTAATCCGATTTATCGCTACGTTTTATATACATTGCTTGGTGAATAAAGTTTTTTTGCGTAACTAGCATTCATTGGAAGCGGTAATGGTGATGAATTAGGTCTGGCTAGACGCCAGTTACAGTTTGTCGTTGTTATTCGTTCTCGATTTTTTAGTCGAATAATAAACACTAAGGCATTTTTTAGGGTTCCGTTCGTAAAGGGTAAAAACGGAACTCTATTACTAAGACTTCACTTTCCGTCCGTCCGTCTGTCTGTCACCAGGCTGTATCTCATGAACTCTGATGGCTAGACAGTTGAAATTTTCGCAGATTATGTAGTTAATTTGGTTTAGTACGGGTCGTGCATATAGCCAGTATCACATTATATTTTGAATCAAATTTTTGCCCGATTTTCTGAAAGGCTGTAAGTACCTACGTAATATTATGTATTGTAATATAATAACGCTGTAGAGTTTTTTGTTTGGTTAAAGGCGCTAATCTCAGGAACTAATGGTTCGAATTTAAAAAAATTAAAAAAAGGAGCGGAGCATCTATGAAAATGTCGCAAAGAACTTCCTTCTTTTTTTAAGTCGGTTAAAAATAGAAAAATATTTTATTTGAGGGCGTCCATTACGTGCGCTGCGTAAACGCTTAAAGTTATGAAGGAAACTTGTATGGAGGAATTTTTCCCTTTTAAAAGGTTAAAAAATAAATAAATAAATAATGTTTATTTCAGGTTTGACCCATATTATAGGCTAAGGACACAATAAAAATGAAATATAAACATTAACGTAAGATTATTTACGACGTAGTTTTTTTTTTTTTTTTAAAAAGCCTAAAAATGAAAATTACCTAAATACCTAATAACGAGAAAAAAAAGTGCAGGAGTCTATCTATATTAAGTTGAGAACCTATTGAATAATTGATATCGTGTTAATAATTTCATGATCGATATACTTACAAATAAAATGAAAAATAAAAAAAGCATACAACTTAAATAATATTATCTACTTGAAATGTCGGGACCCATTACTATGACGATTTAAGTCGGTCTACATCTATGGAATACAAACATAATTTAGTAAGTTTTGTTTGTCAAATTAACGCAAGTAAAACCGCAGTCCTAAGCTAGATGAAACGAAGTCAAAACTTTAAAAAGCGTGTTAAAAGAGAAGGAACACAATATAGTTTATTTTTAACCCAAATTCAGTCAGCAAGTTGGTTTTAAAATAACAATGTTTGTATAAAACAAAACTTTGACATGTAGTTTGTTATACTATAAGTTACTGGTTCGCTTTCAGCTTAAACTTGTTTAGTCTAGTAATAACTGGTTATAACTAGTTTGTATAATAGTTTTTAGTTGTTAATAAGACAAACTTGGCGGTTTTAGAGCTCAATTAGGGTTCTTTCAGTTACTGGGACCATACTCTTCGTGGGGATGCCTTGTCCGAAGATTAAACATTTTTTACATTTTTTACACAGCGCTATCTGACCCCATACTAAGCTACTAGGCTTGTGTTATGGTTGCCAGATAACAGCTAAAATATTTAAAAACTTTTATTTTGTAAAAATATACAGTAACACCCTGACCGAAAACAAATACCTCTATATAAATATTCGTTTGAGGCGGGAATGGAATCCGCAACCTCCTGTGACTGTTCGCTCACTGCGCTACAGGGATCGTCTTTGCTCGGCTGACGTGCTTCCAAATGTGGAAAAACTACAAGTTTTTCAATTTAGTCTTCTATACAAGCGACCCGCCTTCCTCTTGAATCACTATCTATTAAAAACCGCATCAAAATTCGTTGCGATAAAGGTCTAAGCATACTTAGGGACAGACAGCGGGAAGCTACTTTGTTTTATACTATGTAGTGATAACTTCGAGCGTAACATTCGAAATTTGAAATAATACATGTAGTTAAACGAAGGTCAATATCAGTCGGTGGCGGGGTAGTTGCATATTGATGACGTCATCACTCTCCTAGCCAATCAGCGCTAATTCTGATGAATCGCTGACGGCTACTGTTGTATGCATAGAACTTAGAACTTAGAGAATAGGTTTTAATTTATTTATTAACTTCTTTAAATGGTAAACTGTCACAGGTCAATATGGTCTTCTTGTTTTCCCGTCCCGGCTTCCCACGGCTATATTATGCATGTATTATACATATTATAAACCTTCCTCTTGAATCACTCTATCTATTAAAAAAAACCGCATCAAAATCCGTTACGTGGTTTTAAAGATTTAAGCATACAAAGGGGAATAGGGACAGAAAAAGCGACTTTATTTTATACTATGTAGTGATTCAAAATAAAATTAAAAACAAAAAAACCGAAACTTGAATTGAGTAATTTATCGCATTCTTGGGGTACTCTTCCATAATTTTTGAAATAAATAACATCTTTATTTTTTGTTATACAAAAAAAGGTTTTTATACAAAATCGATAAGGAACAAATCACTCTCAGAAACCAACATTGGTGAGAGTATCAGAAACTCCGCGAAAAACTATTTTCATACATTTTCTACTGAAATCAAATCAACCACCTCTATACAGGGTTATTGGTACCTAACCATATTAGCAACGGTTGAAGGTCACTTCTATGCATTTAAACAAATAACTTTTGTTTTACAACTTTTGGAAATTCGAACCATTTTTTAATTTTGAGGTGGTTTGTTCGAATATCAGCTGATTTATTTTTAATAAAGGTAATTCCGACTTAGAACAGCAACTTAAAAAATATGTATAAGTTAATGACCTTATGATTATACTATAGTGAAAAGTTCTCTACTCTGGACATGGTCGACTAAGCTGAGAGAATAGTAGGTGCTGGGCAAGCCTACTCCATCGCCACACAAAAAGGATCCCAATTTAATAAAGGGTCTAATTGCAGAAAACAGCCCGTATACAAGTACAAGGTTACTCAAGTATACCTCTCCGTGTAAGTAACAGCTGATTTTCGGGTAAACATAACCTCAACATTAAAAAAAAATGTTCAAATTACCACAAATCGTAAAACAATTTTTTTTGTTTATGGGCACAAAGTGACCCTCAACCGGTTGCTTATATGATTACCAATAACCCTGTATAGTGTTTACGAGTTCAGAAACAAGTATAAAATGCAGTTCTATATTTACCTTAGTCTGCGGTCGCAGTAGCTCGTCGGATGTTGAACTAAATAAATTATTACAATTTCAGTTGTTGGACAATATGTTTTCACAAATGCAACGGTTTTGGTGGGTAGTTTAAAATAAAATGACTTTAAATAAGTGTTTTTTTTTTCTACAATAATCATATACTATCAGGCAACAAAAGTGCAACCCAGTGTAGAGCTCCAAAACTGCTTTTAATGTTTTCAATTCAACCAATATTTTAAGGTTCCACATGAGTTGAAGTAATTTTGACGTGACAACGTCTTATAAATTGGTTTGCCGGGTGACACTTCAAGAAACTGCGTTACGCTCCGCTGACGTTATGCGCTCACAATGAGAGCGAGTGAGAGGCACGCGGGCATGGTTAGCCCGCCTAAGAGCGAGAGAGACAGACATAAAAAGTGAAAGGCACGCGTCCCTTCCACTCGAGCACAGTTGTTGTCACGTAAAACTTTCGCCCGTATACCGACTTTACAGGCAACCAGTTTTTTTCTGCTTGTGAACTTTGACGAACATTATCACTATCACTACATAGTATAAAACAAAGTGGCATCCCGATGTCTGTCCCTATGTATGCGTCAAAAATTAAAGGTTATTTAAAAAAAAAAACGAAGGAGTGTTTCAAGTCAACGCTAGGGTTCCGTACCTCAAAATTAAAACAAAGGAACCCTTATAAGATCTCTCTTGTCTGTCTGTCTGTCCGTGTATCGCCACCGATTTTTTCAGGAACGAGTGGACCTAACTAGTTGTTTTTTTTGTATGACCACTCATAACTTTTTACAGAGTAGTCAGATTTTTATGATTCTTTTTTTATTTGAAAGAGTGTTACTTTCTCCCTTCGTTCCCTGTCTGTGTATTTAGTTCAAATTGTGTAAAAGCGCCTTAAAATAACTTTAATTTCAACAACCGAAAACCGCCAAACTAGTTCCACATTTAAATATTCCAAACAAAAAGATAAATGACTTCAACTGTCACATTACAAATTTGAGTTTCGAACTGAACTAAAACTGGGAATCGGTTTAGTTGCACGCGGATTGGTCGGTTGAGTGATGACGTCATCAATACACGTCTATGAGCCAACCACAGGCGAGGATCAGTTAGTGAATATTATTTTAGTTAGTTTCATGTTTACTGCGATTTACAGTTATTCCATACTGTTTCACTACATAGTATAAAACAAAGTCGCTTCCCGCTGTCTGTCCCTATCTATGTATACTTAAATATTTAAACTACGCAACAGATTTTGATGCGGTTTTTGACCTGATAACGTCTTATAAATAGACTAGCTTAGCTTTTACTCGCGACTTCGTCTGCGTAGATGTGAAAAATTTGAAGTAGATTGGACCAAGGAATCACGTTGTCCCATACAAACTTTGCCCCCCTTTTTTCACCCCCTAAGGAGTCAATTAAAAAAAAATATTTCTTATCGGTTGCATAAGTCAGGTTCAGGTCTCTACGGTCAGCGGTTTAGGCTGTGCGTTGATCCGTCAGTCAGTCAGCCAGGACAAAGCATTTTATATGTATATAGAAAAGAAGATAGATAGATAGTAGGTAAGTTTGTCTGCCTGTAGGTACATATTCGTTTCATCCCGCCCACTCTACTTTTAATGTTTTTAATACAAATGAATTTGACTTGTATTTCTCAACATCTATGCGGGTATCGTGTAAAAAGCATTTTTGCCCGACTTCAAAAAAGGAGGAGGTGTTACATACGTTTGTATATTTTTATATTTAAAATAATAATTCATTTAGTTTTTATTTTAATTATTAATCATTAAATATTAATTTTAATACACCATGCGATCGGCACAGCATAAACCATCATTGCCGAACAATACCGATTTTTGGTATTTAATACCAAAAATCGGTATTGACTCGTGATTGGTATAACTCGTGAGTTTAGGTATTTTCTACCGAAATACAGAATTGTAGTGATTTTTGTCAGTTAAACCCTTCTCGAATTGAACCCTTCAATTAAGTGCCCGAACCTGAATGGTTAACCCGAATGGTTTACCTAAATGGTTCATTTTCTTACGACTTTTGAGTGATTACGCGGAAATTTTGCGTATTTAAAAATAGAATAATGATTGTTAGGGAAGCACACGAAAAGAACAGAAAAGAAAGGTAATAGCTTATCAAACCTCTTTAATAGACTAGAATAATGCTTATTGGAGAAGCACACGAAAAAACAGAAAGGAAAACAATAGAAAATTTGAAGATTTTCTTCTTCGAACAACTATTTTTAATTATTACGACCCAGTTGGCACAATGGTTACCATGCCGGACTGCCAATCACAGGGTTGCGGGTTCGATTCCCGCCACAGACTAGTATTTATGCTTAGATATTTGTCTGTGGTCTGGTTGTTTCTATGTATTATAAGTATATATTTACAAAAAAAGAAAAGTATATAAGTAGTATATCCGTTGTCTAGCACATATAACACAAGTCTAGTTACTTAGCTTGGGGCTAGATGGCGATGTGTGGAATGTCCTCCAATATTTATTTATTTTATTTTTTTATATTTATTAAACTTCACTGCACCTGGTACATCTTTTTAACAATTATGTGGCTATACAGCAACAGTCAGTTATCATTTGTTACGCAGTATCCCTATCGAGTAGATGTTGAACTATGCCCTTAACAGTCTCCCTTTGCCCCAGAGGGATGTCTTTAAATATCCAGTTTTCCTATACGGCCCATTCACAGCTTTACAATCAAATGTGCCTAAATGATTTGTGTTTACTTTATTATTGCGTGGGTTTTCTTTTAACGTGAAATTTGTCTAGGAATTGAACGGTTTTGGACAATTCCAGTTCACAGTTTTTTTTTTCGTTTGAAACAACTTAGATATCTATTAATGTTTTTAATTTCTTGTGAATCTTTAGGTACAACACATTCAATTGAAAGGTAGATTTCCTTTAATTTACCATACTATGTTTGTTTCCAAGACTTAATCTCTATCAGCAACACTATCCAAATATAGGATGTTTATATATTTGCAAAATCAACAGGATAGATTCATGGTAATGACTTTTTCAAAAATCTTATGATGCAGTTTTAGTTTTTGCCAAAATCGGGCACGCGACTCCTTCCAGCATCAGTTTGTTTGTTTGTTTGAACGCGCTTATCTCAGGAAATACAAAAATTATTATAATTATTAGAAAAATTATTTCTGTGTTGGATATTTCATTCGTCGACGAAGGCTATAGGCTATTTTATATTTCGATATTCTTCTGGGATCGGGAGTTGCGCGGGTGAAACCGCGGAGCGCTGCTAGTTAAGGATAAAGCCCTGAAGGCCCCTTGTAAAAATTTACCCTGTATCCATGACGAATTGAGAACAATCTCCTATTTTTGAAGTTGATCAAGAGTTATTAAATCATAATATATAGCTATAAAGATAAATCCGAAATCGATCAAATAATCGCATCAAAGATCATCCACGCAAGACAAAATCGAATAACCTATTTATACCTCTAAAATTTACCTATCGATACAAAATCGATTAACAAGCGAATGTTTATCTGAACCCTCCCCTATTACAGAGGCTTCCTCTGCAAGTTCACCCACTCGAATTAATGACGAACGAACCCGAGTGCCATCCAAATAATTGACAACTTTTCACTGTGTACTTTTTCACCTTGATAAAAATGTTAGAATCTGGAATCGAGATTAGATTAAAACGATTTATTAGTTTTAAAAAATAGGCATTTGTAAGTGAAGTCATATTTGGAGACTCTGTCAATATGACTCTGTTTAGAGCATTTTGTCAGAGTTTTTACCCCTGCAGCCTGAGGACAAACTACATTCAAAAGTGTTACAACTCACTGCGAGTGCAATATAACAACGCGTATAGAATGAATGGGACTGCCTTGATTTTGTAGTGCTTCAGGCATGTTTGCCGATTCATGTATCCATGGTTTCCATGCCATACTAAGAAAAAGATCAGCTTCACTGTTACATAGAATACGATGTAGTTTCAATAGTTATCTGTCACTTTTTGTCCACACATTATGACATTGTTAAGCATTGGAATAAAATGCACAATTCCAGAGCCAATTTTTTGTGTATATTGGTAGTTCTATAATATGGTAGAATTTCAGAAAATCCATTCTTATCGGATGCCTACGTCATACAAAGAACACACCCTCCAAGTTTCAGGTCTCTACGTTCAGCAGTTTAGGCTGTGCGTTGATCTTTCAGTCAATCAGGCATGGTATATGTATAGATACTAGCTTTTGCCCGCGACTTCGTCCGCGTAGAACTCGAAAATAGACCAAGAAATCTCGTTGTCCCCATACAAACTTTGCCCCCCCCTTTTCACCCCCTTAGGGGTAGAATTTCGGAAAATTCTTTCTTATCGGATGCCAACGTCATACAAAGAACACATCCTCCAAGTTTCAGGTCTCTACGATCAGCGTTTTAGGCTGTGCGTTGATCTGTCAGTCAGTCAGTCAGGACAAAGCATTTTATATGTATAGATAGCTTTTGCCTGCGACTTCGTCCTTATTATTAGGCAGGGCTGAGCAGTTGCGCAGAGATAAAATTTGGTGTACCTTAATAAAATATTGCAAAAAAAAAAGTAAGCAACTATAATATTATTACTTAAGATATACATGACATTGGCTGTATGCAGTTCGAGGAACCAATACGAATAAAAAAATATTGGAAGACCGCGAACTGTGACGTGAACGTCATGGAGTATAAGGAAAAAGGCCTTTGGACACAATAGATATAGTAACTTAAAAAGGCCACGATGCACTTTAAGACCCATATCTATCGATAGAGGGTACTGAGGCAAATAAATAATGCCTTCACACCAAAACTTTAAAGGGTCTCGGAAATGGGATGTTAAAAGAAACGTGATGCGTTCCATGTTTCAACAAATATCCCGTCTCCGAGATGGTTTAAAGTTTGGTTTGAAGGCATTTATTTGTGCGCCGCAATAACCTCTTAAGATAGGTAAGTATGGGTTTCAAGTGCACCGCGCACTTTTGAAAAATCTTAGGACATCACGTTTGGTCAAATACACCACTTCCGATACGCTTAGAAGATTTGGTGTAATAGCATACTTGATTTGCCGTAATGTCCTCTATCGATAACTATGGTTCTCAAAAATATCGCGCAAAATAATACGTCAAGTTCCCAGTACTAAATGGCCAGACACCTTTTTTTAGTTCAATGTTAGAAGTTTTTAACCTCTTTGGTTTTACGTTAACATCAGCTGCTGTCAGCTTGAAGTGACGTTTTACCAATCTAACCAAAAGCACTAAAGAGTATTGATATCAACTTCGAAGCAAATCACCCCCAAAATAACTTTCTACCCCTTTTTAACTCCGTTAGGGGATGAATTTCAATAAACTACGAAAAACGTGTTCCATTAATTCTGTTAAAGAATGTTTATGCAAAATTTGAAGTAGATTGGACAAAGGAATCACGTTGTCCCATACAAACTTTGCCCCCCTTTTTCACCCCCTTAGGGGTAGAATTTCGGGAAATCCTTCCTTATCGGATGCCTACGTCATACAAAGAACACACCCTCCAAGTTTCAGGTCTCTACGATCAGCGGTTTAGGCTGTGCGTTTATCCGTCAGTCAGTCAGGACAAAGGATTTTATATGTATAGATTAATAATGCTTAATATTATAATTATAACTAGCGACCCGCCCCGACTTCGCACGGCTATATTAGGCATGTATTATACATATAAACCTTCCTTTTGAATCATCCTATCTATTAAAAATAACCGCATCAAAATCCGTTGCGTGGTTTTAAAGATTTAAGCACACATAGGGATATAGGGACAGAGAAAGCGACTTTGTTTTATAATGTAGTAAAGTGAAGAGGAAAGATTTTTTTGTTTTTTTTGTTTGTAACAAATAGGCTCTGAAAACTACTGGACCGATTTAGATGAAACTTGGCATGAGGATACATTGATTCATTGAGAGTAACATAGATTACTTTTTATTCCGACATTTCTACGGAATCGGGAGTTGAGCGGGTAAAACCGCGGAGCGCTGCTAGTAAATATATATTTTTATAAGGAGAAAAATACTTATCAGGCGAGTCTGAAACATCGCATTGGGGTTCCTTTGAGAAAGTAGACGCCCCGCATCACTCAATAACTTTGACCAGATGCATTTTCTAGTATAACGCGTAATAAAAATTTGGCCAAAAGCGTTTATGGCTTCTTGTGTTTAAGGGATTACGCGTTTTTTGTCATTTACGTAATTGGAATTTCGCGTTTTCGGTCTTATGCGTCGAAACCGACGAACATATTTTTTTGGAAATTCGTCCCATAAAGTTTAGTCATAGTAACTACTATGTATTCATTGTTTGTAGGAAATAAATTTCTTTTAAAGAGACACGGGTAAAACAACGGGGTGCAGCTAGTAGCTAAGTAACTATATGAACCTAGTTATTTCAAGCAAAATCACTCATACTCTCCCCATCTCTTTCTTACTTATCTTTGCAGTATCTTGCTATCTCTGTTTAAGGTTTGATGAAGGATTTTCCAGGTCGTTAAGCCGAAAACCCCTGAATGAAAATGAGAATGAATTTATTTAGCGTCAAATTAAATCATTTATTCTGATGTATTTTGAAATATGCAATAATTTTCAATTGAAAAAAAATCGTTTTAGTAAAATATTGTTTTGGTTATTTTTACAGTTTTCACCGCTGAAGGAAAACGTTGTGCTGAAACTCGTGGGTTAGTTGGCCCCAGACGTATTGGCAAGTTTTTCTTTTGGACATGGTCGACTAAGCTGAGAAGGTAGTATAGGTTCTGTGTAAGTTGCTGGTGCTGTATAAAACATATAAGATACGGCCGATATTATTAATAAATATTCCAGAAAGTTTCACGCAGAGCCATTTTGCACAAGCTTGGAGGAACTAATATTACTTTCCACACCTGGAGCACTTTAATCACGGATTAAAGCCCTATTAACCTCAACTTAAAGCAAGACATTATTCCCAAGGGAGATCATGTTGTATGAAACTCCCAAGGGAATAAAGTGATTTGAATTTGGAACGCTGAAATTCGTGTGAAAACTCTTGGTTTTAATTTTGAAGGTCTCAGCAAATAGGTTTTGCCTATAATACCTACGAAATTTTTACCATCATGCTACCATATCATTGCAATTGCAATTTTTTACCTCATTTAACTCCCTCGCTTCGCTCAGGAGTTAACTTTAAACTCCCGAGCGCAGTAGTATCGATTGGTCACAAACTCAGGTTGTCTAAATTTGCAACTCGTCTAAAACGCAACTGGGAACTCTTCTTAAAAGCATTTCGTCTAATTCTCAGGTAGTCTACGTATAATGTTTATTGCAAATTGTGCCGTTTGTAGGTGAAATAATTTCTTACATTTTGGGATAATTTCAAGACTACAAAACAATAGTGAGACATAGCAGTTACGGTCTCAAAATTACTTGTCATTTCAAAACATATTGAAGTTTTCGTCATAAAATCTAAAATGAAGGTAGTTTGATTTTTTGAAAGAGTACAAATAAAACTTTAAGAAAAAAAATAAGTGCTACAAATGCTACGTCTCGTAGCTGTGCTACGAACATTTAAATCAATTTGAAAAAAAAATATACATAGGTACGTAGGCAATATACCTAGCATTTAAGTGGTGGCCTAGTGAGCAGATACATCGACTTTCATTCCAAAGCATGTAGGTTCTAATCCCGGCCGGCCGTGGACCAATAGATTTTTATTACAAAACATTTATGGTAAAGACCGTGATAAAACCGGGTGTTTCAATACAAACACAAATACAAAAACGCGAAAGGCCAATATACGTAAAAGACCAAAAACGCGTAAGCCCTTAAACGCAAGAGGCCAAAAACGCATTTGGTCAATTTTATATTACGCGGTATACCAAAAACGCATTTGGCCAAATTTTATTACGCGCTATGCCAAAAACCGGGTGGGCGGGTGGCTTAGTTGGCTTCAGATGTATTGACAAGTCCTTTCTTATAAGCACGGCCGACTAAGCTGGGAGGGTATTGTAAGTGTTGGGCAAGTCTACTCCATCCTCTAAGAAGACCAATGCAACTAACGAGCTCTAGTATTTATTTTCTAAAACTATTCGAAAAATACCTACTTATACGTAATATCGAAGAAAAACATACCTAAATGTTTATGGAGGGTAGGTAGATATTTTTTTCTTAACATTGGTACCAGCTGCGCTATTGTTAAGGGCTCGGAACATCAATAAGCCATTCAGTGAATGTCCGTAAAGGTGACGGTACATTGGATAGGGTTTTATTTTTCTTAAGAAAAAAAAAACTTTAATAAGTGGTTTTAAATAAAATAAATAATAATATGGTTTTTTTATTATTTTTAGAAAAATATTTTAAGTGCAGCCAGCAGTAGGCATTTCTAGAAATACGAATATCGCAAAACGAGGTGCTAATCTTTTTGAAGTGAAAACTTCTTATGGCGCGTTGGGCACTTTTGTGGGTGAGCATTTTCAACCGATCTCGCGACAGATTTTGACGCGACAGATTTTGACGCGACAGATTTTGACGCGACAGATGAGATTTTATTTGTGTTAGTCTTTTTGTTTAACTTATACTGCCATCTATTACACAAATTGAGAAACTTAGTTTCTAGAAAGACCGCTATTCGAATGTAGATGGCGCTGATTTAAATTTTTTACTGCCATCTAGCGAATAAAAAATAAACTATATTTGTTTAAGTGAGTGCTAATAGATGGCAGTAGCAGATCGTTTCAAGAAATATTCTATGAGAAATAACAAGTTTATTGTTTTCACTTCTGCCTGCACTCCCGGAGTGCGCTGTTTACTTGATTTTTTCATCTAGTCTCAAACTAAAATGGTGACGAGACAACTAAAAGGTAAGTACTCTTTCTTTTGTAAATTCATATGTGAAATTCTAAATATCAGAATAAAACTTTATTCTACTTGTCGATCGTCTTTTGTTTTCGTTTTAATCGTCTTTTATTTTTTTCGATTATTTTTAGGGTTCCTAAAAACCATATTACTAAAAACCCATTGTCCGTCCGTCTGTCTGTCTGTCACCAGGCTGTATCTGCTGAACCGTGATTACTAGACAGTTGAAATTTTCACAGATGATGTATTTCTGTTGCCGCTATTATAAAATAAATAAATAAATAAATATTTCAGGACATATTACACATCGCCATCCAGCCCCAAGCTAAGCAACTTAATGCTTGTGTTATGGGATAACGGATAAACTACTTATATACTTTTTTTTTTGTAAATATATACATATTATACATATAGGAAACACCCAGAACCAGAAACAAGAATTTATGGTCAGCATAAATAATTGTTCCCGGCGGGAATCGAACGCGCAACCTTCTGCGTCGCAGTCGGGTGTTCGCCCGACGCGCCACAGAGGTAATAATATGGAGAGAGGTATTATAACGCGTGACCTAGCACGAGATCGACTCGCACTTGGTCGGTTATTGTTTTCATTATGATTGTGTTTTTTTATCCTGTACTAGCGACCCGCTCCGGCTTCGCACGGCTATATTATGCATGTACTAAACATATAAACCTTCCTCTTGAATCACTCTATCTATTAAAAAAAACCGCATCTAAATCCGTTCCGTAGTTTTAAAGATCTAAGCATACAAAGGGACATAGGGATATAGGGACGGCGAAAAGTGACTTTATTTTATACTATGTAGTGATTAGTTTGACCGATATGTTATTCAAGGATCTAGCTTTCTTAGTACAAAAAAATAGGGCATAATTTCTCCTACGTAAATGTATTTTTTTATTTTCAAAAATCAGCAGCAACCATAAACAATACAAAAACACAAATTCGTAATAGAAAAGATAAACAAATAGAAATATATTTTTTGCCTAGAAAAATATACATTACGTCATAATTCATCATTCGACATGTCATTCCCAAGAATCGATATACAACAATTGATCGAATGAAATGGGGAATGTATAAAGTGAACACGCCCTAACATTTGTACCTTATGTATATTTATAGGGCATTAGAAAGACGAAGTCGTATTTGCCACAACATGCTCTCGCCTAGAATAGTTAAGCCGAAGTGGTATGACCAGAAGCGCGATGGAGGTGTCTTAGAAACAGTTTTTGGGTATCAACCACTAAAATCCATAGAATGATATTCCTACTGTCGTAAAGGTGAAGAAATGCTTTGTATTGTCATACACTTTGAAACACGATTACAGTGATTTGCCTCGATAGAAAATAATCGTAAAAATCCTAAAAAATCGTCATTTTTTTAGCTTTTATATTTTTACGGCGATTGTAAAGAAAAAAGTACAAAATTTATATTTTCATAAACTTTACATCAAATCCCATAAGGTAGTACAGATGGTTTTTCACTAAAATAGATGTTAGTCTTTTAATTAGATAAACAGTTAAAAAGGCCATATCGCGGCGCGCGGGGGAAAGGGATAGAGTAATCGCGCGGCGTGCGCGTGGGAAAGGGATGGGGGTTTTCAGGTCCTACTTCACCTTAAAAGAAATTGCAAGATTGCGCAGCGATGACCATTTTAATATGGCCTACTGCACTAATCTCGGTGGGTGAGAATGGATTTTTTTTCCATCTCTCGTTACTGGGAAAGATAGGTACATGGAAATTAAGTCAAAAGTCAAATTTTTTTATTTCTTTGGATGCTTAATACGTTAAAAGTATATTGACCACATAAAATCGTCTTAAAAACTAAGTTAGGATGTGTGCCTTCGGAACGCGCCCACCAATGAGAAGAAGGCACAAGAAACTCATGGTATTACATAACTTCCACTTATCCCTACCAAGTGGTTTTTGTGTGGTTTTTGTTGACAAGTAAGTACAATTAAGGTGAAAGGGTACCGATTGACGCTACTCTCTCCATACAAACGTAGTCGACTGTTTCCTCCCTGGATAATGACACTATAGCAAATATTTTTGTGCCATAAAACCTTATAACTGCCATGATTATGCCCCTATGTTTTTTTTTTCATTTACTAATTATCATAGAAATTTAAATAAAAAAACAAAACATAGGTGCATGGTCATGGCAGTTATAAGTTTTATGCAACAAAAATATTTGCTCTAGTGTCATTATCCAGGGAGGAAACAGTCGACTACGTTTGTATGGAGAGAGCGCCCGGTACCCTTTCCTCTTAAGTTCATGAGTAGTTTAGAATAAAAACTCTAAGTAGCGATGATCAAAATTGAAACAAAAGGCAATCGAAATGATTGGCCTTTATATCTGATCCTGTTACTTATACGTTGTTTGTTACATCCGTTACTTTTGATTTTTGCACATGACCCCGTACCATAGACGTAGGATTAACTTTGCCATGATTTAAAACCGGCGAAGTGCGAGTCGGAGTGGAACACGGAAGGTTCCGTACCATTTTAAAGAAACTAGCGACCCGCTCCGGCTTCGCACGCCTATATTATGCATGTATTAAACATATAAACCTTCCTCTTGAATCACTCTATTTATTAAAAAAAAACCGTATTAAAATCCGTTGCGTAGTTTTAAATATTTAAGCATACAAAGGGAAATAGGGACAGAGAAAGCGACTTTATTTTATACTATGTAGTGATACATAATCTGTGAAAATTTCAACTGTCTAGCTATCACGGTTCATGAGATACAGCCTTCGACCATATAGGGATACAGCCTGGTGACAGACAGACGGACAGTGACGTCTTATTATTATTATCCCCATTTAACGCTTTTAAGGACGGAACCCCTTAAAAATGTTTATACGTTACATGTTTTTTCTTATAAAGACAAGTAATAATAAACATCATCTTATGAAATAGGTAATTTTGTAATCGAATATCTGAAATGCCAAGACTTGTGGTTACTGTGGTATACTGGTCGTATGGCTTGAATTTTGCACACAATGGAGTGACAAGCGACAGAGATAGTGGCAGAAAAAAATATATTTAAAAAGTAGTCTTTAGTTTTTAGTTTTTTTTTGTTTTAAATTGCCACCATTTTTTATATTTACGGTATTTTTGAGTGTTATTTAAAGCAATTTATATATTACGATGACGTTTCTATTGAAGACTACGCCCGAAAATCCCCGTAAAATACACCAAAATAGTTATTTGTTCAAAAATAATTTAAAAAAATAGTATTTGTTCAATTCTTCAGAAATCAAACATGACTGCGTACCTACTACACCCACATAGTTTCTTCAAAAGATCGTACATAACAATCAAAGTCAGATTTTAGGATCTATACTTACATATAAAAAAGGTAAAGAAAGTCAGGACAAAAAGTCTGTTCTAAAAACAAAATAGGAACTTAGAATCGACAGTAAAATAGTTCCTGTTTCTACAGAAATTTCTAAAAATTGCCTTTCTGGAATCAGCATTTTATGTTGCTTTTTTTAAAATTGTAATTATTTTCCCGGGTCTTAATTGCGTATTTTTATTTTTATTTCTCTTACCTCGACGTTTCGACTATGTTGCAATGGCTATGCTATGCTATGTTTCGACTATGCTCTAGTCTCCTCGCGACCAAGACTATTGTAAAGAAGTTTACGTGAGTTTACGTGTGAGTTTAAAAAGTTCATTTTAAAATGTTTTTCATCACTTTTGACATTTTGGTATGGGGCCAGACTGACCATCACACCACCCTGTCACACTAGTGTGGTGGTTTGGAATTCTATTTCTTAACTGTCACACCGACAAAAAAAAGTCGAGAAAATACGATAATATCAAGTAGGTATGTTTAATAGTTTGATTTAAACATAGTTAAACTAAGTACAATTAACGCTATCACATGAAATTGACGCACATATTTGTCGCAGTCGCAAGTCACTCTATTGTGAATAGTATTTCAAACCGCAACCTTCAATAGTCGATATAGGCAATAGGCCTCATAAAATCGTGTTCAGTTTAACAAAATTGTTAGCAGATTTTCTTAACCATAATATTATACTATAAGTTCTTTACTATATTACAGAAATCTATCAATTACTAACTGCACCCCGCGGTTTCTCCTCGTAAATTCCTATCCCGTAGGAATATTAGGATAAATGTAGCCGTTGTGAGTAACACAGAATTCATAGGAAATGGTTACTATGAACTACGATCTTTATCAAGTCATTATCATCCCTTTTTACCCCCCTAGGCATACTTAGTTATTAAATGCGACCTCTAACACAGGCCTAGTCGCTTAGCTTGAGGCTAGATGGCGTTATGTGCATTGTCCTGCAATATTTATGTAAATGCTTTTTCATTACTCATACTCCGAAAGTAGGTCTAAAGATGCGTGAAGAGCGTGTAGAAAATAAAACTTCCAGCCCTAGGGAAAATAGCTTTCACTGACAGCTGTCATGTCAAAATGGCTTCACACGACTCGTGCAATGTGCATATAGCCAGTATCAATATCATTATACATTAGGAACTTCATAACCTAACCTCCTTGCTTTAAGTAACACCAATACTTAGTTACTCATGTGCCAATACATTACATGTATATAACCTCTTTGGTCCCAACCTTGTAAGAGGATCAGGTAGTATGAAGTCTCTTATTCACTCTCTTTGTTAGGAAGAATTTTATATATGTAATGAAAAGCACAGTGGTTACCTCGGGTGAAAGACTCATTTAGTCCCTCGAACTATTCGCGCCCTTTTGTTGTACGAAATTTGGAAATTCGAACATTTCGTTCGAAGTTTTTGTATGAAACAGCTGATTTTCAAATAAAAATTCCTTTAGAATTATCGAAAAAAAAAGTTCGAATTTACAAAAGTCGTAGAACAAAAGTTCTTCGCCTAGGCGTCTAGAACAACCCCTTTCGTATTAAGCCCCCTTTGCTGAAACACATTGTATAAGTATTCTATTCGTTGTCTGACCACCATAACACAAGCCTAGTTGCTAAGCTTCGGACCAGATGGCGCTATGTAAAATATCTTACAATATTTGTTTATCCCGATATTTCTCCAGGATTTCACCTACGCTTGGGATTTAAAGCTTCTTTCGATTGTCTAAGTAACTACCCAGGTGTATTAAGAGGGAAGGGTACCGGGCGCTCTCTCCATACAAACGTAGTCGACTGTTTCCTCCCTGGACACTAGAGCAATTATTTTTGTTGCATAAAACTTATAACTGCTATGACGGAATTTCGTATTTCGAAATTCAGTAGCAGAGTCTGACTCTATGTTTTTTTTTCTATGAATAAAAAAAATAAAAAAACCAAGATATATGGGCATAGTCATGGCAGTTATAAGTTTTATGCTAAAAAAAACGTGTGGCACTCGGGGACTGCCGCGGTAAAGCTATTGCATCGTGCGAGCTTCGTACAGTCGTACCATTAAGCGAACGCTCGGCCGAGCTACATGGTACGGGGGGTGTTAGGTTTTATTTTCGTTACAGATATTTCTTGATTCGGTCGCCGCGCTCAAAGCCCGCGATAAAAGCTATGCAATAGTTAAAAAAATTGCTCTAGTGTCATCACCCAGGAAGGAAACAGTCGACTACATTTGTATTGAGAGAGAGCCTGTACCCTTTCCTCTTAAGCCTTTTACCTAGAACCATAAAATGGAGTAGATAAAGAGACATAGTAGCTTACGTCTAGTAAAGTCTAGTTGAATAAGTTATGAGCTTATGAACACGGTGGGACGAACATCTATTAATTTATAAGACGGATATATGAATTACTTCTATATTCTCTGAGGAAAAGTTTTTTTTATTTTTTTTATCTATTTAAATATTTGGAACTTATGTAATAGTTTTTAAAAGCAACCCTGAAGGAATTTATTTCAGTTGTTCAATCTTTTCTATCTATCTATACTTAAAAAATGCTTTGTCCTGACTGATTGACGGATCAATGCACAGCCTAAACCGCTGATCGTAGAGACTTGAAACTTGGAGGATGTGTTCTTTGTATGAAGGCATGCGTAGCAAATAGGGGGGCAAACATTGTATGGGACAACGTGCTTCCTTCAAATGTTGTATGAACATTCTTTAACAGAATTGATGGAAAACTTGCTTCATCAATACATAGTAGGTATATAAAACAAAGTCGCTTTCTCTGCCTGCCTAGCATGAAGACCAAAACACGATATGATAAAGCGATATAACTACATCAACTCTCAAAATATGATAAATAAAGCCGCCATGTTAAATTTTTATTATAAATTGCGATAAAAATTATGATAAAAATTCAACATGGCAGCTTTATCTATCATATTTTGAGAGTTGATGTAGTTATATCGCTTTATCGTATCGTGTTTTGGTCTTCATGCTAGGCAGGCTGGACCTATATCCCTATGTACCTAATAGTACCTATGCTTAAATCTTTAAAACTACGCAACGGATTTTGATGCGGTTTTTTTTAATAGATAGAGTGATTCAAGATGAAGGTTTATATGTATGATACATGGGTCGCTAGTTTTATTTAAAATGCATCCCCTTACTGGGTTAAAAAGGGGTAGAAAGTTATTTTGGGGGTGATTTGCTTTGAAATTGATATAGTGTGCTCTTTAGTGCTTTTGATTTAAATAACTAAATTTTATTTTGACACATGTTTGAAAACTCTATCTGATTTTAAGTAAAAAAAAAACTTTTTTTTAATGTTTATTTTATTGGGCTTCCGTACCGTACCTCAAACGGTAAAAAATACCCTTATAAGATCACGGTTTTATCCGTCTGTCTGTCCGTGTGTCACCACCGATTATCTCAAGAACAGGTGGACCTAGCAAGTTGGTGTTTTTTCTACCATGTAGTTACGTATGATGATTACAACGATCAAACAATCTTGATACTTTAAACATTCTCCTCTTTAATTACGTAACTGACCTACTCCCACTTGTTCAAGTTCCCAAACAACCCTCGAACCCTTTATTCAGATCATGAAACCGTTTTGTTTATTTCACGTTCCAACAAACTTTTATAAACGCTCATTACTTTGTGAAACAAAAAGTGTACTGCTGTGTCGAATACGGAATGCGGTGATTGTTTAAGTATTAAAGTATACGGTCGCTGTATAGTTAAAATCAAATGTAGCTAATTTTACTATTGATGATTTCTTTCTTGACGACCCAGTTGGCACAATGGTCACCATGCCAGACTGCCAAACATAGGGTTGCGGGTTCGATTCCTGCCTCAGATAAGTATTTATGCTTAGATTTTGTCTGTGGTCTGGTTGTCCGTATGTATTGTAAGTATTTATTTACAAAAGAAAAGTATATAACCAAGTATATATAATATTATCCAACACAAAAATTCAATTAGAACCAGTAGTTCCTAAGATTAGCGCGTTCAAACAAACAAACTCTTCAGCTTTATAATATTACTAGCGACCCGTCCCGGCTTCGCACGGCTATATTATGCATGCATTATACATATAAACCGGAAGGTTTATATGTATAATGCTATATATAGATAGAGTGATTCAAGATTCCTCTTGAATCACTCTATCTATTAAAAAACTGCATCAAAATCCGTTGCGTAGTTTTAAAGATCTGAGTCGCATTTTCTGTCTGTCCCTATGTATGGGACAGACAGAAAATGCGACTTTATTTTTAACCGACTTAAAAAAAAAGGAGAAGGTTCTCAATTCGGATGTATGTATTTTTTTATTTTTTATATACTATGTAAAGATAATGTATAAATTTAAATGACAACACAAGGACAATGCTATTTTTTAAATTGTCGTCAAAACACTCTGGTATGTTATAAGTAGTAACATTCTGAGTATCTAACCTGACGGGGGGTCAGGGGGACGAACCTGAAACACCCTGTATAAATTATAACAATCGCGCCTGCTAACTAATTGTAACCCTCTGGTATGCGTGGTATGTAACGTCATCACACTGTTTAACTATTCTGTATGACGTTTCACTTGAATTTTCACAACACTTAAAAACTGTGAAAAGCCGGAAAACTTTCCTAAGTTTACAGTTTTTAGATTGTATTTTATATGTTTTATTTATTTATTTATAATACAGTTACTCATTGCACTCAAAGTAAACATCAAAACGTACAAAAAACTTCCGCCTTAGTTCTAAAAAGTTCAAACTAGTTATGACTAGTTTGAACTTTTTAGAACTAAGGCAAACGACGAAGAATACATGTATGGAGTAATATCCATACAACTTTTTATAAAGAAATCGTGCGAATTTTTTGTGTATTTTTTTTACCGTATCCTTATATCTTATCTTAATATATATAAATCTCGTGTCACAATGTTTGTCCTCAATGGACTCCTAAACCACTTAACCGATTATAATAAAATTCGCACACCATGTGCAGTTCGATCCAACTTGAGAGATAGGATAGCTTACATCCCGATATTCCCACGGGATCGGGAGTTACGCGGGTGAAACCGCGTAGGGCAGCTAGTTTCTTATATAATCTTATAAATCGATGACCACCTACACTTACAAAAAAGTGTACCGTTATTGACAAGGTTACCATAGCAACGTATTAAAGTGGTAATGTCAACGATAAAAAAGAGTTCTTTCACATAAAATTATCCATTTGAGACCATGAAGAGGGAACAAACCAACAGCAAAACAAAAAGACTGGACACTCTAGTGTTGACTTTTCTCCATAGAAATCGCATGAGTGAGAAGGATTTTAGAAATTGATTTGTCCAGTCTTTTTGGTGTTTTTCAGTATCATGTTCTGTCTTGAGGTTTCTTCAAAATCGCATTATGTTAAGGATTTGAGGGATTGGCGTCACCAGTCTTTCGGTGCTTTTCAGTATCAAGTTCTGTCTTGAGTTTTCTTCAAAATCGCTTGAGTGGTAAGGATTTGAGGAATTGGGGTCTCCATTATTTTCCGTGCTTTTCAGTATCAAGTTCTGTCTTGAGTTTTCTTTATAGACATCGCATGAGTGGTAAGGATTTGAGGAATTGGCGAGTCCAGTCTTTTCGGTGCCTTTCAGTATCATGTTCTGTCTTGAGGTTTCTTCATAGAAATCGCATGAGTGGTAAGGATTTAAGGAATTGGAGTCTCCAGTCTTTTCGGTGCTTTTCAGTGTCATGTTTTGTCTTGAGTTTTCTTCAAAATCGCATGAGTGGTAAGGATTTGAGGAATTGGCGTGTCCAGTCTTTTCGGTGCTTTTCAGTATCATGTTCTGTCTTGAGGTTTCTTCATAGAAATCGCATGAGTGGTAAGGATTTAAGGAATTGGAGTCTCCAGTCTTTTCGGTGCTTTTCAGTGTCATGTTTTGTCTTGAGTTTTCTTCAAAATCGCATGAGTGGTAAGGATTTGAGGAATTGGCGTGTCCAGTCTTTTCGGTGCTTTTCAGTATCATGTTCTGTCTTGAGGTTTCTTCATAGAAATCGCATGAGTGGTAAGGATTTAAGGAATTGGAGTCTCCAGTCTTTTCGGTGCTTTTCAGTGTCATGTTTTGTCTTGAGTTTTCTTCAAAATCGCATGAGTGGTAAGGATTTGAGGAATTGGCGTGTCCAGTCTTTTCGGTGCTTTTCAGTATCATGTTCTGTCTTGAGGTTTCTTCATAGAAATCGCATGAGTGGTAAGGATTTAAGGAATTGGAGTCTCCAGTCTTTTCGGTGCTTTTCAGTGTCATGTTTTGTCTTGAGTTTTCTTCAAAATCGCATGAGTGGTAAGGATTTGAGGAATTGGCGTGTCCAGTCTTTTCGGTGCTTTTCAGTATCATGTTCTGTCTTGAGTTTTCGTTCTAGAGAAATTGCATGAGTGTGAACGATTTGAGGAATTGGTAGACAATTTTGTTTCCTCTTTTTCGGTGACATAAAATGACGGGTGCCAAGTGAATGCGGGCCATGAAATCCTATGTTATGTTAACAATGTCACGTATTAAGGTAACTACGTTTATTTATGGTAAAGTTATATCTGAGCTTTGGCTGGGAATGTTTGATTAAATACTCATATATATTATAATTATATTAATCTATACTTATATATATTAATATCTATACTTTTGAAGAGTTTGTTTGTTTGTTTGAACGCGCTAATCTCAGGAAATACTGGTTCGAATTTAGAAGTTATTTTTGTGTTGGATAGTCCATTTATCGAGAAAGACTATAGCTACTTTTTATTTTGATATTCCCACGGGATCGGAACTTATGCGGGTGAAACCGCGGGGCGCAGCTAGTTCTACTATAATATTATAGATGTTCAAGTTATTGTGTAATTTTGCTATCTCTAGCAAAAACTACTGAACCGATTGCGATGAAACTCGGTATGTAGATAGTTGGAGTCTTGGAATAACACCTAGCCTACTTCATTTACTTTAGTTGTAAAAAAAAACTATGAAAAGAAAAAGCCACAAATAGAACAAAAAAGGTATAAACGTGAAGCCCTACAAAAAGAAAAAAATAACCTCGAAATTATGACCCTACGTAAGTACATGTGAATTTTTTTGATTAAATATTGTCACGTCGGGGGACCGTACCTTACCATAACCGATACCTTAACATTTTCGTTGAAATTTTCTATAGGTAAAGAGCGGTCCCCCGATAGACAATATTTAATCAAAAAAATTCACATGTACTTACGTAGGGTCATAATTTCGAGGTTATTTTTTTCTTTTTGGAGGGGGTCACGTTTATACCTTTTTTGTTCTATTTGTGGCTTTTTCTTTTCATAGCTTTTTTCCTTTTTAACCCCCGACGCAAAAACGACGGGGTGTTATAAGTTTGACGTGTCTGTGTGTGTGTGTGTGTGTGTGTGTATGTGTGTGTGTGTGTGTGTGTGTCTGTCTGTGGCATCGTAGCTCCCAAACGGATGAACCGATTTTGATTTAGTTTTTTTTGTTTGAAAGATAAGTTAGTCGGGAGTGTTCTTAGCTATGTTTGATCAAAATCGGTTCAGCCGTCTTAAAGTTATGGGGGATAAAAGTCAGGATCAAAAACCGAATGCAAGTAGATATACTCGAGTGGGGTATCAAATGAAAGGGCATGACTCGTACATTACAAATATCTATGTTTGATCAAAATCGGTCCAGCCGTCTAAAAGTTATGGGGGATAATACTCAGGATTAACAACCGAATGTTAGTAGATATGCCCGAGTATCAAGTTAATTTGAGTTTTTTGGATCTTTTTTACTTTTCTTTTCATTTTTTTATTATATTACTAGCTGTGCTCCGCGGTTTCACCCGCATAACTCCCGATCCCGTTGGAATATCGGAATAAATTAAGATGTAAGCTATCCTATCTTTCAAGTTAGATCAAACTGCACACGGTGTGCAAATTTGATTAAAATCGGTTAAGTACCTAGTTTAGGAGTCACGTAATTTAAATAAACACGCCACAAACAACGTGACACGTAATTTATATATATTAGAGAAGATGTATAGATAACCTAGATCTAGACGTCTTCTTCTATGTATACTTAGGTAGTTCTAATATTTAATAGCTATGAAATACCTACTTGTAGTTGTAAAAGTTGAATATCTAAAGGAAAAAATTGAAAAAGAATACCTTTAATAAAAAAACTGTTTAGGGTTCAAAATAATCTTCACTACATAGTATATAAAACAAAGTCGCTTTCTCTGTCCCTATATCCATTTGTATGCTTTAATCTTTAAAACTACGCAACGGATTTTGATGCGGTTTTTTTAAATAGATAGAGTGATTCAAGAGGAAGGTTTATATGTATAATACATGCATAATATAGCCGTGCGAAGCCGGAGCGGGTCGCTAGTTAACTATAAATTAATAATAGTTATTGTTTACACCAAATTATCTGAATCATAAATCGCAAGAAAATAAAGAAATAAAATAAAAAAAATTAAAAAGTACCTCCCTACAAAAAGGATAAAATAAAAAATTAAATTTAAAATTTAAAAAACCCCCGACACAAAATAATAAAAATAGTATGAACGTAAAAAGCCTAAAACAAGCAAAAAAATCTATAAAAAGCCACAAAAAGAACAAAAAAGGTATAAACGTGAAACCCTACAAAAAGAAAAAAATAACCTCGAAATTATGATTCTACTACGTAAGTACATGTGAATTTTTTTGATTAAATATTGTCGCGTCGGGGGACCGCTTTTTACCTATAGAAACACCTTCCTAAGTAAAATGATATTAAAATTTCAACGAAAATGTTAAAGTATTAAGAATTACTAGTGATAAAATGCTAAAATAAAAATGTTAACATTATATTAAATTGACTCGAAAAAGAGCGGTCCCCCGACGCGACAATATTTAATCAAAAAAATTCACATGTACTTACGTAGTAGAATCATAATTTCGAGGTTATTTTTTTCTTTTTGTAGGGTTTCACGTTTATACCTTTTTTGTTCTTTTTGTGGCTTTTTATAGATTTTTTTGCTTGTTTTAGGCTTTTTACGTTCATACTATTTTTATTATTTTGTGTCGGGGGTTTTTTAAATTTTAAATTTAATTTTTTTTGTTGGCTTTTTACGTTCTTACTATTTTTATTATTTTGTGTATAAAATAAAAAGACACAAACGAAACCATTAGACGCAAATTAACTTGATACACCACTCTGCTTACATAACCGAATGTAAGCATCTGCTTACCTACATTCGGTTGTTAATCTTGACTTTGTTAACTCATAACTTTGAGACAGCTGAACGGATTTTATACCCCACTCGAGCATATCTACTCACATTCGATTTTTGATCCTGACTTTTATCCCCCATAACTTTCAGACGGCTGAACCGATTTCGATCAAACATAGCTAAGAACACTCCCGACTAATTCACCTTTCAAACAAAAAAAACTAAATCAAAATCGGTTCATCCGTTCGGGAGCTACGATGCCACAGACAGACACACACAGACACACACACAGACACGTCAAACTTATAACACCCCGTCGTTTTTGCGTCGGGGGTTAAAAAATACATAATAATTTCGCAGTTTTCTCAAGCTTTGATTAGGCGTTTTGTGTCGACTACAAATCTAGCGTGACGACCCAGTTGGCACAATGGTCACCATGCCGGACAGCCAAACACATGGTTGCTGGTTCGATTCCCGCCTCAGACAAGTATTTATGTTTAGATATTTACTGTAGTCTGTTTGTTTCTATGTATTATAAGTATATGTTTACAAAAGAAAAGTATTTAAGTAGTATATTCGTTGTCTAGCACCAATAACAAAAGTCTAGTTACTTAGCTTGGGGCTAGATGGCGATGTGTAGAATGTCTTGCAATATTTATTTATTTTCTTATTATAAAGAATAAATGTGAAAGACAGGCACAGACACCAAAACAATGTAAGATCATCGATAAAAATGTTAAAATATACCCCTCTTATTGGCTGTTAATAAATTCAAACGTTCACATCCGAAATTTCTTTTCTCTTCGCCTGTACATTTGTACCCTCAGTTTGTATCAATGGGTGCTTGAATAGCACAAGTAAAGGAACGCGATGCGATTCAAGTTTAATTGCTGTTGCTTAAAGATATCTATACAAATAAAATGCTTTGTCCTGACTGACTGACTGACGGATCAACGCACAACCTAAACCGCTGATTGTAGAGACCTGAAACTTGGAGGTTTTGTTCTTTGTATAACGTAGGCATCCAATAAGAAAGGATTTTCCGAAATTCTACCCCTAAGGGGATAAAAAGGGGGGGGCAAAGTTTGTATGGGACAACGTTTCCTTGGTCCAATCCTATTAAAACCATTTTCAACTCCTACGCGGACGAAGTCGCGGGCAAAAGCTAGTCTACTTATATCATCACGTCATGACGTCATAACGTCATAAGAAAACGATAAAAATTGAGATTTATTTGTTTTTCCTTTATATATATTTTTTCCTTTATTTTTCCTTTGTAAACAATCACGAGATGCGTGACGTTTACCATGACGGGTCATGTTACAGGAACATGACACTTTTTTGTGAATGCAGGTGTTTATCAATTTATAAGACGTTATCACGACAAAACATTTAGGACTATGAAATAATTTATTATTTATCAGCGGTTTAGGTTATTTTTTTATATTATTTATGAATTATTTTTTTATATAATTTATTGCCTATACGAGCCCCCATTACAGACAAAACAATACCTTCACAATATCTCGACTCAATCTCAGTAAGACAATGAAAATACAACCTCACGGGAAATAGTAATAAAGTATTGAAAACAGTGGGAAAAGTCCAATCAATATACACCATGTTCCCGTGGGATTGTGGTCTATCCCGGGATAACGGTGCGCTTCTTTGAATTTAGATTAATATTTGGAAAAAACCAATTTCGTTCTTGTCCTTTAGAAAATATTACCTATTACAGGGTTGTTGGTAATTATTAAAGGAAAGCGGTTGAGGTACTTGTCACAATGCCGTACTTTCAAACTCAGGGGTTGCGGGTTCGATTCTCTCGGCTTGGACAAGTATTTATGGTTAGCTATTTCCTAAGTTTGAACACCCTACCCTTCACCTTCCTCAACTTCTAGTCCATCCAAAGGTTGCCTGGAAGAGATCGCTTTGAGCGATAAGGCCGCCCTTTGTAACACTTAGACTTAAGAGGAAAGGGTACCGGGGGCTTTCTCCATACAAACTATTACAAACGTAGTCGACTGTTTTCTCCCTGGATAATGACACTAGAGCAAATATTTTTGGTGCATAAAACGTAGAACTGCCATGACCATGCCCCTATTTTACGTTTTTTTTAATTTTCTAATTTTTTTAATTTTAATTTTTATGATAATTAGAAAATTAAAAAAACCAAAACATAGGGGCATAGTCATCGCAGTTATAGGTTTTATGGCACAAAAATATTTGTGCTAGTGTCATTATCCAGGGAGGAAACAGTCGACTACGTTTGTATGGAGAGCGCGCTGGTACCCTTTCACCTTAAGCTTTGTTTTTTATTATTAACTAGCTGCGCCTCACGGTTTCACCCGCGTAATAATTTTCTACGCAATTTTCTTATTTTTTCTTTCCTAAGAACCTTCTCCTGACAATAACAAACACAACAAAAAAAGAATAAGCGAAATCGGTTCAGCTGTTCTCGAGATTTGCACTTAGCAACACATTCAGCGATTCATTTTTATATTATAGATAGATGTTATTTAAAATTGGTCTTTACAATAAATAATTTATCTATCTATCTATATTTGTCTGTGGTCTGGTTGTTTCTATGTATTATAAAGTATAATTTATACAAGACTAGTTGCGCCCCGCGGTTTCACCAGCGTAACTCCCGATCCCGTGGGAATATCGGGATAAAAAGTAGCCTATAGCCTTTCTCGATAAATGGACTATCCAACACAAAAAGAATTTTTCAATTCGGACCAGTAGTTCCTGAGATTAGCGCGTTCAAACAAACAAACTCTTCAGCTTTATAATATTAGTATAGAAAAGTAGGTATATAACACAAGTCCAGTTACTTAGCTTGGGGCTAGGTGGCGATGTGTGGAATTTCTTACAATATTTATTTATTAATATTATTATTTAACAATACATTTTTTTTCTATTCTTTTTGGAAATTCGAACATTTTTTCGAAATTTTTGAGGTTATGTAAACACGAAAATCAGCTGTTACATACAAAGAAGCCGTAATTCAGTAGGTAATTAATAAAAGTCACTACTAAACCCCTACTTTTATTTTAATAATTGTACTTAGGTATTCAATAAAGTAGGTACTCATGTAATTAACCTTAAAATTATACAGGGTATTTATCATGTTTTTGGAACCTAGCCCAGAAAAAAAATTACGCGTTACGAAAGAAAAGGGTTGTCTGTGAGGCCGTTTTAAATACGGTTTTTCGTGATAACGTCATAAGAAACCGATAAAAAGTGAAAAAAGTCAAAAAATGTGAAACGAAAATCCGAAAAGCACTTGCATATCAAAAATCTAAAACCTTAAAATCTGTACCTTATAACTGTTTGTTTTTTGATATTTTTTGCTTAAATTCTATGTAATCTTTGTGTGGCCGATCAAAAAGTGTCTTATATAAATCTAACATTTGTACATAATTCGCGTAATATAATATGTTTATTAATGTGGTATGCTGATCATTGCACCGTGAAATTATCCCGCAATCCTAATTGTTAATTATTATTTACTAGCTGCATCTCGCGGTTTCACCCGCGTCAATAGTATCCTAAACAGTGTGTAGAAAAAAGCCTCTAATCCTTCTTAGATATATACTTGAAAGTACCTTCATTATACTAAAAATGTTTTTTTTTGACGTATAAGTAATAAATTGATTAATACCTGCATTCACAAAAAAGTGGACGTCATTGTCACGATCCGGCGACACGCGACGTCACAGCACGTTTAATAATAATATCATCCATCTGGGCTTGTGTTATGATGACGAGTGAATAAAAGAAGACTTATATAAAGGAAAAACAAAAAATCATCGTTTTTTTATGACGTCATCACTTATCACGTAAAATTATCGTCCGTATACCGACTTTACAGACAACAATTTTTTTGCATTAAATAAAATTTTAATTTTTAGTTATCCGACTACATATCACACAATCTGTGAAAATATCAACTGTCTAAAATGTATAGCTAGACAGTTTAAACTTTCAACAGCCTGGTGACAGACAGACAGACGGACAGTGGGGTCTTAGTGAAAGGGTCCCGTTTTTACCCCTTGTGTATGGAACTCCAAAAAGCTAAAAGTCTACAGAACTCACACTACACGCAAACACTAACGAAGTACATTGAGAATTTAATGAAGTAGGTAAATAAACGAGGATGAAGACACTACCACAGCCTACAGTTTTTATCCGACTGTAGTACTTGATGGCTCAAATTGAAACTGAATTTAACCCCGAGATTCCTTCCGATTTTGATACCTCTTGCATTTTAGTAGTAGACTAGCGACCCGCTTCGGTTTCGCACGGCTATATTTTGCATGTATTATACATATAAACCTTCCTCTTGAATCACTCTTATCTATTAAAAAAAACCACATCAAAATCCGTTGCGTAGTTTTAAAGATTTAAGCATAGATAGGGTTAAAGGGACAGAGAAAGCGACTTTGTTTTATACTATGTAGTGATGATAATTAAAATTATAGTAGATAATTTTCGAAAATACTTGCTGTTCTGGCAACCGTTGTTTTGCCCGGAAAAATAAGAATCAGATCAGAATCAGAAAAATCAGATCTAACGAATATACACAAAAAAAAACATACAAATCGATTCAGCCGTTTAGGTGGAAATTGGCAACTAACACCGCGACACGAAAATCACTTCACTATTACTTCATAGTATAAAATAAAGTCACTTTTCGCCGTCCCTATGACCCTATGTCCCTTTATATGCTTAGATCTTTAAAACTACGCAACGGATTTTGATGTGGTTTCTTTTAATAGATAGAGTGATTAAAGAGGAAGGTTTTTAGATAAATTACATGCATAATACAGCCGTGCGAAGCCGGAGCGGGTCGCTAGTTTCATATATTTGTAGAAGTCGCACTTTTCTCTAAATTGGCTACCACGATTTGATACATTTACAATGTCAAAAAATGTAATTCGGCAAGTTGTTACTTCGTCATCACCAAGGCATATATCAAATATAGATTACAAAAAGCAAGTACAAATGATATTGAAACCTTACAAGTACATTTCACAAGCCGATTACAGCATTTCCTGGCATATTAAACTCTACTTGCGGTCTCTTAAGAGACTCACATACCAACGGCGTTTTATTAGAATATTCATTCCGGGGCATAGCTGTTTTCATCCTTGCCACAAAATCAGAGACAGAACATATTATACCATAGCTGCTGTAACAAGGGCCACTAAAGGTTTTTTAAAACCTTAACATTAGTGACAAAATAAGAAGAAAATCCTATCCTATCCTACTAATATTATAAATGTAAAAGTTTGTGTGTGTGTGAGTGTGTGTGTATGTATGTTTGTTACTCCTTCACGCAAAAACTACTGGACCAATTGCGATGAAACTCGGTATTCAGATAGCTGGAGACCTGGATTAACACATAGGCTGCTTTTTATCCCGATATTTCCACGGGATCGGGACTTACGCGGGTGAAACCGCGGGGCGCAGCTAGTAAATAAATAAAACCTTAATATTAGTGACAAAATAAGAAGGAAATAAATAAATGAATTATTTTCCAGATTGACAATATAGCAAATAGGTATTTATCTAATGACCGGTTTTTATGTAGTGTTCGAAATATTTAGTTTTAAATGAAAGTGACACAGCCCTTATTACTCGCCGGTACCTTATTTATTGAAGAACTGGTTACAATATGATGTTAGAATTCTACATAGTTCAGCGCCTGGCAGCTTATTCTTTACATAGGTATGTAAAATAGTGAAAAGAAAAATAAATACTTAGATAGATTAAAAATTAATTACTTTATTTTTAGTACAATATACAATTTACAACGAATTTATTACAACAACAAATTTATTTACGAGGGGGAACGCTGCCAACTTGCTGGGGACTTTGGGTCGGGGGGACGCATTGGAAGACGAGGTTTTTTGTTTTTAAATTTGGAATGTTTTGGTTTATTAATGTCATTATTTATTTATTATTATTTTTTTTTAAATTTGTTTGTGATTATATTGTTTTAGATGTAAATAAATATCTATCGATCTAAAATAATAAAAACAATTACAAATAGCAAAGGCTTATTAGCTAAATATTATTGTTATCAATCGCTTGAGTAGTTGTTCTAAGCTTACACGTTTTATAATTTAAAAAAAAGTATAGTTTTAAAACACTTAAAAAAGAAGAATAACTAGCCTATAAACAATAAATTAATTAGTTACACGAATAAAAGAAAAATAATCTTTGGGGAAGAAAAGAGCTATTTATTTTTGTAGCATGTAAGAGTATGCGTATGTAACCTTCTTAATTTCAGATTAAATGTATCAATTTCATCGCAATGGATTAAGTCGTTTTTGCGTGAAGGCGTAACTACCAAATGGCCAACTCGCATTTTTGGAAAATCATAGGACAACACGTTTGGTTACATATCCCGTTTCCGAGACGCTTTAACGGTCCGATGTAAAGGCATTATTTGTTCACCGCAATGCCTTCTATCGATTGGCATGGGTTTCAACTGCGTATTTTGGAAAATCATAGGACAGCACGTTTGTTTAAATATTCCGTTCCCAAGACGCTTTACCGATCCTGTGTAAAGGCATTATTTGTTTGCCAAATTGCCTTATATCGATTGGCATGGGTCTCTAATGCACCGCGCAAAAAAACTAGTGTTTTTTACTAATATCAACAACAGACAAAAGGACAAATTTAAAAATTAGTGTGCAAAATTTCATCATGATATCAAAGCAAAAAGAACAATATGACAAGCTGCCATATTAAATATCCGGACCTCTTTAAAAATTGGTGGTCTTATGGATATCAAAGTAAAACACTTTAAGAGTATGAAACCGCGGGGCTCACTTTGTATCAAAATAAATAGAACAAATGACGAATAGAAAACTACATAAATATTATCCTCGTTCACCACTTCAAGTATCAAAACGAGGCGACGTAAAAGCTGCCGTAAGTATAAGCTCAAAATATGCAGAGTGCGTCCTCTGAGTAAATATTGTGACCACGTGTGTTCATGTGCTTTGAAAATTAGGGCTTCGTGCACTGCGATGATGTTGAGATGCTATACTATTGCGATATCTGTGAATAACTTGATTTAGGGAGGTAATAGAATAGAAACGGAATGGTGAAGTACCTAAGCTAACTGAGGATAATACGGGCCACTAAAAAGGTTCTTAAAACCTTGATATTAGTGAAAAAAGGCTATTATCTTAAGTGGCGATTAATTTGACATTAAAAATGTTACGTTTAATTAGGATAGGATGGTCTTAAATATTTAGGGGACCCCTAAACGTTGAGTATTTGGGCATAAGTATTGAAATATTGATCGTAAAAAAATTAAGAGTTAAAATAAAAGTTGGGTTTGCAGGTATTAGTTAATCTAGGTACTTAAATTTATTTAAACTTAGTCTCAGAAAAGACTAAGTTGAAATAATTTACTTTTGTAAAGTAGGTACTTAAGTATCGGAATATTTATTCCAATTTAAAACAGAAAATTATATGTCACAATTACAATCATTATAATTATTTATTTAATTTTTTTAAGTCCTGTAAAATGTGTATTTATTTATGTAAATACTTATTAGGTTTTATTTCAATATTTTTATATCGCATCTCTGTGTGGACAACAAACCTAACACGATAATAAAGCCAGCACGTCACGCGCACATTGTTCCATCTCATTACTTTAATAATTTCTGGAAGCTTTAAATAGCAGACTTCATCGTACTTTGTGTGTGTAACATACTTTATAAACTACCTACAACGATTCTCTACTTTATAACAACTGGATAGAGTCGATTATCGCTTAGCAATTCTAACGCTTTAAAGTTTAAAGCATAATGTAGCTAAGTAGAATTAATTGTATATTATATATATGAGTATTTGTTAGTTAGGTGTTGTTTGTATGTAAATTGGTTTCAGGTATGTCAGTTTTGTTTCCTTTGGAAAGCAGGCTGCGGACTTTTTAATCGGTCGATTAGCTGCCAACTTTCAAATTCGTAGGCAAACTGTTTTCCGATCCGTCTTCCTTTTGTGGCTGCAACGGCCTGCGTCACGCTTGTAATTGCTGTCTGATGAAGACGTTTTGAAACCTTTAAAAAAAAGGAAAAAAACAGAAAAGAGGTTGTTAAAAAGAGGTTTTGAGGTTTATATTAATTTTTATTTTGCAGATATTTATGTTAGAATTACGTTATGGCCAGTAGTTTCATATTATAATAAATAAATAAATAAATAAATATTGCAGGACATTCCACACATCGCCATTTAGCCCCAAGCTAAGTAACTAGACTTGTGTTATGGGTGCTAGACAACGGATATACCTTTCTTATATTTACTATTTACTATATACTTTCCTTTTGTAAATATATACTTAAAATACATAAAAACAACCAGACCACAGACAAACATCTAAGCATAAATAGCCTGAGGCGGGAATCGAACCCGCAACCCAGTGTTTGGCAGTCCGGCATGGTGACTATTGTGCCAACTAGGTCGTCAAAATACCAGCGTATTAGCCTAATGATCCAGAGTGGGAACGCTGCCAGCTTGCTTGGAACTTTCATGGGGGGATTTTTTATTATTAAATTTTGATTTTGTTTTTGTTTTTAAATGTGAGAGTTATTTGTATGATTAAAAAAAAAATGTCTATCTATCGATAAAATATCGACCGATATGAAAATCTTAAGTCTGCTTTAACCCAGTGTGTCCGAAATGCTATGCTCCTTATACTGGTGACCTAGCTGAGGGTCAACAGAGATAAGTTAAAGGAACACTGCTTAAGAGGAAGTTAGGTTTGGAATTAGGATGTAAATGTGTGGTTTAAGAGATTTATGGTTCCATCTTGCTCGGACAACAATACAGATTTAGGAATTAAAACTATTATATGGTTATTACTAGCTGGTCCCGGCAGACGTTGTTTTTTATATAGAAAAAAAGGAAATATATTTAAGTTGATCGATTCTCAGACCTAACGAATATTATTACCTACATAAAAAACCGAATTGAGAACCTTCTCCTTTTTTGAAGTCGGTTAAAAATAATACAAATCGTTTCAGCCGTTTAGGTGAACCTAAGTAACTAACATCACGACACGGAATTTTATATTATAGCTGCGCTCCGCGGTTTCACCCGCGTAACTCCCGATCCCTGGGGAATATCGGGATAAATTAAGATGTAAGCTATCCTATCTTTCAAGTTGGATCAAACTGCATACGGTGTGCAAATTTGATTAAAATCGGTTAAGTACTTTAGGAGTCCATCGCGCACAAACAACGTGACACGTAATATATTTAAATTAGATTTATGGATTACAAAAAAAAGTAAATGCACAGAGAATAAATAATAAATGTGAAAAACACAAAAAAAATCATACAGATTTGTCTACAAAATTCTGAATTTGTTTTGTTAAAATGTATTAGGTAGGTATATCTCATTTAATTTCAAAATTATTAGTATTAGCTTCAAGTGACTAAAGGCTTGGCTGGTACTTTGGCCAACGGATCGGCATTACCATCCAAAGAGGACATGCAGCGAGCCTTTTGGGTACCCTACCTAGAGAGACAGGGAAATGGGCACGCGAGGATTCTGTGGGAACAAGAACGTCTGTTGTGATAAAATGTGAAACATTCGGAAAACGATACAATACTGCAGAGTATTTCGCTGCAGTTTTTGCTGAAGTGTCTCTTTGGACAGTTACTTTGTAAATTACATTAATAATAAATAAATATTGCAGGACATTGCACACATCGCCATCTAGCCTCAAGCTAAGTAACTAGACTTGTGTTATGGGTGCTAGACAACGGATATACTAATTATATATTTTTCTTTTGTAATTATATACTTATAATTCATCGAAACAACCAGACCACAGACAATTATCTAATAATAAATACTTGTCTGAGACGGCAACCGAACCCGCAACCCTGTGTTTGGCAGTTCGGCATGGTGACCATTGTGGCAACTGGGTCGTCAATGTATTCTACATCGTCTTCTATAATCTATACATATAAAATGCTTTGTCCTGACTGACTGACGGATCAACGCACAGCCTAAACCGCTGATCGTAGAGACCTGAAACTTGGAAAGTATGTTCTTTGTATGACGTAGGCATCCGATAAGAAAGGCCAGAAATTCTACCCCTTAGGAGGTGAAAAAGGCGGGCAAAGTTTGTTTAAGACATCGTAATTCCTTGGTCCAATCCTATTAGAACCATTCTTGACTTCTACGCGGACGAAGTCGCGGGCAAAAGCTAGTATATTTATATTTTTCTATACATAAATGTTTTGTCCTGAACGTCTGACTGATTGATTGACTGATGACGAATCAACGCACAGCTTATACCGCTGATCGTAGAGACCTGAAACTTGGAGGGTGTGTTCTTTGTATGACGTAGGCATCCGATAACCAATTTTTTTTAAATTCTACTACTTAGAGGGTGAAAATGGGTGGCAAAGTTTGTATGGGACAACGTGATACCTTCGTCCAATCTATTTCAAATTTTGCATATCTAAATAAACATTGTTTAACAGAATTGATGGAAGACGCCCTTCATATGTTATTGAATTAATGGCGTTAAAAAGGGGTAGAAAGTTATTTTGGAAGTGATTTGCTTCGAAGTTGAAATCCAACTCTTTAGTGCTTTTTAATTTGATTTTCATTTTAATTTTAACACATGTTTGAAAACTCAGTCCGATTTTAAGTCAACAAAAAACCTAAACCATTTTCGACCAACACCGACGAGAGCTAGCTTATTTATCTATCCAACTGACTTATATATCTTTGTTATTTTTTTTTTGTAAGCAGGTACCTATATATTCTTTTAACCATCCTCGTACTTGTATACGGGCTGTTTTCCGATATTAGACCCTTTTTAATTGGGTCCTTTTTGCGTGAAGATGGAGTTGGCTTACCCTGCAGCTGCTACCCTCTCAGCTTAGTCGACCATTTCAAGAGGAGAGAACTTGTCAATACTTCTGAAACCAACTAAGCCGCGGATTTCATCACGATGTTTTTCTTCACCGTAAGAGCAATGTCAAAAATACATAAGTGCACGGCCGGCCTGGATTTGAACCCACGACCTTCAGAATAAAAGTCGAGGTATCTACCACTAAACCAACACCGCAACATGAACCATCCTTGTTTGTCAAGTTCCTTTTGTTATCTGAATCTATTTTTATCCAAACAATAATTCAATAACAAAGTAATCGAGCTCAGTGTGTGTAGAAAGAAAGTAAAAACCCACTCCATCTTGGCTGCTCTCATAAATTTCAATTTGCGTAGAACACATAAAGCTTCCAGGCATCCTAGGTTACGTTAACAATGGCTAGGTCTCTTCCTGTGACCTACATTGTTAGATAAAGTGGTGTAACTTGTGTGTAGCGACGAATTGTGCTAAAATTAAGATAGCATGTGAGTATTGCAATAATACCTAAGCAGTAAGTGGTATTTTGTTATTGTTTTTAATGATTGTGATTTTCTTTTCCTTTTATTTGCTTTTCATTTTATTTGTATTTAATTGTGAATTGAAATATTAAATAATTTTAAATTTAATTAATCAAAACGTCAGTGTAGATCACCATAAAACCCGATATAAATAAATAATACCTAAGCCGGTTAAATGACTAAATATTAAGTTGTGAAAGTTATTCTACCTGTCTGTCACGTTTTCACGTCTTAAGAGGATCACATACCAATGAACGGTAACAGCTTCAACGTTTTTTCATGAAAAGTAAGCGGGGAGTTTTCGGCTCAAGGAATCGATTTATCGTGGTTCCAGGTCCGAGAAAAGCTCAGTTCCCAAGATATAGGCATTTGAAAACCGTGTCCGATGAGGACAAAGCTGGGTAAAGAGGTAAAAAACTTTTTAAAATTAATCTTTTCATATTTATGAAAACAGTATTGAAACCAGTATTTACTGATCGGTATTGTGAAAAAAAAATTGCTGTCATTGACTGTCAAAGTCAAAACTGTCGGTTTAAAAGTTGTAGGTTTCGAGATAACTTCTGAGTTTTATTGTGAAATATTGGATTTGTGTTTATAAAAAATAAGTAAGTATGTAATACTTATTAATTTGTAAAGTTAATATATTATTAAAAGTGTTGCGTATATAAAATTAGTAGCTTTCAACAATAATTAAATTGTCTGTTAGGTTTGTAGACCATTGTCGGTCAGACCATGATTTTATTTAAATAACCAGTTTATAGTTCTTTAATTATTATTTCGGAAAGATCGAAGAACAATTTTTATATTTCATCAGTATGCAATACATACTAAAAATAATTTTCAAAAAACACGTTCTATCAAAACAAAAAAAACTGAGCAAAGCTCAGTCAACTATGTACTTACTATATTTTTTTTTTCTATGTACTTACTTGTTCTTTCTAGCTGTTACTTTATTTTGTGTTTATCGTGTTCTGTTTCTTTCTGTGTTGTACAAATAAAGTTATCTATCTCTCTATATTTTATTACCTATAAAATTAAATCAAAAATAATAATAGGTATATATTTTTGAAGGAATTTTCTTTTCGGGCCTAGTTGTTTTCATCCCTTAAATTGCAACAAAACGTTATGTTTTGTTGTCAATCGCTTGAATAGTTTGTATTCAAGGCTTACATGTTTGATAATTAAAAAAAATATACCTACTAAACTTTAGCATAATACAATTTTAACTAATTTATAAAGAAACTAGGGCCCGCCCCGGCTTCGCATGGCTATGAATGTATGCTATGCATGTATTGTACATAATAATGTAAACCTTCCTCTTGAATCGGTATATCTATTAAAAAAACCGCATCGAAATCCGTTGCGTAGTTTTAAAGATCTAAGCATACGTGGGGAAAGACAGCGGGAAGCGACTTTGTTTTATACTGTGAATAAACACTGAAAGTGGACAATATTATGGAGAGAAAAAGCTTTTATTTTTGTACGGATAAGTACGCGATATGTAATCCTCTTAACTAATTTTGATAAAGGTATAGAGTTAGATGAGAGTAGGATATACGACAACAGCTGCATTCACGAAAAAGTGTCACGGTAATATTGTGTGACGTCATGCGTCATGGTAATATGACCAGACGCGTCATGGTAACTTCGGAAACAGAGTATTTAATAATAATATCGTTCATCTGGACTTGTGTTTTGGTGTGACGAGTGAGTAGAAGACTTAAATAATGGGAAAAAAGAAAAAAAATATAAAGAAATAACAAAAAAAAATATCAATATTTGTATCGTTTTCGTAGGACATTATCACGTAAAATTATCGTCCGTAAACCGACTTTACAGACAACCTTTTGTTTTTTTTATTTGAAATTATTCGTATGAAACCGCGGGACGCAGCTAGTCAAACCTAAATGAATACCTAAAGTTTGCTTGTTACAAACAAAACCATTGCTTTCGATATCGGCTATCGGTAAACACATTCTAAAGTATTTTGTACATTATGCCTTTCGCTTTAAAGTTCATTTTATTTCCAAAAATTCTGCCCGCGGCCATAGCAAGGATGGGTAAGGATCCACCTTTGTTGAGATGATGTCATTGTTGTTCTTTTATAAATTAATATAATAAGTAGACTGGATAAGATATTAAAGTATTTAAAATAGCATCGTACTTTTACTTACCTGCGTAAGTGAAGATCCCGTGGGACTATGGACAAAAAAGTGTCATATTAAAAAACTACATGGTAGGAGTGGGGGGTGTTAGGTTTTATTTTCGTTACGGAATTTCTTGATTCGGGCTCGCGCACGAAGGGTTCCGTAAGTAAGTACCTACCATGTTGTATGGGAGCTCCACTTATTTTTTTTTCTGTTTTTATTACTTATTTGTTGTTAAAGCGGCAACAGAAATACATAATCTGTGAAAATTTCAACTGTCTAGCTATCACGGTTCATGAGATATAGCCTGGTGACAGACATACAGACGAACGGACGGACTGTGGAGTCTTAATAACATTTAGTCGCTGAGTACCTAAAACGCAGTATGCCAATTTTAAGGGTCACGATTTTAAATTTTGGGTACGGAACCCTAAAAAATTACAATAATATTATAAAGAAATAATATATAAAATAGGCTCCAAAATTACTAAACCAATTTAGATGTTTAGTATGAGGATATTGAATTTTAGAGAGTAAGGTAGATTTTTTATTCCCATAATCCTACGAGAAGAGGACTAAAGCGAGAGAAACTGTAGACCGCTGCTAGTGTAGAAATATTTTCGAAATGTGTCCAGTCATATTCCAAACATTCGATATTAATACACAGTATAAAACAAAGTCACTTTCCGCTGTCTGTCCTTAAGTGTGCTTAAATCTTTAAAACTACGCAACGGATTTTTTATGCGTTTTTTTATAGATAGAGTGTTTCAAGAGGAAGGTCTATATGTATAATACATGCATAATATAGCCGTGTAAAGCCGGAGCGGGTCGCTAGTTAATCGAATAAAATCGATACTTATCCAGTAACACTATTCCAATGATATCGATTGTCGGTATCGAATGATTTATCGATAGTCGATAGCTCGTATATCGATACGATCACAGCCTACGTGGGATATTCTTTCTTTAATTTTTAATCGTGTAATTGTTTAGGGTCACGATTTTTAGAGATCGATCGTAGTGACTATATATTAATCTGTGACTGGGTCTATAATTAGGAAAATGAGGCATTCGGAAATTAAGAATGGATAAAATTAAGACTGTAAGAGGAAAGAGTACTGGGCGCTTTCTCCATACAAACGTAGTCGACTGTTTCCTCCCTGGATAATAATGACACTAAAGCAAATATTTTTGTTGCATAAAACTTATAACTGCCATGACCATGTTTTACCCTATGTTTTGTTTTTTTTTTTGTTTTTTAAATCTTCATTTCTATGATAATTAGAAAATGAAAAAAAAAAACCAAGACATAGGGGCGCATAGTCATGGCAGTTATAGGTTTTATGCAACAAAAATATTTGCTCTAGTGTCATTATCCAGGGAGGAAATAGACGACTATGTTTGTATTGAGAGAGCGCCGGTACCCTTTCAACTTAAAAAAGAAAATCAATTGATTTTATTTGAAATCAATTTATTGAATCGATACCTTTAAAAAAACTCTACCGACAATTCATTAAAAATAAAAAAATAGTTTTCAGGGTGAATTTTTTACGTGGTCCTTCAGGGCTATATCCTAAGTCCTAATGTAAAGATACCTATACCGAAAAATGTAGAAAGGAGTTGCGTGCCCGATTTTGACAAAAAAAAACTGCAACATTAGATTTTTGAAAAAGTCATTACATTACCCTAGCCAGGAATAGAACCTGAAAAAATAATCATCCTTTTTTTTCATACCAATCGATAGTGTTGTTAATAGATTCCTGGAAACAAACATAGTATGGCAAATTAAAGGAAATAGCTCTTTTTTATAGTTTTCACCAATTTTCATCCTTCAGTCTTTGGCAAAATAATAGCGTATGATGCATAGAGAGGAAGTAATACTTTTCTATTATTCTTAAAATATGTTCTAGTTTCTCCACATCCCTGAAAAATATAAAAAAAGACAGTTTGATTTTTGTGCAGCAGTTTGTTACGTCATCAGCCATACATCCTCACTACATTTTTTCAGGGACAGAGTAGTATGAAAATTACAGAAGACTACAGAAATTAGCTATTTCCCTTGATTTCTGATACTATGTTTGTTTCTAAGAATTGAACTCTATCAGCAAGACTATCTATTGGTATAAAAATATACGATGATTATTTTTTTGAAAAATCAACAGTCATTACCCTCCCATTCAAAAATCTAATGATGCAGTTTTAGTTTTTGTCAAAATCGGGCATACAACTCCTTTCAGCATTTTCCACTATCTCTAATAGTTTAGGATATAGCCCTGAAGGCCCACGTAAAAAAATCACCCTGTACATGTTATCGACAATATAGTCGACTATCGATAAGCAACATTAGTGTCAACCGACACTAATAGATAGAACTAATCAGTTAATAACAGTAATAACAGACAATAGCCGTAACATGACACCTCGTATCTATAGGCTATAGGTACAATCCACGGTCAAAAGTCTCTGTCCATCGTAACGTTCACGATCCTGTGCAGCACTATTTGAAAATAATTTAAAAAAAAAAAAGAATTATTCTATCACACATCGCCATACACATCGCCATCTAGCCCCAAGCTAAGTAACTAGACTTGTGTTATGGGTGCTAGACAACGGATATACTACTTATATATTTTTCTTATGTAAGTAAATATATACTCATAATACATAGAAACAACCAGACCACAGACAAATATCTAAGCATAAATACATGTCTGAGCATTGTGCCAACTGGGTCGTCATTATAACAACGTAACCTGTGGATCGAACCCACGTCGCACTAACGAGTATTTGAGTGAAAAAATCGGACAAAAATATTTAATTTATTTATATAATTTTATGTGCAATTAAATTAAATAAAACACAAAGTTTGACCAATATAATAATTATATATTTAAAATTTTACATCTTTTTACATTTTTAGGATTCTTCAACTTCTTCTTCGTCGGAACTTTCGTCTTCGCTTTGTCTATTTTTAAATACCGTGCTGGCAGACATCATTTCTATTGCCTCCTTTGAGAAAGGCTGTCTTTTTTTATTTTGCGTCTTTCTGCTGCAGCTGATAAATGGATCTGAACTTAAAAGAAGTCTGTTTATTATATCTATGTTGCAGTCTCTGCGCGAAAATTTGCGGGAAAAATGTAATCTGTATTGCCTAAAATGTTTGTTTCGGGCTTCAGCTGCCTCTTCCGATAACTGGCCAATAGTGAGGAGTGCATGAGCTATTACTTCACCTCCATGTATCAAAATTTTGTGTATGGTTGGTGACATGGGATGCCAACCATACAGATCGACATATATTTTTGCAGTTTCATTTGCGTATGCTTCAAATTTTTCTACATCAATGTTATTGCCACTTGATATTACTTCTAATATAATTTTAAACCTTTTTATTAAATCGACATTGATGCCAGTTATTCTTGAGGAGCATTCCGGATCTGCAAAAAATCTCCTTGACGTGTTCCCGTCATTAGTGTTCCCAAACCCTGCTTTGGGAACATCTACGAGTAATCCCATTTCCTCTTTAAAGGCTTTTTGTAGTTTTTCTTTAGTCTCTTTTACAATTATTTTTTCTTCTGTAGACCGTGCTTGCCATTTTTGTAAAGGCAATTTATAGGCTAAATGTAAAATAGATTCGAAAAATCGAATTCTTGCGTGAAGAATTGATAATCCAAACTTCAACGTTTCTACTTTACTTTCTTTTTTAATTAATTTATTAAAATCCTTCGAAGTCTGTCCGCAAATGTAGCATCTCATTGTAGATGAGGTGTCTGTAGCAGCATTACATACCTTGCCATCAATCATGGTAAGTAACAGTTTATGTTTTATTTTGCTGCCATCAATTTCTGTCTCCTGAAGCTGTTCGGCTTGGTTTTCAATGTATTGTATTTCTTGTTTTGTGATATCTTTTGTTTCATTTATAAATCTTATACGTATGGGTCTGCAGAATCTGACTGAAGACGGAACCGGATTTTGCCAAATGATTTTTTTCTCCTCTTCTTCAATGATAACAGATAGTCTTAGAGGCACTAGTGAGCTTTGAAAAATATTTGCATCACTATCTCCGTGATTTTCGAATTTTTGCTTGTATTGTGTCTGCTGAGATCCGTCACATCCCCATTTCGAAATTAACACCATATTTTGTTTTTCTTCTTCAGTGCATGACGTATTGACAACCTCCGCTATATATTTGTACAAGCGCAATGCAGTGTGATTTAGTAATGCTTGAAGTTTAACTTCTGCGCTTGTCTCAGTGACATGTATTGATTCTTCCTCGGGATAACATTCAATCTTAGCCATTTGTATGACAGAATAGCATGGGTAAATAGCTTTACCAGATCTGTGGATTATTTCCCATTGTCTTCTAGTGAAATCACCTTCAACAAAGATAGCCAGTGCTTCTGCTGGCGTATATTTTTTTACAGTTGTTTGCTTCTTGGTACTAGAAATAACTTTTCTAAGTTTAGTAGCTCTGGTGGGTGAAGCCATTAATTCTTTAATTATTTTTGATGCATCTTTATTTCCTGAAGTGCCCTGACTCACGCCAGCAGCATAAGTCAACTCCTCGACAGATACTTGTTCACGCAGATCTTTTGTTTTTCTCCGTTTGCTACGGTCACACACATCTTCAAATGATTTTTTTGGACGTCCAGGTTTTGGTAAGGTCATTTCAGGCCAGTTAGGTAATTCCATCGAAGAAGTAAGCCACACTTCATTACTTTTTAAAAACCGTTCTTCTTTGTATGAAGCTCCTCTCCACTTCTTTTTGAATTCACTTTTAAAGTGCTTCAAACCATTTACCATTTTATGTTTCTCATGTTCCGGACAATTTGTCAATTGGACAAGTCTATCTTCAAACAATGAAAACTTTTCTTCTATTTTGTGGCCCTTGAATTCATTCAAGATCTCCCACAATGCTCTTCTAGTAAATATCTTGATAGTTCTCGAATTATCTGTACGACAAATAAATAAATATATTAACTTAAAATAATTGTGTAATTTTTACGTACGATTTAAAAGTCATATAAAACAAAATGGCGGACGTAGGCGGATGGTTTTATTATGATTTACAATAGCCAACAAATCAATTATTATATTGTTATAAAAGTTGTAGCCCGACAAGACACGACATATACATAAAAACACGATTGTTTGAAAAAGTAAAGCAAAAAAATGTACCTAAATTGTAACTGTTTTCATATCACATAAAAATATAAATTTTATACGACAAAGTAATCATGTAATATTTTAAAATGTAGTACATACCTTCTTCTGCCATATCCAATAAAAGTTTTTTCTAAATTGAACCACACAAACACACAACTGTGAAGCGAAGTTATAGTGCGAACAAAAGTGCCGAAAACAAAGACATGCGACTCCACGAACGGCTGAGTTTCGACTGATTTGTTAAAACAGGTCTAGAGCGGGGGGATTTTTAATGGCCGCCGTCTAAAAGGTCGGTTACCTGGCTATAGGAACAATAGCTTACATGACACTTTTGACTAAGTTGCACATTTTTACTTATGTCCGATTTTATTGATCTAATAATCGTTAGTGCGTCGGTTGGTATAGCGGGTGGCGGCTTATACCACTCGGCCAACTAAACACATAGCTAACATGTTGAAAATAATAATCACAGTGAGTACTTTTAATTCAAGTATTTAAGTTTGTGTGTAACGTTTATACGAAGGTCGTAATTCCAATACTTGTTGATAGTATTATTGTAGCAAACTGATAATTTACTTATGACCCATACTGTACTTACCTCGTATCGCACACACCCTCTAGTAAACTGATATCTATTAATGGGGGGGCAATGAACGTCTGGGAAGGAAATCTTTGGGTAATACCAGAACATTAATTAATCAAATGGACTGAAATAACATTTTCTTTGTATGAAATGATTTAATTTAAAACTTAAAGGAAAATTGATAACAAAAATGTAATCCTAACAGAACTCCGACAAACCATTCTTCGACATTATTAAATTCCGATACGACTTCCAGATTCCGACAGTATAAACTAACTTAACTTCGATAATACGGTACTCCGACAAGACGTTTCTTTAACATGACTTTGCTTAGAAATGATGCGAGTTCTATAATATTAATGTTACTTTGAATGGTTAAGTTTCGACGAGAATCTTATCCGAAATGCTATACGCCGACAGTATTTAATTCTTCTTCGATAGTAACGCTACTCCGATTTAATTTTGACGACACTCTTCTCCGAAGGAATCGTCAAAAATGGATTATGTTGGAGTAGCATTTTTACTGTTGGATAACATTCTTCTGTATAAATACTAACACTACTAACATTAACATTGTTGCTTTTCGTCAACAATATCAATTCGAGAACAATGCAATCTTTAGATCATCATGTCGAATTAAAGGAATAGGCATATCGGAGAAGAAATTGTAGAAAGTAAATCATTCGGAGTAGCATTTTTGTTAGTCGAACTTTCATGGTTTCGTAGTAAAGTTATGTCGAAAATACGCCTTTTCGGAGATCCATAATATCGGAATTAAGGTGAAAGGGTACCTGATGCGCTCTCTCCATACAAACGTAGTCGACTGTTTCCTCTCTGGATAATGACACTAGCACAAATAGGTATTTTTGTGCCATAAAACCTATAACTGCCATGACTATACCCCTATGTTTTGGTTTTTTTCATTTTCTAATAATTATCACAGAAATTAAGGTAAAAGAGTACCAGCGCGCTCTCCATACAAACGTAGTCGACTGTTTCCTCCCTGGATAATGACACTAGCACAAATATTTTTGTGCCATAACACCTATAACTGCCATGACTATGCCCCTATGTTTTGGTTTTTTTAATTTTCTAATTATTATAGAAATTAAAATTAAAAAAATAAAAGAATAAAAAATAACAAAAAATAGGGGCATGGTCATGGCAGTTATAAGTTTTATGCACCAAAAATATTTGCTCTAGTGTCATTATCCAGGGAGAAAACAGTCGACTACGTTTGTAATAGTTTGTATGGAGAAAGCCCCAGGTACCCTTTCCTCTTAAGAAAAAAATAAAAAATAGGGGCATGGTAATGGCAGTTATAAGTTTTATGCACCAAAAATATTTGCTTTATAGTGTCATTATCCAGGGAGGAAACAGTTGACTACGTTTGTAATAGTTTGTATGGAAAGAACCACCGGCACCCTTTCCTCTTAAGTTACTTCGTAGTTAAATATTGTCGAAATTAACTCGTGATTCGATGATGTCGAAGTAAAGTCTTATCGAATAAGCATTTATCGGAGTAGTCAAACTAAAGACGTGGGTGGGTATAAAGTAAAATGTGTATATAAGTGGGTGTTTTATATTTGTTCATCGTTTTCATCAATTTTTCACTTATGCTAAATATAGGGTCTTGTTTCTTGTGTATTTTTAGTAATAAGGTGATATTTTGATTGCTTTGCGGCATTACAATAAAAATGTATACAATCGAATTGAGAACTTCCTACTTTTTAGAAGTCGTTTAAAAATAGAATATAAATATAATTGAGGAAAATTCTTCTAAATTGAAAGAGAAAAAAGTGGGTAGATCAAATCGACCCACTTTTTACATGATTAAGGTGTGAAAATTCTTGAAAAACTTTTGGAAATTCGAAAAAAAAATATTCATACAAAACTTCAAAATAAAGGTCGAATTTCGAAAAATCGTAGAACAAAAGTTGTTTTCCTAGACATCTAGAACAAACCCCACGCGGAAACACGTTGGATATTATTATCCAAACTCTTTATAATCACTATCATCACTTCACTTCACTACATAGTATAAAACAAAGTCGCTTTTTCTGTCTCTATTTCCCTTTGTATGCTTAGATCTTTAAAACTACGCAACGGATTTTGATGCGGTTTTTTGACTTAGTCCCATCGGCCCCGCTGGCTCTGCCCCGCCAGCGGGGCAGATGGGAAAAAGTGTTGCATCGGCCCCGCTGAACGCAGACGCGGACGCTAGCGAGGCCGATAAAACAAATTAAGTTTCATTTGCCCCGCTATAGGACTTATTTCCGTCGGGCCCGCTAGCACATGGGAAAAAGAGATTGATTCATCGGCCCCGCTAGCGTCGGCGTCGGCGTTTTGCGGGGACGATGGGTAGGTACAGATCAAGTTACAAATAGAGGCAATCAATACTTAGGTTGCCGAAAAAGGAATGTCTGTAATTAAAATGGTTTGTATATTAATCAGTTTTTATTGAGGGCTCAAAATACATAATATTTTAATAATAAAAAAATACACACAACAAGAACATCACATAAACATTTTTTAATTTTCATAATCATAGATGATAGTCACACAAATTACATTAATCAGTCTTCATTAATGAACATTAATGCCTAAACTGCTGACAGTTTTGTAAGATGAATATAATATTTTAGGTAAACAACATAACATAAAAAATACAGTATTTGACAAAAAATCAACGAGAGAAAACATTAACATTACAAACTATGTCAGTGTTTCGAGAAAATGTCTACTGGTTATTGGTCCATTTAGAAATTTCAAGATCAAATTATACTATTTATATAATCAACAAAACAAAAAAAAACACAAAACAAGGACATTACTTAATAACTAGTTTCTTAATTTTTAATAGAGCCAGCCGGGCCGATGGGAGTAAGTCTAAGATAGTACCAAAAAATTAAATGCAAACTCAATATTTTCTTTAATATTCTTATAGAAAGTCATACACTGCTTAATGGGACACATCACTCTTGATACATTTGCACACTCAAACTTCTAACTTTTAATAGTTTTTTCATAAATGGTCTAACTTTTACAAGAATTAGAGCAGGAATATAAACAATAATTCAGTGCTTTTATTTATGTAATTGTTATCTTGAACAAAATATGTTTATATTACGTAAAAAACAAAAGTCAATTTATGGGACACATCAAAATCAGAATTCAGTTTTTTTTTTTGAGAATTGCACAATATGTAACAGCTAAAGAGTGACTATCTCCGAACTTCGCTTTACTTTACTGCGACACAATAATTAGTAATTTCACGTTTACACGGTTGTCATGGATTTGACTTCGCGCTGTCTATAGACGCGTTTTGACTTGAGTTGAGTTGAGGTTTGGCGTTGGACCAAAAAATTTTTTAAGTTTCTTAAGATGGACCCTTTTTTTTGGTGAGAGAAAAAGGTGTTTGTTCGGTTCGGTTTGGCTAATTAATTTGACATAGTGACAGATGTCACTTTGACATCTGTCACTTTGACATCTGTCACTTTGCATGGGTCCATCTTAAGAAACTTAAAAAACTTTTTGGTCCAACGCCAAACCTCAACTCAACTCAAGTCAAAACGCGTCTATAGACAGCGCGAAGTCAAATCCATGACAACCGTGTAAACGTGAAATTACTAATTATTGTGTCGCAGTAAAGTAAAGTGAAGTTCGGAGATAGTCACTCTTTGATTTGCGGAAAATTCGTCTAAAACAATTCGTCTAAAACAATTCGTCTAAAAACAATTCGACTAATAACAATTCGTCTAACACAATTCGTCTAAAACAATTCGACTAATAACAATTCGTCTAAAACAATTCGACTAATAACAATTCGTCTAAAACAATTCGTCTAAAACAATTCGTCTAAAAACAATTCGACTAATAACAATTCGTCTAACACAATTCGTCTAAAACAATTCGACTAATAACAATTCGTCTAAAACATTAGTTCGAAGTGAGTTAAGATTCGGTAATGGAGTTATGCTGAGTAGCGTATATGTAGGACGCAGCTGCAATGAAGTTAAGATTCGATGATGGAGGCAAAATAAAACGTGAGTATGTACGACGCAGCTGCAGTGGAGTTAATATTCAAGTAAAATGGGTAGAATTCGTTTCTAGCACTCGCCGGCCGCTGCCGCTCGGCTCGTGCGTTATGGTCGCAGTTCTAACATAAACCTAACCTATCCATGTCGGTTCTGGGTAGGGGTTATCCCAGATGGGTCTTTATATCTCTCTCTTAACTCCACTGCAGCTGCGTCCTACATACCCACGTTTATTTTACCTCCATCATCGAATGTTAACTCCACCGCGGCAGTGTACCAGACCCGCGACTCAGTATACCTCCATTTTTGAAACACAAGTGTAATCGGGAATGGTAATGTTTTTAGACGAATTGTTATTAGTCGAATTGTTTTAGACGAATTGTTTTAGACGAATTGTTATTAGTCGAATTGTTTTAGATGAATTGTTTTAGACGAATTGTTTTAGACGAATTGTTATTAGTCGAATTGTTATTAGTCGAATTGTTTTTTAGACGAATTGTTTTAGTCGAATTGTTTTAGACGAATTGTTTTAGACGAATTTTCCGTAGATGCACTCTTTAGCTGTTACATATTGTGCAATTCTCAAAAAAAAACTGAATTCTTATTTTGATGTGTCCCATAAATTGACTTTTGTTTTTTACGTAATATAAACATATTTTGTTCAAGATAACAATTACATAAATAAAAGCACTGAATTATTGTTTATATTCCTGCTCTAATTCTTGTAAAAGTTAGACCATTTATGAAAAAACTATTAAAAGTTAGAAGTTTGAGTGTGCAAATGTATCAAGAGTGATGTGTCCCATTAAGCAGTGTATGACTTTCTATAAGAATATTAAAGAAAATATTGAGTTTGCATTTAACTTTTTGGTACTTTCTTAGACTTACTCCCATCGGCCCGGCTGGCTCTATTAAAAACTAGCTGAGGCCCGCGGTTTCACCCGCGTAATAATTTTCTACGAAATTTCCTTAATTTTTTCTTTCATAAGAACCTTCTCCTGACAATAACAAACACAACAAAAAAAGAATTGGCCAAATTGGTCCAGGCGTTGTTGAGTTATGCGCTTACCAACACATTTTGCGATTCATTTTTATATTATAGACTAGCTGTCCCGGCAAACGTTGTTTTGCCATATAAAAAAAACTAAATCAAAATCGGTTCAGCCGTTCGGGAGCTACGATGCCACAGACAGACACACACACACAGACACGTTAAACTTATAACACCCCGTCGTTTCTGGTCGGGGGTTAAAAATCATACAAATCGGTTCAGCCGTTTAGGTGTAGTTTGGCAACTAACACCGCGGCACGATTGACATCAATATTTATACGTCACTCAATTGTTTTGCCTTCCCGGCACCTCTCCATTAAAACTTGAACTTTATGTTATGGTATTAAAGTTCTTATTGACTTGTATTATTACGAATCGTTTGTATGGTATGGAGTATAGAAAAGTGTTGTTTTTAGACATTTTCAGGCAATTTTTAAAATTTTTCTCTCCGTAAGAACCATCCTCGTACCATATGGAATATTCTAAAAAAAGAATTGGCCAAATTGGTCCAGGCGTTGTTGAGTTATGCGCTTACCAACACATTTTGCGATTCATTTTTATATATAAGAAGATTAAGAAACTAGTTATTAAGTAATGTCCTTGTTTTGTGTTATTTTTGTTTTGTTGATTATTTAAATAGTAGGTATAACTTGATCTTGAAATTTGTAAATGGACCAATAACCAGTAGACATTTTCTCGAAACACTGACATAGTTTGTAATGTTAATGTTTTCTCTCGTTGATTTTTTGTGAAATACTGTATTTTTATGTTATGTTGTTTACCTAAAATATTATATTCATCTTACAAAACTGTTAGCAGTTTAGGCATTAATGTTCACTAATGAAGACTGATTAATGTAATTTGTGTGACTATCATCTATGATTATGAAAATTAAAAAAAAATTATGTGATGTTCTTGTTGTGTGTATTTTTTTATTATTAAAATATTATGTATTTTGAGCACTCAATAAAAACTGATTAACATACAAACCATTTTAATTACAGACATTCCTTTTTCGGCAACCTAAGTATTGATTGCCTCTATTTGTAACTTGATCTGTACCTACCCATCGTCCCCGCAAAACGCCGACGCCGACCCTAGCGGGGCCGATGAATCAATCTCTTTTTCCCATCTGCTAGCGGGCCCGACGGAAGTAAGTCCTATAGCGGGGCAAATGAAACTTAATTTGTTTCATCGGCCCGCTAGCGTCCGCGTCTGCGTTCAGCGGGGCCGATGCAACACTTTTTCCCATCTGCCCCGCTGGCGGGGCAGAGCCAGCGGGGCCGATGGCACTAAGTCGGTTTTTTTTTAATAGATAGAGTGATTCAAGAGGAAGGTTTATATGTATAATACATGCATAATATAGCCGTGCAAAGCCGGAGCGGGTCGCTAGTATAACATAATAGCCTTTGAAATACTTAAAATTAATAATCACATTAAACCTTCTATGAATTTTCTACTCAATGACTTTTCAATCCAACTTGAACCTTCACATGCGTTATGAAATTAATTAAACAAGGTGTCAGCCCTTAGAAATGATTAGCAAGGTCGCACTTGGAAAATTTACCTCTCACATTTTAATTATGCGAGCTTTATTAATTTTCGCTCCATTAAAATTTTTGTCGTATTTGTATGAGAAAGCGTAATTTTGTATGGATAAAAGTCTTAGCCCATTTGCTCATGCATATCTTATGTGAAATTTAAGTGCAATCCTACTTCACTATCACTTCACCACTATCACTACATAGTATAAAATAAAGTTACTTTTCGCCGTCCCTATGTCCCTATTTCCCTTTGTATGCTTTAGATCGTTAAAACTACGCAACGGATTTTGATGCGGTTTTTTTAATAGATAGAGTGATTCAAGAGGAAGGTTTATATGTATAATACATGCATAATATAGCCGTGCGAAGCCGGGGCGGGTCGCTAGTATATTATAAATGTGAAAGTTTGTATGTTAGTATGTTTGTGTGTTTGTATGTTTGTATGTTTGTTACTGTTTCATGCAAAATCTGCTGAACCGATTACGTCTAAACTCAATATTATGTAGATAGGTAGGGACCTGGGTTAACACAGTCATAGGCTTCCTTTTAAGGTCGTAGCACATATATCACCTCGGAAACGGATTGTCACCGTATCGCCTCGCCGTCAACCTAACGTAAGCGCGTTGCCAACCGATCGGCAGCTCCGAATCAATTCGGCTACGGCTAGGCGGGGTGCCGCCGCCGCGCGGTAAGTCAGTATCCGAACGTGAAGTGTATACGAAGAAACGCAAGCTAGGGTACGGAAGATAAGACGTAAGATAGCTTACGGTGAGACGTAAGCGCGGGTACGGCAAGTCGACCACGCACCGTACCGCGGTTGGTGAGCTTGGACCGAGGCGAGGCGATTACGTTACGATTCCGATTAGTGTGCGTTGCAGTAGGGAGTTTTATACAAATAATACTGAACTGCTCGAGTTGATACGTTTACGTTCCGTTTACGAGTTGATATAAATGTGCTATGACCTTTAAGTTCCCCGGGATCGGGACGTATGCGCGTCAAACCGCGAAATCAATGTTCTACGTAAGCGTGCTATATCGTTACTTACCATCGTGTGATATGATTAAACGCTGATCTATTAAATATAAAAAAAGGTCGGCACGTAAGTAAAGCCATGTGGCGGAGGTAGTCTTCTTTTTTAAAACCAAACAAAGCAACCTAACATAAATTTTATAACCAAAAAACAATCGTTAATTTTTACTGAACTCAATCAACAAATAACCATAAACTTTTAACAAATAATAAGTACCTTCCATCTCGTTAATTAAGGTCAATAACAAGTCATTAACTCGACTCATAAATTAATGTAAACAACTCATAAACAATTAATCAATTTTACTTTATATTAAGGGCATTGTACGATAAGTGTAAGAAAGATAATTGTTGTTAGTTGTCACTTAGAGGCACTTAGGATTATTAAATGTTTTATGATTAAATTGGTTAAGTTTAATAGGTACTGCCTAAAGGACAAAACCCGTAATTGGCTTTCCCAAGAAATAACTGTTCTAAAGATATTATTTTATTACTAGCTGCGCCCCATAGTTTCCCCGCGTGAGTCCCGATAAGGTGAAAATATTGGAATAAAAAGTAGCCTATGTGTTAATCCAGGTCACCAGCAAATTAAAGGGTGAGGTAGGGTCAGATCTGCCCACTCCAGTGAGCTGCCAGGCCTTTGGCGTTGTTATTAGCTGACATCAGGTCAGCCAATGTACAGCTTTTAGGGTTGGAGGGGCAGGTCAAGAGTTGGAGGGGCGGTTACTGTGAATGATTGATGATGATGATAGTCCTAATGACGTTAAAAAAATGTTTTTGAGTGCAAGCCATATCTTCTATGAAAGTGGAAATTGTTCTTTAGGGTACTTTTAAAGCATAATTCGATCGGCCTTTAAAGAAAACTTATATCCATTGGACCCAATTTTTTTATTTTATATTGATGATGATAGTCTAAATGACGGTATAAAATTGTTTTTGAGTGGAAGCCATATCTTCTATGAAAGTGGAAATTGTCCTTTAGGGTACTTTTAAAGCATAATTCGATCGGCCTTTATGAAAGCTTATTTCCGATGGACCCAATTTTTTTCCAATCGTAGTCTTTATTTTTACCAATTTCACAAGAAATAACAAGTATTACGACTTCATAGAAAACGGTCGAATTAAATTCATTTCTGAGAATCTCGGAGAACCTTAAAGTGCAAACTTTTCAGCCTTAGATTTTTTTCTGGCAAGAAACTCACAAAAATGAGAAGGAGGTGTAATTAAATCAAGTCGCTTGTAAAGTCGTCTGAATTTTAATTTCGTCCCACGAGCCTACAGGTACCTACCTACGTACTTTTCAGTTAATACTAAAATAAAAATAAACTTATTTTTTTACGTAGGTCAGCGTTTGACCACTATCACACCTGCCTGATGACGATGCGGCCTAAGATGTAGCAAGCGCCCCTATAGAAGAAACCTATTCACTCGCGACTTGAAGATCCCCAAATTAACACTTCAGAAAAGACAGACTCAGGCATCTGAGAGAGAAAGATATCCCAGTGGAAAATATCCTGCTTCGTATAAGAGCAAGCCAAGACCTCAAATGTTTGAAAGGTACCGGGGTACCAGAAGCCAGAAGAAGGAATAAATGAATCATAATAAAGAATGTTGAAAATTTTAAGTTTTCGAAAAATTCTAACCCTACGCTAACAAAGTCCAAAAATATAGTAAATGACTTCTGTATTTCAAAACATTGAGTTTTTTTTGTCAAGGACCTAAAAAAAACATTGTGTACAAAGTAGTGTTTTCTCCAAAAAAAAATCGAATGACGATAAGTCTTGAAATAAGACATTTATCAAACTTTCATGGAAACAATAAATATTAGTATTCATGAGAAGAACACATTTCCGTTTAAAAAAATTCAAAATAAGGTAGGTACTCGAAAATTTGAAGTTTCTAATTCCACTAACATGGATTTTCGTTCCAGTGTGCGCCGCCGCAACGCACCGTGTGCTCCGGCTCTGACTCCGACGTACATAAGGAACAGTAAGTTTTAGTATCACCATTATTTAAATCGAATAAATTCAACTTGACATTGAACTCAACCTGCACATTACTTCTGATCATAAATCATAGCTCAAAGAATCTTCTCAACGACTATAATTTACAGAAAAAACCTGTCAAACTATAATAGACTTAAAGTCCATTGTTATAAAGCTCACGAGAACAATAGGTAAAGTAGTAGGTATTCAGAATAGGTATAATTAAGGCAGCCACAAAATGGTAATGACTATGGCAAAAAAATTAGACGGTTATGAATTATTTTTGGTATTTGTGTATTGGTGAGTAAAAAATACTAATTTGGTTATTGTAAGCATAGAAAAACCTATAGTTTAGGTTTAAGTTCCATTATAGCAATTACTGAGTAACGTAGAAAAATCATTTTTATTTTAAGTTCGGGAAAAATTTATAAATTCTCTAAAATTAAGAGATAGCGTTCCACGGTTTCACCGGCGTAAATAGCGATCCCGTGGAAATATCGGGATAAAAATTAGCCTATAGCCTTCCTCGATAAATGGATTATCCAAACCAAAAAATATTTTTCAATTCGAACCAGAAGTTCCTGAGATTATTAATATGAATAAGTATAGATTCAAAGTACCTACTATTAGATACAATCAGTGCAGCGGGACCTTAAGTAATGGTTTTGCCAGATTTTGAAATTTCCCAAATTCCCCATTATAACAAAAATAACTGTCGATTTCGTAATCAATTACCTTTAACAATAAATTAAATTACATCATCATACCATTACAAAAGCCCAAGTAATTTCTCCAGTAGCTGTTTATCAATAGTTCTATCCAAACCGAAGGTTGTCCTTGGCTACATTTTATAGTTCAGACAAGGATAATCGCTGCGTTTGGTGTCCACATAATACTTTGCTATTGAAATTGTTATTATAAAGGGTCTCCACGTGTTGGCTTCGGTTCTACACACGCCTTCCAAAGGTCCTGGGACTTCATAGCCCCGTGATATGGGTAACAAAATGAAACCAAAATAATCGACTGCAATGAAAATGATCGACGGAAGACTGACTGAGCGATTTATGACTAGTTATATGGTTTAGTGTTTCTTAAAATAAATAAACTAGCAGCGCTCTCGCATCTCCCGATCCCGTGGGAATTTAGGAATAAAAAGCTTTTAAAATGTAGCCTATCTTACTCCCAGTGAATCCGTTTATTCTCATACCAATTTCATCAAAATCGGTCCCGTAGTTTCGGAGACTATTCGTTACAAACAAACAAAAAAAAATAAACAAAAATCTTTATAATATTAGTGTTGAATTATAGGTATAGATTGATTATCACTACATAATATAAAACAAAGTCGCTTCCCGTTGTCTGTCCCTATGTATGCTTAGATCTTTAAAACTAGGCAACGGATTTTGATGCGGTTTTTTTTATTTGATAAAGTGATTCAAGAGAAAGGTTTATATTATAATACATGCATGATATAGCAGTACGAAGCCGGGGCGGGTTGCTAGTATTATTATAGTGTAGGTGTACACCTTCTAGGTTTATCAAACGTTTATGAATAAGGGTAGGTATTTATTATAGGGCGTTCTCTCTTGAAAAACTTACAAATATTAATAACCAAGTATCAAAAGCAATATGAACATGATTCGCCTTTTTCTTATATAAAGCTTTCAAAGGACTTTAAAAAGCACTACAGTGTCTATAAAACCTTTACAATGGAGCTTTTTGAGCTTTAACGAAACGTAATACACATGAATTTTTATTTCAAATATTAGGCTTTTCACAAACTTAAACACAGTTGCGTAATTTGTGCTCGGCCTAAGTCAGACTACGCGAATTATCAAAGATTTTTTTACTAGCTATGATTCCAATTCGAAATACTTACGATGTATAAGTTTGTATGGGTAAGAAATGGGTATGAAAAAAAGAAGTTGTATGGGTATAAACGTGTAAGAAGGAGACAAAATCCATCCTCAAACTGAATTGAAAACACCCTTTGGGATGAATTGAGATTTTTTTATTTATAGTGCGTTAGCCATTTCTTATTCGTTTGGCCCCGAAACTGCTTGCCAGATTTTGATGAAACTTGGTATAAGAATACATTGATTCATTAGGAGTGATATAAGCTACTTTTTTTCCAGATATTCCCATGGGATCGGGAGTTACGCTGGTGAATTCGCGGAGCGCTGAGAGCCTTCAGACGCATAAAACCGACTACGCAAAACACCACCTTTACGCAAACAATCATAACTCGCTAAATACCACTTACTCAAAATACCAATTACACATAACACCAACTTCGATTCAAGGAAAATACCAACTACGCATACCTAACACCAACTTTGATTTAGAAACAAACAAATAGGAACAAAAGACCATCGAAATGAAGTCTATCACTATCATCATCACTACATAGTCACTATCACTATCATCTCACTACATAGTATAAATCAAAGTCGCTTTCTCTGTCCCTATGTCCCTATATCCCTTTGTACGCTTAGATCTTTAAAACTACGCAACGGATTTTGATGCGGTTTTTTTAATAGATAGAGTGATTCAAGAAGAAGGTTTATATGTATTATGCATGCATAATATAGCCGTGCGAAGCCGGGGCAGATCGCTAGTCACTACATAGTATAAAATAAAGTCACTTTTCGCCGTCCCTATTATCCCTATGTCCCTTTGTATGCTTAGATCTTTAAAACTACGCAACGGATTTTGATGCAGTTTTTTTAATAGATAGAATAATTCAAGAGGAAGGTTTATATGTATAATACATGCATAATATAGCCGTGCAAAGCCTAGGCGGCTAGTTATAAAAAAAATAAAAAATACTTAGTCGCATTTTTTAATATAGTTTCGCTACAGTCATGCGACTAGTCCTGTCAGTTTGTTCAAAATCTTGGCGTATTGCTGATTCTACGTGTAGCTTAGAACTTTGTAGTTGAAAGGTTTTAGAATTATTTCCAATTTATTTTCTTATTCGATCAATTGCATAAAAGAAAAAATATGAAAAAAAAATAACACATTTCGATTGACATGAATAGCTTTTGATTGAATTGATATTTTTTGTGTTGAATGAAATTGAAGGTTATTTTCTGTAGCTGGCTATCGATGTATAGAGGTGATAATATAGCTACTAATAAATATTACAGGACCTTCCACACATCGCAATCTAGCCCCAAGCTAGGTAACTAGAATTGTGTTATGGGTGCTAGACAACGGATATACCTACTACTTATATACTTTTCTTTTGTAAATATATACTTATAATAAATTGAAACAACCAGACCACAGACAAATATCTAAGCATAAATACAGGTCTAAAGCGGGAATCGAACCCGCAACCATATGTTTGTCAGTCCGGCATGGTGACCATTGTGCCAACTGGGTCGTCAACTAAAAACTACTTAGTTCTTACTGAAGTATCTATGCATAACTATTCTACTAATATACAAAATGTGAAAGTTTGTGTGTGTGTGTTTGTATGTTTGGTCCTCCTTCAAAAACTACTGAACCGATTGAACTCAGTTTGTAGATAGCTAGACACCTGGATATAGGCTACTTTTTATCAGCATATTCCCACGGGATAGGAACGGGCTAGCTTGTACTCTATAAAAATAGTCTAAGTATAAATATACAGTAAAAGTATTTTTGTAGTTTCGGTATGTTTTAAGCACATTAAAATAAAAAAATACGTTGTGTAATGTTTTTTTTATTTTGGAGCTAACTCAAAAACTCTCAGAGCTATAACCATTTAAGTGTTTCTAACAAAACGACGAAGTTCATGGACACAATACTAGCGCCAGCGAAATTAATAGCGCGCTCTAAATGAAGGTAGGTACCTACGTGTCACTGTGTGTATCAATAATGAGATACCCAATAATTTAGAAATTGCAGGAAGATTTTCACATTAAGTTTTGTTTTTTTTTTCATTTTTTTTTTGCGTAAATGTACTCCACTGCCGACATATATTCAGCAGAAAAAAAAATGTGCACTACAAAAATACTTTTCCTGTATACCATATTTGAAAGCCTACTTCTTAGAGGTTTTATATTTTTAACTCCCGACGACGGGGTGTTATAAGTTTGACGTGTTTGCGTGTGTGTGTGTTTGTCTGTGGCATCATAGCTCCCGAACGGCTGAACCGATTTTGATTTTGTTCCTTTTGTTTGAAAGGTGAATTAGTCAGAAGTGTTCTCAGCGTTGTTTGTTCAAAATCGGTACAGCCGTTCTAAAATTATGGAGGATATGGGATAAAAGTCGTTTTTTTTAAATTCTACATTTTCCGAAAATGTACTGATGCAGGTAGACATTGTCACGTCACACTCGATGCCATCACGTTTTTTGTCTTGTCACCAATAGACAAAAAATAATCGTATTTATTAACAAAAATAAAATATTTGCAGCATATTTCGAATTTTATCGTTAAAACTGTACTGAATTTGGCGATATTGATGTTTTGTAAAATACTGTTTATTTAAGTTCCAAGGCCCAACTTAAATTCACTCGCGATCTAGGTACTAATGAGTCACGAGACTCATAGTTTGGGAAACACTGTTAGATAGTTCGCATTTAGATAGTTCATTAACAAAATGTTGTAAAACTACTTCAAATATCCTTCATTTAATGAATGAATGAATGAATCAACAAATTGAAATCATATTTCCATTAATAAAAGAAAATAATAATTGAACTCTTATCTACTATCCCACGGTTTGTTCCAACATGATAACATTTTTAGTGATGGGCTGGATGCGATTTGTTGTCGGAAGCCGAATTCGGTTAAACTTTCGGTACCTACTGGTGAATTGAATTCTGCACAGATTTACATTTAATAATTTGCATTCATTTGCAACATTTTTGTTGTTTGGCCTATTACTAGAATTGTATTAAATTGTATTTAAGGAAAACATACAGAGAAAAATAAATATAAAATTAAATGATGAAATATCAAAATAAAATTATTGAATAGGATGCGTAAGGTCATTTATATAGAGTGAATTGCAGGGCGATAGCTATATTATTCGGCAGCAGAATTAACATATTATGTAACAGAATTATTCGTTTTATCTGGAATAAATCCGCAATTTAAACAACGGAAAACAACAGGCTATCGTTATCGGAATTATGTCATGGACTGTACACGTTCAGTCCAGTTGCTAATCTGTCCAGTTGAGAACCTGTCCAGTTGCTACTAATCCAGAAATTCAATTCAATTACCAAGTTTCGGATCGACCGAATGTGAAACAACCGAACCGAATATAAAAGTGTTCTGATTTCGGTCATCCCTAATTATTAGTGAGTGAATGTTAGATAACTGATAGTGCTAGATAACACTATTATATTAACCTTTTAACATCGAAACCATCTGTCAATATGATGTATCTATCTATTGGTGTCTGCGCATTGTATTTGTCATCATATTTCTTATCTAGTTAGGTAAATAGTAAGTACCAGTGGTGAGGGGTGAAGTTACTTTAAAGGTATGCCGAAGGTATAAAAACAGAAAAACAAAAAGAAATTGAGTTCTAGAAAATATACAGGGTTATTGGAAATTATACAAGCAAGCCGTTGAGGGCTACTTCTGTGCACCTTAACAAACAACTTTTGTTCTAAGACTTTTGGAAATTAAAAAAAAAAAACAAAATTTTGAGGTTATGTAAATTCGAAAAACAGCAGATTTTTTAAAACAACTACTGTCATTCAGACTAAGAACAGTAGACAAAACTTAAAAAAATAAGTAAAAATTTAATGTTAATGAACTCTCCGTGTAAGGAACAGCTGATTTTCAGATAAACCTAACCTCAATTTTTTTTTTTTTTTTCGATTTTCCAAAAGTCGTAATACAAAATTTGTTTGTTTAGGCGCACAGAAGTAGCCCTCAACTGCTTGCTAGTATAATTTCCAATAACCCTGTATTTTTACAAATATTTAGGTACGTATTTAAGGCTAATTCTCGTAAATAACTTCATTTTGCATTTCCATTACAAAAAATACGCTCAAAGTAGCCCAAAATACCCTCAAACACCTCAAAGTAGGCTTTTGGTATTCTCAAAAATATTTTTTTCCAATCGAAATGCAATCGGATGATATTGCAATAATTCGAACAATGTCATTTATTATTTACAAAAAAAAGTATAATTAAAAATATTTTAAAATTAAAATTAAATTCATTTATTTCAGATAACTAGATCCATATTTAACATTTATAATTAAATTGAATTAGTATAAAAAAAATAAAAAATATACAGGGTTATTGGAAATTAATTGACACGGCGTTAAGGGCTTCTTCTGTGCACCTTAACAAACAACTTTTGTTCTACGACTTTTGTCGAAACTTAATACATATCCCAAAAAAAATATTTAAGTGTTTCTCGTACTGTCTGGTAATTTTCTATGTCTATGCGGCAAGTGCCCGCGCGCGATCGGCACGGGGCGCACTGCGTGCGACCCGATCGGGTTGTACCATACCTACTATGATTGATTCTGTGACGTAGACGTAGAGTTGAGTATTATTTGAACTGTTGGATTTATTTTTTTATTTTTGTATGGAATATTTTTATACTGAATTTCCAAAAGTCGTAGAACAAAAGTTGATCGTTAAGATGCACAGAAGAAGCCCTTAACGCCGTGTCAATTAATTTCCAATAACCCTGTATATCAATAAAACACAATAAAATAATACAAATAGGTATTCTGTCTGCAGTCTGGCCACCATAATACAAGCCCATTTGCTTAGCGACGTGTGAAAATATCCTGCAATATATGCCGATTTTCAATATTTATTTATTTTATTTATTTAACTATAAATATTTCCACCCACCCAGTTAACGACCCAGTTGGCACAATGGTCACCATGCCGGATTGCCAAACATAGGGTTGCGGGTTCGATTCCCGCCTCAGACAAGTATTTATGCTTAGATATTGTCTGTGGTCTGGTTGTTTCTATGTATTATAAGTATATATTTACAAAATAAAAGTACATAAGTTGTATATCCGTTGTCTAGCACCCATAACACAAGTCTAGTAACTTATTTTGGGGCTAGATAGCGATGTGTGGAATGTCCGACAATATTTATTTATATTTATTTATTTCCCTGACACCTTTTAAAATGATCTCCAGGAAATGTCGACTGTCCAGTCCACATACAATATTAGTATCATTAACTCTATATACAAGTTGCTTTGTCATGTCGCATCTGGAAGGCGTCCACTACCAGTTCTACTTGCTAATCTATTGTTTTAATCCGTCGCTGAGCAGCTGTCGAGTGTTCGCTTGGTAGGGGGTGGTATGGTGATAGACTGAGGTCGCAGCGGGTAAAAAACATTTTTGAACACATATTTTTGAACACAAACTACAGTATAGGGCAGAGGTTCCCAAACTTATTTTGTCTATTGCCTACTTTAAGAATAAATTATTTTTCAGCGCCCCCAATTTTTTCATCTACTTAAAAACCACTATAACATAAAATTAAATTAATTATTGTGAGCTACATTAATTCTAAACGAAACTTTTACTATAACCCGCAAGAGTTAACTTGAAACCTGAGTAGTTAGTACACAACGCACCCGTTTTTTTTGGTCCCCTTTAGGCTTGCAGCTCCCACAAGAGGGCGCTTTGGGAAAGGCTGGTATAGCTGCTTAATACCAACGATAATACGTTGCTATGGTTACCTTGTACATAACATGACGCACGACAGGAACGTGAGTGATGACGTTAAACTTTTTTGTGAGTGCCGGTGTTCATCGATTTATCATGTCAAAAACTTTAAAAAATGTCAAAAAAAATCTTTATTTATCTTCCAGTTTTTACCCGAATAGCTTGAGGTTTTATTTATCGCGACGCGACGGGTGTTTTATAGAAACTCTTTCCCATATAAATCGCTCCGCTTTTGAATGTAAGTTCACCATAAAATTGACAAGATCAATTTATTCCATAGCACGTGTTAGTTTATTTGACATAAATTGCAATATTGCTTGTTACTGCAAATTCATAGTTTTATCTCTGAAAGGTTTTAAACCATTTATTGATTTGAAATTCACTCGAATTCATGCTTAGTGTTAAAATATTGATATTTCCTTATTACTTTTAACTGTACTTTTTCTTTTAGTTGTAAATGAAACAAGAGTCATAAAAGTGGAAATTTTCTGATACAAGATGAAAGTTTACACACTTTAAAACCCACAGAAATCGGCACTTTTGTTTTGTTGAGATCGTCTTTCGTTTTTTGTTTTTAAGTTTAAATTGTCTTTCATTTATTTAGTTCTGGTTCTATCGTACCTATTTCGTTTCTGTTTTCATCGACTTTTGTCTTTAATTTCTTCGGTTCTGTTTCTAATTGTTTTTTGTTTTATTAGTTCAGATTGTCTTTTGTTTCTATTTTGATCGTCTTTTGTATGATCGGGAGACGAACTTTTTTTTATAGTGCGAGTACGGGCCTTTACCCGTAGTCAAACTAGTTAGATGGAATAGTTGGACCACTTATTTATTTTTATTTACTGAGAAAAATAAGGTAAATAAAGAAATTGTTGACCATAATACATTGTAAGCTCACAAGGTTTCAGAGCCTTGAACATTGTCACAAGGTGGCGAGCTTATCGGCCTTTTATCGGATACATTTCGGGGAGTGTGCAACAGAACTCCACGACCTAATTTTGTCATCTCCATTCTTTCGTCATACAACCAGGCAGACTGGTGTGCGGCACCGATTCATGGTGGACATACCAGACGTCCGCACTGAGCGGTTTGCTTCGTCATTCCTTATTCGTACTGCAAGGGAATGGAATCTGTTGCCTGCGTCTGTCTTTCCTGACGTGTACAATTTGGAGGTCTTCAAGTCTGGAGTGAATTCTAGGAAAGCGTGCTACATCTTAGGCCGCACCATCAGGCAGGTGTGATAGTGGTCAAACGCTGACCTATCATTTGTAAAAAAAAACTACGGTTCAAAGATTGGGATATTTGCCAATTTGCAACGGAGTAGACCTACATGGAGTCTTTCTTACTACTGATAAGAGGCCCAAGGTTTGTAGTTGGAGTCTTTCTTATAAAAATAAATAAATATTGCAGGACATTCCACACATCGCCATCTAGCCCCAAGGTAAGTAACTAGACTTGTATTATAGGTGATAGACAACGGATATACTTTACTTATAAACTTTCTTTTGTTAATATATGCTTATAATATATAGAAACAACCAGACCACAGACAAATATCGAAGCAAAAATACTTGTCTGAGGTGGGAATCGAACCCGCAACCCTGTGTTCTGGTTCAACTGATACCCCTCTGAAAGGAGGCCCATGATCTTTAATAAACTTAGTAAATGGGCTAGCTTTACTTTTAGGGTTCCATATATAAAAAAAGGAACCCTTGCAAGATCACTTTCTTGTCTGTCTGTCCATGTGTCACCAATTTTTTCTTACCTTATGGTGACCTGAAGGCCAATTCCCGTAAATAATATTGTTTAAATTACATTTCAATATCATCCCGATTGCATTTCGATTGCAAAAGATACCTTCAAAGTCAGTTTTTTTTTACAAAAAGCTAACTTTGAGGGTGTTTTGAGCTACTTTGAGGGTATTATTTGTGATCGAAATGCAATCGAAATGATATTGAAATGTCATTTGAACAATGTTATTTACGAGAATTGGCCTTCTGGTTTTTGGTCATAGTTAGATATTTCTTAAACCAATTAAAGTTACATTTCTAATCTATAACAAAGATCAAGCGAGAGGGCACACGTTTGCAATAACTTCTACATAATTAAACCATTTGATAACGGGCGCCCGGATAGTGCAGTTAGGGGCTGCTACAGACTGCACACTTGCTATCTGGCTTATATCGCAAAGTTTTTCTACCTTCTCTACTTGCTTAAGTCTTATCGCCAAGCGGACTTGTCCGTGTTCCGATTCGTAGGCCGGTGCAGCCACAATAGGAGGACGAGTCCGATAAGGTTTTGTTCCGCTGTCGTCTTTCAACCTTCACTCGCATCCTTCGAACGTCACCGTTTATTTGGTTATCTTTGAGTCACCATGGTATAGGTTTCTTTTAAAAAGTCTTAGATCTTATCGTCCTTACCATCGTGTGAGATAAAGGTGAAACGCTGACCTTTTAAATATTAAAAAAAATGGAATTGATCGTGAGGCGATATTGACTTGGGGGGCGGGCAAGGCGATCTATTATTTTTTTCATTTCACATATTTATTTGCACGAAATATAGGTTACAATGGTCTTATAATTAATAATTTAAAAATTATTAATAAAAAGTTTAAAAAAATTAAAATCTGTCGTGGAAGGATTCGTGTTTATCTAATAATATTGCAAATCGTGGTAAAAATATAGTTCAAATGACGTACGAAGCTAATGTTTAAAAAAATTGGTTGGCTGCATCAGAGACCTAGCTAAAGTAGAGAAGTAAAAACTTATTGTTAAACCAATGAGTATTCATTTGATTTTAGTGATTATTTTCTAGATAGGATTTTGATTTTAGTGATTATTTTCTTACAATTTATGACGTATTCATGACATTAACTTCGCATTTGGTTTTTTCAAGTAGCTCCTTAACTCTACTCCATGAGCACCTTAGCTCCTTAACACATACTCTTTCAACCAGGTTTATTAACATTTTATACACGTCCTAGTTTGACCAAAAAGTTTGATCAACAGGAACGTACTGTGAGAAACATATTATTATTCCATCCTATAAAAATCTCAATCTGACCGGACTATTTTTGTCCGACACCTAGCCAAAACATATTTACGAAAAACCTCTAATAACCGTTCTATTCATAAGCTAACAAATATGAAGACAGCAAAAACATGATACATCGCAACACAATAACCCAATTTAGGTATCAGTGTTTTCTTTTCTATACCAAAACAGGGGTTAGTTTCGTAAGGCAAAAGGCATAGAAGAGACGTGAGACAAAGCATTCGTTACCCGGGTACGGGGGCATTGGTTTTCCATACAAATGTATACCTCTATTTCAGGACTTTCATTCTGGCCAACGAAAACAGATCGACGACTTTACCTTAAAAATAATATTATTAATTAATCATACTCTGGACTGAATTTTTTTAGGCAACTTATTTGCAATATTGACCTATTTAATTGGATATAAAATACTTTGCATACATTAAACAGCTCAATGAAGGTCGTCTTTAAAGGGATCCCGTACGAACGACAAAACTTTTTTCGTTCATCCAATAGGAATATTTTATTAAAATATTGTGTTTCATTCCAACCAATGAAAAATGCTGGGCAAAAGCCTGAATTTCCCTCCATTTGTCACGATTTCCAGGTATTTTTGGCCACTTTAATGCATCCAGTCTACATCAAAGACGCCTGCCATCTTGAGGATACCTAGGTTTTTAATAGTTTTAACAGTAGGAGATGCATTTTTAAGTATAAAGTAAATGTGGAAGTACATTTGTATGCAGAAAGCGGTTGTCCAATATCTCGCCTTTTTTTTTGGTAATTTTGTAACGGAGTGAAAAGAAGAAAACTACGCCACCTCCACGCTTCCTGTTTCCTATGATTTATCGTCATCCCAATCTCGATTTCTCGTCGTTTCTTGGCAATCCTACCATCCTATCCTAATAATATTATAAACAAGCGACCCGCCCCGGCTTCGCACGGCTATATTATGCATGTACTATACATATAAAACTTCCTCTTGAATCACTCTATCTATAAAAAAAATCGCATCAAAATCCTTTGCGTAGTTTTAAAGATTTAAGCATTATAGTTTTGTAATAAGACTGCGTTACGCGGACGCCCCGCCCGCGCGGTTTCATACAAAATTTCCCCGTCGCGGAGTGATTTTGTATGAAACCGCGCGGGCGTCCGCCTAACGCAGTTTTGACCCTTAGTTCGCTCTTATCTACGCCACGTCCGCGCCCCTTGCTTCCTATGTGTATCAGGTTTAACGTCATCATAAATATCGTACATCCAAGGTCGAGAGGAAAGTAGACAAGAAATATATGTGAATTGCGCCAAGTCTCGGTCGTAAGGACTCAGACAACCATGACAGAGCGACAATTTTATATAAATTATTAAAGTAGGAGCCTTCTGAGGGTATTCCTAACACTTTTCGTAAGGGTCTATTTACCTACTGAGAGTCTGAAAACTCTGGCACAAATGTTATTAGTCTATTTTTGCCGGTAAGAATCTTATAGATATTTAAATATATATAGGTACATACTTTGATGAATTTTGCTTAAATATTGACGTAATTATGTCTATTAAATTGGTGGAACACCTGCATTCACACAAAAGTGTCATTGTAATATTGTGTGACGTCATGTGTCATGTTCCGGTAACATGATGCGTCCGTTCCCGTTAGGAAACAAGAGTATTTAATAATAATATTGCTCATCTGGGCTTGTGTTATGGTGACGAGTGACGAATAAAAGACTTATATTATACTTCAAGGAAAATATATATATTTAAGGAAATAACAAAAAAACTCAATTTTTCATCGTTTTCGTTATCACGTAAAATTATCGCCCGTTCATACATTTTGTCTGTAAAGTCTTTACAGACAACCATTTGTTTTTCAGTTGTTTATTATACAATAGACTCGATTCGAATGTACACAAAGCAGACTTAACTTAACTAAAATTAGGTTTAGATGTGTAAAATTATGTTTGCTATTCGGAAATACCCAACCTAACCAATTTTGACAGGAGTAAACTAATTTTTAGTTAAGTCGAACTAAATTAAGTCCAAAACACAATTTTGCAATTCGGAATGATCGTCTAACAGTCAAATTTTAGAAATGTCAAACTAAATTACGACTAATTTTAGTCGCGACCTATTTCGTATCGATTAAAATTAATGCAACCACTTTCTGAAGTTTTTACGATTTTTTGTTGATTTTTGGGGTGAAAATGGAGGAGTATTATGGTAGTTGCTGTAGCAGATACAGAAGAAACGTAAAATAAACAGCTAAAACTAGTATTTTCCGGCCAGATTTGTCAAAATGGGAAACTGTTAATACTCGGTTGATTCGCGCTTTGTTTTTCTGAGACTCCGTTCTTTCTTCTAATCCCAACCTAAGAATAAACCGTAAACCATTAGAATAAGGCTGAAGGGCATTCAATTGAATACTTTTGCGCTGCCGGGTGCAAAGGCCTTTAGACACAACATGCCTGTAACTTAAAATGCATCGGTTCATTTTGAGACTCATTCCTATCGATAGAGGTCATTATGACCAAAAAATAATGCCTTGACACCGGATCGCTAAAGTGTTTTGGAAACGGCGTATTAAAATAAACCGCGGAAAAAAATCACAATGCCAAGCTCCTACACTAAAAATGTCCGGACTCTTTTAATAAATTTTAGTTGTGTCGAACAATCTGTCAAAAGGCAACCAAATTTAGTTTGACGGCAAAACCGAATTGAATATAAAAATGACTTAACTTATTTTAGTCGTATTTTAGTTAGGTTAAGTTAAGTCGTCGTGTTATACCGAATCGACACCAATTCTTAGTATTTTACACAAAATAGTTCATAGAAAGGATATAAATTATCATCGGAATTACATTAGGTACAGCTTGTATTCTAGCAATATCTTTGAACAAAACTAGATGAAATTAATTCTTTCCTATGAAAAATTAACAAAATGTTTAGGATTGATTTCTATCGAGCCAACTTTTTCTCATCGTGTTTCAGTTTCCAAGATATATTTTTTCTGATAAGCGATTTTAAAGGTATATTTTTTAATAGAGCTAAGGTCGAATCGCTCAAAATCGTTCAATTTGGAACTCAGCACTTCATCTTAAAATAGCATTCTATGTGTGCTTGGTTGAGCCTAACTATAGCCTAACTATAGATAGGTACCTAATGATATTTTGTTTCAATTTTGTGATGATCAGTCAGTTGATTAATTGAAGTCCCAAGTGACCATTCTCAGTGAAATTTGGTGATCAGTTGGTCCAAAGCGAAAAAGAATTCGGGGATTAAAGTTCGGGGGAATATGCCAGAGTTACTTTAGGGGTTTTTAGTTTTAGTTTTACGGGGCTGTTTCCGCACTCATAATTTGGGCCGTTTTGTGGGTATACTATGGGGGTAATGCAACTTCTTATTCCCAGTATCCTCCAAATATGAATTTAGGGACTGATGCCACGCTAAGTTCCTACTATCCCCTAAACGGGGGATATTGGTAATACCTCTAAGTTTATCATGTGAGCGCTAACTTTTTTAATTTTTTTATTTCTTATCTCTAAAATATCTGAAGTTTTTCAAGTGAGCACTAACTTTTGATGTGTTTTTTAAGAATGTCTTGAATAGGTATTAATGTTTTACAACTCTATCTCAACATACTTAAACTAACTTGCTCTCTAACAAGAACTAATCAAAATTTTTGATAACCCCTGAGCATATCGTTGCCAATTAACACCTAGATTCGACGACCTATAACCAGGGGTGACCTGACTTTAGGATAAACTTAGTAAGCGGTTAGATAAATAAGCGGAGGTTGTCTAGGACGATCGTAATGTTAAAGGGACAATGTTCACTTCCATAGAAGACTTGCGAAAGAAGAAGAGAGAAGATTGCATTCGAACATTTAAGTTTATTCTGCACTTAGGTATGTGATAAAATATTTTATTGAAAAGTCTATAGCAAAAAAAACTACGCAACGCTGCGCTCACCTCAAGCTTTTGACTCTTCAATTTTACGTTCAAAATTACCACATTTTTCTAAAGTCACTTTAGTAAATTGGTCTGCTCTAGGAAGGATTAAAGTCTTAAAACTTTTAACATGTTGACTTTTAAAATTAAATGGGATTAGAAATGTAGAAAGTAGAAGTAGAGAAAGTGTACTTTGTTTAACCAAGCAACCAAATAAAACATGGTTATTTTCACTGCTAAAGTTATTTAAAACTGGATTTTGGCCATGTTCTTTGTTTTTATTTTGTGGAGCTCGATATTTACAAAAAACTCGTCCGGCAAAAAACTCGTCCGACAAAAAACTCGTCCGACGAAAAACTCGTCCGACAAAAAACTCGTCCGACAAAATACTCGTCCGACAAAAAACTCGTCCGACAAAAAACTCTGGACTGGAAAAGGATTGTCAACACAATCAAAACTCGTCCGGCAAAAAACTCGTCGTGAGAATTTTGTGTGACGTGAGAATTTTGTGTGACGTGAGAATTTTGTGTGACGCTTTTGTAAAATTTCACTCTCATCATTTTTTCATAACGCGCCTAAAGAAGTATAACTTCAAAAATATAAAAAAGATACAGAGCAAACACAGAAAGCCAATTATACAGACAATATCAAATCACTATCACTACATAGTCACTATCACTACATAGTATAAAATAAAGTCACTTTTCGCCTTCCCTATATCCCTATGTCCCTTTGTATGCTTAGATCTATAAAAGAAGGTTTACATGTATAATACATGCATAATATAGTCGTGCGAAGCCGGAGTGGGTCGCTAGTACAAAATATATAAAGAGGAACGATTTAGTTGTTTGTTTGAAACGAATAGGCTCCGAAACTACACGACCGATTTTGATGAAACTTGGTACAATGATACATTAATTCATTGGAAGTGACATAGGTTACTTTTTATACCGATATTCCCACGGAATCGGGAGTAACGAAGATGAAACCGCGGAGCACTGCTAGTTGTATAGATATATTTGACGACCCAGTTGGCACAATGGTCACCAATACCGGACTGTCAAACACAGGGTTGCGGGTTCGATTCCCACCTCAGACAAGTATTTATGCTTTGACATTTCTCTGTACTCTGGTTGTTTCCATGTATTATAAGTATATATTTACAAAAGAAAAGTATATAGGTAGTATATTCGTTGTTTGTAACACAAGTCAAGTTACTTAGCTTGGTGCTAAATGGCGATGTTTGGAATGTCCTGCAATATTTATTTTTTATTTTTTATTGTTTGTTATATGTCCTAACGAGGCTATGAAGCTCGGTCCTTTGGAAGGCATGCGTGGAGCCGAAGCCACATAGAGGCCCTTTACAATAACAAGTTTAATGGCAAAGTATGATGTGGACATCAAACCGGCGATTATCCCTGTCCGCACTATAAAATAATTATTATTTATTAATATTTTAATTTTGTAAGTCACTAATATCATAGATATCGTGTGTTACCAGTGATAACATACGGATCCGAGACGTGGTCGCTGACTATAGGCCTCGTTCATAAGCTCAGAGTCGCTCAGCGGGCCATGGAGAGAGCTATGCTCGGAGTTTCTCTACGTGATAGAATCCGAAATACGGAAATCCGTAGAAGAACCAAAGTCACCGACATAGCTCTCAGGATTGGTAAGCTGAAGTGGCAATGGGCAGGTCATATAGCTCGCAGAACTGACAACCGCTGGGGAGTAAAGGTTCTCGAGTGGCGGCCACGATGCAACGCGAAACGGAGTGTTGGGAGACCAGCTGCCCGGTGGACCGACGACATTGTGGCGGTCGCGGGTAGTCGGTGGATGGAGGCGGCTCAGGACCGCTGTTTGTGGCGTCGTATGGGGGAGGCCTATGTCCAGCAGTGGACGTGTATGGGCTGACATGATGAATATCATAGAGTTTTAAAGTATAGACGCTAGAGCTATGGTTAAAACAACAGACAGCTATTTCGATACCTACGCACATTTCAAATTCAGTTAGACAGCCAACCGCGTCGATATCGACTAACGAATGACGCACAATCCAATTTCATTTTTCGAGTTTTTAACAGACCACTTCATGTCAACCACGTCGCGACTGGCGACTGCCCTTCATGCCTATATTACATGTCTATTAGAACTACGGCGTTATTATCATTTCGCCAATCAAACCTGATCCCTAATAATAACCTAAGATTCCTTTATGGATGACCTTCATCGAGCTGGTTATGAAAAGTATTTTATATTAAACTAGCGACCCGCTCCGGCTTTGCACGGCTATATTATGCATGTATTATACATATAAACCTTTCTCTTGAATCACTCTATCTATTAAAAGAAACCGCATCAAAATCTGTTGCGTAGTTTTAAAGATCTAAGCATACAAAGGGAAATAAGGACAGAGAAAGCGACTTTATTTTATACTATGTAGTGATTAAATAGGTCAATAAATATAAAATAAATATTGCAGGACAATCCACACATCGCCATCCAGGCCCATACTATGTATAACTAGACTTGTGTTATGGGTGCTAAACAACGGATATACTACATAAATACTATTATTTTGTAAATATATACTTATAATACATAGAAACAACTAGACCACAGACAAATATCTTTGTCTGTGGCGACCCAGTTGGCACAATGGTCACCATGCCGGACTGCCAAACACAGGGTCGCGGGTTCGATTTCCGCCTCAGACAAGTATTTATGCTTAGATATTTGTTTGTGGTCTGGTTGTTTCTATGTATTATAAGTATATATTTACAAAAGAAAAGTATATAAGTAGTATATCCGTTGTCTAGCACCCATAACACAAGTCTAGTTACTTAGCTTGGGGCTAGATGGCGATGTGTGGAATGTCCTGCAATATTATTTATTTATTTATTATTATTATTATTAAATATCTAAGCATAACTAGTTGTCTGAGGCGGGAATCGAACACGCAACCCTGTGTTTGGCAATTCGGCATGGTGACCACTAGGTATGCCAACTGGGTCGTAACTCGTATACTGCAAATGGGTTCCCTAAAAAATGACAGTCCAGACTCAACAAAAAAATTGTTTTGTTTTTTTAACCTTTCACTGGTTTGATTATATTAGACACAAATTCCATACCAATCGAAAGTATGAAGCCTATAGAATATGCAAACGTTAGGTTGACTATTTTTCCCCGTCACAACTCTTGGGTAGGCAGGTAAATCGATACTAGTCATTTGGACTAGTCTCATCATCATCATCCGAGCGATGTTCCCGGTTGCATCCCTCTCGGGAGCCCAGGGTCCGCTTTCCTACTTTTACGCCTCCACTTCGCACGATCTTCGGCATCCTGGGTTGTAAGGCCATTTGCTCGTCATTTGGACTAGTCTGGTTAATGAATTAAAGTAAAGTTAAAATAAAGAAATTGTCTATTAACCAAACCAGCGAAAAGTCTAAAAACAAAAAAAATATCATTCTGGACTGAATTTTTTTAGGCAACCCATTTTTGATATACCTATTTAAATAAATAAATAAATAAATAAATAAATATTTCAGGACATATTACACATCGCCATCCAGCCCCAAGCTAAGCAACTTAATGCTTGTGTTATGGGTGCCAGATAACGGATAAACTACTTATATACTTTTTTTTTTGTAAATATATACATATTATACATATAGGAAACACCCAGAACCAGAAACAAGAATTTATGGTCAGCATAAATACTTGTTCCCGGCGGGAATCGAACCCGCAACCTTCTGCGTCGCAGTCGGGTGTTCGCCCGACGCGCCACAGAGGTCGTCGTATTTATTGGCCTATTTAATTTTATATAAAACTAGCGACCCGCTCCGGCTTCGCACGGCTATATTACGCATGTATTATACATTATAAACCTTCCTCTTGAATAACTTTATCTATTAAAAAAAAACCGCATCAAAATCCGTTGCGTAGTTTTAAAGATCTAAGCATGCAAAGGGACATTGGGACATAGGGATATAGGGACGGCGAAAAGTGACTTTATTTTATACTATGTAGTGATAGTGATAGTGATGTAGTGATACTATTCATCCATTAAACAGATCGACGAAAGGGATCCCGTAATATTATCAGAACTTCGCCCTTTTTCAATCACTCTCCCTACAGGATAGAGATAAGATAATTTTTATTCAAAAATTTTGTATTGAAAATACAGTACAATCTTAAACATATAGGTACAATTTTTTTTTTTTTTATCAAGGTATCGCGCATCTGTTTTTAAGCCTGTCTGTCTTAAGTCTGGAACTGGATCTGTTTTTTTGGTTTCCGTACCTCAAAAGGTAAAAAAGGAACCCATAAAAATAGCTCTCTTGTCCGTCTGTCTGTTCGTGTTTATCGAGATGGTATGAAACGCCTAAAATATTACGCGTGGGAAAAAAATAGTGGGATGAAAGAGCAATACGCCGTATCTTTTACAGGTTCTGCTTAGTCTATATTAGTTCTTTCTTTCACCCATTTTAGGGTTTCGTACCTCAAAAGGTCACTTTCTTGTCCGTCTGTATGTCTGTCTGTCTGTCTCTGTGTGTGTCACCATCGTTTTTTACCTAAATATGGGCTTTAGTCATGGCAAAAATAGCACGTCACTCGATATTTCACTCTGTGAAAAAAAAATCGCAAGTAGCAGATGCTACAAAAAATCACTCTGACTGCTACTAATGCAACTTTACTGCTACTTTTTTCGCAATCACCATCTTGGGTAGCTCGAGCATGTGGCTCGAGTACTGTTAATCGTCAACGCGTTTAAGATGCGATTTGCTTGATTTGAGAGTGTTTAAGTGAAGTTGAATCGTATTTTTAACCGTGTTAAGCTTTTATTTGCTTGTTGCATAACTCAACATGAGACTAGCGGCAAGCCTCTAAGTAAGATTCTTTGATTTATTATTTAGAGCGAAAAGACATTGACAGTCCCAAGCCTGTTAAAGTATGAGGTAAAGTTCATTGAAATCGCTAATAATTCCAAGTGAAAAATCATTTACATTAGCACAAATAGCAGACCATGACAAATTGCGAAAAATAATTGACACGTGTGTGAAAGCTATTTTTCACTCAGATGTGAAAAATAATTGTCACCCGTGTGAAAGCTATTTTTCATCAGATGTGAAAAATAATTGTCACCCGTGTGAAAGCTATTTTTCACTCAGATGTGAAAAATAATTGTCACCCGTGTGAAAGCTATTTTTCACTCAGATGTGAAAAGTAACAGTAGCATTCACACTGTGAAAAATAAAATCATTTGTCACATTAGCAATGATTTAAAAATAGCATTCATTTCCATGCCTAATGGGCTTGCATTTGACCTAATCTTATCTGATGGGAAGCGACAATGAGGTCGAGGATGCGTGACGATCTTGCCCCTAATAAAAACATTTTTTAGCTCAATTTTACATAGCCTAGAGAATCTAAATTATTAAGAGGAAAGGGTACCGGGGGCTCTTTCCATACAAACTATTACAAACGTAGTCTTCGTAGACTTCTCCCTGGATAATGACAAGAGCAAATATTTTTGGTGAATAAAACTTATAACTGCCCTTTTATTTATTTTTTAATCTGAATTTCTATGATAATTAGAAAATGAAAAAAGCAAAACATAGGGGCATAGTCATGGCAGTTATAGGTTTTATGGCACAAAAATATTTGTGATAGTGTCATTATCCAGGGAGGAAACAGTCGACTACGTTTGTATGGAGAGAGCGCCGGTACCGTTTCACCTTCGGTAAACTTTGACATGGAAACACTGAGGAATCTCCTAAAATGCTAAACCCAAGGATTAACTACTTAGGTTACATCAAAGGACGGCGCGGCAATTCTGAAAATGCGTTTTTTATAGAAATACCCGCTTTGACTACAAAGAATTTGTCAGCGAATCGTGGATGACGAAGTTGGGGAGTCGATCCACAATCTTGTTTCTAAGGTAGGTCATTTTGCGGTATTTTCGGGAATTACCGTAGACCACCAACTTAACATCACTACATAGTATAAAATTAAGTAACTTTTCGCCGTCCCTATGTCCATAAGTATGCTTAGATCTTTAAAACTACGCAACGGATTTTAATGTTGTTTTTTTTTAATAGATAGAGTGATTCAAGAGGAAGGTTTATATGTATAATACATGCATAATATAGCCGTGCGAAGTCGGGGCAGGTCGCTAGTATAAAATAAAGTCACTTTTCGCCGTCCCTATGTCCCTATGTATGCTTAGATCTTTGAAACTACGCAACGGATTTTGATGCAGTTTTTTTTTAATAGATAGAGTGATTAAAGAGGAAGGTTTTTAGATATAATACATGCATAATATAGCCGTGCGAAGCCGGGGCGGGTCGCTAGTAGAGGTAAACACTGTGCTTTTCATTACGAATAATACATAAAATTCTTCCTAACAATCAAAGTGAATGAGAGACTGATCCTCCTACCAGGTTGGGACCAAAGAGGTTATATACATGTAGTGTTATTTAAATCAAGGAGGTTAGATTTTTGAAGTTCCTAATGCTTAATGATACTGATACTGGCTACATGCACTTTGCACAAGCCGTGCAAAGCCATAATTTGACATGACAGCTGTCAGTGAAAGCGATTCTCCCTAGGGCTGAAAGTTTTATTTTCTACACGCTCTTCAGGCACTTTTAGACATACTTTGGAAGTATGAGTAATGAAAAGCATAATTCCAACTACGCAAAACACCACCTGTACGCAAAACGCATAACTCGAAAATACCATTTAACTATGCATAACACCGACTTCGATTTAAGCAAAATACCAACTAACACCAACTTTGATTTAGAAACAAACAAATAGAAACAAAAGACGATCAGAATGATGATCGTCTTCATACAGACAGTCAGACAGTCAGTCTGTCAGTCAGTTAGGACTTTAATTTTTTTATTTACAGGCTGCACCCTGCGGTTTCACCTGCGTAAGTCGCGATGCCGTGGGAATTTTGGGATAAAAACTAGCCTCTAAGTTAATCCATGATTTTAGCTGTCTACATACTGAGTTTCAACGCAATCGGTTTAACAGATTTTGCGTGAAGGAGTAACAAACATACAAACTAACACACACACACACAAACTTTCACATCTATAATATTAGTAGGATTTACTCAATTTGAAGGCACTTGCGAAAAATAAGTGACGAAACTTTTCCAATGCTTCATACAAACTAGTTATCGGGCGATCGAAAATTTATAGTCTACCAGAGGTTTAAATCTCCATTAATATATTCAGATGGAAAATCGGATAAAACAGGTAACATGTATTATCTGAAATGATATAATGTGAAGGAAATCAGATTCGCATATTGCGGTTTGTCTTGAATTCTTATAATGCTTTTGGACTTTGATAAATGGATCATCAAGGAATTACTATGTAACTTATTTGACCAATTTTTATTGAGATTGCATGTCAATAGCTTTGAAATGTCACTTACATGTCACTATAGTTTCAACAAGCTGCGCCCCGCGGTTTCACCCGCGTAAGTCTCGATCTCGTGGGAATATTAAAATAAAATATAGCCTATAGCCTTCCTCGATAAATGGACAATCCAACACAAAAATATTTTTTCAATTCGAACCAGTAGTTCCTGAGATTAGCGCGTACCAACAAACAAACTCTTCAGCTATATAATATTACTAGCCACCCGTCCCAGCTTCGCACGGCTATATTATGCATGTATTATGCATATAAACATTCCTCTTGAATCACTCTATATATTAAAAAAAAAACCGCATCAAAATTCGTTGCGTAGTTTTAAAGATTTAAGCATACATAGGGACATAGGGACAGAGAAAGCGACTTTGTTTTATACTATGTAGTGATAGTGATGTAGTGATAGTGATAGTGAAGTATAGATTTTGGCCATCTGGTTAAAAGACATGTTCGCCTATTTAGTTTTTCAAAATAATAATCCTATCATGCAACTGCCAGCGACCAGTGACCAGCGGCTGTGTCAGCTAAATGTTGGTGCAGCTATCATTGCTGAGGCAGAACCTTTTTGGAGGCACACGGCTCCTTAGATCTTATTTCTTCTTTGTATATTTCTTTTTTCCTTTTAATTTTTTTGTTTTTATTATTATTTTTATTTTATTTTAAATTTTTGTTCTAGTGCTTTTATGTTTGTTACTACTTTTCTGATTGTCTTATGTCGTGTGCTTGTCCAAATAAATGTTTTCTTTCTTTCTTTCTTTCTTTCTTTCAACTGAATGGGCTGAAGCTTTATTAACTTTGCAATCTAAGATTTAAAAGTTCTATATTATAAAAAAAACTGGTTGCCTGTAAAGTCGGTATACGGGCGAAAGTTTTACGTGACAACAACTGTGCTCGAGCGGAAGGGACGCGTGCCTTTCACTTTTTATGTCTGTCTCTCTCGCTCTTAGGCGGGCTAACCATGCCCGCGTGCCTCTCACTCGCTCTCATTGTGACGTACGAGCGTAACGCAGTTTCTTGAAGTGTCACCCGGCAAACCAATTTATAAGACGTTGTCACGTCAAAAACTACTATTTCTATAGAAGTGTGTATAACATTGAAATATTTAAATCTTTCGTCTAATAAAGTAACATTTTTCATATCAAAAGTAGAGCAATAAAAATCATCTATGAATTAATATACTACTCAACTGGCATAAACACATTGACCATTATAATGCCTTCCATCGTACTAAAGCCAGGCTTGCTACATTGTTTTACGAATAAATTACATATTTTTTAACGAATAACTTGTTCCAATAACACCCCAGCTTAATGCTGCATTTCTAAAAGATTAAATAAAATTAATTAAAATTTGTTAAAAACGCTAAAATATGGTTCAGATTAGTTATGATGTAATGGCCAATGAAGTGATTGCTTATTAACCGACTTCAAAAAAGGAGGAGGTTCTCAATTCGGTTGTATGTATGTTTTTTTTTTTTTTATGGATGTTCTCGCATATCTTCTTTGTTTATCAACCGATTTTGATGAATCTTTTTTTTTTGTCTTATAAATTTTTTCTTCGAAATAAATAGATTTATTAATAAGCTTTCTTAGACCGCCTTATGTTACTCTATGTTTAAATTTTTAGTATGTTATTTAATGTATGTGTGTTGTATTTTATTTTGTTTATGTTTTTAATTCGTGTGTGGTTAAGTAGACGTAGTAATCTCCGCTAAAACTCGATCGAGTTTTTGTGGCATTGTTTTTACTGTATTAAACTATGTATTTTTTAAATGTTAATAAATAAATAAAAAATAATAAAAATAAAAATTTTGGTTAATCTTATTGTGTGTAATAAGCATTTCTATCTATATATCTATTTATTAATTGATAAGATATACTTCAATTTCTAAGGAAAATTACAGTGGAATCTCGATTTTTCTTAGAACTTATCAAGATTAGAAGACATGTCTCAATACCTCACCCATTTCTCTGAAAAGTTGATGGGAAGGTCTTCATCAGGAAAATTACTTTAGCTAACTTTTATTATTCGTAACAGAGTTTTCCGAGCACGTGATATCTGTAACCAGTTTGATAAGTGCTTTATTTTGAGATCCATTAGCTGTGGAATATATGAACTATTATTCGATTTTATATCCGTGTTCGCACCGATGCATTTTTTAACTCCATTTGTGGAATCTGATCCGGCTTTCATAGAGATTTGAAGAGTAATTGCTATTGTTGACTGAATTTAGGTAGTATTTTTAGTTTTAGTAAGTACACTTTCAGTAAAATTAATAACGTTTGTTTTGATTATTTTGAACAGGTCAAATATTTTACTTTTCTTTCTTAAATTTATCTACATAACATAGCACTTATTTAGTGCGTCTATCTCCTTTTTGTTTAATTGATTTATTTTTTAGTTTTTCACAAGCGCAAATACAATACCGCTAAATATCAGATGGGTCATCGATCCGATTTTATTTACATTTTTTAAACAAAATAACAGCTTAAATTGTATCTATTATTTTTTAAGTGTTTTGCAAGATTTTATAATTTAGCTCAATTCAACGTTAAAACTCAGTTTATCCTATGTAAATTCCATTCACTCCCCAAAATCTCGTAGAATTTTCCTCTATTTTATAAACCAAGATGTGGTAGAAACTTGAAAAGCTTTAATTAAGCCGCCATGCCAGTCTGCCTTCTAAAGCCGGCTAATATTATCATCTTTAGACGAACAAGAACGATAAAAACTATAAGTAATATGTGTCTTTTATGTAAATATATCCACTTCACCTCTTTATGGAGATATTTCTTAAAGTTCAAATATAGTAAAGTAAACATCAACAAAATTATAGAAACCATCAAATTTTTGATTGTATCGTTTGTAAATCTTATAATTCATTAATAACGAAGACTTTTGTTAGTATTAGATTTTTTATTTTAATATTATGACATTTTGTTGTAACTCAATTTCATCCAAATTAGCCATTCCTGATATAATATGTTTAATATTTACATATTCATTAAACGAAATATTTCATATTTTCATATTTATATCTTCTACTTTAATAAGATTGTGAGGAACCATTTTAGATTTAAATACAGAAATAAAACAACAGATATTATGAAGACTATTGCAGTTATCGATAAAAATTTAATAATGCATAGCTCGTAAACAAGATAGGTTGAATATAGAAACCGGGCGAGGAGGGCAATGCTCTAAGCAATCGGGTCTAACTTACTGCATTGCAATATCAAACCCTTGAGATAGAATAAGTAGAATCAAAATAATATGTTATTGTAGATTGCAGATATAGAAATACAGTTATTTGTGCCGCAGCAGGCTTGCGTTGCGGTGCTACAATGTGGCGTACGTAGAGTAAATGTCTGAGTTGGTGGGATAGATGGATAGATGTGACCTGTGACACGGCTACTTCATTATCTTGGTGCACCTCAGGGCACGGCTGCACTTCAATCAGATCCGAGGCCGTTCTAGGCCGTCGCACTCGCCGACATAACACGTGCATTACTCACGAAATATTTTCATAAAACCGAACACAAACGCACCCGTCCGACTTCTCCCTGCGACCCCCCTCGCCCGGCAAAACCAGTTCAGTTCTTGCCCGGCTGCCGTGCGCGTCGGTCGCCTTACGGAGGGACTGTCCTCATCGCGTTCACGAACGAAAAAACACCAAAAACCAGTGCTGTGGATTCCAACATTACCAACAATAATAGTGTCAGAGTGTGATTGTGCCGTTTCTTGATGTGATGTTTTGTGCCCGTGTTGTCATTGTGGTGGATTTATCTTGAAAAGTGTGGGACGGGTACCGCCTGCCGCCGGACGCCTTCTCTTTCCGATCTCTGGATATCATTAAGGTATTTATTGTTACACCGGCTCATTGTTGTAAGGAATTCTTTCTACGACCCTCGTGAGTTAAATCGATAGTCTCGATTCGGTGTTGGTATACGATGCGATAGAAGTTAAGAAGCCTCGGTCGCTTCGTGTAATGCGTCGATATTGAATCGCAGATTGTGGATGGTGTTTGCAGGATTTGCATTGTAGATGCGCGCGGCGTGCATTCTGCTGTAAACACTGCATCGCATCCAGCCGAGCCTCTGGGAACCAGTTCCGTCGCGAGTGGGCGACTATTAATTAGGCGGTTCGACACAGAACGATGCGATAGACCCGATGCCACTTAACGATCATTTGATAAATTTCGATGTTGAACTTTCGTCGATTCGTATTATAATTGACTTAATAACTGTTTTTGTGGTCCGATCTCGTTGCTAGCTAGGTAGGAGCGTGAGATTCGACTCGATAACATTAGTTACGCTCGCCGAGCTTTTGCTCGTGAATGCTTTTATTAGATTTGCCGGCATGTAAAATCATTTTTGTAATTCTAATCTTGAATTCGAATGACCATTCACTTTATCTTTTGGAATAATCTCTGAGACAATATCCATGACCAATTCCAAAAAAAGCTTCAATTTATTTTTCGTTTCCTTTTGTTAGATTTGATTAATTTTCTAAATTGCATTCTAAGCTTCAATTTTTCATAAGCGCTGGATAGATGGCGCTACTGGTGGCAAAACAATGACGTTCCTTTATTATGAACTTGATTTAACGGTCCAAAACGAATCTTCAATAGGCACAAATATAATCATAAAATACCTAGTAATTTGATAAGTAGCTTCAATAACCTACTTTACTTGAATATCAATCACAGAGTCAATAAAGTAAAGATTTTCAATTCCGAATAGTTACTAACTCCTATCAGTTTTGAAAACATTTTATGACCTGAGATAAACTTATTAAGTGATACTTTGGCGTATTACCTACTTACCGCACATAAATTTTATCTTCTTTAGATTTGTGTTAAATCAAATTAAAATTAGAATCCACTAATTTATTTAACTCAAATAACACTAATTACTTATGCTGACGACAAAACGAAACAAGCTATTATTTTTTACGACCTCGCATAATTTCACAAAATTCGTTCCATTGTTTTCATTTAAAACCAAAATGTAGCATTTTAGCATTGATATCTTAATTTTCTTATGCACTTTGATATTTTATTCCATGATCATCCTCAATCACGTCTGCGACGTCTTTTTCCCTCGCTTTCTTTCTCGCAAACGAAACTGTCAAATAAAATACAGTTTTTTATTCATAATGGCTTCGCACGGCTTATTCACTCGGCCAGTATCAAGTAAAATTAAGAATTCTATCTGTGGGAATCTCGAAAAAATAAAATAAATATATGTGAATCTCTATGAAGTCTAATGTATGTTAGTCGCTTTGTTGTAACCAAGTTGTTCGTAGTTATTTATTGGTAACAGTGTAATTTAGACGGACATTTATTTAAGAAACACGACATAACCTTGTCCAAAGAACATCTTAATCTCCATTTTGAAACAATGTTGGTATCATTGGTATCCGAATCTTGTTTTATTATCTGAATTTGAATACGTTACCAAAGAAATTTAAATTACAATGCAATAAAGATAACATCGGATGAACCTTTTGACCAATGCTTTGACCCTCAGGAATATGGCAATTGCATCAGATTTGACGTACTTAGTATTTAGATGACAAAGTTGAAAAAAGGCAGAAATTTGATTTCATGACATACTAAATGACGACCCAGTTGGCACAATGGTCACCATGCCGGACTGCCAAACACAGGGTTGCGGGTTCGATTCCCGCCTCAGACAAGTATTTATGCTTAGATAATTGTCTGTGGTCTAGTTGTTTCTATGTATTATAAGTATATATTTACAAAAGAAAAGTATATAAGTAGTATATCCGTTGTCTAGCACCCATAACACAAGTCTAGTTACTTAGCTTGGGGCTAGATGGCGATGTGTGGAATGTCCTGCAATATTTATTTATTTATTTATTTAAATATAAGTTTAGTTGCATAGTTAGTAAAAAGCCTGTATGAGCATAACACCTTTTGCCTTCCCTTACAAGGTAAAATTGTAAAAAGCCATTCTCTTGATCAGATATATCCTGGAATTAGATCTCAATGCTGTCTATCGATTCGGAATTATTTTGCTAAATAAAAGCTAATTTGAGTGAAGTGCATTGTAAATGATTATTATGGCAAGTGGATTTGAATAAGTTAAGAAGATTTGTTTCACTTTTTCTAGCTCTATGCTGATAATTTTATTTTTAAAAGCTATAATTTCTAAATGTATGGTATGTAGAACATTTATGTCTCGAGTAAAATTTGGTAAGTACACCAGTAACAGGCGGTCTACTTCATCCTTTGAAGGGCTTCTTCAGAACAATCCTATCCTAACTGAGTAGCTATAGATAGATATATTATCAAATAACATTAAATATAAAAAACAAACCTTAAGTCTAAGGCCTTATCGCTCAAAGCGATCTCTTCCAGGCAACCTTAGGATGGACAAGAAGTTGAGGAAGGTGAAGGGTAGGGTGTTCAAACTTTAAGTAGGATGCAAATAACTACAAAAAAACACAATGATAAATACATACATATCTACATACTAATAATAATTACCTAATGCACATAAATCCCTAATATATGTATAATTCTCCTGTTGCGGTGTTAGTTACCTATCTCCTCAACCTAAAGGCTGAACCGATTTGTATGAAATTTTTTGTGTATATTCGTTAGGTCTGAGAATCGAACAACATGTATTTTTTTTGTAAATGGCAAAACAACGTTTGCCGGAATAGCTAGTATACTTACAAACAGCTAGTTTTGATAGCTATCCGAATAGAAAAGTTTTAATTGTTTTTTTATTGTCGGTTCCTCTATTCCAGTGTAATGTTTTATCATCATTGTAGGTTACCAATTGCATGATTTTATGGACAATTTAAGGGTTACATTTACAAGATGAAACTGTTGATTTAATCGTAAACCGAATCGTAAAGTCAATATTGATGGCGGTCGGGGCGCGTGCAACTTATCTCGTGGATTTTCGAATAATATGTTATCTTTTATTTATATCTGGATTTTTTACCTCATAAATCGTTTGACAACTCAAAGCTTGAGATGTTCTTGTAATGAAAGTATATAATTTTTAAAATTTTCACATTTCCTAGTTCTCAGAATATTTTGAAAATAATAAGCTGTAAGAATATTGCTTTTAAATTAGGAATACTGCATTTTAAGGATTTTTTATTAAAACCAAGAAATTATTCTCTAGTCTCTCCCTTAGAGGTTAGAAAATAATTTCTTGCTTTAAAAAACCCTTTTTTTTCTCTGTAGTTCTCGAAATATTGTGCATACTTTTTTACATTTTCTTTAGTTTAACCTCATAAAACGTTCGGTTTTACGTTTGAAAACTTGGAATTCATGGATTTTCTTTTAAGTGGGTACCTTCGACTGGGTACTTAAAGCATTTTACTATAAGCATTTAATTTTTATCTGTTTCATAATTTTCGCGGATTATTAACTATTTTTTTAAATATATTTATGTATAAAACACAACTTTTGCAGGGGTAATAAAATAATTTATAATAAACTATATTTTGTAGACGGGGTTTTTTTTGTGTGGCTTACCTATGGCTAACAATTAGTTGATGGGTTGGTATCTATTTATCTACCATAAGCCGAGTTTTTACCAGCGTAAGTCCCGATCCCGTGGGTATTCCGGGACAAAAAGTTGTCTATGACACTTATTTACCCCCAAACGATCTATAATGCAAAATTTAATCCAAATTGGTCCGCTGCACTGGTTTCTTATACACTTTACAGAACGTCATCTAGCCCCAAGCTAAGCAACTAGGCTTGTGTTATGGTGGCCAGACAACGAATAGAATACTTATATACTTACCTAATTACCTACATAAATATTTGTTTGAGATGGGAATTGAACCCACAACCTTCTGCTCGACAGAGGTCGTCAATATTTGATTAATATGATATCTGTATGATTAATGTCACTATGATTAATTAAGTGTCTGTTTCAAGATTTTTTTCAAAATAACATGTTTTTAGGTAAATATAGCCGTTTATAAACAAAACAATTGTTCATTTCTAAAAACGCACACGTGTCGGATCTCGGCGGTTTTTCGAGAATGCCCTGTGGCGTTAATTTACCGCGTAAAAAATCTCAAAGGCCGGAAACGTGCGTGTCACATAGGTAGTCGAACAGATGTTGACATGTGTCGGCAGTAGTTGGCTGTATGGCAGCGCGTCCCATGGCCTAATTGACTAGGGAAAAAGTAAAAACGTGAGCTGCCTTCTCTGATACGCTCTATCGGAGGGAGCGTGAATCGGAACGGTTGGTACGATTGATGCGTTCGGAGGGTGCGTTCGAAATTCGAATAATGAATAATGATATATGCATCCTCTTTTCTTCGTTTGAGATTTTTGGACCCTGTTCTTAGTTTAAATATTTCAGATTTTTTTGATTTTTGTTTCAAGTATTGGCTTCAAACGACTTTTGCAATGTACCTCCTAAAGTAGTGTTAAGTAAAAAATTTGTATCAAGTCAATCCATCAAGGTTAAAGCTTACTTATCCTGTATCTTGAAGCACGGAACTTGAATTTTATTTTACCAACAGTGCATTTTAAGAATTAAATATACTTATTTGATGCCAAATAACACTAATTACAGAGAAGACAAATCAATCAAATAAGTTATTTTGACAATTATTTTGAAATCTTGACTATTTCATTTTTGAGAAAGTAATGCAATTTTATTTAAAATAATGGGATTTTGTGCAATGATTTTGTGAAAGGAAAATGAGATGATGATGATGACATTTTTGACTGAAATTGAAAAACTATATTCTGTAAGATCTTATTGTTGTATCAACTTTTGGGCAAATAATACAAATAAACTAAACTTATTGTCTAAGCTATTTACTTATTTCGAACCAGGGATTTTTAAATTTGTTGACAAATAATTTATTTTAAGTAGAAAATGAGTGTCAACCCTAATCGTAAGTAATTTACAAGCATATGAATCCTAGTCTAGAGGTCGATAGGACATGACTCACAGACTTTTTGATTATTTTTACCTATAGGCAATCGAAGACATAAAATATATGTCTACTAAAATAAAGAGTAGGTACCTACAACAGAGCATTTTCTCTTAGCAAAATGATTTAATGCAAATTCCATATGTCAGTTACAGGTTGGCAAAGATAAGTAGATAAAAATAAGGACGCCATTGACTAAATGCAAACGTTTGATTGTTTTATTAACCTACTTCAAAAAAGGAGGAGATTCTTACTTACTATATTTTATAACTTTTCACTTATAACCAAGTGACAAAAAACTATCTAGAACGTTACGGAGAAATAACTGAATTACTGGCTGTCATAAAAGTTTGAAAAAGATTCCAAATTGACATTTTCAGTTGTGTCAATCTTTTTTTAGACGTTTATGACAGCCTGTATGAATTCCTGTCATGTATGACATAATCCTGACGAAGACACTGACCTTTATAGCACAGTCAGCAAAGAACCGAGGGTAACAGTTGCATATTTTAAAGTTTTTTTTTAATACTATTAATTTACTAGTAAGTAAGTTGGACAGGCCATCAATAAAATGCATCCATTTGACTATCGCCATTTTGGAATGAAAAGTGGTAAAGATACTTGGAACTAATACTAGTCAACAAACGTCATTTTTTAGAAAAATAGATAAAAATTCTCAGTATTTTCAACGAGGGCGCTTTGATTGAACAAAATATTAACAAAATAAAAAATGATGTTTTGTATACAATACCAAATCTAGCGTTCTTTTTTGATTCTGATGTACTCTATTTCATAAGTATTTTATTTCTATTGACGTCATGTTTAATACCTTGTTTCAAATATAGGTTTTTATTTGACAAACTTTGATTAGACATGCAATGTTAACCTTGCAATAGTAATTATGTATTTTAGGTTTACATATTTACTTCTAAAATTATAACAAAATGGAGGTCGAGTTTTATATTCAAATATTAAGACTCTAGACAGATTTTGACGATTAATTGCACGATCCTCGATGACAAATACTGTTTTGAGGCAATAGCACATGAGTGCTATAATGTATTCCAAAATTAAGGAGAACTAAAAATGAAGACTCTAAACTTTGAAGATTAATTGCGCGACCTGAGGGACTCGTACTATTTTGAGGCTATAGCACATGATTGCTGGACTCAAGTGACTCGATGACATTTATTATTTTGAGTCTGTAGTCTATTCTAAAATTAGGGACAACATTTGTGTCCTAAGTTCTTATAATTCACTGTTTATTTAATAGTATTTTTAAAACACATTGCAAAACATTAAACAGTAATTCTTGTAATTAGTTATTAGTTTTTAATCTAATGCTTCAAACCAAGCTTACGACTTCACAACAGCAAATGACAGATGTCATTTATAATTGACACCAGATCACAGATAACAAAACACTCACGAACACATAACCCCATCTTTAAAATACCCAAGATCTAAATATGCCATCTTTAAACTTGAAATCACCGTTATAACGAAGTACTATGTCTCCTAAACACGTTGCAATCAATTAGTTTTGACATTACTATGTGACAGCGAAGGTATTCTGTTTAGTATGTAAGGCGGGTAAGCTTAGTGGGTGTGCAGTCTAACTTACCTATAGATAAGAACTTTTATATCTATACAGTCCCTTGTGTCACCGAAAAATGATTTAACATATTGCGTTTTATTAGTTGACATAAAGTCAGCCAACTTTCAACTATTAGGGCTGGAGAAACAGGTTAATAGTCCCAGCCCCATCTTTGAAGGTTCATCCTGCAGCGACTAGCCTAGAGTCCTTGGTCTGTTAAATGACTTCCACGCTGTAGTGCTTGAAGCTAAGAAAAATAGTATACATAAGACTTTGACATGGCTCGATCATGCCTCATCTTCGAAGGTTCATCCTGAAGCGACTAGCCTTGAGTCCTTAGTCTGTTAAGTGACTTTCACGTTGTTGTTAGAAAAGAAGTATACATAAGACTTTATGATTCTTTACAGACAAAATCACAATCACATTTACCTAAGAGACTTTCTAAGATAGTATTACAACGTCGTCCAAATAAACCGTTATTTTACTACGTCCATTACATAACCATAATAGTATTATTTGACATCACTTATCACGGAATGACTCAAGTGACCAAAAGCAGGTATATTCTAGTTCAAATATTGGTCCTGTTCAATTTTAAACTTATCCGTGGAGTGGGTTTCTGTTTATTAAGCTATGAAGATATCCCTATCCGAAGTTCAAGAATTCTGGATACCAAAGTTATCTTTAAGATTCAATGGGTCACTTTAACTTTTTCCTTTACTTACTTTAAAAGGTTGATAAGTCTAGTTGAAACTTAAAATTATGGGTAATAGTTGAAGTTGAATGATTTATAGGGTCTTTACTTGTGAGTAAACGCTTATTTTTTGTGATATTCATTTTAGTTTCACTAATGTAATTTAAAGAATGTAAAGTTTCCAAGTTTGTGAATTTGATTGTAATAAAATTTAGTATGGGAATATCATGTATTATGCAAGTTATAAATATGAAAATAGGCTATTTTTATCCAAATATTCCCACGGGATAGGGACTGATGCAAACGAAACCGCAGTACGACCTGCTAATAATTTTTATTCTGAATTCACACGTGTAAAATCACCAAATAACACGTTAAAACAACACAAGAAAAAAAATCAAACAAGCATTTGAAAAATTCTCCAAAACCTGAGTGACAATAAACATACTAAGTGTGTTTTGTAATTATGTATGAACATCGTTGATGTAGAATAGAAACCGGAAAGCTTTTAGTTTTTTTACTGCTGTTTTTATACGATTTACTTCGTTTTAAGTGTTCTTAATGCTTGGAAATTTCAACGACATCTTTGAGAATGTTTTCGGATGTTACCGTTTATAATTTGGCGGTTTCATATCGTGTCTATTTTCAATGGCGCCATTTCTAAATGTAGTTACAGTACTTAGAGTTACAGTAGTACAATAATGAAACAATATCAAATAAATATCCTATAATGACGTAATAACCCGATTGGCTTACAACCGGTAACATTAAAAATAATTATTGTAAAATCCATCTAATGACAGGTGTTCCATCATTAAATCACCTTAGCGCCTCGGAGCGGTGAACTAACTTGTTCAATTCCCTTGAAACCATGTTTAAGTGCATTATCAAGACTAAAGCGAAGGAATACTCATCTTTTTTTAACTTTTTCTCGTCCAAAGCCGTTAAGCACAGTAATCAAGCAAGTTTTGCAACATTTCATTGTTTTATTGTAGCGATACGATGCGGCCAATGCGTAAGGAAGCAATGTTACTAGCCTCGCCCCGGGCCATATAAGAAAGCTATTTTATTGTCTCGTCCGCTATCGCCTCAAATAATTTCGGTCGCCCGTTAGGATAGGAGTACCTCAGTATCTCCAACTTTATTGTCGATGGAAATTGTTTCAAAATTATAGAGGAACGTTTCAATTTATTGACAATCAAAATGATTGCTACGCGCACCACCGGTTGAAAATGAAGACACAAATAAATCCGTATTGCACGGGCTAAGCGCTCTCGTATGGGTTATAAGCCGTCGAGATTACAAAGCAAAAGAGAGCTTTTCAATCCAGCAATCAGCTGAACAAACGATCGATTTACGTAACACCACTTTACGAGCTCCCCCGCACCTAAATTCCAATAGAACACCAGACAATTTCGCTCACGCAAAAACTTGCAACGTACTGACTTTTCCTTTTATAAATTCGGCAGGATTTGCGTGTTGAAGGAGTAATGTAACGATAACAGAGACACGATCGTTAAATTACGTCAGATTACAGTACGGTGCGTCGAGTCGAGACACGGAGGCTCGAAGCCGGGGTTTTACGATTTTCGCATGACTCCGAAATTGGCCTTAATGCTATTTTCAGAAACTCATTTTATAAGTTCGTCGTCAAAGAGAAAACTCGTGTGTTATTTGATTGTTATTTCTTCAGTAACCCCACGATACGTATCTCAACATCCGCAAAGTTCACAAGACAAGCTTATTTTGTATCCTTTCAAATACCCAATGGAATATCTAAACAAGATACCAAATATTAGCACTTTTCAAGTGTCTCACATTTTGCGACCCTTGTAATACTACTGTCAACGCTAGTAATAGCATCAGGTAAAAATTGAGGTCGAAACTTGTCCCCTGAACGAAAACGAGACATCGGATCTCTCTTTCATTAATTGGCCTTTAAGGACGGGATTGGCGAGAGGCTGGAACAGATGGATCACGAAGTATTTGTCATTTAGAAACACTCAAACGGAATTCGAACGTCCGAAAAGAGGACTGATGATAAAAATTAGGCGCGCGTTTGAAATAATTGCACTCTTTTATTTGGGTCCCTATCTGGATACTTCAAACGCAATCAAGGAGCCTTCCACGGCCCCAGACTTAAATTGAGACATTGAATTGTTTCCCATTTTCTTTTCCTTCCAATTCCGCGCCAATAGCGAAGTACCACGAACATGAAGGCAATATACGACTTCGACAGAGAGAACAGTTTCCTTTAACGTTTTCATGAGTCTCGGGAACTAAAGAGTATGTATCTGTTCTTTCCCTTTTAATAGTCGAAGAGCGAACAAACGGCAAGTATTAACTTTTATCAACCATCTGCAGCAATGTCACGTCTTTATTACTGCTTATTCTTTGTGTTCATGAATGCATCGGCCTCGGTAATGAGAGAACATCATAGTGTTGTCTCGCTCGGCTCTTGTGGTTGTTGCCTCCGGTTGAAAAGGCAGGGAAGCGAGCGTCCCTTTCGGGCATAGGTGTTCAATTCAATAAAAAAATGGCGTAGGTACCTGAACCGGTCCCCTGACGTGTTTATACGTTTATACACTTTTCTTACTGTTGTACCTATAGAGGTTTTTTTGTATTGAGATTAAATCTGGAGCGTTATTAAAAAAGTTTTTGACGTAATTCTCGCGATTTTTTGCTGTGTACAGCGCAAATTTTTCGTAAATTTCCTTTTGAACCTGTAAATTAAACCGCCAATTTTGATTTATTACAACACACGCGTATGTTAATTTAAAATTAGAAATTTTACGCAAAATACATGCAAAAGATCGAGGCTCTGACAAACCATCACGACCTAATTGAGCGGAAACTAACTTTAGTGTTGTGAACTAAAATTACACTTGTATTTTAATTTTTGAATTAATGAATAACAAATGTAATATTTTAGGAGCTGACGTGATCTAGATCGATTAACGAGGTTTGATATCAACATGATAAATTAGAAATGTACAAATTATTATTGTTTTTGTTCGTTCAAACACGAGTATAGTTTGTTGATGGGATAATGTAGATTGTATTTTAAAAATCAGGCATTTATTGGTGATATTAAGGACACTAGCGTTCTCTCTAAACTAATTTTACCGAATTTTTAATCTTATGCAGTTTACTATAGGTACTTTTTTTTCCTGCCACCTTAAAAACCCTTGTTCGATCGTATTTTATTTTTAGAAATCAAATCTGTTCATCAAAGCATTTTAAACAAGTAGGCATATAATATCAAAGTGTTTTGAGAGTTATAGCATCTTCTATTTTCAAAACAAGATTCGGATCATTAAAAACAGCACCCGTTTTCGAGCCAGTAACAAGAAGGAGTACTAAAAACAAATTGAATTCTACGTTATTGGAACGTTTGTCTATTCGCTTAAAATAAAATAAAAAACCTAACGTAGCGCTCGCCGGTTAAAGCTGAGTCAGCGTCACCTACGATGGCGCCAGTACTATTGTCCCCGTACCTTTTGCTAAGCGTCACAATTGCTGGTATTTTCATGTTTTCCAACTTTCTACTTTAAAGTTTAAACACTTAGCTTTACATTGAAATGATTTGGCGTTTTTCGTTTTTCGAAATCAGTTCTTTCAATATGAAAGTGCATTGATTGTAATTCAAATTAGTAATGAAATCGCCTAAATAAACGAGCAAAGTTCAACGTTCCTATTTTTGTAATAACTACTGATATTTATTTAATAATAACTTTATATTATTATTTAATCCGAAGCTTGTATATACACGTACCAAGTATCAATAATCTTTTAAAGTATGTTCTTGATCGCACCAATACTTATCTCTAAAGATTTGTTGATAGCCTTTCACTGACTCCAATTTCGTAATCCTCTAACAATAACGTCCGGAAAGTTCACATCATGTATTTTTTTATTACACACTATTGTTATTCAAAGTAACATGGTATTAGTCAGAATGTCGTCATATGCTCATAGAATGCAAAATACTACAATGTAGTTCAAAGATAGGATGTGTTTTATTGCGTGAGTTAAGTTGGTTGTAAAATGTAATTATTATACGCTTGTTTAGTAATAATCCGAACATCTAAGACGACGACGTGCTCAGTTTTGTAATCATTAATTTCATCTAAAGATTACATCATGTTATTTAACACATCTAAAGCGACTAATGAACACATTGATTTCTCTTAGATTAAGCTCTTTTATAAGAGTTTAGCAATAACCATCAATACTTCAATAGTACTCATCTATAGCTGTATATTATTACAAATTATTTAAGACACTATTTCACACGAGTAAAGTTCCATTAAGTTGGTTTATTTCTTCGTCGGAGGTGAAAAGAGATAGCGTTAAAAGGGCATAATTTACGCAGCTTTTAGCGTAGGGTCGTAAATCTTTTGTGCTCAATTCGCATCGGAGAGGCCATTTACATTGGTGCAGCCGCATCGGCGTCCTAACATAAAAGATGTACACTGTACTTAGGATGAACACAGTATTATGAACTTTAAATCGGCCGATACTTGATAGTTTGAAACTTTAAACGAGTTTTGCTGGTTTTATTTGCCGATCTGCGAGCTGTTTGCTGTTTGTCTGTTGACTGCATTTATTCTTACCAGTTTTCTGATAGGAACCATGTAAGCTTACGAATTTGTATAATGTCAAGCTATTATTTTGTAAGCTGCTTGGTTGAACTGCATTATCAATCACCTTACTATAATCATTAAAAGTCCTTTATTATTTATATTCATATATGCTTTCTGTAGTGTCACCTAACGCTACCTCGATTTCCTATTTTGTGCCCTCAAGTTTTTTCTTTTTTATTTAACTTTAATTCTTAACTTTGTGAAGTGTAAAAAGCGTCTATTACCTTGTTTATCTAATCCCCTTTTTAGTTTCGAAACTTAGGTACCAACTTTAGCAGCATCTTGTCATTATCATGTATTCTTTCTTCTCAAGTAATTTTCGATTTATTAAGTCTCAAATTCATACGTTGTAATTCTTTCGCATTCCAGGATAAGCTTATCTCCACCAGACTGATATTGACATCAACATTGGTACCATTATGTGCTTGTCTAATTGAAATGTGACGTAAGTCTGGTCAGATTTAGAAATTAGGTCAAACGTGCTGTATCGTAGGAGATCAGTTCTCACGGATAGATCTGATGATGGAGAATTTAGTGCAAAATTGAACTCTGTGTCTTGGTATTAAGGGTGACCTGTCGAGTCTGTCGGTATATTGGGTCTTCGATAAACTATTGTCAGCGCGATACAATGAACGCTTTTAGGAGTTTCTGCTAAAATATTGGAATAGTGTAGGTTGGGGTGCAGGTTCGGTAAGATTTATTGTAGGTTTAGATATTAAATTGGATATTGCATAGTGTATCTGTATGTTTGTTAGTTTCTCAATCATGCTGGAACTACAATATTGGTATGTAGATTTCTATACACTGAAATATTAATTTAATAGATAAATACTTCTAAATATTTTAAAGAGATCGGGACGTAGCTGATGAAACCACGGTGCGCGTATAGTAATAAAATCACATAAAAATTCGACATAATTTTTTTTTTTTGACATTTATCAAACACTTGATTTTATTGTACTATAAGATTTATAATCAGAAGATCTTAAGCAATAACTGTAAGGTTAAATTACACAAGAATTAAGCATCGCTAAAACTTTTAACAATAATTCATCATTGTGATAGTACTTCTTTACAGACAGACTAAAAGCAATGTAAGTTTCTTTTCAATAATTCACATACAAAGGATGTTTTAAATTAAAAAGACGCACGTATGATGCAAGACATTCATTAATCATCTGTAAGTAATGAACTCTTGAGAATAGTGAATGTTGGTAACTATTTAGAGCCTTTTTGCTTGCAAACGTGGGGCAACTGTATAAAGAATAAATGGTTGTCTGTAAAGTTGGTTTACAGGTGATAATTTTACGTGATAACGTCGTAAGAAAACGATGAAAAATTTAGATTTTTTCTTTTTTTCCTCTATAATTTTTTTTCGTTATATAAGTCTTCTATTTGTCACTTGTCACCATAACACAAGCCTAGTCACGCAGACATGCGCGTCAAGCTTGTAGTACTGTACTTATCACAGAGCTTTGTATGAAACCTTACCATCTGGTCCTTGTTTAATCATATGGCAACAGCAACGATTATAAGTTGCCATGGTTACCTTGTAAATAACATGACGCGTTCCCAGAACGGGACGCATGACGTCAGCTTTTTTGTGAGTGCAGGTGTTCATCGATTTATAAGAAGTTTTCACGTCAGAAAAAATACGTTTCGAATGTCAAACGAATTTCGGAATCGTGGAAAAACATGGCGTCTTATGTTTCATATACAGTATAATTAGTGTTTTACAAGTAAAAATAGGTTTTTTAAATAATTTGTTTCAATGAATACGCAGGTAAGCAAAAATGTATGTGCGAAGCCATGTATTTTGTGATGTTCAAGTTGGTAAGCCCAATTTTAAAAGAAATCTATTATTAATTCTCCTTTTGACATTATTCAAATGCTAGTCATGATCGTCTTTCACAAACAATTTGGTTTTAAATTAAGTAATCGAATAAGATTTTATTTTAGAATTTTAAAAATTAATTTAAAAACATTTACATTAAATATTGGCTTCAGGCAAAAGCCTATTATAAGTTTTCAATAAATCATTTGAGTTACTTTTTATGTACATAATTTATGAACAACCACAATATACTTAGTCTTTTTTTTTGCATCACATTACATTTACAAATAACACAGTGAACTTTTAACACCATAGTGCAACAGACCTTTTTAGACAAGTTCATATTAACTCGTCGCTTGCGTTCAAAGTGACTTTTGCATGTACTTACCTTTAAACGCATTAGATAAACACATAGTAATAATTTCATAATCCATGCTTCTAGTTCAAGTAGAAATGAAAAAAATAAAAATTAATAAATGATATAAAAATTATCGGACAAGTTCAAACTGAACTCGTCTATGACTTTTGAGTAGAACGGAGCTATTCCGTTTGACAATTCTTAATTTGACATTCGAAATAAAAGTTTTAGGACAACTTGAAACTGAACTCGTTACACGCGTTCAGAGTAACATTTGATTACACCTGTGAACGCGTCATTCTGTATAGTAGCTATTACATGATCTATGACTCTTCTGAGTGAAACGGAGCCATACCGTTTCACAGTTCTTAATTTGACATTCGAAATAAAAGTTATCGGACAAGTTTAAACTGAACTCGTCACATGCGTTCAGAGTAACATTTGCCTGCACCTGTGAACGCGTCATTATGTATAGTAGCTATTACATGATCTATGACTCTTCCTGAGTGAAACGGAGTCATACCGTTTCACAGTTCTTAATTTGACATTCGAAATAAAAGTTATCGAACAAGTTCAAACTGAACTCGTCACATGCGTTCAGGTTACGTTTGCAGGCAATTGTGAACGCATTTCTTTGTATAGAAGCTATTACATAATCTATGACTCTTCGAATGAAACGGGGCCATACTGTTTCTCAGTTCTTGATCATTAATTTGACACTCGAAATAGTAAAGTGTTACAATGGCAGATAGACCCGCCCACTAGCGTTAGGGTTAAAGGTGACTATCTTTTTAAACCATGGCGGGTATTAGGCAACCTTCTTTTTGTTAATGGTATTCGTAATAAGTCATCCAAGACTTGGCTTCAAGGCTATTTGTGTCACCTAGTAAGACTTCTTTTGATTTTATGACCTACATTTTTGTAAGGTTGTATAATTATGCAACTTTCTTTTAATTATACGATTATCAAGCTTAAATTCTTATAGGTCTATCTACGTATGAAACCTCCTTCAACATTTATAAAAAAATATGCAATCTCTTTATCGTACTTCTATAGAAATATGCAACCTTTTTTGACAGACTGACCTCTTTCAACGTCCGATCTTTTTTTGTTGCATTGTAGCCAATCGATGTTATTTTGTTAAACAAATAATGCGTTGCTATGGTTACCTTGTCAACGCTCACGTTACCGTAACGTGAGCGTGACGTCACACTTTTTTGGGAGTGCAGTACGGTGTTCTTCGATTTATAAGACTTTATTTTGTCAAAAGCACAATTTTTATAATATTTCTTTATACAATGTGTTTCAGCGAAGGGGTTCTAATACAAAAGGGATTATACGATTATCAAGCTTAAACTCTTATAGGCCTATTTACGTATGAAACCTCCTTCAACATTTATAAAAAAATATGCAACCTCTTTATCGTACTTCTATAGAAATATGCATCCTTTTTTGACAGACTGAGCCCTTCAACGTCCAATCTTTTTTTTGTTGCATTGTAGCCAATCGATATTATTTTGTTAAACAAATAATACGTTGCTATAGTTACCTTGTCAATAACGCTCAGGTTACCGTAACGTGAGCGCGGCGTCACACTTTTTTGGGAGTGCAGTACGGTGTTCATCGATTTTAAGACGTTATTTTGTCAAAAAGCACAATTTTTAGTTAAAAATATTTCTTTATACAATGTGTTTCAGCGAAAGGGTTCTAATACAAAAGGGGATTATTCTAGAAGTCTAGGCAAACAATTTTTGTTCTACGACTTTTGGAAATTCGAACATTTTGTTCGAAGGTTTTGTATGAAACAGCTGATTTTCAAGTAAAAATTCCCTCAGAATTATCGAAAAAAAAAGTTCGAATTTCCAAAAGTCGTAGAACAAAAGTTGTTCGCCTAGACGTCTAGAACAACCCCCTTTCGTATTTAAACCCCTTCGCTGAAACACATTGTATTTAAATATTAGAAAAACATGTAACTATTTAGTGGGTATTACAGTTGATTGTAATGAATTAGGACCGTCAAGTGCTTGAAATAGATTAAATTAATATAGAACGGGACCGATTGAGATCTACGTCTTAATGAATCAAGATGAGAGAGTAATTGGAAAAAGGAAAATTGCGTACGTTCACAGTTTGGTTTGAGATGCTAAGTTTAGATGGAGTTGATTTTGTTCTTAATTGATTGGTTTTACTTGTAGATTTGAGATATAAAGATAACCTAATCACGAATATTATAACGCGTATAGGTCTCAGATTAGGGGAATATATTATGATTTACTTCAGTGGTTAAGGTGTTTATAATATAGAGCCAAAATCATCCTAATTACGATGGTTCTTTGTATTTTTCTCAGTTCTATGCAGTTCGATAAAGACTATTAGATTATGTAGTTCTCCTAAATAGTTCTGTTTTCAAGGAATTTCCAGGAATTCGTAGAAATGATGTTTTAGTGCTAATGGCTTTTTCATAATAGTCCCAAAGAGTTGGGACTGCAGGACAGTTTGTTAGTTATTAGATGAACTAGCGACCCGCTCCGGCTTCGCATGGATATATTATGCATGTATTATACACATAAACCTTCCTCTTGAATCACTCTATCTATTACAAAAAACCGCATCAAAAGATGGATATACTACTTAAATACTTTTCCTTTTACTTTTTTTTTTCTTTTATATCTTACCTTAATCTGTTTACCAAAACTACAACTCAGAAAAGGAAACTTAGTTTTAAAATTACAAGTAACTATAAGTTTTGAAACTAATGATATATGCATGAGAAGAGAATCTGAGCTATGCTACTGTTTCTATCATCAAGACTTGTTCTTCTGGCATTCTGCCAAAGGAAAATATAATAGGACGAAGTTTAACAATTACGAGTAAATAATTATTTGTGAATTTTCGTTTTGGCGACTTTGTCAAATACAGTGATAATGATTTTTTATCAGGACTATTAGCACATGAGTAGAGATGTGTGCTATTAGCACATGAGTAGTTAGTACCAGAAAAAATGCTAAAAAGAGTTGCGTGCCCGATTTTGACAAAAAACAAACATGCATCATTAGATTTCTTTAAAATCATTACCCTAGCTGGGAATCGAACCTGTTAATTTTCCAAAGTAATAATCATAAATTTGTACTAATCGATAGTGTTGCTGATAGATATAAATTCCTGGTAATAAATATAGTTTAGCTGACCTTTCATTAAAAAATAAAATAAATTAATATTGAACATTGTTCTGCCAGCAAGAAATAACAATTTATTTTGACGTGATAACGTCTAATAAATTGATGAACACCTGCATTCTCAAAAAACATGACGTCATTAGCTATGTTCCGGGAACAAGACATCATGCGTCATGTTCCGGGAACGCATCATGTTATTGACAAGGTACGATAATACGTTGCTATGGTTACCATCAATGTTTTCTTATGACGTTACTACGTAAAATAATCGTTCCTAAACCGACTTCACAGACAACCATTTTTTTATTCAGCTTTATTTCGCTCAAAACAGCACAAATTATTAAACGAAAACCAAAAAGTAAAGGAAAAACAAACCCCAGACACCTAAATATAGAATTCTAGACTATTCATGGACCAATCCCTGAAGCATCACTGATCTTGTACAAAGCAATTAAGATGTAAGATAAAAAGGGAACCCGAATAAATGGTGTTTGCTTACGTTTACCTACTTTATCTGGCGGTTATTTTCGATTTGACGATCTAAAGGTCTTCGTTCATATGACCGTAAAAGTAAACGCCCATCTAGATGCGCTGTAGCAGATACCTACCCGCGCCGCAGGCGTAGTCTTCGAATTTTAAGATCCTAATAAACGACTTCGTCAGGGTAGGATTTTGTATTTCTCTATTCAATTTTGGAAACTAATGTATTCTGAGTTTGTATTGTAGGAAATCACTAGCACTTTAATGGAGACACTGACTACCACAACTACTACTACACTACTACTATACTTACTTACTTACTACTATAGTCAATACCTACCTGCTATCTTCTATATACTTACAGGGTGTAAAAGGGCGGTGGGTTTGGGTAGTTGGGGAGTAGGGGACCTCAGTACCTATCGATTTAACCCCCATGTATGTTTTGCAATATTCACTGGTTTAAAAGTTATTTGGACTTTTGTAATTTTTTTGTCAAAATCAGATTTTAGTCCGAACATCGCAATTACAGCCAAAGTATCAGGTCTGCGATTCTGTTTTTTTTTTTTGTTAAAACAAGTTCAATAGTGGACCTTTTGTACCCCAATTTCAATCAAGTGCTTACATTTATAAAACTCCAAATAAAACAACTTAAGCAATTTTTTTTTAAATTTAATTTTTACATTATCTTTGTACCTATAATTATGGTTCCAAAAAAATATTTCACAGATTATTTTGTTCTGCAACATATCTTAAAAACTAGGTAGTGACTTTCATAATAAACCCTGAAAGTTTTATTTGGCTAGAACTAAGGCATCATGTTGAAAAATGTACTTGATAGTTCAAAAAGCAATTTTTTTATGAAAAGAAAATTTTGATAAAACTTGGTATGAGGTAGATACATTGATTCCCTTTATTTCATTGGGAGTATTACTTTTTAGCCCGATGTTAGCCCGATGCCCGCTTGTTAGCCCACGGAATCGGGACTTACGCGGGTATAACCGTAAGGTGATGCTAAACTCAAACGTAAACAACTCGTTGTAGGGGTAAAATAGTAGCTTGGCCTAGTTTAAAAACAACTACCGAGAAAGCCCAATCATCAAAAAACACATTCAATTAAGCTAATAACCGTTAAAACATTGTCAAAGTTAACAAACACGAATCCTTTAACAAATAGTTAAAACAATCGTGCCATGTTGTGTTCACACCTTACTTTATGCTAATCCGACGTATTTCTATTCGCTAATTGGTCGATAGCAATTCTAAATTCAAAATAAATAGGTAGGTATAAATTCGTAAATATGAATGTTTGTACGTTTGTTACTACTCAATGCTGAAATGGCTAGACGGTTTTTAATTTTGTCATTGAAGGAGCTGTTTTTAATCGCGTTTTTAATATTTTTCATTAAAAGGGATTTGTTTTCAATTGTTTGCGACTGATAAAATATTATTCTGACGTGATACGAGTAAAGTCTTACAAATCGATCGAAAAATCGAACACTAGCATTCACAAAAAAGTGTGACGTCATGCGTTACTTTAAGTTATTGACAAGGAAACCATAGCAACGAATTGAAGTATGCAAAATGGTAATTTCAACGATACACACGAGTTCTTATGACGTTATCACGTAAAATTATCTTTCGTAAACAGACTTTACAGACCTATGTTTGTTACTTCTTCGACCAGAAACGCTTTTACATGAAAGTCTATTTATTTTACAATCTTTTCCATACTTTTTGCTTACATTCAGCATCCTGTTAAAATCTGACGCTTGATAATTATTTTTATATCTGGAGAGAGGAAATTAAAGTTATAGTTATATTTTATATTTACGTCATACTGGTCAAGACTGTATATTCAGTAAGAAAAATTGAGAATTACTCGGGCAAAACCGTAGGGCGTAGGTAGTAAGTATTTTAAATTGGAAATTGATTTGATTCGAACCTCGAGTGAAACAAAGGGAGAACGCAGACTATGCACTTTCGATCGCCCGACTCGCTAGGTGACTGTTCAATTTGAAAGGCACACGATAAAAATACTTATTACGCTGCTTACATACTAATAATCTCACACATTGGTGAGTTGCCCATAATCTTAATTTGTCAGGGTAGTTTTACTTGATAGTGTGTGAGAAGACTCATAAATTTTAAATGGTTAAAAAAGGGAAGGACGTAGCAGGGGTTAGATAAGGGTAGGTATTAGGAACATCCGTAATAAATTATGACGTCATATCCATCACTTTTTTTTCATATGACAGTGCATCTGACCGATTTTAAAATACTTTAACACGTCTTCCAACTGAAGATCTTTCAACAACATCTTTCAATTAAAGGTCTTACAACAACATATTCCAATTGAAGGTCTTCTAACAACGTCTTCCAATTTAAGGTCTTACAACAACATATTCCAATTGAAGGTCTTCTAACAACGTCTTCCAATTTAAGGTCTTCCAACAACGTCTTTCAAATGAAGGTCTTCTAACAACATATTCCAAATGAAGGTCTTCTAACAACGTCTTCCAATTTAAGGTCTTCCAACAACGTCTTTCAAATGAAGGTCTTCTAACAACATATTCCAAATGGAGGTCTTCTAACAACGTCTTCCAATTTAAGGTCTTACAACAACATATTCCAATCGAAGGTCTTCTAACAACGTCTTCCAATTTAAGGTCTTACAACAACATATTCCAATTAAAGGTCTTCTAACAACGTCTTCCAATTTAAGGTCTTCCAACAACGTCTTTCAATGAAGGTCTTCGAACAACGTCTTCCAAATAAAGAGTTTCGAACAACGTCTTCCAAATGAAGGTCTTCCAACAACGTCTTTTAATGAAGTTCTTCGAACAACGTCTTCCAGCAACGTCTTCCCATTGAAGGTCTTCTAACAACGTCTTCCAATTGAAGGTCTTCCAGCAACGTCTTCCCATTGATAGTCTTCCAACGAAATCTTCCAATTGAAGGGTTAACGATGTATAATAATCCGATTGAAAAATCTACAGTCTACGTCAACCAATAACAAGATTGGTTTGATATTCGCGACATTTCGTGACGGGTTACAATTTTATTGCTTATTGCAACATTAGTAATTTTTGTTGGCCATTTACGATTTGGTCAGGTGGCCGGAATGTGAGCGGAATTTTTATTTGTCGTTCGCATGATTAAACGTTTATTGTTGCTAATTGATTTCTTTGTTAATTTGCATTTTAGTATTTATGGGTCCATCTTATGGCTCCGAAAATTTCGTGCTAATGCCTCCGTAGTAAATCTTAATTAAGTTTTTAATTTTAGTACCTTTGCCTTTAAAAGATGAAATGAAAGTACCTACTTATCGTTGCCAAAAACCAAATTTGATGTCGAGTCGAAAATTTTGCGATTGAATTTTTGGACTTATAAATTGCTTATAAATGATACTAGAAAATTTTGTTAAAATTTGTTGGTCTACCAAATAGAAATTCCTATACAAAAAGATCCAATTTAGAATTATTTTGTTTTATTTTGGTTACTACTGGATCGTTTTTGATGAAACTTTGAATACCAAGTCTCTCAAGAGAATCGACTGATTCAAAATATGTAGACTTATGTCAACTGATCCCGTAGGATCAGTACTCGTAGGATGAGTCTACAAAAGAGCCTTCAAGGGAGTAACTTAAGCTCCATTTTTATACCAAAAATCCCAGGAGATCGAGAATTACACGGGTGAAACAGTGGTGTGCTACTAGTCACTACATAGTCACTACAAAGTATAAAACAAAGTCACTTTTCGCCGTCCCTATTTCCCTTTGTACGCTTAGATCTTTAAAACTACGCAACGGATTTTGATGCGTTTTTTTAATAGATAGAGTGATTCAAGAGGAAGGTTTATATGTATAATACATGCATAATATAGCCGTGCGAAGCCGGAGCGGGTCGCTAGTATAGTATATTCTACCTTAAAAACAAATGGAATTTTAAAATAACTTCAGTTTCAAACAAATCTCACCTAGAGACTTAAGTAAACAAAACAAAATTTCAATTTGTGAGTTAAACAAGCCTCGGCCGGGGCGTCCTAAATCCCTCTTTGATCGAGTTCACAAGTCCCTCTCGATTCCTCTATTCAGGAATAGGTATTTCCCTTAAATTACCATGTAACTAATAGTTTTTGTTAGTATGCGTGGCGGGTGGGATCGTGTGGGTCGCACTAACTTGGGATAGGTTAATATGGGATCAGGAGCTTCAGTTCCGTGAAATGGTTACGGTGTTTTCAGGGTTCAGTACTTTGAGATAAAAAATGGGACCCCGGTGGAAGATCGATCGATTTTCTGTCAGTTCGTCCGTCTGTATGTTAGGAAGTTCTTTCAATAACTTCCAAACGAACAAATTAAAAATTAAAGTCCTTGGTATTGAGTGTAAAAAAACATGTTTCAAGGCAGAGCAAAAAATATTGTCATAGGTTTATTCTGTGAATGCTTTGGTGATTCAAGGTATTGAAACGATTCGCAAATCTTGAATGACATCTTAAGCCGCATCGTTACTTACCATAGCCCAAAATAACCATTAGTTTTCTGTAGCCGAAAGTAGGTATGGTACGATAAAAAGTATGCGACTTTAGTAATGTTGTCGTTGTGTTACAGATTCTATGAAAGTTAAAAAAAAACTCAGCTAGGTAACTGCGATAGTAGGCATCCCGCTACTAAATCTGTATATTATTAATCAAAAGCTCACCTATCACTACATAGTATAAAATAAAGTCACTTTTCGCCGTCCCTATACTATGTATGCTTAGATCTTTAAAACTACGCAACGGATTTTGATGCGGTTTTTTTAATAGAGTGATTAAAGAGAAAGGTTTTTAGATATAATACATGCATAATACAGCCGTGCGAAGCCGGGGCGGGTCGCTAGTTATTTACAACTAGTCTATAATTTAAAAATGAATCGCAAAATGTGTTGGTAGGCGCATAACTCAACAATGCCTGGACCGATTTCGATAATTCTTTTTTTGTTGTGTTTGTTATTGTCAGGAGAAGGTTCTTATTAAAGAAAATATTAAGAAAATTGCGTAGAAAATTATTACGCGGGTGAAACCGCGGGGCGCAGCTAGTTATTTATAAAAAAATCTCATATGTCGCGAGAACATACGCAAAAAGAGTTTTAGATGAAAAAAAAAAAATAGTCGGACGACAAATAGTCGTCCGACATTTGTCGTCCAACAAATAGTCGTCCGACATTTGTCGTCCAACAAATTGTCGTCCGACATTTGTCGTCCGTCAATAGTCGTCCGACAAATAGTCGTCCGACATTTGTCGTCCGTCAATAGTCGTCCGACATTTGTCGTCCGTCAATAGTCGTCCGACAAATAGTCGTCCGACATTTGTCGTCCGACAAATAGTCGTCCGACATTTGTCGTCCGTCAATAGTCGTCCGTTAAAAAATACCATATGTACGTCTTAATACACTCACAGCCAAATTAAAAACAGTAGGCCCAGGCATACATTTTCGCCGCGCCGTAGAGAGGGGATAGCTGTCTACTCTCCATCCGTCTTACGCTTTTTCGATCAGGTCACGTGTCCTGACGCGAGTTTAAGATTTTATACCCATTACAGAAAAAGTGCTCAATGCCGCTAAAGAAGTTTTCACTTCAAAAACTATAAGATTGAAACCGAAAGCTGCTAATCAGCAAGTACTTAGGCCATAAACCATCATTATAATAATTTCAAACAAACGTTTAACAACAGTTTAAAGTAATTTAAACTCGTTGAAACATTATACAAGGATCTAATCAGGATTCGTGAAACATTCTAAGATATTATTATTACTGGAACTTATAATTGTAAGGATTTAGTACTCGACTCGTCAAGTGCAAAAACAGTTCTGATTGGTCAAGCGTGTTTTGACCTGACATTTTGGTTCTCATTCGTCAAGCAATGCATAAGTTCTAATTCGTCAAGCCATAATTTGTTTTTTTTTAACTTGAATTAAAAGTCGTTGGTGCTTTTAAAAGGAGAATGGCTGTCTTTTATGTTTTTACGTTACCATTGCCAATCTAAACGTTATCTAGTACCTATAACACAAGCGTAGGTTGGAGCTAGATGGCGCTGTGTTAAAAGTTCTACAATATTGATTACTACTTATTATTTATTTACTGTAGAATACAAGCAACAGTGCTTGATTACACACTCTCTATCACGCAAAAGACATTTCCACATATTCTGCTGCTTTTGGCTTTCTAAAACAACTTAAGCTGAAGTGGTTGACCAGAAGCGCGATAGTGGTGTCTTTAAAACAGTTTTTGGGTATCAATCACTAAAATCCATAGAATAAAATTCCTACTGTCGTAAAGGTGAAGAAATGCTTTGTATTGTCATACACTTCGAAAAACGGTTAGAGTGATTTGCCTCGCTAGAAAAAAAATCGTGAAATTCTTAAAAAATCGTAATTTTTTTGAACATTTTCAATTTTTCGGCGATTGTAAATAAAAAACGAGTACAAAATGTATATTTTTATAAACTTTACATCAAAATCCCATAAGGTAGTACAGACGGTTTTTCACTAAAATAGATGTGAGTCTTTTAATTACATAAAACAGTTAAAACGGCCATTTCGCGGCGCGCGGGGGAAAGGGATAGAGTCATCGTGCGGCGCGCGCGTGGGAAAGGGATAGGGGTTTTCAGGTCCTACTTCACCTTAACCGATTCATTTTTACAAGGGTAAAGGTCTATCCGCACAGATCAGTGACGACACAGTGACGACAGTTCCGTACCGTGCCGTGAAGGCCTATCCGGACAGCTCAGTGACGACACAGTGACGGCACAGTGATTTTTAGTACTCTATCGCTAGGTTACCATAACTTTGAAAATTAATGTAAATAGGGGTCGATCGTCAAAAAAACGTTATAAATATTCCAATTCAATTAACTTTTCGTCGGTCATCTTGAAACACTACGACCGTATCAGGCAAAATATTGTCCGCTTTAAATTCACGCCGGAGCGTCGGAGCAACGTCGGAGCAGCACTGACAGCACTGAACATCACTGTCAATGACCAGTACGGATAGTCTAGTACAAAAAGTATGAAACAATATCATTTTTCACTGACGGAAAATCACGGTACGGTACTGTGCCGGCACTGTGTCGTCACTGAGCTGTGCGCATAGGCCTTAAGAACTAAAATGTTTCGAGCATAAGTAAAATCTTTACTTACAATTATTCTGTAATAATATAGGTACGTAACATTACGATGTTCAAGTTTATACAGCAAGTTTATAGCTTGATATCGGATACGTGGTTTTATTAGCAACGCCAGCAAAGTTGCTTTACGACCAGTAACAGACTGCTTACTGTTATCGTTATGATTCTTATTAGATTTAACAAGCAATGTCCTGATTTCTGGTGCCACTGTTTTTATGATCAACCTTTATGGGTTAGAGAGAAAAAAAATAGGTTATTTATGGTTTTTGTGTGTTTTATGTATTGTTTATTAGTTTGGTTGTTGGGAAATGTTTGAGGTGTATGTCGATATTATGATCGATATAAAAAAACAGCGTCGACTGTACTTTAATGGGTTTGACCAATAAAAAGTATGGTGTTTTATTGATCGAGCAAGCAAAGCGTCTCGGTTTCAAGTCAGGTTTTTCTGTGACAGTATGTTAGGACTCCTCTATAGGTCATATTTTTCAAACGATCTGGAAAAATCTTAGAATACCTATACAGGTTTTGTAGTTTTATAGATTATTGACGTCGGATTTTTCTGATTAACAGGGTGTTAACAAAAACAGGCAAAAAGCCTAACTACTAGAAATCTTAGCCTCATGAGATTTGATTTCGACAAAATTTTTTAGGGTTCCGTACCTCAAAAAGTTAATAAAAGGAACCCTTATTTTATTTGAAAGATAGTATCTTGAAGTTGGTCTCATAACTTTTTTGAATTCTTAGGTAATGAACGCAATTACTACTTAAAATGCAGTAAATTTATTTCTTTGAGTTTTCTACCTTTGGCCCTTTAACTACTTGGTAAGGATTGATGAAGTAATTGAAATCACCTTTTCACACATAGGTAACTCTTCAAAGTTCTCGTAAAGTTCGTAGAATCACTAGTAACTATGTCTGTCTGTCTATCCATTTTAACAAAACTAGTTTCGATTTAAGAAATAATAAACAATTTCGTAATGAGAAATATTATACTTATTTAGACCACCTCGCGGTTTCACCCGCGTAAGTTCCGATCCAGTTGGAATATTGGGATAAAAAGTAGCCTATATCATTCCCAATGAATCAACGTATCTTCATTCTAAGTTTCATCAAAATCGGTCCAGTAGTTTCGGAGCCTATTTAATTCAAACAAACAAACAATCAAATCTTTTTTCGATATATTATTAGTATAGATATTTTTCACCCTAACCATCTAAATTGATAATAGAAAGGACTAAAGTCACTTAAATATATTTACGGGCTATTTGTCCTTCTAATTCTATTTGAAACTAAACATATTTATGTTAACAAAACTAAATTTATCCCAATTTATCCCAATTTATCCCAATCCCAAAGACATCAGGAAACCCAATTTATCGCTCCAGTTTTTCTAAATAACCCGAGTTCCTTCGAGAATGACAAATAGCAATTAAAACGTGAAATGTCAACGCACAATAACTTATGCGACTAAAGCGACAGATACAGCGACAAAAATACCAATTGACATGGTCGAAAAAATAAATAATAATTTGTTTCATTTTTCATTTTGTTATTTATATTATTAAAAATGTGAAAATATGTGTGTTTAATTATCTTCACGCAAAAACAACGGAACCAATTGCAATAAGCTTTAAATAGCAACCCGTAGAATAGTTTTTATCCCGATATTGCCACGAGTTCGGAATTTTAGCGGGATTCATTTACAGGCAAAAGTCTAAGTTACAAAATAAATATAATAGGTACCAACTTTTATATGTTAATTGAATTAAGTACTTCAGGTATGTACAGACTTAAAAATAAGTAACAGATCCAAGTGAAATAAATACCTTATATTTTTTACGCTAAATAGGCTGCATTTGACCCTTCATCTCACCTGATGGTGGCGCGACGATGAAATTATAAAAAAAAAATTAATGGTCTTCTATTTTCGACCCCTCCCTAACGTGACTATCTGCTGTCGTTTGTCGCTCCATTGTGTTCAACATAAAACAAATAAAATTTGACAGGGCTGTTTAGTTATTTGACATTTTACATTTCGTTATAGGATAGACATATCGACAGAGTTCCTCTACTATCAACAGGATACTCCAAACAATCATTTCCATATATTTAGTTAACTAGCCACCATGTGGCTACCGATTTATTTGACACCACTCAGTTAGAAATCCTAATACAAAGAGATAAGCTTCACTTTCGTTTGTATTAATTAACAAAATAGTGATGAGGTTTTAGAACGCAGTTTATTTTGTAGTAAAACTCTTGGTGAACCGATTTGGGTTTTATTTAGTTGTGATAAGGTTTAAAGTTGTATGGTTTTGATGATGTTTGACTTGTAAATAAAGCTTTGGCATGTTTTTTCGCTGAAAGACATGAAACAACTGAACGTTTGTAGCGGTTAACTTTCTGTTTGTTCTTGCATAAATCAATCGACATCTGACTATTAACTATTTAACTAGTCCTAAATGTATGGTGTAAAGTTTATTTTAAAATTAGATTCTTAATTGACAAGCTAGGTAAACGTCTCTGCTTCAACAGGTTTTTTACTACTGCACAAAAGTGACAAAAATGTTACATGAATTGGAGATAATATTGAAAAACCAAAAAAGATCTTTGCCAGGGAAAAAAATTCTGCGGATTTTTTGGATAATATTGCATGAGGAAGTACTCTTCAAATCTGGCAATATTTGCTTTCGTCTTTCATTATGTTGGCAGACCTAACTACTCCTTCCACAGGTCGTATTTTTCACTACCAATATTCGCAGTGAAAAGTACCTACACGGCTCTTAAAAATCCAGAAAATTACTATAGTTAAGTACTTACCTTCAAAATCGTAAGTTTGTCTCCAAAACAGTTCAAAATTGACACTTACAAGCAGTTGACCCTTACAAGCAGGTCAAAATTTCAAAGAAAAATAAAATAGCAAAAAGAAAAGACCTACTTAAACCAACCCTCGAGAATTCAGGTCAAGGTGTCATCAAATAACGAAAAATAAATTTAACATTCCCATTTTCCCTAAAACTTTTACAAAAAGGCCGAAGCCAAAGCACCACTTGAAAAAAAAAAGTACTAAATAAAGCCAACATACCAACAACCGGAAGTTACGTAGAGGAAGCACGGTGCCTCCCGGAAGTACAGAGGGCGCTCGAAGCGAACCAAATTGTATTTAATAACAGCCTCCGAGATCGACAGTCGCTATCAAATTATGTATAAAGTACTTCCTAATTTTTGATGAGACTTCAATTTAACCGTTCGCTTCAGATATTTAGTAGGTAGAAGAGTATGCTATTTTGGCTGATGGTTATTGCGAACAATGTAAATAAAATTACTTTTATTTACCTTATTAAGTTACGAGTAATTTGTAAGTTAAAATACATATTATGAAAACTAATGTGTTAAAACTTAAAAAATACTAGCGGCCCGGTACGCTAACAAAATGATCCGCC